>CM055121.1:514501989-515227614 GCA_029206835.1 Rana muscosa | reverse complement strand
GCCCCTGCGGAAGGGTACGCAATGCAGTTTCTGCGGTTGCTGAAAGCTGGGGGTCTTCATATAGCTGGGTCATGGCGTCAAAGAAAGTGGTAAGGTTGGTCAGTACTGCATCTTTCTGTTCTAGGAGACGGTGGGCCCAGCTCTGAGGGTCTCTGGTAATCAAGGAAACCACAAAGAATAGCTCACAAGAATTACGGAAGGCCCTAAACCTGCTTCGATCCTCGGAGAATTTTTCAGGTGCAGGGACCCTGGGTTCTGGAGGAAGCATAACGACTGTAGGTGTTGATCCCACCCCAGCTGTAGAGGTAGAGGCATGGGGCCCCCCTTGGGTTCCAGTGGGGTTGGAGAGCACCCGTTCTTCCAGGTGGGTATAGCCCTGCTGAAGATTCTTGACTGCTTCAGCCAATCCTGCCAGGTGTCGACATAGTTCTTCCATAGGAGAGGTTCTCTGTTTGGGTTCAGACATGGCTGTCTGCTACTGTCACGTACCTGATGGTGATGATCCCGATATTGCAGAGAAAGGCCTCCCTTACGGCTCCCACTTGCGGCCCCTGGTAAGGCAACAGAAGGCGCGGAAGTGAAGAGTGGTACGAGTGCCTGGCAGGATCAACAAAGGTAGTGGTAGTCCAACGTCTCTGTAGGAACTGGAAGACAGGAGCTGTAGCAGCTTTGAGACTGAACTGGAACCAGGAACAACAGGAAGCTCAGCAGACTGAACAGGAACCAGGAACAACAGGAAGTACTGGAACCAGGAACAACAGGAAGCTCAGCAGACTGGATAGGAACCAGGAACAACAGGAAGCTTCAGCAGATTGGAGTAGTTTGGCAAACTGGACTGGAACTAGGAACAACAGGAAGCTCAGCAGACTGGATAGGAACCAGGAACAACAGGAAGCTTCATTAGACTGGAGTAGTTTGGCAAACTGGACTGGAACTAGGAACAACAGGAAGCTCAGCAGGCTGGATGGCTTAGCAGACTGGAACAGCTTCAACAGACTGGACTGGAACCAGGAACAGTAGGAACAGTCAGACAAGCAGGGTCAGTTAACAGGCTGGCAGCAAGGTACAGAGGGGACAGGCAGAGAAGTCGTCACAACAGGCCAAGGGTCAGGTGCAGGCAGAAGGCTGGAATGGTCACAGGCAAGCCGGGTCTATCACAGGTAAAGTCTCAGATTGGGTTTCAGATACAAAATGCTGTAGAGCAGACAGCAGGGACTGTCTGAGTGGCAGGTTTAAATAGCCCATCTGGCGCCAACCGCGGGGCGCACATGCCCGCGATCGGAAACCAGGGAGTCTGAGGCGCCTGTTTCTGGCAGGATCTTCATGACAAGGACAATGGACGATGTCAGTAGAGCAGTGGACGGTGTCAGTAGAGCAGTGGACGGTGTCAGTAATGCAGTGGACGGTGTCAGTAGAGCAGTGAACGGTGTCAGTAGAGCAGTGGACGGTGTCAGTAGAACAGTGGAAGGTGTCAGTAGAGCAGAGATCGGTGTCAGCAGAGCAGTGGACGATGTCAGTAGGACAATGAACGATGTCAGTAGAGCAGTGGACGGTGTCAGTAGAGCAGTGGATGGTGTCAGTAGAGCAGTGGACGATGTCAGTAGAGCAGTGGACGGTGTCAGTAGAGCAGTGGACGGTGTCAGTAGGGCAGTGGACGGTGTCAGTAGGGCAGTGGACGGTGTCAGTAGAGCAGTAGACGGTGAGAGTAGGGCAGAGGACGGTGTCAGTAGAGCAGTGGATGGTGTCAGTAGAGCAGTGGACGGTGTCAGAAAGACAGTGGATGTGTCACAGACAGATGTAGATTTAACACCACAGCTGCTTTAAAGTAGCTGAGTGGGAGGATCAGCCAACCCTTCAATGGCCAGGTACTATTTAACCAGCAGCCACTTGAAGCTTGCTAGTTATTTTACACCTATCAGTTCCAACAGCCAGTTTGAGGGGAGGGGTTGGTAGTTGGGGGATCTGTACATTACAGGTAGTTGTCAGTAGTGGAGAATGAGGTGTGTCAGTCTGGGGGAGGGAGGGGGGTCTGTCTGTCTGTCTTGCTCTCTTTCTTGTCCTCTGTAAGTCAATCAGAGGGTGCTTTAAGTAATGACACCCCCCCAGGCCCCTTAGGAGGTGTTTTACATAATTTTCTATCTGTGAGTGTTGGCAGGCAGGACAGGTGCTGTGGAGGGCAGTGTGTGTGATGTACCTGTCTCCACATGAGAGAACACTCCTTGCACAGCAGCATGTCTCTTATCTGAGTTACTGAAGTCCTGTCCCGGCTCTCAGGCGGCTCTCTCTCTTCCTGTCCTCGCTCTGTGTCTGTGTGGCAGAGAGAGGCAGCTCACTGTCCTCCTGCCATTGTCAGCAGTGAGCACACTTTCAGGCTGGCAGTGGCAAATAGGGTTGCCACCTTTACTTTAAGCCAAACTTGAACACTTCAGCAGTGCATGGCAATTTTTTTTAAGGGGGGATGCTGTTGATTCTGGTCTAAAGGGGAACTCTGATGTAAGGGGTCTCCGCTCACCAAAGCCTCCACTTACATCAGAGTTCCCCTTAAATCAGGGTTCCCCAAGCCCCCCTTACATCACAGTACGCAGATCACCCTTTAAATTTGAGTCCCCCTTACCTTAGTGTGCTCAATCGCTCAGAAGCAGGCGAGAGAAGGGAGGGAGGGGGGAGACTTAAATTACAGACAGTGGATGGTGAGCTCACTTAACAAAGGAAGCAGGCTCAGGCATTGGCACCTTTCATCCATGATGTATCTGCCAGCTGCTGGGCTGAGAATTTCCCACCACACATACTTTTTCTGAGGCACAGGATGCAGGGGGAAGACACAGAGGGGTAGGGGCACGAAGAGGAAGAGCAGATAGAATCCTCTCTCCTCTCCCGTCCTTTGGGGGGGAACTGTGCTGGCTCTGATCAGTGTGAGAGAAAGTATCATAGACACTCAGCTTAGACAACTGCAGCCAGCCCTCCGGACAATTTTTCAGCGCTTGGATGCAGCACTTGCCAGCTTGTAGTATTCTGTTTAGCGCCTGGGCCCATGACCTATTGGTTATGTGATAAACTAAGGCACTGAGATCTTGAGGAATGTAGAGTTCAGCTTTAGCTGGATAGGACATTAACATACATGCATGAGGACAGCATTACAGGAAAGAGCAGATAAAAACTTCCTTTCTGTGCAGAATATACAATAATATACAAACACTCAGATGTTTGTTTATCACAACAGCACCATCTTAACCTTTACCATCTTAATCCTTCTGTTCTTTTTTTTCTGCAACAGATCGTCTCTATGACAGAATCTCATGCCGTGTACACACGATCAATTTTCTCGACGGTGAAAACACCGTTGAGAAAATCGACGGGAAAAATGAGGAACAGCTTGGTCCCCTACACACGGCCGGTTTTCCTGGCATTTTTTCTCTTGGTCGGGAAAAACTACCGTGTGTAGGCTCCCTGGCAGTGTTCCCCTATGGGAAAACTGCCGCGGAAAAAAATGCCATGAATCACAACGAGAAAAATTAGAGCATGTTCTAATTTTTCTCGTCGTGATTCTTGCCATTTTTCTAGTCGGGAAAAATGATGGAAAGCCCACACATGGTCGTTTTTCTCGTCAAAGAGAAAAAATTTAATTTTTCCTGACGAGAAAAATGGTCGTGTGTACGCGGCATCAGCCCTGTCCTAACCCAACCTGGCCACTTTTGTCTATAACAGTTCACTGTCATCCACCCTGGACACATTGGCCCCCCTTACTACACACAGAATGAGGCCCCAACTGTTAAAACCCTGACAAACAGACAATACCAGAAGCCTCAAAAAACATAGCCATGCTCTTGAGCATCTGTGGCGTAAGACTAAGTCTCAGAAAGACTTCAACCAATATACATCTACCCTACAAAAATACAATTCTTGCCCCCACACTGCCAAACAAACCAAATTTATCACTCTCATTGACACCCTCTCACGCATGAACTTTTTTCTAACTCGCTTCTTTGTTCTTCATTACCTCCACCCACTAAATTACACCTCACCTCAAAAAGATTGATACAAATCGAGATGAGATCTCCACTGTACAGATATCTCCCTCACCTTACACTCCTTATCCACCTGCACAATCAATACTTCCCTTGTGTAACCCAGCTACTTTAGAGGAAGTCACTAAACGTTTTCCTATCGTCTACCTAATCACCAGCCCCTGGACCCTGTTCCCTCACAAATACCCTCTGACTCCTACACTCTTAAACTCAAATCTTCAATCTCTCTCTCTCTCTCTACTGGCATCTTCCCCAACCCTCAAAAACACGCACTAGTCACCCACATACCTAAAAAGGCCTCACTGGACCTCACCAATCCTAACAACCTAAGACCCATCTCCTTATTCCCTTTTGCCTCCAAACCCCTTGAATGTCTAGTCTACAACCGGCTGAGCTGCTACTCCATCGAGAATAACCTTATTGATCCCCTTCAGTTCGGATTTCGCCTGCAACACTCCACATAAACTGCTCTCCTAAAACACTCAAATTACTTACTAACAGCTAAAACCAACGATCACTATTTCTTACTCCTACTCTTGGACCTCTACACTGCCTTTGGTACAGTTGACCACGCCTCCTCCTTAAAAAACTCTATTTCCTTGGTCTCCTTGGCTGTGCTTTCCATTGGTTCAAATCTTACCTATCTCACTGCACCTTCAGTGTCACTTACAACTTTAATTCCTCCTATCCTACTCCTCTTACTGTTGGGGTCCCCCAAGGTTCTTTCCTTTGACCACTCCTATTCTCAAACTACACCTCCTCCCTGGGACAGCTGATACATCCAATACCATTTCTATGCTGATGACATCCAAACATATCTCTCTACCTCTCAGCTCACCCCATCAGTTTCCTTACGTATCACTGCTTTATTAACAGACATATCTGACTGGATGTTACACCACTTCCTAAAACTCAATCTATCCAAAACCAAGCTCATAATATTTTTTCCCCCATGTGCTCCTTCCCCTGACTTCTCTGTCAAGATCAATGGCACAGCTATCAATCCATTCCCACATGCCAGGGTGATAGGGGCAACCCTGGACTCTGAACTGTCCTTTCAGGCCCTCATCCAATCCCTGTCCAAATCATGCAGCCTCAACCTCCGCAACATCTCAAGGATGCGCCCCTTTTTAGCCATTGACACCTATAAGCTTCTAATTCACTACCTATCTTCGCCTCGATTACTGCAACTCCCTCATCATTGAATTAAATTTACATAAGCTATCCCCTCTTCAGTTCATCCTAAATGCTACTGCCAGACTTATCCACCTTACCAACCTTTCAGTGTCTAGTACCCCTTCCTGGCAATCCCTCTACTGGCTTCCACTCACACAACAAATAAAATTCAAAGCCATCCACAACTCTTCCCCCAACTACATCATTAACCTGGTCTCAAAATATCAACCAACCCCCTCTATTCGGTCCCCCCAAGACCTCCTGCTCTCTAGCTCCCTTGTCACCTCCTCCCATGCTCACCTTCAGGACTTCTCCCAATCTTCTCCCATCATTTGGAACTCCCTACCCCAATCTGTCTGACTATCTCCTAATCTATCCATCTTTAGACAATCCCTTTAAAGAAGCCTATCCTGCTTTTAACTAATACACTGTGTTTTTATATTCTCCATCAGCTCACCCCCCACAGTTTTTACCTTTTGTATCACTTTACCCTCCCTCTTATATTGTAAGCTCTAATGAGCAGGGCCTGCTGATTCCTCTTGTACTAAATTGTATTATAACTGTAATGTCTGCCTTCATTTTGTAAAGTGCTGAGCAAACTGTTGGCGCTATATAAATAATATTAATAATCTATAATTTGGAGTGCATAGTACATACTGTTGCACTTCCAACAAAGGTTAATATTTTAGTGGAGACATTTTTTCTGGTAAAAATTGTCTTAGAGGGGATATTTCATTTAAGTTCTTACTAATTTTCTGGGACAGGATGCAAATGTAAAGTTCCCCATTGGGATGCAAAAACAAATTTGACTTGGGTTTTAACCCTTCCAGATTGTGTCTCAAACTAGATTTTTTTTTTCCATGTCATGGGTTATTAAATATCATTGCAGTGTTTTATTTAAAAAAAATCATAAAAAATCTACAAATGAAACTTTGAAAGCATATGGTAAGTATGAAAGTACGTACAGAACAGCAAACTGAAAGGTTTGCTTTGAATATGTAATTTGAAGGAGATCTGCCAGCATTATGAACAATTGCATTTTTCTCTTCTGAATATTCTGTTGCCTACTCCATGATTATTCTTGTTGCTGAAATTAATTATTAATTACACCTGTAATTATCATTATGAAATCATATCACCAATGGAGATGAGAAAGTAACATGTCATTTCATGTGGAAAATCAGTATCAGTAAAAGCTAATTCAAAGGCAGGTGTGAAATTTCTGTTTAGCTAAATCAGTCTATAATTTAAGAGAAAAAAAACAGCAAGACGAGGAATTGCCTCTGAAATATTGTTCATAAATAAAGTAGCCATATTTCATTGGATAGTGAAGTATACAGGCCATATCCTGCATGTTTTTGTTTTGTGACTAACACATTATAGTTATTATATACAGTGCCTTGAAAAAGTATTCATACCCCTTGCAAATTTTCCATATTTTGTCATGTTACAACCAAAAATGTAAATGTATTTTATTGGGATTTTATGTGATAGACCAACACAAAGTAGCACATAATTGTGAAGTGAAAGGAAAATGATAAATGGATTTCAATTTTTTTTTTACAAATAAATATTTGAAAAGTGTAGCGTGCATTTGTATTCAGCTCCCCTGAGTCAATATTTTTAGAACCTCCTTTTGCTGCAATTACAGCTGGAAGTGTTTTTGGGCATGTCTCTACTAGCTTTGCACATCTAGAGAGTGAAATTTTTGGTCATTCTTCTTTGATAAATGGTTTTCATTCGTTTCTTTTACAAATAAATATGTGAAACGTGTGGCGTGCATTTGTATTCAGCCCCCTTTACTCGTGTATGCACTTATCCCCATTTAAGGGACCGGCTGTTTTATTTGTTGGGTCTGTAAACTACCTCCATGGCTTCCGTTGTCAGGGTATGGGAAAGTCTTTAGAAAGGCCAATGTCCACACAATATAAAACCCAAACATTCAGGCTTTATTTTACTTTGCTGAGAAACTTGAGAGGAAAAGTAGGATACGAGAGAGAAAAACACGGGAAGGTTCAGGCACGCAGCACTAAAGTCACACTCGTCGCCACTCAAGCCTGAGTGGGTATTGCTCACCCGGATAGTCCTGTTTAGTGGTCCTAGCAGCCAGAATGAAGCACAAATATTGGGGTGGGGGGGCGTTACACACACCCCCTCCTAAAAAAGACACTGTCCCCAGTGGCCGGGGAAATCAAAATCCTTCAATCCTGAAGGCCATTGATTTACAACAAAAAAAAAAAAAAATATTAACTTGGTACCTAAACCAAAATTTTGGGAAGGGAGAAAGAAAAGAAAAAGAAAGCACACATAATAACATTACAATCTCCAAATATGACATTTCAGTTTCATGTTCAAATATACACTCCACCCATCACAGACTGTCTATCCCACCCCATTCTCCGGTGGTCTTGATAGTAGCTCTGGTACCTGCAAGAAATCACAAACAATACGCATGGGAACAGTAAACATCCTAACCACTACTCACATCCTATCCTACAAAAGAAGCAAACTGTTTCCCCGAGAGGAAGCAGTTTCCTTCTTTAAAAGGTTTTTTTTTTTTTAATGGTAAGCCTAGCATAAAAGGTTTCCTAATTCTTTTTTTTTTTTATCCAACAAAAGTGTTTTTATTGATTCAAAGGTGGTACACAGCCATTTACATCAGCACAATAACCAACATGTCCATACACGACCAATTAAAACATGTCACAATAAATTCAGCATTGCCACATTATCACTTATTCTACAACATTTCAACCCATATGTGGATTCACTACCCCATATTCAGTCCCAACAATCTGTCCGCGACCAGATCCACCGGGGCAAGCCCGGTGTGTCCAGCCACGGTGCCCAGAGATTTTCGTATTTCCGTGTACTTCCCCTGTGCTGGTAAATAAGTTTCTCCATACGTAGCTCATCCCCTATCCTACATATCCATTCCCTTGAAGTTGGGGGCATTTCTGACTTCCAATAGACCATAATCAACCTTCTGGCTTGAAACAGTACCCTGTGAACTGCCTCCCTGGTGTGCCCCTCCATCTCATACTCCTCTAGCACCCCCAAGAGGCAAGCATTAGGATCCACCGGTAGAGATACCTTGAACACCAAGTTGACCGTGTTTACCACCTCGGTCCAATACTTATGTCGTTTGGGGCATCGCCACAGAAGGTGGATAAGGTCCCCATCATCACGCTTACATCTGGTACAAGTATCCTCAGACAGCACCCCCATCAACTTTAATCTAAGTGGTGTATAGTACACCCTCAGGATAATGTATAATTGAGTGAGCCGCTGGGCCACATTTAATGAGCAAACGCTCACCCCTTGAAAAATCTCCTCCCACTGCTCACCATCCATCTGGTCCACGTCCCTCTCCCATCTCTCCCTCACCTGTATGGGATGCTGTCCCAAGAAGTTTTGTAAGAGAATGGCATAGCTTTAAGAAATAAATCCCTTTGAGGTTACAGCATCCCTAATGAGGCTAAATACCGGGGTCGGTGACAAATGCCACTCTGAAGACCTGCTCTGAGCCCTAACCGCATGCTGAAGCTGTACATACTGGAAGAGCATTGAGGGCGGCAGACCAAACTGTGTTCGCAGATCTGCGAATGACCTAAGAATGCCATTTTTAAAAATGTGTTTAATATGCGTAATCCCGTATGTTTTCCATATAACCACACCCTGCAGTTTGGCCAGTTCAGTGTAAGTATCATTATGCCATAAGGGGCTATATTCAGTGTACCCATCAGCCTGTTGTATGTATTTGCATTTGTTCCACACTTTCTGTATAAGATTGTACGTAGGGTATTTCTTATCCAGTTTGGCAAAGGCTAAGACTTCCAGCGCCATGGGAATGGGACCTATACCTACCATGCGGAGCATGAGTGCCTGGGAGGAGCCAGCCGGCTCAGTCCCGAAACACCCCACCAGGTGCTGTAACTGAGCTGCCAGGTAGTACAACCATGGGTTGGGTAGCGCCAACCCGCCATCATCCTTAGGCCTTTGAAGATGTTCTAGTTTAATCCTTGTTTATTCTTCCAGATCAAAGTACGGAAGATGGAGCTTACCATTCGAAAAAATTTTAACGGGATCACCAGTGGGGTATTGTGGAGACAGTAAAGTAGTTGTGGCATGAGAATCATCTTCACTAGGTTCGCTTTGCCCGCCACCGAGATGTGGAGGCCATTCCAAGTTTTAACTCTTTCTCTAAACCTCTGAAGCAGGGGGGAAATATTCAAGTGGCTAAAGTCCCTCGGGTTAGAGGTAACATGAATCCCCAGGTATTTAAAGGAGGACATGACTGGGATGGGACAGGATGAGGCCACTGTTTGCGTGTCATCTCCGTCTAGCAGCAATAGGGTGGACTTTGACCAATTAATCTGCAGTCCAGAGTACACCCCAAATCTTGTGATAGTTGCCATGGCCTCCCACAGGGACCCGTCAGTATCTCCCAGCATAAGCAATGTGTCATCCGCATAGAGCATGACCTTCTCCTGCAGGGGGCCATAACAAAATCCCACAATATGCTAATTCGCCCTGATCTCGATGGCCAGGGGTTCAATAGCCAATGCGAAGAGCAGAGGGGACAAGGTTTCCTAATTCTAAGTGCCATATTATCACTACAGTCTCCTCATTCCTGTAGACCACTGCCACCTAGTGTTAGCAGAGTCTCAACATCCTTTAATGGCTACGCAGGGGTTTGCAACAAAACACACTGAGCATCCCACTGTTGACCACAGCGTTTCCTCACCATAACATTCTAACTAACTAACCCAAAGTTCGCTCAGGGGAAAAACTGTCCTTTTTCGGAGAGAAGAAAAAAAAACACAAAACAAGCTCTCCATCTTTCCCTCCTTAAGAGCAGACATCCTCTTTCAGCAAAGTCACCTTGATCCAAGGTACAGTTCATCCGTGAAGGGAAAGGAAACAAACAGCACAGTCAAGTTCCTATCTCCAAAGTATCACAGGTAAAAGCTTGGATCCGGAAGGGTAACAAGCCTTCCACGCTCATCCCGGGTGGTAATTGAATGTACAACATCCTCTTCCCATTCGCTACAAATGACCACCCGATCGGCGTAGATGTGTCGGCCGTAGCTCCAGATCCGCCGGAATACATGAAACTCTTCTGTTATATTAAAAAGTTCCTTCCCGCAGCGGGAGTCTGGGTTTTCTAAGAGATCCCAAACAGCCTCATCATATCACCGTTCCCTAATGTCCTCAATTTCCTGCATGGCACCACGAGGCACATAAGGGAATTCAAAACCGTAATTCTTGCTTACACGGTCCATCAACACTTTCTGCAACCAGGCAATTTTTGGCAATGTCCTTCCGGGCAACACACACGAGTCGGGTAATCGTCTTGCTACAGACTTGACAGATTTATAGGAAGTCTCTCTCTTAGCTGCCAAAGTACATCTAATATCACCCGGGCCCTTACTCGTGTTGTTGCACTTATGGGGTTCGCGGCTGTTAATTCTTTATAACTGCAGGTAAGAGTAACAACCATACATTGATCCTGCAATAATTCCTGGGCCTTGGCTCTGGTCACATTCCCTCTATTACGTGGGCATGAGCTTCTTCCCTTTGCTCGATGAACTAACAGGAACAGTCCCAAACATTTTTCCCCCAGTCTCCTTACCGTCTCCTGACGTGGACTTCTCGGGCATCTCCTTGCTTTTAAAGTCCAGTTTTGGCAGGCGCTGGGTCCGGCTTCGACCACGACCGGGGGAGGCCTCCCACCTTTCATTTCGCCAGCGGCATATGAACTTCAGTGGTGGCGGAGGCAGCGTCCGCTGCGGTGTCCACCGATGGCTCTGCAGCGGCACAGGCATCCTCTTCGATTACATCCGTGACAGCCAATGCAATGCGCGTGGGTTCGACTCTATGGGCATAGGCGTCTTTCTCTGAAGTAACGACGCCTGTAACACAATTTACCCGGTAGGCCCGGGGCGACTTGGTGGGCTGGTCCACCTCAAATAGGAATTCCCCACAGGACAAACATCGTCCGAACGGCCGCAACTGCACAGCCAGTCCACCGCATCTAGGACAGAGCATGCCCAGGGCCTCCGCATCTCGACAGGTGTCTAAAGCAAAGCGGCCCCTGGGTTTGAGCCGGATCCCCGTATCCATGAGTGGGGCTGTAAGTTGAGCAGTGTCCATGGTAGTAGGCACTGGGAACATCCGGGGTCACGATAAAGTTGAGGTCCATGGGAACGCAGACATGTTGCTCCTCTCACTTGATCCAATCTCTCTCTGATCCTTGGCGCCAATGCACCCACCTGTAGCATGCAAGTGGCGGGAACTCCTCCCCTTTTTCTCTTCCCGCACGTAACTCGTGGGCTTTTCATCTTTTCATCTTTTGGATCCGCCCACGAACTATGCAGCCAGAAAAAAGAACAGTTCTGTGCCCCTTAACCCCTTCTCTCATTCCAAACACACAGTAACACAGTCCAATTTCCTCAATGGCCGACTTTTCCAAACATATAGAAATTAATCCAATTGCAAGAGGTAGATACAAATCCCAGACTCGAGCCCCCATGTGTAGCACTTACCCCCATTTAAGGGACCGGCTGTTTTTTTTTGTTGGGTCTGTAAACTGGTTTTTCCTGGGCATTCCCCAGGCTTTGTTGTTACCTGTTTCAGCCCTCCAATGCTGCTTACTGCGATAGCCAGCTATAGATGGGGGCGGTGGACATGTTTTGTTTTCACCTATGGTGCTTGTATTGGTCCAGCAGCGCACCAACACCTTTGCAGCCATTGTGCTACATGCTGGGTGTTTGGTGTGCTCCTGTACCTTTAAGGAGGGGTGGCTCCCCTTCAGTCCACCTGCCCTCATCTAACCATCAGAATGCATGTGCCTCCATTGTGGGGACACTCATAGTTAGTGTAGGACCACAGATTCCAGGGGGCCTTGGCGTGGCTCTGTGGCTCACGCATGCATTTGCAAATGCGTATGGACAAACCCCTGTTTTTAACGCATACTGTTAGACAGGTTAATTGGTTGTCTGCGAGCTGGTCGGTAAGTAGGCTTGGTTTTTCCTGGTCATTCCCCAGGCTTTGTTGTTACCTGTAAACTACCTCCATGGCTTCCGTTGTCAGGGTATGGGAAAGTCTTTAGAAAGGCCAATGTCCACACAATGTAAAACCCAAACAGTCAGTCTTTATTTTACTTTGCTGAGAAACTTGAGAGGAAAAGTAAGATACGAGAGAGAAAAACACAGGGGAAGATTCAGGCACGCAGCACTAAAGTCACACTCATTGCCACTCAAACCTGAGTGGGTATTGCTCACCCGAATAGTCCCGTTTAGTGGTCCTAGCAGCCGGAATGAAGCAAAAATCAATCTTTCTAGGGATACGATCAGGAATCCTCTGCCACAGGATTATTAAAAGTCCCGAACTTTCAGCCAAGCAGTAGTGAGAGAACCTTGATGCCAGATTGGCGTACTGCAGGGCTTGTAATGATTCCCTTTTCTAGGTGAGCTCCAGGCCTCCTCCCGAGACAGCAGTACCGTCGCTAGTCTCCTCTGGGGCAGATCCTCCCCTGGTCTCCTTCCCTAATCGTGAGCCTCCCGCAGGTGGGTAGCTCAGGTTCGTTTCCAAAGGTATAGGCCTCAGCCAGCAGAGCTGGGCCTACTAGGCAGCAATGCAGCCTTGGCCACACGCACCCCGTGCCATGTGGGCCACGAGGTGCACCACACAGGACCAATGGGTCCCCCGAAACAAAACAAAACCCAATGGTGTCTGCCCCTTATGTATCCTCTCCCAGCATGCACAGCGGGTAGACCACGCCCACTGCACGGCTGCCGAGAAAGGACACCCAAGGTGTTGTGACACCCCCTGTAGTTCAACCTATGCCGGTGATGACAGTGCCACCTACAGGCAAACAGGGAACACTACTGCCAGGCAGTATCACACCCAGAGCAGAAGCAATTTTAGAACAATCAATTGGTCTGAGCCCAACTACTGGCTCAGACTACCCCTAAATTTACACATAGCGCCCCCAAATATTGGGGGGGCACTACACTCTAATACCCTAACTAAAATCGAATAGAACCAATTTCCTTCAGAAGTCACCTAATTAGTAAATAGAGTTCACCTGTGTGTAATTTAATCTCAGTATAAATACAGCTGTTTTGTGAAGCCTGCAGAGGTTTGTTAGAGAACCTTAGTGAACAAACAGCATCATGAAGGCCAAGAAACACACCAGACAGGTCAGGTATAAAGCTGTGGAGAAATTTAAAGCAGGGTTAGGTTATAAAAAATATCCCAAACTTTGAACATCTCATGGAGAACTGTTCAATCCATCATCCGAAAATGGAAATAGTATGGCACAACTGCAAACCTACTAAGACATGGCCGTCCACCTAAACTGACAGACCGGGCAAGGAGAACATTAGTCAGAGAAGCAGGCAAGAGGCCCATGGTAACTCTGGAGGAGCTGCAGAGATCCACAGCTCAGGTGGGGGAATCTGTCCACGGGACAACTATTAGCCTATTCACTCAAAAAATCGGACCATTATGGAAGAGTGGCAAGAAGAAAGCCATTGTTGAAAGAAAGCCATAAGAATTCCCATTTGCAGGTTGCGAGAAGCCATGTGGGGGACACAGCAAACATGTGGAAGAAGGTGCTCTGGTCAGATGAGAACCACAATTGAACAATTGCTATGTGTGGCGGAAAACTAACACTGCACATCACCCTTAACACACCATCCCCACTGTGAAACATGGTGGTGGCAGCATCATGTTGTGGGGATGCTTTTCTTCAGCAGGGACAGGGAAGCTGGTCAGAGTTGATAGGAAGATGGATCGAGCCAAATACAAATGCACGCCACAGTTTTCACATATTTATTTGTAAAAAAAATTGAAAACCATTTTCCTTCACTTCACAATCGTGTGCCACTTTGTGTTGGTTTATCACATAAAATCCCCAAAAAATACATTTACATTTTTGGTTGTAACGTAACAAAATGTGGAAAATTTCAAGGGGTATGAATACTTTTTCAAGGCACTATAGGTTATTGTTGTAATACACAGACATGGTCACAGAATCAGACGGAAGAAAGGAAGCCGCTCAGGTGTGGAAGTCCCTGAAATTACCTCCTCCCAGCAACCAAGGGTGCAGGCAAATGCAAATGCAATTGAAGAAAGAAAGAAAAGTCTTCTGGACGCAGCACTCCGGTTAAAAAGCTTTTATTCCAAAAAAAGGTTCAGGAAACCAAAAACACACTGCACAACACAGCAAACTGATCACATCTGGCTAACGCGTTTCACACTATTAAAGTGCTTACTCATAGCGGGGGTAAGCACTTTAATAGTGTGAAACGCGTTAGCCAGATGTGATCAGTTTGCTGTGTTGTGCAGTGTGTTTTTGGTTTCCTGAACCTTTTTTTGGAATAAAGGCTTTTTAACCGGAGTGCTGCGTCCAGATGGTCACAGAATCAGCCGAATCTAATTAGATTGGTGACTTTGTTGGTGGGTTATATCTCTCACCAGCCTTATTAATATCTCTAAAGGCCCACTCAGATCTGTCCGCTGCAGGAGTGTGTGGTAAAACAATAGCTTTATTGCATGTTAACAACATGCACAATAACGTACAGTACTATGTATTGAGTTGCAATTCAATTTGAAAGGCACCCCAATGCATTGAAACACCACAACACACAGTGATGTATCATACATGGGTGCAGGGTGTTCACTGAACACATGCTTTGAGGTAGGGGGGCTCACTGTGCTCTGACCCACAGTGCACCCATGGGTGATGGTTGACATTCGGGGATGATTGGTGCAGTGGTGGGGGCAGTTACAGGCACCAATCTCCCTGTATAGCTTTCCACGAAGCAGCTGATAGCTGTGGGAGGGAGAGGAGGAGAAGTGAAGAGGGAGGAGCTTCTCCTCCTCTCCCTCTGGCTGCTGTCAGCTGCTTCATTGAAAGCTATACCGGGAGAATGGTGCCTGCAACTGCCCCCACCACTACACCAATCATCCCCAAATGTCAACCCGAATGGCCCCCTTGTGTCTTTCTCCGGCCCCCCATGTCCTCCTCTGCCCCCTCATGTCCTCCTACAGCCCTCCTTGTCCCCTGCAGCACTACCGCCTTCCCTTCTCTCCTCTCCCGCCAGCTGCTATGGGGAACTGTTAGGATGGAGAGCGAAGAAAGGGGCCGGTAAATATGTACCAGCCTCTTCCTTTTCTGAATGAGCAGAGTCAGTGTTCACTGACTCTATCCACTCCTAACTGAAGCAGAGTAAACTGTGTTTACTCTGCTTCAGTTTATGAATGAACAGGAGCCTCTGTCTATGTTCATTCATGTTCAGTGCAGCTGAGGCTGAAGATAAAATGACTGGGGAATCTGTGTTCTCAGCCCCTTTCTCTGACTCAAAGGGTAGATGTCAGGGGTCTGTTTATACCCCTGATATCTCACCAAAGCCCCCCAACAGGGCTAATAAAAAAATATTGCAATAAGTATTAAAAAATGTAATTGTAAAAAAATAACATTATAAAAAAATTAAATTAAATTGCATTAAAAATAAAGAATTACTGACACTGTCGACTGCCATACATATGACACCATCCTGCACATACTACCCACCGCCGTACACTCCCCACCCCTCTCCTGCACATAATACCCACCACTGTACACTCCACACCCCTCTCCTGCACATACTACCCACCGCTGTACACTTTTGCAGTCAAATTTGAGAAGACTCCTTTCTGAAGAATCAGATTAAAGCTACCATGCCATGTTTATTAATGTCAAAAAACACTTCTGGGAGCAACCAAGTTTAGAATAGCTCACAATGGCAAAATCCATTTTTTCCTCGGTGATAATGATGCCAACTACTAGGATGGTCCCGATGTTCGAGTCGAACGTAAGTTCGACTCGAACATCGGGTGTTTGTTTGTTAGCAAAATAAATGAACATATGGGGTGTTTGTGACAAATTTGAGCACCACGGAGCACTCCATAATGCACTGCGGGGTCGCAGTGCATTGACGGTTGCTGATTGGCCAAAGCATGCACCTGACCTGCATGCTTTGGCCAATCAGGTGCGCAGTGCTGTGAGAGCCATGATTGGCCAAAGGCCAGTCCAAAGCACCCTCCCCATGTTGAGGGCATGTGGCCTGGTACAGTTCAAGAGGGGGGGCGCTCGCTCGTCCCCCCCTTCCTGTCCTCCAGGCTGCATGCTCATATAAGGGTCTAGTATGGATTTTGGAGAGACCCCCATGCCAATTTTTTTTAACATTTTAGAGTGGAGTTCCCCTTTAAATCCATACCAGTCCCTTCAGGTCTGGTATGGATTTTGAGGGGAACTCCACGTCAAAAAATTTAAAACTGGGGGGGAGCTCACGCCAATTTTTTGCTTGATTTTTATGTATATTGCCAGGGCTTAGTAATACATTACAGCCGCGAGAACAGTTTTTATTACATTTTATCCATTAGAAATTAAATTTTGCTGCGGCACTGTAATACACATCACACAGATGCGCCACTTTATAGGCAGACTAAGGGGACCCCCAGGCACGATATTTAAAGGAATATTTCATTTTTATTGTTTCACTTTAAGCATTATTAAAATCACTGCTCCTGTCCCATAGACTTTAATAGGGTTTGCATGTTCGCACATATTTTTTGCTTGTTCACATGTTCTGGTGTGAAACGAACTGTAGGGGTGTTTGGCTTATCCCTAATGCCAACGCTTGGCTGGATACCCAGACCAGAAGAAGTGGACAAAACTCTGATTAGGCATGAGGTTGTAGACATGCTCTATGTCACTTGATTGAGCCCCACATCTTTTCCACGCTGCTTGACTTTTTCTAAATTTTCCAGAGAACCTCACAACTTGTTGTTGTGGTTAGAACTTGTATTTATTCTTATAGAATTTGCATCAGCCTGAGCCATGACCATCTGACTATCAGGTGGTGCGAAATGGCTGCATGCTCCTGTTTGGCAAGTGTTTTTCCCTTTTTGTTTGCCTTTATATAGCTTGTTCTGGTCAAAGACTGCATTAAGCCTAGTGCATGTCCCGCTTACACCTACTGCTGACACTCTAGCTGGTTTCTGTGTTCTTCACATATAGTAGCCCTTTTTCCCATAAAAAAACAGGCCTACCAGTACTCAGTTGACCCTAGAACTTATACACAATGCTATAGTGCCTGGCTAGCATGCCAATGCAGGCACAAACTGAGCACAGCAAGCAGGTATTTGTAGTTGGCAGACAGACAGAGTGGCTCAATAAGAGTTCAGGTACAAGGCAGGCAAGCGTCATGATAGTCAGGGTGAAATCCATAGTTAAAAGGCAGGATTCAGAGAGCAGTTGATAGCCGATCCTAGGTCATCAACGAGGTAATCCAAAAAACAGAGAAGGACAGACAAAAAGGGAGCTTGGAGCATGTGTTCCAAATACAATATCACAAGCATTAGACTGCAGGCTTGGCTGGCTTAAATCAGGTTTGGTCTCCACCCAGCAGGTGGACAGACAGTGAGAATGTATAACAGCCAAAACCAGGATTCTGGAATGAGACCAGCAGCTGTGATGTAGCAGGAACGCTAGACACTCCTGACAGTGAACCAAGTTAAATTGCTATTCCTTTGTATTGTTCAAAGCTAAAACGCACAGCTCTTTGAGGCAGTGGACCAGGTGGGAAGAAGGGGGATTGTTTTTTTAAAGTTGTAGTAAACTGCAAAAAAAAAAAAAAAAGGGCAGGAAAATGGCATAATGTGCTAGTATGCATAGCATACTAGCACATTATGAAAGACATACCTTAGAAAGTCTTATGGACATCTATGGTTCGTTTCATTCCGAATTGAAATTTAGACAACATTTTCCTTATTTTGGAAATTCAGATTTATCTGAATTTCTGAATACAACAGTAAAGAATTTCAACAAATCTGAATAAAAAATAAGGAAATAAGGAACTCATAAGTTCATTTGGATGTTTGAAGCATCTGAATGAAACTAATGATTCAAATTTATTTGATAATAGCTGCTTGTTAAGGAGTTGGGTGGCCTTAACAACTGATGACAAACAAACCAGTGGCAGCATTAGAAAAAGCATATCTGAGCATGCAGCTCGGTCAGGTCAGGAACCATACCAGGCCACATACCTTTAACATGGGGGGGGGGTGCTTTGGGGCAGGGAGAGCTCCCCTTCCTCCCCAAACCACCACCTTGTCCCCATGTTGACAAGGGCCCCTTCCCCACAACACTGAGGGCAGGTTGTGGGGGCCTGTGGGTGGGGGGCTTATCGGAATCTGAAAGCCCCCTTTAACAAGGGAGCCCCCAGATGCCCCCCCCATATGTGAATGAGTATGGGGTACATTATACCCCTACTCGTTCACCAAAAAAGTGTAAAAAAAAATGAAAAGTTTTGGACAAGTCCTTTATTTATAAAAGTGTCCCCCGAAAAAAATCGAGCATCAATCACGATGAATGCTACCTCCCCCAAATAATGAGAAAAAAAAGGAGCTCCACATGAGACACTTGCCTCCCAGTGTCTTACATGTCTGGTTCCCACTAATTAAACAAAGGAACAAGGTCACTGGTGAAAGCGGGTAACCCCACCCCTTTGTGTATTTAGCATCGCTAGGCACCTGCCAACTGACAGCTCTGGTTCCCAGTGCAAACGGTAAATAAACAAAGGGCAGGGGTCACCCACCCCTTTTGTTTATATACCGTCAGTGTGAATTAGAGATGTCAGAAGCGGGGGGGGTAAGCGGAGCTCATTTATTAAATTGTTTCAGGTCGTCAGTAGCATTCATCTTGTTTGACACTGGATTTGCTTTGGGGGACATTGTTATTGTTTTTTAACACTAGGACTCAAAAACTGCCTCTGTGTTTTTATTTATTTTTAAACTTTTTTGGTGAATGAGTTGGGGTATAATGTACCCCATATTTATTAAAATGGGGGATTTGGGGGGCCCCTTGTTAAAGGGGGCTTCCAGATTACTGGCATAGTTCAGGAGGGGGGGTTGCTCATCTCCTCTTTTCCTGGCCTGCCAGGCTGCATGCTTGGATAAGCGTCTAGTATGGATTTTGGGGGGTACCCCCACGCCATTTTTTCTCCTTAAAATCCATACCAGACCTGAAGGGACTGCTATAAAATGTTTTACATTTTTTAATACCGGCACTGGTTTGTTTACATCCAGCTTTTGTTTTGCAATGAATTTAAGGTTGAATATACTTTTATAAATTTTAACAAAGAAACAATAAAAAGAATAAAAGGGGGAGCGGTACAGAATGAAGAAAAAAGGTGGGGGAGGGGCGGGGGAAGCGGTTCTCACATACCGCCCATCGTACAAAACATCATAGAACATACATGCAGAAATTCTTGAAACCATCCTCAGCATCCCAATAACCCCCAATTCAGTGCCCGTTTTCTGGGGAGCACTGCCTGGAGTATATAACATATAAACTGACTGTCCGATGCCAGGGGGTTTGGGAGTAAGATCTGGAGAGAAAAAAGAAAAAGGGGGAAGAAATGGGGGGGGGGACTTCGGCAGAAAAAGTCTAGAAACTTCTTGAAATCCCTTATATTAAACCCTACAGGGATGTCTATACCTCCTCTATGGAGGTTTCTTCCTATATTGTGTACCATAGGACCCATTCCTAAAGTAGAAATCCTGTTGAGGAGGAGGTCCAAGGATGAGTGGTGAAGCCATAGGTACCATAATTGTTTGTGTTTATCCCACGTATCCCCTATCTTAGCTTGCATCTCCTCCATAAGCATAGTGTAGTTAATGATATCTATCCAGCCTGTGATAGGGGGGATGGTTTCGGTTTTCCAATGTTGCGATATCACATGGCGGGCTGCAGATAAAAATAATCTGAGTAGGTTTTTCTTGTGGGATTTAATGGGGCCTGGTAAGATTGACAAAAGAGCCATAGAAGGAGAGGGTGCCAGAGAGACATTGTACATATCATTATAAATACCGAAGACCTTGTCCCAGAAAGGGCGAACCCGGTCACACTCCCACCATACGTGAATATAGGATCCTTTTCCTCTGTGACAACGCCAACAAGTATCCGGAGTATTGGAGTACAACTTATTCACCGTGACTGGATCCCTATTCCACCGGGCTAGCAGTTTGTAGTTTTTCTCTTGTGAAAACCCAGGGATGGATGGTTTATGTGTAAGTGTGAATGAGGTATACCATTGTTCTGGGGATATCTCCACACCTATGTCTCTGGACCACTTCTGTGTGAAGTTAGGGAGTGAACTGTATGTATAGGCCTGTATGTCTTTGTATATCAGAGAGAGAGGGTGTTTAGGGGTCTGAGAACGACCTCATATGGCGTGAGTGGCCTGTGGACCTGTCCCGAGAGGTGTAGCGTCTTGCTATGTTGTGTTAGAGACACCACGGAAAGCCAGTCAATTTGAGCAGGGGTTTGCATGTCAGGTTGCGGTTGGAAATGGCCTGTGACAGGGTGGACAAACTGCCTAGCCGTGGGCCACTGCATTCTCATATACGAACCACAGTGTCCACTAATATTGTAAGCGAGAAGTGCCGAGCTGTCAAATAGGGGGGACAGTTGGCTAGGGTCAGAGGAGAGGGCAAAGGTGGTTTGCTTGCTGTACCACATGGTAAGTGTCGCCAGGGGAGATATCAGTCATTGTGCGGAATTTAACATTGTATTCCCATAGGAGGGCCCGAAGGTCCAGTTGTGCCATGTCCTGCTCAATGATCGTGGAGGGCTTGGTTAAGGGGATCGGGGGAACCATTTGAGGAGTCTTGCGAATATAGCTGAGGAATGGTATAGTTGAAAGTCGGGTAGACCAATGCCCCCACGTCTTTTGGGGGTGGTGCTGCCAGATGAACTTGACCCTAGGGAGCGAAGCATATGAAAAAAGGTATTAGGGAGGAGGATGGGAAGAGTCTGAAATAAATATAATAATGTTCATCTTAAGGACATTCATTCGACCAAACCATGAGTGTTTGAGGAGATGCCAGGATTGCAGTGAGCATCTAATTCTGGTCAGCAAGGGGCTGTAGTTCAATGCATATATGTCGTACGGGTCTCGGGGAATTTCGGTCCTTAAGGTATTTAATCGAGCGTGATTGCCAGGGGAATGGAAATTTTCTTTGGATTAGGGATACAGTGGTCGGGGTGAGGGAGATATTTAGGGCTTCTATTCGGGGATGTTCAGTTTTAAGTTGCAGAGTGCTCCGAAGCGGTCAAGCTCTTGAAGTAGAGTGGGGATACTCGTGTGCAGTTGTGTAACATAAAGGAGCAAGTCGTCTGCATATAATGATAGCTTGCGTTGTGTCGAGGGGGTGGGAATCCCATGAATATTGTCGTTGCTGCGAATGGCTTGGGCTAGATGTTACACAGTAAGTGCGAATAGTAATGGGGACAACGGGCACCCCTGTCTTGTGCCATTCCTAAACTCAAAAGCCGCAGAGGACTCCCCGTTGGCTGCTACTTTTGCTGATGGGCTGGTGTAAAGAGACATTATTTTGCTCAAAATTTTCGGGCCTAGACCTATCTGGTGTAGAGATGCTCGTAGAAAGGGCCAGTTCACCCTATCAAAATCCTTCTTGGTTTTTGATAGGGTGAAGGCATGTGGGGATATTATGCTGTTTTCGCGGTGTTATCCCTAGCTTCCCTTCCCGGGATGAATCCAACTTGGTCGCTATCAACCACGGAAGGAAGTAGGGGAGCTAGGCGATTCGCAATGATTTTCGAAAAGAGTTAGAGGTCAACGTTTAATAAAGAGATGGGTCTGTAGTTGCTGCATTGCGAATGGTCTTTTCCGGGTTTGGGCAGCACCACTATCTGGGCCTGGAGTATGTGTGGTGACAGGGGATGATGTTCATCCACTTCCTCGAATGCTCTTGCCATGATTGGGGCCAGCTGATGAGCAAACGTTTTATAGAACAGGGGGGTGTACCCATCTGGGCCTGGGCTTTTGCCAGTCCTTTAATCGAGGTCAAAAAGTCTGATGAGGTGATAGGTTGTTCAAGACTGTCTACTTCAGATGGAGGGATCTTGGGCAGGGCCGTGTCCTGAATATATTGTTGTAAATCTGCATTGACCTGAGTAGGCGATGCGCTCTGTGCCTGAGGTGGGGGGAGGTTGTAAAGAGAAGAGTAGTAGTCCTTGAATTCAGAGACAATTTCCAAGTTCTTGTGTTTTTTTTGATTGGTCGGGGATATTATGTTTTGTCTATGTTGCCTAGGGTGAATAACCCGGCCTAGGTGTTTCCCACATTTATTCGCTTGGGACTAGTGGAGATGGTGTCCTTTATTGCGGGCGGTCAGTGATTGCTCTGTGAAGAGAAGTAATAGATCTCGACGTGCATTCGACAGTTCGACTAACGTCCCAGGGTCCAATGTGCATTTGTGTGCGGATTCAAGAGAGGTGATTAGGACGAAGAGGCGAGTTATGTCTTCTGTGTGAGCTTGTTTTAATCTAGAACCATGTTGGATGAAAATTCCCCATAATACGCATTTCAGGGTCTCCCATTTATTCATGGCAGAGGTTTCGTCGGTGAGATGGAGCTGGACAAAGTCTGTGATAGCTTTTGACACTGCCATAAGGCACACAATGTCAGTGAGTAGACTGTCATTCAATCTCCAAGTGGCTCCACACACGCGTTGTGGAAGTCTACCGAGGGTCATGTGCATGGTAGCATGGTTTGACCACAACTTCACGCCCATACCGCTAGTGGAGTCGAGGTCTAGTAGTGTTTGGGAGAGGAAAATGTCTATTCTGCTATAGGATTTGTGTGCCGGGGAGTAATGTGTGTAGTCTCTCTCATTGGTGTGTAAGAGTCGCCATGCATCAACCAGAGCAAGGGCTGCTAGGGTGGTGCATATTCTAGACAATGTAGAGGGGGTAATGTGTGACTTACCAGTGTAGGAATCTAGTCTCGGGATGAGGGGAATATTGAAATCTCCTCCTAGGATTAAATTGTGGGTCCCGAAGGCCTTCAAGCGAGTTGCCACAGAGGAAAGAAAGTGGAGTTGCTCCTGGTTTGGAAAATAAACAATAGCAATTGCAAAAACAATCTGTTAGTATTGCAATTTCAGAAACAAATAACGACCCCTGGGATCTATCTCTGAGTCAAGCACTACAGGGGTAAAAGAATCTGGGTTAGTACTATGGTACCAGGTCGTGAAGTGCTTGCCAGGCAATAATAGCATGGTGTCAGATCGAAAATGGGTTTCCTGAAGTAACAGTATATGGGTTTTAGCTTTGTGAAAGTGATGTAGTATTTGTCTACGTTTTTCAGGGGTATTAAATCCTCTGCAATTCAGCGAGGATATCTTAAACTCTAAGGTGGGAGCCATAACAAGTGGAGTTTGGGTTTGTGAGTTGAATTACCGCATGGCAAATCCTGAAAAAGCCTAGGTGTGGTATTCCTAGCTGAGGTGGGGGGGGGGAGGGGAAGAAGAAGGAAGAAATAGGGCGAGGTAAAAGAGGAGGGTACCTGCATAGAGTTGGGAGAAGATGCATCTGAATCATGTGTGAATCCAGTGCATTGTTGGGGTGGGGGGGGGGGTAACGTAGAGAGATGAGTGTCACTGTTTGGGATCGTGAACATATAGACGTACAACTTCTATCAGTGGATGAGGTGCTCCCTCTAGTGTCCATGTAGGGGTAGGGGTAATGGGCACTACCATGTAGGACTAGAGTAAACTCTAAGTACACAGTAGGGATGAGCTTTGAGTTCGAGTCGAGCATGAGTTTGACTCGAACATTGGCGGTTCGCTCGTTCGACGAAGATTGAACATTATGGGCCGTTTGCGTCAAATTTGAGTTGCGCGTCACGGCCCATAATGCACTGCGTCATCGCAATGCATTTCTGGCTGATGATTGGCCAAGCATGCACTATGACCCACATGCTTTGGCCAATCACAGCGCCGTCAGCACAGAGAGACATAATTGGCCAAAGGCAGGGTGTCTTTGGCCAATCATGGCTCAAGGGATTAGGTACACGCCCCACACTATATAAGACCGCCTGCGTGTCGGCCTTGTGTAGTGTGTTCCGGCGGCGTTCAGAGAGAGACAGAGAGAGAGAGACATAGAGAGAGATTGTTGTTTTATTTCAGTTAGTAATTAGTGTTGAGCGAACCCGAACTGTAAAGTTCGGGTCCGTACCGAACTTTAGCTTTTTCCCGAACCCGAACCCGGACTTTGCGCAAAAGTCCGGGTTCGGGTTCGGCAATCTAATTACGCATTTAGAAATGGTTCAGGGGCCAGCCAATCACCTTTTGATTAGCTGGTGTGCCCTTAGAGGCCATCATAGCCATGCCTACTAATGGCATGGCTGTGATTGGTCAGTGCAACATGTGACCCAGCTTCTATATAAGCTAGAGGCACACAGCACACACGTCACTCTGCTTCAGAATAGATAGGGTGAGGATCTTGGCTGCTGCTGTTGCTAATAGGGAGAGATTGTAAAATACATGAGGTAGTCCTGATTCTGCAATCTGAGGGAAAAGATAGAGAGATAGTGTAGTGTAGGGCCAGGTTCCTGTTGGTGCTTTCAGGGAGAGAGATATCTTATATAGGAGTCCAGATTCAGAGATTAAAATCAGCGATCTGCATAGGTTTACCTGTTTGTGTTGCAGTGCACAGTCTTTTTACACTGCCATGAGCCCAGTGTCAGAGAAAATCTAACTTTTATCTGCAAGCTCAGTGCACCAGCACTGCATATTACGTTGAGAGATACACCGTTTCCATACTGTGGGTGTATTCTGTTCTTTGAAAAAGATCCATTTAGGGGAAAAAAAAAGGCACTTTATTGTGCTCTTTTCCAAAAGACCCATAGGGCAAAAAAAATAAAAAATTTGCATTTTATTTTGCTCGTGCAAAAAAAGAACCGTTTAGGGCAAAAAAAAATTTGCACTTTAATGTACGCTTGCAAAAAGAGCCATTCAGGGCCACAAAAAATAGTTTGCAGTGTGTTATACATATGTGGAGGTGTGTGAAATAAACAATTTCTATATAGTTTTCTCCTACTGTGCTATACTAAAAAACAACATTTTTTTTGAATAGCATTTTCTGCAGTTCTGTAGCTGTGCGATTCAGCGGTTACGTACTGTGGGTGTGTTCTGCTCTTCCAAAAAACGCAGTTTAGGGGCACAAAAAATAGTTTGCAGTGTGTTATACATATTTGGAGGTGTGTGAAATAAACAATTTCTATATAGTTTTCTCCTACTGTGCTATACTAAAAAAACAACATTTTTTTTGAATAGCATTTTCTGCAGTTCTGTAGCTGTGCGATTCAGCGGTTACGTACTGTGGGTGTGTTCTGCTCTTCCAAAAAACGCCGTTTAGGGGCACAAAAAATAGTTTGCAGTGTGTTATACATATTTGGAGGTGTGTGAAATAAACAATTTCTATATAGTTTTCTCCTACTGTGCTATACTAAAAAAACAACATTTTTTTTGAATAGCATTTTCTGCAGTTCTGTAGCTGTGCGATTCAGCGGTTACGTACTGTGGGTGTGTTCTGCTCTTCCAAAAAACGCCGTTTAGGGGCACAAAAAATAGTTTGCAGTGTGTTATACATATTTGGAGGTGTGTGAAATAAACAATTTCTATATAGTTTTCTCCTACTGTGCTATACTAAAAAAAAAACATTTTTTTTTAATAGCATTTTCTGCAGTTCTGTAGCTGTGCGATTCAGCGGTTACATACTGTGGGTGTGTTCTGCTCTTCCAAAAAACGCCGTTTAGGGGCACAAAAAATAGTTTGCAGTGTGTTATACATATTTGGAGGTGTGTGAAATAAACAATTTCTATATAGTTTTCTCCTACTGTGCTATACTAAAAAAACATTTTTTTTTGAATAGCATTTTCTGCAGTTCTGTAGCTGTGCGAATCAACGGTTACGTACTGTGGGTGTGTTCTGCTCTTCCAAAAAACGCCGTTTAGGGGCACAAAAAATAGTTTGCAGTGTGTTATACATATTTGGAGGTGTGTGAAATAAACAATTTCTAAATAGTTTTCTTCTACTGTGCTATACTAAAAAAAAAAATTTTTTTGAATAGCATTTTCTGCAGTTCTGTAGCTGTGCGATTCAGCGGTTAAGTACTGTGGGTGTGTTCTGCTCTTCCAAAAAACGCCGTTTAGGGGCACAAAAAATTGTTTGCAGTGTGTTATACATATTTGGAGGTGTGTGAAATAAACAATTTCTATATAGTTTTCTCCTACTGTGCTATACTAAAAAAACTAAATTTTTTTTGAATAGCATTTTCTGCAGTTCTGTAGCTGTGCGATTCAGCGGTTACGTACTGTGGGTGTGTTCTGCTCTTCCAAAAAACGCAGTTTAGGGGCACAAAAAATAGTTTGCAGTGTGTTATACATATTTGGAGGTGTGTGAAATAAACAATTTCTATATAGTTTTCTCCTACTGTGCTATACTAAAAAAACAAAATTTTTTTTGAATAGCATTTTCTGCAGTTCTGTAGCTGTGCGATTCAGCGGTTACGTACTGTGGGTGTGTTCTGCTCTTCCAAAAAACGCAGTTTAGGGGCACAAAAAATAGTTTGCAGTGTGTTATACATATTTGGAGGTGTGTGAAATAAACAATTTCTAAATAGTTTTCTTCTACTGTGCTATACTAAAAAAAAAAAAAAAAAATTTAATAGCATTTTCTGCAGTTCTGTAGCTGTGCGATTCAGCGGTTACCTACTGTGGGTGTGTTCTGCTCTTCCAAAAACACCCATTTAGGGCAACATCCTAAATTTGGAAAATATGAGGAGAAGGTCAAAGGGATGTGGTGGCCCCGGTCGTGGTGCTGCTGGTGGAGCTCCTGTTGCAGGGAGAGGACGTGGTGGATCTGTGCCAGATACACGCACAAGTGAAACACCTTCCTCAGGTGCGAGTAGGCGACCAAGCCTGCGGCGGTATTTTGTCGCGCCTAATGAGGCTGTACGAATATTTAGGCCAGGACGAGTACAGGCGATAGTAGATTGGGTTGCTGACAGTGCCTCGGGTTCCTTCACATTGTCTCCCACCCACTCTTCTGATGAAAGATCAGAGTTGGCACCTGAAACCCATGTCCATCAGTCTTTCACCTCACCCCCTTGCAAATCAGCCAAGCAGTCTGAGCCCCAAATCATGCAGCAGTCTCTTCTGCTTTTCGATGACTCTGTTAGCAGGGTTTCCCAGGGCCATCCACCTAGCCCTGCCCCAGAAGTGGAAGAGATTGAGTGCACCGATGCCCAACCACTTATGTTTCATGATGAGTACATGGGAGGACCATTGCAGTACGTCTCGGATGATGACAAAACACAGGTGCCAACTGCTGCTGCTTTCGCAATTGTGCAGACAGACAAGGAGGGCAGGGGTGAAGACTGGGTGGAAGATGATGTGGAGGATGATGAGGTCCTCGACCCCACATGGAATGAACGTTATGCAGGTGACCAGTGTAGTTTGGAGGAAGAGGCGGTGGTCGCACAGAGCCACCAGCACAGCAGAAGAGGGAGCAGGGTGCAAAAGCGAAGCGTCCGTCCCCTAGACAGTATGTCTGCTACTGCCCAACGCAGCAAGGGACCGAGCACACCAAAGCCAGGTCCAAGGAGTTCCCTAGCGTGGCAGTTCTTCACACAATGTGCTGATGACAAGACACAAGTGGTTTGCAGGCTGTGCAATCAGAGGCTGAAGTGAGGCATAAACGTTCTCAACCTGAGCACAACCTGCATGACCAGGCATCTAAGTGCAAAGCACGAGCTGCAGTGGAGTAGACACCTCAAAAACCAAGAAAGGTCTCTGGCTCCTCCTGCTTCCTCTTCTGCTGCAGTCTCGGCCTCTTCATCCACCTCTGTAGTGACAGTGGCACCTGCCACCCCACAAACAGAGGATCTGCCAGCAACACTACCACCTGGGTCACCAACCATCTCCACAATGTCCCATGGAAGCATTCAGCTCTCTATCTCCCAAACATTGGAGCGGAAGAGGAAGTACCCCCCTAGCCACCCGCGATCCCTGGCCCTGAATGCCAGCATTTCAAAACTCCTGGCCTTTGAAATGCTGTCATTCCGTATGGTGGAGACGCAGAGTTTTAAAAGCCTGATGGCATTGGCTGTCCCACAGTACGTCGTGCCCAGCCGCCACTATTTTTCCAGGCGAGCCATCCCTTCCCTGCACAACCAAGTGGGGGACAAAATCAGGTGTGCACTGCGCAACGCCATCTGTGGCAAGGTCCACCTAACTACGGATGCGTGGACCAGTAAGCACGGTCAGGGACGTTATATCTCCCTAACAGCACACTGGGTAAATGCAGTGGCAGATGGGCCTGAGGCAGATAGCAGTTTGGCGTATGTCCTTCCACCACCGAGGATTGCAGGGCGCTTCAGTTTGCCTCCTGCTGCTAACTCCTCCTACTCCGCTTCCTCATCCTCTACCGCCTCCTCATCCGGTCAGCGTAACACCTTCACCACCAACTTCAGCACAGCCAGGGGTAAACGACAGCAGGCAGTTTTAAAACTTTCCTGTTTGGGGGAAAAAACCCACACCGCGCAGGAGTTGTGGAGGGACATGGAACAACAGACCAATGAGTGGTTGCTGTCAGTGAGCCTCAAGCCCAGCCTGGTGGTGTGCGATAACGGGTGAAATCTCGTAGCAGCTCTGGGCCTAGCCGGTTTTACGCACATCCCTTGCCTGGCGCATGTGCTGAACTTGGTGGTCCAGAGGTTCCTTAAAAATTACCCCAATATGCCAGAGCTGCTGCAGAAAGTGCGGGCTGTGTGTGCGCACTTTCAGCGTTCTCACCCTGCTGCTGCTCGCCTGTCAGCGCTGCAGCCTAACTTCGGCCTTCCCGCTCACCGCCTCATATGTGACGTGCCCACAAGGTGGAACTCCACCTTGCACATGCTGGCCAGACTGTGCGAGCAGCAGCAGGCGATAGTGGAGTTTCAGCTGCAGCAATCACGCGTGAGTCGCTCTGCGGAACAGCACCACTTCACCACCAATAACTGGGCCTCCATGCGAGACCTGTGTGCCTTGTTGCGCTGTTTCGAGTACTCCACCAACATGTCCAGTGCCAATGACGCAGTCCTTAGCGTTACTATCCCAGTTCTATGCCTCCTTGAAAAAACGCTTCGGGCGATGATGGAAGAGGATGTGGCACAGGAGGATGAGGAGGAGGAGGAGGAAGCGGGATCATTTCAAAGGCTTTCAGGGCAGTCTTTCACAAGTGGCTACGAGGGTGGGTTCCTGCACCAACAAACACCAGGTACACAATTGTCCGGCAGAAAGGGCACAGTTCTGGAGGATGACGAGGTGGAGGAGGAGATGGAGGAGGAGGAGGAGGAGGAGGAGGAGGAGCCATTTTCACAGCAGGGTGGCACCCAGGCCAGCTCGTGGCCATCACTGGTGCGTGGCTGGGGGGATACAGAGGACACAGATGATACACCTCCCACAGAGGACAGCTTTTCTTTGCCTCTGGGCAGCCTGGCACACATGAGCGATTACATGCTGCAGTGTTTCCGCAATGACCGCCGAGTTGCCCACATTTTAACTGGTGCTGATTACTGGGTGGCCACCCTGCTGGATCCCCGTTACAAGGACAATGTACCGTCCTTAATTCCCTCACTGGAGCGGGATCGTAAGATGCGCGAGAACAAGCGCACACTGGTAGACGCGCTGCTGGTGGCATTCCCACCTGACAGCGGGCGTACGGTGGAAGCACAAGGCGAAGGCAGAGGAGGAGGAAGAGGTCGCCAACGCAGCCGGGGCACCGGCAGCACCTCAGAAGGCAGGGTTAGCATGGCTGAAATGTGGAAAAGCTTTGTCAGCACGCCACAACAACCAGCACCACCAGCTGAGATGGAACGTCTTAGCAGGAGGCAGCATTTCGCCAACATGGTTGAGCAGTATGTGTCCACAGGCCTACACGTACTGGATGACGGGTCTGCCCCCTTTAACTTCTGGGTCTCCAAATTGGGCACATGGCCTGAGCTTGCCCTTTATGCCTTGGAGGTGCTGGCCTGCCCTGCAGCCAGTGTATTATCTGAACGTGTATTTAGCACGGCAGGGGGCGTTATCACAGACAAGCGCAGCCGCCTGTCCAGAGCCAATGTGGACAAGCTCACATTCATTAAAATGAACCAGGCATGGATCCCACAGGACTTGTCCGTACCTTGTGCAGAATAGACATGTATACCGGTGTTGTGACAAAAACTGTCCGGCCATCGGATTGTGTCCGGCCCATACTGCGAAGGCGCAGCGCTTGCGCAGTACAGAGGACAAGGAGATTCACAAAATGTCCGAAGATGAACGGCGCCTGCGCTGTGAGTGCAGGTTCAAGCCCCACCATCCAAGTGGACATACGGTAGCACATAGTAACAGGGCCCCTCACGGGCTCGGTTCGATCGCCACGCTTCGGGCACGGCCTCACTTGGCTCGGCTTGAACCACGGATGGTGTGGCCTTCACCTGAACTCACCACGCAGGCGCCGTTCGTCTTGGGAGATTTTCGAAATCCCCTTGTCCTACATACTGAGCAAGCACAGTACAGGGTGGACACTATTTGACGGGGGACAGAATTCGACCCATCACCGGCCTTACCAAGCCATTGTTGTATTTTTGAACCAGTGTTGGCTACCTCGTCCTCCTCCACCGCCGCTTCCACCTACACAGCCACATCCACCGCCACCTCAACCTCCTACTCCATATGGACCTCGTCCTCCTAGGTCAAGATTATAATTTTTATTTTATTTTTTTGTAGCGCACAGATCCTTTCCCCCTTACCTGCCTTTATGTTGTTGGCTCCTCGCAGGAGGGAGAAAGGCACACCGCACTACCAGCCCATACCCTCCTATATAAAGAGGTTGAGCGGTGTACTTGACGGGCCGTGTCCACAGCCGGAGTCAAAACTCCTCCAGAAGATGATTCTCACCTCTACTGTAGGTAGAGGCAAGTCCTTTAATTCCCAGTAAAGTCAATGTCCACACCAGCTGAAATTACAACTCTTATTCTCTCATGGCAAAATAAACTCTACTCGGATAGAAAAGGTTAGAGCAAAGAAACAGGACAGCTTAAGGTGTGGAGGAGGTCCAGGCACAAACGTAGCACATTCACTTCACTGCTTAGGTTTCTCAAACAGTTTTAGGTGCACGGTCTCTGCCACAGACCTTGAGGTTGGTCTCTGCCACAGACAGGGTGTACAAGGCCCCTGCCACGGACCTGGAGAACTTTGGTCTCTGCCACAGACCAGGGTGTATAAGGCCCCTGCCACGGGCCGGGTGAATAAGGCCTCTGATACAGTCAAGATGACCTTGAGCTTCTCCTTCTACGAACCTAGCCCATATCAAGGGGAAGACATCTCTCCAGGGAGTCAACAGACCCTTCCTTCACCGTGACTCCCACATCGGTCCATCAGAATGATCCTCCCTTCCCTGGAACATGGTCCCCTACACGAGGCGGCACCCTAAGACTCCTCGACCCTTAGCGGACTCCAGACGAAGGCTCTGGACTCCAGGCTTTATTCCCGCACCTAGGCCTCCATACCCAGGGCAGCAGGAACTCCAGGATAGTACCTCACCCCGGGCTAAAGGTACCCGAGATGGAACAGGAACACATGCACCCAGGCCGAAGGCACCTGGGTGTGGACCCCACTGGACATCAGCCCCCAGGCCAAAGGTCTGCCCCTTTTATATGCTCTCCCGGCATGCACAGCAGGTTCCCCGCCCCGCTGTACTACTGCCAAGAGGGGACACAAAAGGCACAGCACTGTATCGGCGGTTCAACCCTAGCCTACCATGGCAGCGCCACCTGTAGGCTGCAGGGAACTGCACACCAATACTGTCCCCCGAGGACAAAATGGTCCATGAATCCTACAGAATTAGGGTGTTTGAGCCTATTTACCACTCAAACACTTCCCTTAAATTTAGCACCCCGCTACATTTTTATTTCAAAGTATTTTATTTTCCCACTAGCTTATCCATTAAATTGAATAATTTATTCCAGAAAGGGCGTATTCTGGGGCATTCCCACCATATGTGTGGCATCGTGCCGTTGAGTTTCTGAGGTTCTTAATGACTTCCCGTACCTCTTCTGCTGAAAAGGGGGCCTCCAGCATATTTTTTAATTTTTTTATTTTTTTTATGTTATTTTAAGTTATTTCCCTATCCACATTTGTTTGCAGAGCACTTGCCATGCTCTTAACAACATTTTGCTGCCATTTGCAGCCCTCTAGCCCTTTCCATTACTTTTTTAGAGCCTTTTTAGTCCTTAGAAGTCCGGGTCCCCATTGACTTCAATGGGGTTCGGGTTCGGGTCCGGGTTCGGGTTAAAGTTTGGTCCCGAACTTTTTTCCGAAGTTCGGCCGAACCCGTCGAACCCGAACATCCAGGTGTCCGCTCAACTCTATTAGTAATAGCTAGTTTGAGCAGGCAGTTGATTGAGCTAGTTAGATCCAGTATTCCAGTATATTTAGTATATACATGCATTGCACGCATTGTGTATATATATATACATATATTTATATATATATATATATATATACTGTATACAGTTTAGCTAGATCTCATTGCAGAGCGTTCCTGTTATTCTATTCCTACTAATAATACAGGCAGGCGGTTGATTGTGGTAAGCTGCAGTATATTAAGTCAGTGTACTGTATACTGGGCACAGTGTGCAGGTAAAGCTGACTGCAGCCAATTCCTGTTCTATTCCTAAAAATACACACAGTTTATTTGAGCTAACCTGCAGTATATTAAGTCAGTGTACTGTATACTGGGCACAGTGTGCAGGTAAAGCTGACTGCAGCCAATTCCTGTTCTCTTCCTAATAATACAGGCAGTGTACTGTACCCAGACTTAACACGCAGGACCCTGTGCCAACGACGAGCAGTTCGACCTCTGTTGGAAGCCATGCATTCAAAGGGCGTTAATTATCGCTGGGGGTTTCCATTTAGCTTGACGGCCTCTAGGAATGGCAGAACAGCAACTTTACGGACTAAAGACGATCTGCAGTTTTTTGTTGAAACATTGGCTCTATCATGAGTAGACTTTGCAGACTGGAGGACACATAAAATGGGGATCCCTGTACAGCGACCGGAACAGTGGCAACAAGCTTCCCCTAGGGGCCAACGCAGAAATCGTCAAGGGAGACATTGACCCACATAAAAGATGAGACGGCCTAACGATGACTTACTTTCTGGATAGAAAGGGGAAAGGGGGATGAGAAGAAGAAAAAAGGAAAGAAAAAAAGGGGAAAGGGGAAAACAGATGACTTACTGAATGAGGTTCTTAAGAATGGGCGTGGGGTTATTCCCCCTTTTTTTTTCTCCCCTTTTTTGAATGATGGGGCAAAATTTATACATGGCAATGGGACCTTAAATTTGTATTTTAATTTTTTTGGTTTGTTCCGGTAAGGGGGGAATATGGGCTTAAAAACCCAGGTAAACAGATATAAGGGGTGTGATGGGCCACGCCCCCTGGTATACGTTATACGTGCTGTATATATAAATATGTGCATGTGGAAGAAACTAATTTTTGCTGTAGGGGGGAAATATGTATTTATGCCAGCATAATAAGTTATAGTATGGGGGGAGGATATAGGGGGCATCTTAATCTAAAAAAGGGTTTCTGGATGTTATAGTTAGAAGACTTAGATATTGGGCGAACATAAGTGAATAGTTTCTGTGGCGGAGGGAACTGGAGTGGGATACTCAGGGATATCCTGGTCTTTTAGGACGGTCCCGATATAATGAGATTGGTTGAACTGGTATCAGGGGGTGGAGAGGTCCGGGTACAGGGCGTTTGCATGGACTCCTCTACCAGTTAGTTGGGTACGCTCCGAGGGGGAGATATACTCGGAGAATCTTTGGGGAGGGGAGCTTTTCTTGTATTTGTTTTCTTTTTTTTTCTTTTTTCTCTTCTTCTTCTTCTGGTCAAGAGCAAGGAGCACAAGATATGGCTGGTATTTTGAGAGATGACTACACCATTAATCATTGTATCGTACAATGTGAGGGGACTGTGTTCACAGCATAAAAGGGGCCACCTCTGGCATGAACTGCATCATTATGCTGCGGACATAGCGTTTTTACAAGAAACGCATTTCAGGGAGGGGTCTATACCTGTTATGCCTGGACAAATGTTCAATCACTGGTACCATGCAACATTGCCTATTGCTAAAGCAAGGGGGGTTACAATTGCTTTCAGGAAAACTTGCCCATGGGTATTGATGTCTGTACAAGCTGACAGAGAAGGTCGCTTTCTATTTGTTAAAGGTACAATACATAGCCAGCGATATACGTTTGCTGCAATTTATGCACCAAATACAGGGACAATGAATTTTCTTGCTAAAATGTTCAGGATGCTGGAGAAATTTAGGGAAGGTTGTTTGATCCTGGGTGGAGATTTCAATATTGTGCTGGACCCAAGTTTGGATACAACATCAGGGAAAACATCTCTATCCTTTAGAGCTTTAAAGCATTTAAAACAACTTCTACGCACTCAACACTTGGTTGATAGCTGGCGGGTAATGCACAATGGAGTAAAGGATTACAGTTATTACTCTAAAACACATACAATGTACTCGCGTATTGATGTATTTATGGTAGATCAATTCTATTTATAAAAGGTCCGAAATTGTACCATCGAGTCCATAACCCTCTCAGATCATGCCCCAATAACGTTGACACTCTCTCCGACCCAGGCAGGCTATATAGAACGGACTTGGAGATTGAACAAATCAATACTAGATAACAAAAAGATAACCGAGAAATTGTTAGTTAAAATAAGGGACTATTTTGAGAGGAATACACCAGGTGAGGTGTCAGATCAGGCAGTGTGGGAGGCTCATAAAATGGTTATAAGAGGAGAACTAATAGCTTATGGTGCTCACATCAAGAAAGAAAAAAGAAAGAAGGAAGTGACAGAACTATTAGAGAAAAATGATGTACTGGAAATTAAACATAAAAAAAACCTCAACCCCATAGAGATCCAACAACTAGGGAACCTTCGAGCAGAACTTGCACAATGTCTAGATCGAAAAATTAACAATAAATGTAGATACTTTGCTCATAGGTTCTATGAGCAAGGGAACAAATGCGGTCGGCTACTGGCTAAACAACTTAGCAACAAGAATCCAGACATGTACATAACCTATTAATTTAAAACAAAAAGATAGTGGAAACCCAGGCCATAGGAAAATAATTTCACAGATTCTATGAAACACTATATAATATCCAGACACCCGAGACTTCACAAATAGAAGATAGGGAGGACCAAAGAAGGGAAGAGATACGAGATTATATTAGGGAGTCATCAATGCCCACCCTATCCGAGATCATTACAGCAGAAATGGAACATCCAATTACAGTAGAAGAGTTGAGCAGAGCAATAGCAGCCTTGCCGATAGGGAAAAGTCCTGGCTCAGATGGCTTGACAAATATTTACTATAAAAAAATTTCCTCTGAGTTGATAAGACTGTTATGCAATTACTTTAATACAATTAATGCGACTAATCCATTGTCTTCAGAAGCCCTGTTGGCGTACATTACTGTACTCCTAAAGGAAGCGAAAGATCCACAATACTGTGCCAATTACGGGCCTATTTCTCTGCTCAACTCGGATACTAAACTGCTGGCCAAAATCCTAGCGTTGCGATTGCAAGAACATATCGGGGAGCTAGTGCATCCAGACCAGACAGGTTTTATGAAGGGACGTGAGGCAAGGGATAACACCATCCGGGCACTTCACCTTCTTCATTGGATGCGATATGGCCCAGAGAAAGCCCCAAAGATCGTACTATCAATGGATGCTGAAAAAACTTTTAATAGGGTGAACTGGGGCTTTATGAGTGAAGTCTTGAGGGGGTGGGCCTGGGTGACCGCATGATGGGATGGGTAATGGCCCTTTATGCGAACTCAAGAGCTAGGGTTAAAGTAAATGTTACAATATCAGACTATCTTAACATGCGAAATGGGACAAGACAGGGGTGCCCACTTTCACCATTGATATTTGCTATAATATTAGAGCCATTTCTTTGTAAGATCAGAAGAAATGGGGAGATATCAGAGACATGTATTGGGGATGTGGAACACAAAGTATCGGCCTATGCTGACGACTTATTATTCTATCTTTCGACACCACAAACATCCTTAACAGCTCTTATGCAGGAAGTGGACAGATACGGGTATCTTTCTAACTTTAAAATTTATTTTGAAAAATCAATACTTTTACCCAGCCATGTACCTCAAGAGATGGCAAGGATGTTGAGGAGGGCGTACCCCTTTGTATGGAAGAAGGACTCCTTGTTCTATTTGTGGGTACATATCACCTCAGATCAAAATTTTTTATATGACCTAAATTATGCATCCCTAATGGCCAAAATAGTGGGGGACTTAATGAAATGGACAGGACAACACCTAACATGGTATGGAAGAGTGAGTGCCATTACAATGTGTATACTACCTAGAATTATCTATATATTATATACAGTCTCAATTAAATTACCAGAAACCTTTCTTAAACAGGATCTCCCGTACTACGAAGCCGGAATCTGCTTTGATCGGGTCTCGGATCTACTAACCCGGAAGCGATGTCATGACAAAAGTTACAGTATTCAAAACTGCCAAACTTGGTGTTTTGAATACTTTTAAGTGCAAAGGAGGGATCTCTCCATAAAGAGTACCTGTCACTGCCTTTTACTGTCACAAGGGATGTTTACATTCCTTCTGACATTAATAAAAGTGATCAGATTTTTTTTTTTCACACGGACAGTGTAAAAAAAAAAAAAAAAAGAAAACAAGATAAAAATTGAAAGCGTCTCATCCCTCCGTGCTCGCACACAGAAGTGAACGCATACTTAAGTCCTGACCGCACATGTAAACAGTGTTCAAACCACACATGTGAGGTATTGCCGCGATCATTAGAGTGAGAGCAATAATTTTAGCACAAGACCTCCTCCATAACTTTAAACTGGTAACCTGTAGAATTTTTAAAGTGTCGCCTATGGAGATTTTTAAGTACCGTAGTTTGTCACCATTCCACAAATGTGCGCAATTTTAAAGCATGACATGTTAGGTATTTATTTACTTAGCGTAACATCATCTTTCACATTATACAAAAAAAACTCACTAACTTTACAGTTTTTTTTTATTTTTTATTCATGAAAGTGTTTTTTTCCCAAAAATGTTGTTTAAAAGACCGCTGCGCAAATACTGTGTGACATAAATTATTGCAACGATTGCCATTTTATTCTCTAGGACAGTGATGGCAAACCTTGGCACAACAGATGTTTTGGAACTACATTTCTCATGATGCTTAACTACACTGCAGAGTGCATGAGCATCATGGGAAATTTAGTTCCAAAGCATCTGGGGTGCCAAGGTTTACCATCACTGCTCTATATAATGTTTGGGGGTTCTAAGTAGATTTCTAGCAAAGAATACAGATTTTAACTTGTAAGCAACAAATGTCAGTAAAAGGCTTGGGCAGGAAGGGGTAATTTTTCAAATTCAGCTTTTTGCGGAATACTGTATCAAATCTAAGTAAATTATATCCACTGGATTTCCTGTATCCAAATTACTGCTCACTTCTCAATAGACTTTTAAAAAGCTGGTCTGGCAAGAAGGTTCCATCATAAATCTATGTCGGTTACTGCTAATGATACCATATTTTGGTTACAACTAATGATACCATATTCACTGGCATATTCATGGATTTGGTCCCTTATCATTTCTTCCAATACTTTACATAGTATTGGTGTTAGGCTGACTGGCAGATAGGCCCTATTTGAATATTGGTACCACATTTGTTTTATTTGACAGGTCCTCTATATACTAGACATGTGTGATTCATTTCGTACGAATCGAAAATTCGTACAAATATCCGAAAATTACATTCGGAAGCATCCGAAATACGAATTTTACAAAATACGAAATTTCTTTGACGAATTTTGGATCCAAATTTGAGAAAGGTATTTTTTGCTTTTTAAATTCATCATAACGAATGTTCATAATTTTTATGAAAAGTTAACGAACCTAACGAAAATTCGTATTCAATCCAAATTGAATTTCGGACACGAATTACGAAATACGAACTAATGGCCCGGGCTTTCACCATCCCTGTGCTGTGCTGACTTCCTCCTGGGGCTGTACCCCTGCTGTGCTCATTATGAGGGGCACCCACCATCCCTGTGCTGTGCTCATTATGAGGGGCTTCCACCATCCCTGTGCTGTGCTGACTTCCTCCTGGGGCTGTACCCCTGCTGTGCTCATTATGAGGGGCTCCCACCATCCCTGTGCTGTGCTCATTATGAGGGGCTCCCACCATCCCTGTGCTGTGCTGACTTCTTCCTGGGGCTGTGCCCCTGCTGTGCTCATTATGAAGGGCTCTCACCATCCCTGTGCTGTGCTGACTTCCTCCTGGGGCTTTTCCCCTGCTGTGCTCATTATGAGGGGCTCCCACGATCCTTGTGCTGTGCTGACTTCCTCCTGGGGCTGTACCCCTGCTGTGCTCATTATGAGGGGCTCCCACCATCCCTGTTCTATGCTGAGTTCCTGGGTTTGTTTGTAGCCCGTTGCTGTTAGTTCGTATTTCGTAATTCGTGTCCGAAATTCAATTTGGATTGAATACGAATTTTCGTTAGGTTCGTTAACTTTTCGTAACAATTACGAACATTCGTTATAATGAATTTAAAAAGCAACCCAGCTTCCTGGGTTTGCTTTTTAAATTCATCATAACGAACGTTCGTAATTTTATGAAAAGTTAACGAATCTAACGAAAATTCGTATTTCGTACGAATTCAAATTGAATTTCGAATACGAAATAACGGCTAATACGAAATGGAACAGAACGAAACAAAACAAACTTATTGACGGCGCCCATGTCTACTATATACAGTCATGGGCGAAATTGTTGGCACCCCAATTTTTTTTCCAGAAAATCAAGTATTTCTCACAGAAAAGTATTGAAGTAACACATGTTTTGCTATACACATGTTTATTCCCTTTGTGTGTATTGGAACAAAACAAAAAAAGGGAGGAAAAAAAGCAAATTGGACATAATGTCACACAACTCCAAAAATGGGCTGGTCAAAATTTTTGCCACCCTTTCAAAATTGTGGATAAATAAGATTGTTTCAAGCATGTGATGCTCCTTTAAACTCACCTGGGGCAAGTAACAGGTGTGGGCAATATAAAAATCACACCTGAAAGCAGATAAAAAGAGAGAAGTTCACTTAGTCTTTGCATTGTGTGTCTGTGTGTGCTACACTAAGTATGGACAACAGAAAGAGGAGAAGAGAACTGTCTGAGGACTTGAGAACCAAAATTGTGGAAAAATATCAACAATCTCAAGGTTACAAGTCCATCTCCAGAGATCTAGATTTGCGTTTGTCCACAGTGCGCAACATTATCAAGAAGTTTGCAACCCATGGCTCTGTAGCTAATCTCTCTGGGCATGGATGGAAGAGAAAAATTGATGAAAGGTTGCAACACAGGATAGTCCGGATGGTGGATAAGCAGCCCCAAACAAGTTCCAAAGAAATTCAAGCTGTCCTGCAGGCTCAGGGAGCATCAGTGTCAGCGCGAACTATCCATTGAGATTTAAATGAAATTAAACACAATGGCAGGAGACCCAGGAGGACCCCACTGCTGACACGGAGACATAAAAAAGCAAGACTGCTGCAGCAACCAGAGGCCAAATCTGTTATTGAAAAGCTGTTAATAGAATTCTTTAAAAATAATGAATCATCTGTACAAGATAAATTTATGCTATGGAATGCACACAAAGCATTTATTTGTGGTATTTTCATACAGTTGGGGGCGAGGGCCAAGAGGCAGCGGCATAGGTAGATAAAATAATTAACTGACAAAATTGTCCTTTTAGACACTAGCAACAAACAGAATCCTTCCACCACTGTTTCAAACCAAATTACCCAATTGAGATACGATCTGAGGCTCCTACTACTGGAGAATTTTGAAAAAGCCTCCCAGAAACTTAAAATGTCCTACTACGCCAGGGAAACAAAGCGGGTAAAAATTTAGCACACAGGGTAAAGGGCATCAGGCAAAAAGCCAAGATTCCGTACATAATACATCCCCTCACCAAAAACAAGCTATACCATCCTCAAGAAATAGCGGATGCCTTCAGCCATTACTATGGCTCCTTATACAACTTGAAAAATGATCCTAATACTATCCAACCAGATAGCGATGCAATTAACCTATTTCTGGGGAAATTAGATATACCTAATATCTCGCAGGAACAGTTGCTGGCTCTTAATCAGCCATTCAGTACTGCTGAGATTCACAAGGCAATTGATTCGCTCCCAATTAATAAATCTCCTGGTCCAGATGGATTTTCTGGGGATTATTATAGAACCTTCAAACACTTACTAACTCCATACATGGAACAAATCTTTGCCGCTGCCGCTGCTTCAGCCTCCTTCCCCCCTGAAATGTTGAATGCTGTTATTGTGACCTTACCGAAGCCGGGGAAAGAACCCAATTCTCCCCCAAACTTCAGGCCCATATCACTTCTAAACATCGATTTGAAGGTTTATGCCAAAATTGTTGCCTATCGATTAATAGATATACTTCCCCTTATTATAAATCCAGACCAGACAGGTTTCACTAAGGGTCGCCAAACGTCCGACGCCACTCGTAGACTGACGAATATTATTCACCTAGCTAAGCTACATAAGAGGCCTTCTCTGCTGCTAGCCTTGGATGCAGAGAAGGCCTTTTATCGCATTCACTGGCTATATCTTACCCAGGTGTTGAAGAAATTTGGCTGCTCAGGTACGATATTACAGGCAATTCTGGCCCTATATTCTAACCCCTCGGCGCAGGTTTATACCTCCGGGGCGTTGTCTAAACCATTCACCATTTCCAATGGCACTAGGCAAGGGTGCCCTCTATCGCCCCTGATATTTAACCTTTTAATGGAACCCCTAGCCATTTATATACGATCACACCCCAACATCAAGGGCTTCATTTTGCCCGACTCTGCCAATACAATCAGTCTCTTTGCAGATGATATCATAATGATTCTCACTGATGTGGAAACTTCCTTGGCTTCGGTACACTCGTCATTGGCTATGTTTAACCGTCTATCCTACTACAAAGTCAATGAAAATAAATCTTATATAATGGGGTTAGGAATAGACTCATCTATACAAACGAAACTTAGTCAGAGTTTTCCCTATACCTGGAAACAAGATGGGATAAAATACCTAGGGATCACTTTTACGGCTACTACTGACAACTTATATGCAGCTAACTATGCCCCCTTCCTGACTTTAATGACCAGAAAATTACAGGACTTATCCAAAGTAGAACTACCCTGGACAGGTCGCCTAGCGACTTTCAAAATTATGGTCCTACCGCAACTGCTGTATCTTTTCCTAACTTTACCAATCCCAATCCCCAGCTCCTTTTTTTCTAAAGCTCGGACTACGTTGAACAAATATCTATGGCAAGGCAAAAGAGCCAGATGCGCTTACAAAAAACTGATAAAGACTAGGAGGGCGGGAGGAATAGACCACATAGTATTGAAAGATTACTACACGGCTGCTATCCTTTCGCAAACTAGATCTTGGTGTTCTCAACATCAAGGCCCCAGATGGCTGGAGCTAGAATCAGCCTAAACCCTTGGATATAAATTGGAGGACCTCCTCCTAACCTGCAAATTTACATCCCAGACATACTCACACCTATCCACCACTATGCAGGCCACTCTTCGGACATGGAAAATGTTCTCATCCCTAGACTTTCCAGATCAAATTCTAAAACCCCTACATTTCAACTTATCTAGCCTACCATTAATTATACCCGACCTACACATAGCACACTGGATGGCCAGGGGTATCAAAACAGTGCAGGACCTAATGGTAGGCCCAGCCCCTAAGACATTTAGAACATTACAATTAAAATACAATCTCAAAGATTGTGATCAATATAGACACCTTCAAGTAGTCCATTTCCTCCAAACAACATCCAATCTTGAGACGCTATTACCATGGCGTACAATACTATTCTTGACCAACCGTAGCACCAACATCAAGGGAATCTCCCTGTTTTACTCTCTTCTAAATTCCAAGGACTTATTTGAAAAATCCAACAACCTTTCAGCATGGGAACAGGAACTAGGTGCAACATACTCTGTGGATCCATGGCAGAAAGCTCTACAAAATGACTTTACTGCGACTAAAAGTACCAACCTTTGGGAGGTAACACATACAATTACGCTGAGATGGTACCTCACTCCACTCAGAGTTTCCAAATTTGACCCATTAGCCTCCTCTCTTTGCTGGAGGAAATGTGGTGGAACAGGTACGCTGCACCACATCCTGTGGAAATGCTCTGCCTTAAAGCCCTTATGGTCCAAAGTATTCACCCTGATTTCTAGGTTCGCAGGGCTGCAAATCACTCCCAACGCGGCTCTAGCCATATTATCAATAGGCATAGAGACCATACAGCCTCAATCCAGAACCATAGTTACGCATATCCTCCTCAGCACAAGACTAGTGATTTTACGCCATTGGATGGCAGTTAACCTGCCAACATTTAAAGAAGTACTAGAGACGACCAATACCCACGCAACATACAAGCTAATGTTCGCAGCGACTCAGGGCAATTACCAGAAGTTTAGAGACAAATGGTCTAGTTGGATTTCTTGGTTTACTCCCACTCAGAAGACCTGACATACAGCCCACTTTCGGGGAATTGTTACTGTTACTGTTGCTCTTGTTGTAAATTATATAACAGTTGGAGAATGTTTCCATTTTCCCCTATTATTTTTCCCTTTTATCCTATGTCACATGCATACCCGCTGTGAGAAACGATTGGGTAACTACTCAAATGTTTAACGCAATGTACGTTGAGTGTTTATTGTATGAACCTGACTTTTACAATAAAAATCTATTGAAGTTAAAAAAGAAAGACTACAGTTTGCCAAAATGTACATGAGTAAGCCAAGATCCTTCTGGGAAAACGTCTTGTGGACAGATGAGACCAAGATAGAGCTTTTTGGTAAAGCATATCATTCTACTGTTTACCAAAAACAGAATGAGGCCTACAAAGAAAAGAACACAGTACCTACAGTGAAATATGGTGGAGGTTCAATGATGTTTTGGGGTTGTTTTGCTGCCTCTGGCCCTGGGTGCCTTGAATGTGTGCAAGGCATCATGAAATCTGAGGATTACCAAAGGATTTTGGGTCGCACTGTAGAGCCCAGTGTCAGAAAGCTGGGTTTGCGTCTGAGATCTTGGGTCTTCCAGCAGGACAATGACCCCAAACATACATCAAAAAGCACCCAGAAATGAATGGCAACAAAGCGCTGGAGAGTTCTAAAGTGGCCAGAAATGAGTCCAGATCTAAATCCCATTGAACACCTGTGGAGAGATCTTAAAATTGCTGTTGGGAAAAGACGCCCTTCCAAAAAGAGAGACCTGGAGCAGTTTGCAAAGGAAGAGTGGTCCAAAATTCCGGGTGAGAGGTGTAAGAAGCTTATTGATGATTATAGGAAGCGACTGATTTCAGTTATTTTTTCCAAAGGGTGTACAACCAAATATTAAGGTTAAGTGTGCCAAGAATTTTGACCAGCCCATTTTTGGAGTTTTGTGTGACATTATGTCCAATTTGCATTTTTTCCTCCCTTTTTTTGTTTTGTTCCAATACACACACACAAAGGGAATAAACATGTGTATAGCAAAACATGTGTTACTGCAATACTTTTCTGTGAGAAATACTTGATTTTCTGGAAAAATTTCTGGGGTGCCAACAATTTCAGCCATGAGTGTACATGTATAGAACAATGACAGGTTCTCTTTATACTCCTTTATACATGTATAGAGCCATGACAGGTCCTCTATATACTCCTTTATACATGTATAGAGCCATGACAGGTCCTCTATATACTCCTTTATACATGTATAGAGCCATGACAGGTCCTCTATATACTCCTATATACATGTATAGAGCCATGGCAGGTCCTCTTTATATTCCTATACATGTATAGAGCCATGGCAGGTCCTCTTTATATTCCTATACATGTATAGAGCCATGACAGGTCCTCTATATACTCCTATATACATGTATAGAGCCATGGCAGGTCCTCTTTATATTCCTATACACGTATAGAGCCATGGCAGGTCCTCTTTATATTCCTATACATGTATAGAGCCATGACAGGTCCTCTATATACTCCTATATACATGTATAGAGCCATGGCAGGTCCTTTTATACTTCTTTATACATGTATAGAGCCATGACGGGTCCCCTTTAGTTATCATGATATAAAATAATGATTGTGTGGGCCTTTTGGTGGGCATGTTTTTTTTTTTTTTTTTTTTTGGGGGGGGGGGGCAGCATTAAATTCTTGGTCCCAGGCAGCACAATGTCTTGGGCCAGCCCTACAGCTCAGACTTATATTTTTTAAAGTTCAGTTTTTCTCTTATATGTCTTTATATGTATCATTTATGTCTTTTTACCTTGGAATTTAGCCACCCATGTTTTTCTATATTTGTGTAATGTAGATTTGTCTTTAAAACACCCCCACTTGTCTTTGGTATTCTTTATTTCGAAAGAGGAATTCCCATACTTTTCTTAAAAGCAATTGTCTCTTTAACTCCATACACAAAAACTTATTTTGAAAGCTGAAATGCAGGCATGGCAATTTAAATAGCTCAATCGGTCCAACTTGGATCAATGTAAGGATGTATGGTATGTGTCATTCCTGTGGGATCTCATTGAACTGGAAACCACTGTACTAGCCACCACTACTACTGTTTTGTCACGGTCACGTGATAGTTTCAATTTTTGGGGTTGTATTTAATATGTTCAAAGAGAGATCACACAAATACTTTTATTAAAAGTAATGACAGAAACAGATGATATTAGAAAATATAACATGAATTCCTAACTAAAAATGCGGTTTCCACCAAAGAGTCCGGCCCACTTTTCATACAGAGCGACACACAGGTGATCACAGACCCATGCAAGCTCTGATGTGAGACTGAGACCTTACTTGTTTTGGCTGTGGTAATATAGGACTTGAATGTAAGGAAATGGTCAATCGTAGAAAAGAAAGTGGGCTCGGCCACATCCTGGTCAGTTAACAATTAGGGATGAGCCGAACACCCCCCAGTTCGGTTCGCACCAGAACTTGCGTACAGGCAATAAATTTGTTCGAACATCCGAACACCGTTAAAGTCTATGGGACTCGAACATGAAAAATCTAAAGTGCTAAGTTTAAAGGCTAATATGCAAGCTATTGTCCTAAAAAAGGGTTTGGGGACCAGGGGACATGTATCAATGCAAAAAAAAGTTTTAAAAACTGACGTTTTTTCAGGAGCAGTGATTTTAATAATGCTTAAAGTGAAACAATAAAAGTGAAATATTCCTTTAAATTTCGTACCTGAAGAGTGTCTAGAGCAGTGGTTCTCAACTCCCCAGGACCCACTAACAGGCCAGGTTTGCAAGATAACTTAAATACATCACAGGTGATATCATTTACTGCTCAGGGATTGCAGTATTCTAGTCTGCATCTCCCCAAGGTAATACTTAAAATCTGGCCTGTTAGTGGGTCCTGAGGACAGGAGTTGAGAACCACTGGTCTAGAGTATGCCTGTAAAGTAGCACTTGTTTCCCGTGCTTAGAACTGTCCCTGCACAAAGTGTAATTTCTGAAGGAAAAAAGTAATTTAAAACAGGGCTTGACAAATTTACTTTGAAACTAGGAGCCAGCTAAAAAAGTTAGGAGCCAGTTTTTTTTTTTTTTTTTAACGAACACTTTTTTTTTTCCCAACGACAAAAATAACCAATCTTAAATTTACACAGAAAACTGTTTCCATCTTTGTGGGGGAGGGGGTGTGTAAATGCAACTAAAGCTATTCCAACCAGCTGCCCCACAATCCCTGTCAACTTGTTGTTATGGGCAGGGCTGGCACAAGACATTGTGCTGCCTGGGCCCAAGAATTAAATGCTGCCCCCCAAAAAAAATAAAAAAATACGCCCACCAAAAGGTTCCCACATACATTATTTTATATCATGACAAATAAAATGAAAATTTAATGTATTAGGGAGTTTGATTTACATGCAACAGTGGTGGTGGTTGGGGGGTTCCATCCAATGCAGCTGTGGTGATGGTGGGGGGTTCAGTCAGCGGTGGTGGTGGGGGGTTCTGTCAGAGGCAGCAGTGATGGTGGTGGGGGGGTAGACAGAGGCAGTGGTGGTGGTGGGGGATTCAGTCAGAGGCAGCGGTGGTGGTGGTGGGGGGGTTCAGTCAGAGGCAGCGGTGGTGGGGGGGGGGGGGGTTCAGCTAGGGTTGTAATTAAATTCAGCTAGTGCCTTATCAGCCTCAGAACCTTTGTAATTAATATGTGTTTGGGTTTAAAGGGATGAGGTGGCAACCCTAGGTTCAGCTAGAGCCAGCGGTGGGGGGTTCATACAGAGGCAGTGGTGATGGTGGTGGGGGGTTCAGTCAGAGGCAGATGTGGTGGTGGTGGGGGGGTTCAGTCAGAGGCAGCGTTGGTGGGGGGGTTCATATAGAGGCAGTGGTGATGGTGGTGGGGGGTTCAGTCAGAGGCAGATGTGGTGGTGGGGGGGTTCAGTCAGAGGCAGATGTGGTGATGGTGGTGGGGGGGTTCAGTCAGAGGCAGCGGTGGTTGTGGGGGGGTTCAGCTAGAGCCAGCGGTGGGGGGTTCATATAGAGGCAGTGGTGTTGATGGTGGGGGGTTCAGTCAGAGGCAGATGTGGTGGTGGTGGGGGGGTTCAGTCAGAGGCAGATGTGGTGGTGGTGGGGGATGTTCAGTCAGAAGCAGCGGTGGTGGTGGTGGGGGGGTTCAGTCAAAGGCAGCGGTGGTGGGGGGGGTTCATACAGAGGCAGTGGTGGTGGTGGGGGGGTTCAGTCAGAGGCAGCGGTGGTGGGGGGGGTTCATACAGAGGTAGTGGTGATGGTGGTGGGGGGGTTCAGTCAGAGGCAGATGTGGTGGTGGGGGGGTTCAGTCAGAGGCAGATGTGGTGGTGGTGGTGGTGGGGTTCAGTCAGCGGTGGTGGTGGTGGGGGGGTTCAGTCAGAGGCAGCGGTGGTGGAGGGGTTCATACAGAGGCAGTGGTGATGGTGGTGGGGGGTTCAGTCAGAGGCAGTGGTGGTGGTGGTGGGGGAGGGTTCAGACAGAGGCAGCGGTGGTGGTGGGGGGGGGTTCAGCTAGAGCCAGCGGTGGAGGGTTCATACAGAGGCAGTGGTGATGGTGGTGGGGGGTTCAGTTAGAGGCAGATGTGGTGGTGGGGGGGTTCAGTCAGAGGCAGATGTGGTGGGGGGGTTCAGTCAGAGGCAACGGTGGTGGTGGTGGGGGGGTTCAGTCAGAGACAGCGGTGGTGGTGGGGGGGTTCATACAGAGGCAGTGGTGGGGGGGTTCAGTCAGAGGCAGCCAGCGGTGGTGGGGGGGTTCATACAGAGGCAGTGGTGGTGGTGGTGGGGGGGTTCAGTCAGAGGCAGATGTGGTGGTGGGGGGGTTCAGTCAGAGGCAGATGTGGTGGTGGTGGGGGGGTTCAGTCAGAGGCAGCGGTGGTGGGGGGGTTCATACAGAGGCAGTGGTGGTGGTGGTGGGGGGTTCAGTCAGAGGCAGCGGTGGTGGGGGGGTTCATACAGAGGCAGTGGTGATGGTGGTGGGGGGTTCAGTCAGAGACAGATGTGGTGGTGGGGTGGTTCAGTCAGAGGCAGATGTGGTGGTGGTGGTGGTGGTGTTCAGTCAGAGGCAGCGGTGGTAGTGGGGGGGGTTCAGTCAGAGGCAGGGGTGGTGGGGGTGTTCAGTCAGGCAGTGGTGATGGTGGTGGGGGGTTCAGTCAGAGGCAGTGGTGGTGGTGGGGGGGGTTCAGCTAGAGGCAGCGGTGGGGGGTTCATACAGAAGCAGCGGTGATGGTGGTGGTGGGGTTCAGACAAAGTCAGGGAGGTGTCAGGAGGGTATACACCAGGGAGGGGTGAAAACCTGGAGACAGTGACAATCATTAAGCCCAATTGTCAGCTAACAGGCAGCACTTCCATGCTAAATCCAGCAGATTTAGCATAGAGGTGTCTGCAAGCTACACGAGGTACGGCAAGATGATTTTACCTCCACACACACTGGCTTGTCTCCCTCTGCTCACTGTCACACCAGACGGGCGCAATCTCGTAGGTCAGGTGCACCCCCATCCCGCCCACTCAAACAGCAGAAGAGAGAGGTAGGGGGAAGGTACAGGGGGCGTAGATTCCAGTCCCCATCTACAGCGATGTGATGAGCAATAAAGTAGTGGCTGTAATCTGTCCCGGCCCGCTCCTGTCACCTCTAACAGCAGCAGCGCTGGGCTCCCTCACTGTGGAAGTTCCAGTTCCCAGTTGTCAGGCAGAGAGAGCAGGCAAGGGAAGCCCTCGGCAAGGCCAGTGACTGCTTGTAGCAGCCCCGGCCACCAGAAGAGGGCGCCAGTTCCCCTGCAGTGTGAGCAATGTAAGGGGAATGCCCTCAGTCAACAAAGCGAGCGGTGCACCTCGCTCCAGCAGGCCGCAAAGCCGCGGCCTCAATTACTGGCCGGAGCGGCGTCTTGCATGGGGACAAGACACCTGCCGTAGTCTAGCCCAGGCGCCAGGCCGTTAATTCTAGGCGCCAATGCGACCTGGCGCCTGGGGTTTGTCGAGCCCTGATTTAAAAGCACTCGCGACTATAATGAATTGTCGGCTCCCGGCAATACAGAGAAAAATCATTGATAAAAAAAAAATGTGTGGGGGTCCCCCCAAATTCAATTACCAGGCCCTTCAGGTCTGGTATGGATTTTAAGGGGAACTCCACACCAAATTTAAAAAAAAATGGCGTGGAGTTCCCCCCAAAAATCCATACCAGACCCTTTATCCGAGCACGCAACCTGGCAGGCCGCAGGAAAAGACAGGGGATGAGAGAGCGCCCCCCCCTCCTGAACCGTACCAGGCCACATGCCCTCAACATGGGGAGGATGCTTTGGGGGTCTGTGACCCCTCAAAGCACCATGTCCCCATGTTGATGGAGACAATGGCCTCATCCCCACAACCCTTGCCCAGTGGTTGTGGGGGTCTGCGGGCGGGGGGCTTATCGGAATCTGGAAGACCCTTTTAACAAAGGGGACCCCCAGATGCCGGCCCCCTCTTTATGAATTGGTAAGGGGTACATTGTACCCCTACCATTTCACAAAGAAAGGGTAAAAAAACCACACAGACACTGTTGGGAAAAGTCCTTCATTATTAAAAAAAAAAAAATTCCAGCGGCGGTAATCCATTCTCGGTATCCTGCGATGAGTGATCTCTCCGGGGTCCAGTGATGGATGATCTCTCCTCTCCGGGGTCCAAGCTCCAACGATGATGTCCAGCGCAGCGAGGAACAGCAATCTTCACCGGAGCGGAGACACCCCGGGAATGACGCGGCTTCAGCCAGTGACAGCTCTTAAGTAGCTGAGGGCGGGGGCCACCCGTCACGTGACCCCGTCCCCCTCTGATGCAAGGGGAAACCCGGGCTTCCCCAGTGACGTGCGGGTGACCCCGCCCCCCTCTGATGTAACGCAGGTTTCCGTTGCTTTACAGGCATACTATACACACCCCCTAGGTACGAAATTTAAAGGAATATTTCACTTTTATTGTTTCACTTTAAGCATTATTAAAATAACTGCTCCCGAAAAAACGGCCGTTTTTAAAACTTTTGCATTGATACATGTCCCCTGGGGCAGGATCCGGGTCCCCAAACACTTTTTATGACAACAACTTGCATATAAGCCTTTAAAATTAGCACTTTAGATTTCTCCCATAGACTTTTACAGGGTGTTCCGTGGCTTTTCGAATTTGCCGCTAAAACCCCAAATTGTTCGGCGAACGGGCGAACAGGCAATGTTCGAGTCGAACATGATTTTGACTCGAACTCGAAGCTCATCCCTATTAAAAATAACATTCCTTTGGCATGAAGTCAGCTAAGGTAAAGCCATACTTATGTCCTTACTGTATATGGCTTGTATGACCCATTAACCAGGTTTAGAATTCATTATTAGATATTGTGAGCCCTAGGAAATATGCAAATTCCCTATCAGCCACAGTCATCTTTACTATCTTCTGGGTCCTGTGCCAAGAGGCTACCCTTCTGCATTCTGAACATATGAGGTCATCAACTCAGCATGGGCACCATTGAAAGAACACTTTGCATTTTCTTAGTGAATGCCAGGTGTCTCTTGATTGGAAGGAGTCAAGATCATGACATCACCACCCCACCCCTCTAACTCTTACAATCAGAGAATGCTTTGCACTCATTGAGAAATTGCAAAGTGTTCCCTGAATGGCACTTGTGCTGAGCAAGCGACCTCCTGTGTTCACAATGCTGTAGGGCAGTTGCATGGCAGGGGACTGGGAATCTAGCAGAGTTCACTGTAGAAGTGATGCCTACTATAGTGATTTCAAGGTTTCATGGAGCCCACAGGTATGTCACATACATACTTACAATGGCCCTAGTTGTTCCAATGTAACTTTGTAAAAATGATACCTAAACTTCAAGCACTATTAAGCCCAAAAACAAAAATGTAATATATTGCAGCCTACCAATCCTTGGATGTGGTAGCTGCATTAGTTTCATAATTTAGCCTTTTTTCTCATTTTTTTCACCTGGTGATCAAGCCAGTGACACATTTCCTGTCTTAAGCCTCGTACACACGGTCGGACTTCCATTGGACTTTTCCGTGGATTTTTGTCCGAACGGAGTTGGGCGTGAACGCCCATAGCATACACACGCTCTGTCTTTTTCGCCAACAAACATGAACATAGTGACGTTTCAACGTACTGACGAGACTTCAAAAGAGGAAGTTCAATTTTCCGGCATCACCCTTTGGTCTCCTTCTGCTAAGCGCGAGTTAGTAGCGGTTTGGCGTGGGCTGATTCGTGGTTCTCCTTTTCGTTCGTTTCTGAATGTCTGTTCAACATGTTGCGCAATCCAGAGAGAGAGCATGCTATATATAGCCTGGGAGTTGTGGCTATCTCTCATGCCCAGTCCAGGTCAAGGAGTAGGAGGAGGACTGTTTTGACCAAAAATTGGTTGCTTCAACGCGACCAATTTTCTCACATGACATTGCTGAGGGAGCTAAAGGAGAATAATCCTAACAATTTTAGGAACTATCTCCGGATGTCAGTCTCCTGTTTTCAGCACCTTTTGTCCTTGCTGTCCCCCTACATTAGGAAGCAGGACACCTGTATGAGGACTGCTATTCCTGAAGAGCAAAGGCTCATAGCCACTTTGTGATACTTGGCGACAGGAAGAAGTCTCCAAGATATTAAATTTACCACAGGTATCTCTCCCCAGGCTCTTGGCCATATCATTCCGGAGACATGTTGTGCCATTATTCAAGTCCTGCAGAAGGACTATATTCGGGTATGTATTTTTTTATGTCATCTCCAATTCTATCTACTTTCTTTTTTTTTTTTTGATTATGTATGTTTTCTTACATGATTTACAGTAATGTAATTTGCTGTGAATGTCCTATATTTAGAATTTAGTTTATTTTTCATGTCCTACATGCATATTTGTCTTCACTTACCTCCCCAGTATGCTTTCCTGGGCACATCCACATTTAGAGCATATCATTTTTTTTTTTTTTTTGTGTGGATTGCCCTAAACACCCCCTAAACTGTGTCACATTTGTATTGTTGTGCTCAAATTCCATCTGAGTGCAAGAGATCCTTTTTTTGGGTACACAAACTAAGTTCTAACCCTCCCTCCCCTCCCCAAAATGCATAATCAACTGATCCAACTACTCTTTTATATAATTTTTCCCAAGCCATACGCAGTATACCTTTTTTATTGTTGTAATATTTCTGGATGAATTCTCCAAAGCATGTAGTCACTATCATGTAGTACACTATTTATGCTCATCACTTCTTTTAATGTTATTTAATGCATGTTAAAAAAATATTTTTAGAGTTATATATGATGGCACTTATTAACTTCCCACTGGGCTGTCAATACTTTAAAAACAGAGAGGCTTGCAAAATGTACCTTCATTTGTTCCTCATTTAGCTCTAATGGAAGTGAAGAGGGTTCTTACCTGTCCCAAAACTCTACCCATTCAACCTTCCCCCCCCCCCACCCCAAAAATGGAATGTGCCACCAGAGGGAGTGAGGAAGCATATAATTAGAACTGTTATCCTTTTTTGTCTAAATACTGCTTTAAATGTTCTATTTTTATGTTTCCACAAGAATGTATGTGTCATAAATTATTGTCATTTTATGTGCTCAAGTAGTATTTTTTTATATTTTTTTTAAATCCACAGTTTCCTTCCAACCGCCAGCAATGGCAGGATGTGGCGGCCCAGTTTAATACTTTCTGGAATTACCCAAACTGTGGGGGTGCCATTGATGGGAAACATGTCCGGATCATACCACCACCCAACTCTGGCTCTTACTATTTTAACTATAAGGGCTTTTGTAGTATTGTATTGCTGGCCATAGTTTCTGCAAACTATGAATTTTTATAACTGGATGTGGGGATGAATGGGCACCATTCAGATGGAGGTGTGATGATGCACACTGAGTTTTACCGCCGCCTCCAGAATTGGACATTCAATTTGCCACCTGTCCAGGACAATGTGGAGGGGCTAAATTTTGTGTTTATAGCAGATGAGGCGTTTGCTCTGGGGCCTCATCTTATGAAGCCCTTTCTGATGAGGAACCTTACCTCAGAGCAGCACATCTACAATTATTGTCTCTCTCGTGCCAGGAGAGTTGTCGAAAATGCTTTTGGCATACTCTCCAATCGTTTCCGTCTTTTTTTAACAGCCATAAATTTGGCGGAATATAAACTTAATCATGTGGTGTTGTGCTGCTGCATCCTCCATAATTTTTTAAGGAGGAATGCCACCAACTACATCGGATCAGTGACTACAGAGGATCCTTCAGGTGTTCTGGCAGCTGAAGAGCACAGTGATGCCAGCTCTGGAACATGGTTGTGTTGGTGTTTCCTCTCAGAATGGCCGTGTTGTCCGGGAACAATACAAGGATTATTTTGTGGGTAGTGGGGCAGTGCCTTGGCAACAAAATGTTGTTGCTAATATGTAATAATCTGTTTTTTCTTTATAAACCCTAAATATCTTTGAAATACTGTTGTCTATGTTTATTAGCTTAGAAAATATCCTTCTAATCTAATTTTGGAGTTTTTATTTTAGTTTACAAACCATAATTGGAATGTATTACCTCTAAATGTTGCCTTGAGCTATGTAGTGTATTATGTTGTGCTGTGGGTCTGCTACACACATTTTCAAGTACACTGTCAATGTAACTTCACCAACTGAACAAATATACTGTTCTTATTAAGCATATAAATAAGAAGCCACACATAGGAAATCCAAAACATATTTACTTTCACCACATTGAGATGTGTTTTTTAGGGTTTTACAACAAACCAACATTGTTATTTGTGTAGTAGAGATTATTGTTTTTTTTCTTATCAACTTTGAGTTGGCTAAACATGCATCTTTGAAAGCAGAGCAATACACATCACCAAATCAGTACCTACAAAATTACGAAATCGAACGTAAAAAGGCCATACGAGACATTTATCATTGTATTCTCAACGTGAGAATAGATTGCCTTCCTCAGGTGGAAAGAGCTCATCCCTTTCCGAGCCAAATGTTAAAGAGGCCTAAATGGAAGATCGCACTTCTGATACCTGATAAAATGGCATTATGTAAAGATTATTAACCAAAGCCCACTGTGTCCACATGTGCTAGCTGACATCACGGGATCTCACTGTTTTTGTGTTGATGGCAGCTAGCACATGTTGTCACAGTGGGGGTGTTTCAACCCCTAAAAATGTTTGGGAAACTACAAGTGCACTTGCCACTGCACTTGTAGTGGCTAATTTTGTTTTGTTAGTTAAAAAACACACACTGTGTTTCTTCAAACATTTCCAATCTTCATGGTGGTAAACCTTATTCTCAATTTTAAAATGTAAAATACCCAAGTATGAAAAACAGTAGGAAAAATGTAAGTTTGTGGACAGAGTTTGACAACTCTCCTTCTCCAGGTGCATTTTCAGGTCTTATTTCTCTCTTTGTAACTATAGTCACAAGTGGAGTTTTTGTATTATTTACTTGCAATCCCCAAAGTTTTTGGGTATACTGACTACACTAAATCTAAAAGGAGGTGGTCAAGCACCTAGAGAAGGAGGGTGGAGAAACACTGACCTCCAAACCTCCCAAAAAATCTTCTAAAATTTTTAAGGGGTTGTAAAGGTCACATTTTTGGACCCTAAATAGCTTCCTTTACCTTAGTGCAGTCCTCCTTCACTTACCTCATCCTTCCATTTTGCTTTGAAATGTCCGTATTTCTTCATAGAAATCCTCTGTTCCTGTTCTTCTGTCTGTAACTCCACACAGTAATGCAAGGCTTTCTCCATGGTGTGGAGTGTCGTGCTCGCCCCCTCCCTTGGACTACAGGAGAGTCAGGACGCTCTCTACGTTGCAGATAGAGAAAGGACCTGTGTGTTAGTGAGCGTCATGACTCTCCTGTAGTCCAAGGGAGAGGGCAAGAATGACACTCCACATCAGGGAGAAAGCCTTGCATCATTACTGTGTGGAGTTACAGACAGAAGAACAGGAACTGAGGATTTTGATGAAGAAATAAGGACATTTAAAGGCAAAATCAAAGGATGAGTTTAGTGAAGGAGGAGTGCACTAAGGTAAAGGAAGCTATTTAGGTTCCTAAATTGTACCTTTACAACCCCTTTAAGTGAATTGTCATGTGATTTTACATGAGAAATCGCAGGAAAATACACTGCATATGGCATTGTTCCTTATTCATATGAAATCACAGTAATTCCAAGGAAGTAGTGTGATTTCGACACATCAATAATCAGAGTCTGTGCTTAAAAGTATAGTCAAAACAATCAAACCAAAATAACAAAAAACCTTAAAATTTGGCTAACAGGTCTACATAATCCTGCATACGCCTCAGAACACCAGTGGCAGCCTCCTTTATTTGTTCAAGTTCAGTCATTGCCTGCAGCATATCAGCACTGATACGACCAATTGTGCATCTTGGTAGTTTGTGGCCTTGGAAGAAGAGAAAACAAATGGGAATGAAGGTCATGTGGCTGAGGCCATAAAAAGTTAATTATTATGGTCACATTAGTATTCAATGCAATTTCCTAAAATACTTACCTAGACATTAAATTGGATTATGAAACCTGCTTTCTCTACAGACACCTACACTACTAGGAATGTACACACTGTAGCTACTCTATAATCTTGTCCCTGGTCCCTGTGTCTCCCAAAATTGGTTACATAGCAACACTGCCAGCTCATTCCACCTCCTGTCTCCTTCTACATGCTAATGTTCAATGCACTACCTACTTTTCTTCTGTATTTGTCTGTTAATTTTTATGAAATTTAATCAATCCCTAGACATGTCTAGACCAGTGGTGGTGCGTACATATAGGGCGCGGGAGAAAGGCCCCCTCTCAGTCTTGTTACACCACTGAAAGACAATACACAGATTCATGCATTGCATGAATCTGTGTATTGTCACCGCTTCAGACCAATATTCAGATGGCCGGCCTCCTGTTGAGCGCCGGACATCTAAATTAGAGCGGTGGGTGTGTTTTGGAAGTGTATATCAGAGCAAGCGGCTCTGATAGGCTTTACAGTTACAGACCTCACGCTGGAATTTGATTCAAAATAGTTGACAAGGGCACGCAGAGGGTATGCGTTCCTTGTAAAACCCTGACATGGATCTCAGCCAATCATGCTCATCTGATATGGTTACCGGTAACCTGATTGGCTGAAGCAACATCGAGGGCGGGAGAAGACATCTATGACTGAAGAAGGACGGCGATGACCCAAGGCAGGTAAGTGCATGGCTGGGGGTAAACTGGCTTTATTTGGGGTGAAAATGTCTGCATTTGAGGGGACAAACTGGTGCTGTTTGGGCACAGTGGCTGCATTTACTGGGCACAGTGGAAGAAATTTAGTCAAATTTTTTAGAAAAAAAAAAAAAAAAACATCCGCCACTGGCTACACATTTGAAGACATATGTTCAAAATACTTACTGGGGCAAACAACAGCCTCCACTAAATCATCTTCAATTTCATGCACTACTTCACCCTCTGCATGACTTGTGTCTGGGGATGTGATGTCCACTGGAGGCTCTTTGCTGGGTCCAGCTCTCTGACCACACTCCTCCAAATGTTGGAGCTGACCACACTCACGTTCCCCTAAAAATAAAATAAACAACATTCATTTAAGCCACCCCAAATGTCAAATCTAGGGCTAGAATCCCTTGAGCTGAATTATGAGACCAACCTTGCACTAGTGACAACGTTTTCTCCAGACTAGTGGACTATCATGCGCAATATGCATTTTTAAAATATCAAAAATGCATTGTAAAGGCTAGATGATGTACTTTCCAATGATCACCAAAATGCCTATACGCCAACATATAAAACAAAATGCAGTTGACACCCACCACTCTTGTGTCCTATGGGATAGGGGATCTATGATGAACATTCGAGCAGGCGTGACTCTGTGTGTCTGTGATCCCCAGGCCCTCTATTCTACCCATGTCTACCCTGGAAAGACGTCAGTAATGTGCAGTGATGAGACGCACAACAAACCTTAATAATTAAATACCCCTTATTAAAGTAACATCCTGAGACCATGCCCTTTGTACCACCTAGAAACTCCCCTGTCGGAGGATATACATATTCAATTTGAGTGTGGACTTACGATTGGTGGATGATGCTGGCCCTGTTGTCTCCCCTGTTGGGGCCTGACCAAGGGAAGCCTCCCTTTGTTCCCTCTGGTGGCTTGTCTGCTGGCTTTCTCTGTGCCTTTTTCCTGTGAAGATCATTACATACTGTATATTAATTACCGTATTGCACAAAAAAAGGATAGTCATAAAGAATACGTTTAATTCATATCTGCATTAACTGTAATTAACTTTTTCTTTCCCCCACAAAATAAAGCGAAAAAAAAAACAAAAAAAACATATAATGTACAGACAACTAATTCAAACATAAATATAATGTGTACAGTCAGGAATTGGGCTTACTTCTTTTAATAATGATGCAGTGAATTGAGTCCAACTGTTCTTTCTCTTTGTGTTTCAAATCAGACCATTGTTTGCGAATTTGATCTTTCGTTCGTTGGACCCCATATTCACGTTCCAATACCGCGAGGACCTTCTCCAGAACATAGTCTTTATGGCTGTTGGGCCTGTCATAGTTCTCCTGCTTACAGTCATATTTATCAAAGATGCACACCATCTCCACCATCTCCCCTTTGCTCTTGGGGGTGGCCTTGTATTTGCGATAATCCCCACCGCGGGGCCTGGTCGTTTTCGGTGAGCCCGTCATCATGTTCTCCCGCACGAATGTTCCGCCGTGTATGTCGCATGCAGAAAATAGAATGTGGGCATGCCCCAGCGTTATGACGTACTGAGAGCGGAGTTTGACGCATGCATAGGGTAGATAAATCACTAACGTCCGTTCGACGTACCGGACGCTGGAACGTAACCTTAAACGTTGGAAACTAAAACAAGATGAAGGGATAGTCGAAAGAAAGGTACGTGACAACATTGTGACAGTGTGCACATGGACACATAGGATAACATTGAATGAGTTCAGGGTCAGTTTGAAAAAGTGTATAAATGCCTCTGAATGCGCGTTTAACAGCGTCTCGTGTGCATGGGGCCTAATGCCAATATACTACTTACCTAAAGGCAGGGCTGCCAACAGGGGGGTACAGGCAGTACACCTGTAAGGGTCCCGGAGGTCCCCAGGGCCCCGGATGGCAACACCCCCATTTATTAAACTTGTTTGTCAGCACCCAAAGCCCCCCGACCTGAACTATTTGGTGCGTCAGCAACCCCCCCCGGTTCTCCTATGCTCCAGGGGGCACATGCCTGAAGCTATGTAAGGGGACCCAAAATTCATGATGGCGGCCCTGCTTTTACGACCTATATTCTAAGCAGGTTTGGAGCTAGAAGCTAAACATTATTGGTTTGTCTTGTGTTCTTTCTTTAAGCCATCTGATAAAATTGTTGTTAAAATGAAGGGGACAGTATTGAATACACCGGAATTCATGGCAGACTTCATTGAACAATACAGGTCTCACTCCTGTCTGTGGCAGGTGAAACACAAAGACTATTCAAATAAAAACAAAAGGCAGGCAGCAATTAATCAATTGGTGGAATTGGCGCAGACTGTGTACCCCAGGGCAGACGAAACGATGGTCAAGACAAAAATTGGGGGCCTCAGGAGTATGTACAACAGGGAGATAAAGAGGATTGAGGAATCAAAGAGATCGGGAGCAGCAGCAGAAGACGTTTATGTACCAAAGCTGTGGTACTTCTCGAGCCTGGGATTTTTGAAGGACCAAACTGTGCCACACAGGCATATTTCCACACTACCCTCCACATCAGCTGAGGCCACAGATACTGAGGCGGATCCAACACAAGAAGAAGAGGAGGAGGAGGAGCTCAGCTTGCCCCAGGTATAGCATTGTCGAAAAGAGTTCAAAATAATATCAAATGATGTAAATGTGTTGTTATGATGCCTCCAAAATTATTACATAAACAAAGTGATTAGAAATGAGAAAATAGACACAAGTTTAAACTAAAAATGTTGACAAGAAGGAGAAATGCTGTATTCACAATGATAGCCTTTGCTTTTTGAACACATTCAAGTTGGAAAAGTAATAAGATGCTAAAATGTGTTGGGGGATTGATCACTACTAATAAATAATATAATTATGTTGCTTTTTCAGACCCAGGAAACTTTGACCCAAGAAGAGGCCGGGCCCAGCAGCCAAACAACAGAGTCCAGAGTCCCTACCCTGCGCCCTCCTACCAAAAGGGGCAGGAAGAGGCACCACCTAGATGAGGCCACTGCCGAGTTCCTAAGTAGGGCTACAGCTGTAATCACCATAGCACCCGATAGTGCTGAAGGCTTTGGCTGTTTTACAGCAAATAAGCTCCGCGAGGTTGACGTGGATCAAAGGGAGCTATGTGAGGGGCTAATCATCCAGCTTCTCAGCAAGGCCAGGAAATGAGAGCTAACCCCAATATCACATGTGTGTGTATTTGACCACACAGCTCATCAACAGCAAGCTTACCCACCCCATCCAACCTACACACCCCATCCAACCTACCCACCCCAGCAAGCCCACCCACCCCAGCAAGGCCACCCACCCCAGCAAGCCAACCGACCCCAGCAACATGGGGGTCAGTGGCCACATCAGACACTGGATCCCCAACAAGGCCAGTGGTATGGGGAGTTTAGGGGCTACTAAGTTATGATTTTTTTCTACGTTTAATTTATTTACAATTTTTGGGGTTATTTGATTTTGGATCATGTTGTTTTTTTATGGGCAAACATTTTTGGGGATGACAAAGAAAATGTCAACTCATTATTTTACTTGTTGGAAATGCACAGTATACAAAATGGCCTCAGCTGATGTGGAGCGAAGTGTGGAAAGCGATGTACGTGGTTCAGTCTGGTATGACAAAAATACCAGCCCCTTGGAGTACCACAGCCTGGGGACAGATATGTCTTCTGCTGCTGCTCCCATCACTTTGAGTTCACGACCTTCTTTGGTCTCCCTGTTGTATGTACTCCTCAGGTTCCCAATTTCAACATTACCTGAATTTTGGTATGCCCTGGGGTACAGAGGCTTCGCCAATTCCACCATTTGATATATTGCTGCCTTCATGTTATTAATTATGATATGCCATTATTCTGTTTAATTTGAGTTAAAAAAAAAAAAAAAATGTGCTAAAATTTATGGATTCTGTGTTTTACATTAATATTTACAGTTTGGGAGTAGGCAGGTACATTTTAAAAATGAAGGGACACAAAGATAGTAGCTGGTGGTTTCATCATCAAAAACATAGGGGATAATGGGGTTGTGCTAACTTGACCTAATTAATAATATATATAAATCTGCTTTTTTAATATAACAAAAACACAAATCCATAAGAGGAAAGACGTGTTTTTTTTATTTACTCCGTCTGTATCACCAGAAAAAATGCTTATATTATTATTATTGCATTATAAAAAATAAAGAAAATGTGCGCTGCATTTCCAGATTTCATAATTGCCGTGTCACGAATGTGATAGCTCCAGAACGAACGCTAGTTTTACAAGACAGAAGGCTTCCGCCTGGTCCTTGCTTCTGAGCATGCGCGTTCGTACCTAGGACTAAAGTCAGATTGTTTTCTGTAGACACGGTCGGACTTTGCTCCATCAGACTTTTGTTGGCCAAAAGTTTGTCCGTTTGCAGACCGAACTTTTGTCCGATGAAAACCAAAAAATTTTGACCAATGGAGCGTACACACGGTCGGATTTTTTGTCAAACTTGCTCAAAATTAAGTTTGTTGGCAAAAAGTCTGCCCGTGTGTACAGGGCTTTAGGTTGTCTGCATTCTGGATGAAGTAGTAAAGCAGATAGCTTTGGACAGAAGCATTGTCAGTCTGGGGAGGGGATAATGTTAGATGTACTAGTAGATTTAGATGGACTTGACTAACAAATTGAAGCTGAACTCCAACTAACATGTTTTAAAGCAGATGTAAGCCCTCACATATATCCAATGAAGTGAACAGCCTCAAATGATACACAGGGATGAAACAAATCTCCCTATATAAGTGTAGCGGGGTGTCACTTTATAGCGTGTTAAAGACTGTTGTTTACTTTAGAATTGACCCCAGCTCCCTCCGGAGTCCACTCATGATATTACAGTAACTGTGGTTTATCCACCTGGAACAATGCATTGTGGAACTTATGGTACAGGAAGAAATGGACTTCATTGCCAGGGGTATCAAATAGACTATGGTACCCACAGTGCAGCTGTACTCCCAAAGTGCATTGCATCTTTGCACAGCTTTCTGGGGGAGGTTACTTAAAGCAAGGGAGTAGCTACGCTCGCTCTCTCTGGACTTCGCCTTCTATCAAGCAGGAAGTCTGTGTGAGGCCTGCTGCTGGAGCATCTAGGCCTGAAGCCTGGGCCTACAGCTTCGGCGGAGAATCACTCAGCTTAAAGAGGGATCCCTTCTCCGTGTGTTCAGCCCTCACTTCCCAGAGACCGGTGTCATCCAACAACCGACATCCAGTGCGGCTGTGAGAGGAACCGAAGACTGCAAGTTGCAGAGAGGCCGGTGATCGACAGTGGGATGTGTCAGCGGGACAAGGCCTGTTTCGGTGAGAGGGCACCTGCCCGGAATCCATTAACTGTTTTGTGTAGGCCTGTGACTTTGTTAAGGCCCACCATTATTAGTAGTGCGCCACATGCCAGAACATAGCACATCTCACGGTGGCCGCGTGGTTTATAAATTTGGCGTTTGCACCGCCGGAGAGTTTTCACATTCCTGAACATTGTGGAGGTTATTTGCTTTCTTAACTCTTTGGATTACAAATGTTATGTGCACCAACGTTTGCTAGCGAAGACTCCTTCTACTAAAGGAACTGTAGATTGAATTTAGTCAGGCCTGACTAGAACTGTTAGTGACGGGACACGGGTATAGTATTGCCCATTAGGGGGAGCTTGCAAGCATAAGGCTGTCACTCATATAAAAATGTGTATTAACACTGTGATTTACTATTGCCCTAGATATATTATTGACCTTGCAGGGCCCTGTATTAGTCAACGGCAATACTGTTTAACTCTGCTATCCTTTTTTTATTATTGAGTAAACTTGATCTTTGATTACGCAGAACACTGTGTGAAGTTCTCTGTTATCCTGCTGGACGAGTGGTTATACTAGGTAACAAATTTAGGTACCATTTTACTGTTGTGTGGTATTATTGTGTTCCCAACCATCAGTGGGTTCACAATTACAGTACAGACCAGTTGTGCCAAGGGAGGGTTTGAGGCAAGTTTTCTTGGGGTTGATAGCTAGGGTACAGGCCCGAAACAAAACCAGCAGCTCTCTTAACTGGGGGTAGTGCTACATAAGTTTTACATGTATATCTGCTGTCTTCATCTTTATATACTGTTTAGAAAGTTCAGATCGTGTTACGCCTCATGTACACTGCTGCTGGTAAACGGATGATTAGGAGAAGTTGGGTTTTTTTTTTCAGCTGCCCCTGAACTCTCCTCTATTATATCTTATCAGTACATGTACACAGGGTCGTTTCTAGGCGTTTCTAGGCAGTTGAGTTTAGAAGCATTTTTTTGGAAAGCAAAAAAAAATGCGTTTAGGAAGGATGTTCAAAAGCATTTGAAACACCAAATGCCTGTAACAGCTTGTAAACACGTGTAATCGCGGTAACTCACGTTTAGCCACATTTCGTTTACAGGCGTTTTTAGCCACTTCCCGGCCGCGGTTTGTGGGCGGGAATAAGGTCTATTAACCACTTGCCGACCGCCGCACGAACATTTACGTAGACAAAATGTCACGGACAGGCAAATGGGCGTATATATACGTCCCCTTTAATTTGCCACCGTGTGGTCGCGCGCGAGCAGCCGCCAGCGCACTCACGACACTGCCGCGAGCTCCGTGCCCGCGGGACCCGTGGACTTGATGTCCACCAGTGTCCCGCGATCGTGTCACAGAGCTGAAGAACAGGGAGAGGTAAGTGTAAACACAACATCTCCCCGTTCTGTCTAGTGACATGTCACTGATTGTCTGTTCCCTGTCATCGGGAACAGCGATCAGTGACATGTCACGGCAAGCCACGCCCCCTAACAGTTAGAAGCACTCCCTAGGTCACACTTAACCCCTTCAGCGCCCCCTACAGGTTAACCCCTTCACTGCCAGTGTCATTTTTACAGTAATCAGTGCATTTTTATAGCACTGATCGCCGTAAAAATTACAATGGTCCCAAAATGGTGTCAAAAGTGTCCGATGTGTCCGCCATAATGTCACAGTCACGATAAAAATCGCTGATCGTCGCCATTACTAGTAAAAAAAAAATATTAATAAAAATGCCATAAAACTACCCCCTATTTTGTAGATGCTATAACTTTTGCGCAAACCAATAAATAAACGCTTATTGCAATTTTTTTTTTTTTTACCAAAAATATGTAGAAGAATACGTATCGGCCTAAACTGAGGAAAAAAATGTTTTTTTATAGATTTTTTGGGGGATATTTATTATAGCAAAAAGTAAAAAATATTGTTTTTTTTTTTTTAAATTGTGGCTTTATTTTTATTTATAGCGCAAAAAATAAAAACCGCAGAGGTGATCAAATAAAGCTCTATTTGTGGGAAATAAAGGACATACATTTTGTTTGGGAGCCACGTCGTACGACGCACAATTGTCAGTTAAAGCGACGCAGTGCCAAATCGCAAAAAGTGGCCTGGTCTTTGACCAGCCAAATGGTCCGGGGCTTAAGTGGTTAAAGTAAGTTGAAAAATAGCAGACATACCTGCTGGGTCACCAGGTAAAAATAAAGGAGCGAAGACTAAAAAAAGAAAACAAATGCAGCCACCACATTTAGGGCTTATTTCACACTTGCGTTAAATTTTAAAGCAGCCTAAAAGCACATTAACGCACCTATAGCATTATTGGGAATTTAGGGTGTGTTGTACATGTTGTTCATGTACATGAACATGTAGGTTCATGTTGCATCAGGCAACACTTCTCAAACGCCATATGGGGATGATTTACTAAAGACCTGCGCCTGTGGTGCAGTGGAGAAATTGGAGCAATTGCAAAAAAAACGGGATTCAAAACATTTATCAAAAATTATGGTGCACTTATATGCATCAAACCATATTTACATAGGAAGCGCTGTTGCGCACTTGTGCAATCTTTCGCGCCTATCATTAGCAAGCGCAGCCAATGTAATCTTCAACATTTTTGTCTGAATACTGTAGATACCTTTACTAGTTTACCATCTTCTGTTACCAGGCTAAAAAGTATGTATATAATATTGTTTAAATGCACAAATTCTGTACAGAACATGTAGATTTGTCTTACAACTAATCAAGCCTTTTTACACCCTTCTTTCAGCTTACTGAACTGCACATGTGCATTGACAAAGCACACAATTTTATGCTCACCTGACAGGGCGCACACGCTTTAGCTTGTTAAATATGTGTGTTGCATGAAAGGTTCTGGTTCTGTTTGGTTCTGTTGGACCTTCTTGGCTCGAGCTGGACTCAGGATCTGTGGAAGTCTCTCTGACCGGTCGGATATTCAAGACACCAATAAACAGTGAATGGGTATACTAGAATATGTGGTTTAATGGTTACATGTCCTTTTTTATACACAGCGAGAAAAGTTGCCTCCCTCCTATGGACCTATCAGCAATAAGCAAAAACCTCATGAGTTAGACAAAAATAAATTCTAACAGGTTTTTTGACTTCTGCAAAAGCGGTCAGTTAACATACGTCAATTGTGGTCAAACTAGACATGTTCTGACATTTGAAACAGGAAGATAAGAAACGCCAGATGTCAGTGCGGTCAATCTGTCAGTTAAAAAGCAGAAGTGAGATAAACTTTTTCCCGGAAAAGGCCTAACCACAAAGTCACATTTCAACCTAAATATACATGCCTGTTACACAGAAGAAAGATTAGCCTGACTACAAAAGTCACATCTTGTTCATACTCATGTCAGAGAAACATTTTCTGTAAAATATATTTTTATTTGAGGAGAACTCTAACCATGAATATTGGTTCATGATCTTCTTATACCTTACATTGCACACGGACACATCTGTGTTCTCCAGAGTGCACAACTGCTTATACATTGAGCTTGTGCTCATTGTAATGCTGATCATGGTAATGAGCTTTTCCTTATCACATGGAGAATATTGCTTCCACTTTTATTCCTTTCATTCACTTCTTTTTGAAACAACTCAATATTCATTATAGAGATCTTCATCCTAGTAACAACTGTGCAGATGTTTACTTGACCTTTAATTGTGCATTTTATGGTGATAGTCTATAATCATTGGTGGAGCCAAAACTTCCATGAAAACATCTTCTCAACACATGTCTGTGTATTGTGCATTCTGGACAATTCTTTCCCAATACACTGTCCAATCTGATTGGACAGTGTATGGGGAAATGAATTGCTCAGAGAAATGAGTGGATGTAAATTTCATCCAATCAGATTGGACAGTGTATAGGGAAAGAATTGTCCAGAATGCACAATACACAGACATGTGTTGAGAAAATGTTTTAATGGAAGTTTTGGCTCCACCAATGATTATAGACTATCACCATAAAATGCACAATTACAAGTCCAGTAAACATCTGCACAGTTGTTGATAGGAGGAAGATCTCTAGAATGAATTTTGAGTTGTTTCAAAAAGAAATGAATGAAAGGAATAAAAGTGGAAGCAATATTCTCCATGTGATAAGGAAAAGCTCATTAACGTGATCAGCATTACAATGAGCAAGTGCCCGATGTCTGTTTCATATTTAAGAATGTGTATGCGCCGGTACGTGCAACGATTCCGTGAATCCGACGCAAGTCGACAGCATGCGCCATGTCGCAATAATTATTCCTGCCCGCGCAAATGCGCCAACATTTTCTTAAATCAGCCCCTATGTGTTGTTGTTTTTTTACAAGGCTAAAATGGGGAATAATCGCTTTTGACGCGTTGCAACTGTACCTTAAATGCACTGTAAATGCCATAGGCGCGTTTAAGGTGCGGTTGTGGTAGAAATGCCATTTCAATAGAAGTGAATGGAGACAGTTGCAAAGCGTCAATGCCTGTCAAACTCTACAGGCAGCGTTATTTGCGCCTTGCAGCAACGCTAACGCTGCAGTGTAAACACCTCCATCCGCTCCCTATTGTAACAATTTTGACTGGCGTTGATAGGCGTTTGGGAAGCATTAAAAATGCGACCCAAGCACCTATTTTCAACGCCTGTGTGAAAGAATCCTTAAAAATTGGTGTTGTTTTGGGGTTTAATACTGCTTTCAGCTTTAAATATACCCCTTTAATAGCCACAAACAATAATAAAAAAAAACACTCTATGTGCACCATATACCTTGCAAGCACAGTTATTACGTGGTAAAAGTAGAAGTGCCATCTTCACTGTGCCCCATATCACTTGTGCAGAGAGCGAAGCTGTGGAAGAGACTCAGCAGGTCCACCCACTACAGGATGCCTGCAGAAAACTACAGGGGGCGGATACAAGAGCAGTCACCCTGCACAAAGAGAAAGCAGCAAGGGATGTTTTTTATTACAGGAAGCAAAGTACAAAAGTTGTCTCATGCTGGATTACAGCACAAACCTGGAAGAATTATACAAAGCACACCAAGATTCAAATAAGAATACATATGCCTCTTGCATATAGACAATATTTGCTTATCCTGGAGTTCATCCTTAACTGAAGACATCTTGCTTTGTTTTCTTATCATATGTATTTTTTACATGCAGATGAATGAAGTTCCTATTTTATAAAGAACTTTGATGTACGATGCACAAATCTCACAGAGAATACAAAATCTTCAGAATGTCTTGAGGAAATGCCCCAGTCTCCCCTACATTTCAATAGCATTATTTTCTGTCCATCTAGTAAAAATCATGGGAGTATCAAAAAATTCTTATCATAAACCTCCTGCCGACCGCTCACAGTAAATATACTGCCAGGTATATACTGTGCATGTACGTTGATGGCTTGCTTCCTGGTTTGGCTGGACACAGCACAAGTTTGGCAGCAGATTTCAGCCAATGATTTCGGCTGTGTCCAATCACACATTGGGGTTGATTTACTAAAGGAAAATCCACTTTGCACTTGAAAGTGCACTGAAAGTGCACATGGAAGTGCAGTCGCTGTAGATCCGAGGAGGACATGCAAGGAAAATAAAAAACAGCATTTTAGCTTGCACATGATTGGATGATAAAATCAGCAGAGCGTCCCCTAATTTCAGAGCTTCCCCTCAGATTTACAGCGATCTACAGCGACTGCACTTCCATGTGCACTTTCAAGTGCAAAGTGGATTTTCCTTTAGTAAATCAACCCCATTGAGTTCTGTATTTACAAACACACAGAACTCTGTGTACACAAAACAGAAATCTGTCTGTTTCTTCTGCTTGAAAAGCAGGGAGAAAAAAACAGCCAGATTAGTAAGTAAAAGCAGCACACATTACACATTGTTAGGCACAAAGTTAACCCCTTGATGTTAACCCCTTTCCAGCCAGTGTACAGTGTTATCAGTGATCACTGTATTAAGCCTCATACACATGATACGACTGTTGGCAGGGGGTTGTCTGTTGTCAGACTGTTGTCCTAAAATCTTACCGTTAGTACGCTCCTTTTGACAATTGTTGTCCAACTTTCGGCCAACAAATGTTGGATGACGGGCTAGTAAATTTTTGGCGGACAACGGTTTGACGTCTGATTTTCGTATGGTCAGTACACAAACCCATCACACAAGAGTTGAAAGTACAAATACGCATGCTCGGAGTCAATGCTCACCAAACACGAAATTAGGGGTCCAAAAGGGTGGCGCTCAAGAGCTGAAATTCCTTGTAGTACGTCACTACATTTGTGCTTGTGGCACGACAATTGTGTACCGTTAGTATGCAAGACAAGACCCTGGCACACGCCCTTTTGACAAAAATCAGACACTTGGTTGGCCAACATTATGTACGAGGCTTTTGTGTTGTTAGCGATGTCAGTGTCAGTTAGTGACCCTCCTAGCCAGTGTCTGTTAGTGCCAGATTTCCCGCCACCCTATCAAACTACAAGTCGCTGATCACTGCCATTACAGTATAGCGTCTATAGCTGCATAAATTTCAGTATATATACCATAATTTGTAGATACCATAACTTTCACACAAACCAACTAATATACACTTATTGGGTTTGTTTTTGTTTTTTTTACCAAAAACATGTAACAAAATACATTTTGGTCTAAATTTATGAAGAAATTTAAGTTTTTGATTTTTTTTTATTGGATATGTTTTATAACAGAAAGTAGAAAAAAACGTTTTTGTTTCAAAACATTTTCGCTCTTGTTTTTTTTTTATATTAAAAAAACAAACAAAAAACAATGGTAATAAATTACCACCAAAAGAAAGCTCTATTTGTGTGATAACAAATACGGCATATAAATTTAATTTGCGTATCATGTTGCATGACTGCGTAATTGCCAGTTAAAGTAGCACAGTGCTGAGTAACCCAAAATGCTCTGGCCATGAAGGAGGTAAGACGTTCAGGAGGTCAAGTAGTTAAAACAGCCTAAAAATTGCCAGAAAATTCCAGTATTTTACCTCTTTGTATAAACAGTGTACTCAATTACTCTGCATTGAAAGTTTAAAATAGGCATGGCAGTGGTGGGAAAATGTTTGGCTATTCATTTATAATGCATTTTTTTTTTTATAGCTGTCAGTTTACCCCCAAAAAGATCAATGACAAGTATTTGCAATGACTCTCATTGTGGTTGTAATAATACATATTTCTCCAAATTTCCTGCCTGCCTATAAATAAAGCCATATCACTATGAAAAACTTTTGTAGCTCAGAATTTGCTTTTATTTTGTTAAGCGCTATATAAATCCTGTATAATAATAATTTAGATACTTTGTAGGTAAAGAGATATATAAGTTAACAGACTACTGAATAAACCAGTGAATGGGGCAATATTCAAAAAGTCACCCAGACAGGCTGCCTACCATGACATTTTTGATGCTTTTAAACTTGAATTACTATAGCTCTTAAATGCCACATTCCCTGTAAATGTGGGAAGTCAGCAGACACTTTCTTAAGATTTTAATAACATTTAGAGATCATGTAGAGGGGTGTTCTTAACCATTTGAAGGCAGTGCCGCTTAAACTCACATATGTCAATGCAAAACGCAGCAAAAATAAAGTTGTGTTTGACCTGCTTTGTCTGCAATTCAAAAGCACCTCAATAGGACACGTTGTATCTAAAGAAAGGCAATACAAAGCAGGTCAAACACAGCTATTGCACTGTAATCTGCAGTGCTTCATTGTGACCAGTCTGTTGACCTATGTTTGATATGCATTTTAAATACACGACAAATGCTAAAAAAAAACAAAAAAACCTACGTCTACATGAACCATTACAAGTGTTGTTTGGAATTAGCTTTGTGTACAGAGGTGAGTGAATACTCATAAATCTGCCAATTATCTGAAGAATCTAACCCTGAGATGCACTTTGCAGGGTCCAATATTTTTATTTTTTTCTAATTTTCTAATTTTACAAGTCTTTTTTGCATTACAAATTCAACAATCCCTGTTAAGTAAACTGGTTAAGGGATTTTTTTTAGAAGTATTGTGATCATATTTGTGACAAAAGTTCACATTCTTAGGTTTGTTAATTCGGAGTAAAGTCAGCATATATATCCATGGACTAATTAAAAAAGACAGCACAGACAGCAATGTGATATGCAAAATAAAGACACTTGTAAAATCCAATTACACACAATTGCTTAACTCATCTGACTACAACTAAGTGAAATTTATTAGGTTGGTGTAAACTGATAATTAGCGTCCATAGATACACTTACCTTACACCTATTTGCCATGTTTATTTAGCAACATTTATATAGCTGTATAGGAATTATGCTTTTTCAGCCATTGCAAAATCAAGCTGTTTGTTTTATCAAAGTATTACTTTTGCAACTTATGAATTGAATGTAATGCCGTGTACACACGATCGATTTTCTCGACGGTGAAAACACCGTCGAGAAAATCGACGGGAAAAACGAGGAACGGCTTGTTCCCCTACACACGGACGTTTTTCCCGTCATTTTTTCTCTTGGTCGAGAAAAACGACCGTGTGTAGGCTCCCCGGCAGTGTTTGCCTATGGGAAAACTGCCACGGGAAAAAATGCCTTGAATCACGACGAGAAAAATTAGAGCATGTTCTAATTTTTCTCGTCGTGATTAATGCCGTTTATTTCGTCTGGAAAAATGACCAAAAATGGTCGTTTTTCTCGTCAAAGAGAAAAAATTTAATTTTTCCTGACGAGAAAAATGGTCGTGTGTACGCGGCATTAGTCTATTATGTTGTTTGTCAAATTACAAAACAAGAAAAAAAACAAAAATGTATATTCTATTGGCCCGTTTTACAAAGTCATTGCGGCTAACTAGTTTAGTTTTTTTATATTACCTTGACTCATTCCAAAATATATTTTCTCTATCTAACGAATATTTTTGGATCACTCCTTGAAACAGAAGCCCAAAAAAAATATTAAAATCAGGGAATATTTTGTGAAGGTCCCCCTCTTCATCTTAGTTTGTATGTTGCTGGTAACTGACTTTGCACATTACTACATACCATTTTAACATCATGAGCTTCTATAATGTGTAACTACTTCATCTGTTCATAAACTAAGAACTTTACCTAGTTATTCCTTAACGTCTTGACCTATCAATTTACACAACAGATTCATCTTCAGTGGCCCTGAGACTTTAGATGGCTCATTAAGAACTTGCACAGCACTGACTGTACTTTCTAGAGGATTGATGGAGGACAACTACTGAGACTGAATGGTGAGAACTCTTTGGACTTTATGCAAACATTCTCTGCATGTTTGTCTGAAGCATAGACCTGGTGGCAATCTTAATCGCTGCATTAAATAATCGAGCGGGTGGTAAGTGGTCACTTAAGTATAATTTTGCCTGAATAGGGCATGATTGTGTTGATTAGGCCATGGATTAATCTGATAACAGTCAGGGATTACTGTTACCATAATTTTTTTTAGAGTTTTAATTGTGCACAAATATGCTAGAGAAGGACTAGGAAATAAAGATGCAATGCACTTGTTTTATTAAAATCAAAAATGCTGTGCTGATGTTTAAATTATGGGGCAGAATCTAAGTTCAAATCCATATATATATACATATATATATATATATATATATATATATATATATATATATATATATATATATATATATATATATATATATATATATATATAATCAGTGTGTGTGTGTGTGTGTGTATGTGTGTGTACATATATATATATATATATATATATATATATATATATATATATATATCGCTAAGTTGTTCAACTGTGCAGTTAAAGATTTTTCCACTATGTGGCAGTATTGCCCTATCTTTAAGATATACATCAACTGTGGCCTAATAATGTTATACTAGTTCTAAATCAGTTGGTTATACAGTCTGAAAAATAATTGGAATGAGAAGGAAAAATGGGATTAATAAATAAACTATACATTTATTTTACTTACACCATAAAAACACCAAACGTATGTGCTGAAAGTACTAAATGTATTTTGTAGATCATAGTTTACTTTTCATTATATAAAGACTATTGAGCAGGGCCATCTGATTCCTCTTGTATTGAATTGTACTGTAACTGCTCTCATGTTGTAAAGCACTGTGCAAACTGTTGGCGCTATATAAATCCTGTATAAATATATTTAATCCCGAAGCTAACAATGTATAAAACTAATTTATCAGATTACTAAACATTTTACCAATATTTAGAATAGAAAGAAAAATGCACATTTATTCAATTGATCCGAACACTGTCAGTGTTGCTCACACTCTCCCTCAAATGCCACTACTAGATTATAGGCTTCATCCTTATGGGTAGACTACATCCTTCCAGGTTCATAGACTGCATAGACTACATTCTTCCAGGTTCATAGACTGCATAGACTACATCCTTCCAGGTAGCTACACAGACCTCCTCAAAGTGGTTGTAAACTCTGTTACACCACTTGTGCCTACAGGTAAGCCTATAATAAGGCTTACCTGTAGGTACTGTGAATATCTCCTAAACAGTTTAGAAGATATTCAGAGAGCATGCAGCCAATGACATCTTACCGTGTCGGAAATTACGTCATCATGGCTCTGTCCACTCTCACACCCCGGGAGCCTGCCAACCCGGAAAAAACACCAGGGGAAGATGTCAGCCATCTCAGAGGTGTGCGGGCGCCCCTGGGGTCTTTGTTCTAAGGTAAGTATTTCATAATGTGCTAGTATGCGATGCACACTAGCACGGTATGCCATTGTCTTACAGGTTTTCTTTTTTTTTTTTTTTTATTCTTTAGCGGTTTACAACCGCTTTAAGATCTTGATAAAGGAGCTTCTAATGGTACTAGAGGATAGATTTCACAATGCTGCATCTAGGCCTGTAATTCTTTGTATATTTATTTTTATACATACATGAGTTTAAGAGCTCATTTACACCACCAGGTGCATGTTAAGGTGCGCATAACACACATGTTCTGGCGTTGTTATAATGCATGGCAGTGCTTGCTTTTTAATATAAACTTTATTTAACTTTGCACTCTAATAACTGTATGCATGGCAGATCATTGCAATGTGTAATAGCGTGTCAGAATATGTTGAAAAAAATGGAACATGTCCAACTTTTTATAGCACACAACCATCAGCTCATAAGGAAAATTGCCTTGCATAAGCATTGGTACTGCATTGAGCAATGCTGCCCAATGTAGCCCAATAGATTTTCAGATCGAGTATCGGGCAGGAGGGTGCTGACAAGGCCCCCCACAGTTTCAATTTCGCACACTTCCTCCATCTATGGCCAGCTGTAGTGTGTGAGCCTGTGTGTGTATGTGTGTGTACGTGTGTCTGGGGAAGGGTCTGATATTGGATCAAGTGGCATTGTATGCAATGCCAGGTTTGTGGCCACAGAACCTAAAAAACATGGCCTTGCTGGATATATGCTTTTTCCCAACAGATGTCCAGCTGTTTCTAGAGCAGTGTCTCCTAGACAGTGTATCAAAAATAGTAACCTGCAGAGTTAGCTGCTTACAGTGTAGTACAGTACTGTAATAACTTATTAAAAAGCAGCAGTACGGCTATAAAAAGACTAAAGCACATGTATAAAGCACAGCAGTATGCTTTTCAAAAATGGTTTGGGCACCATTGGCAGTGAAGTGGAAAAATGCACGGGAGGAAAAAAAGAAAGCTGGGAGGAAAGCCTGGTCACATGATAGCTTTCCTCCACTAAGCTTTCTTTTCTGTTAAGCAAAAAAAAACAAAAACAAAAAAAAAAACCTCTTTGGGAAACTGCAAACTGCACAGACTGTGATTTACATTTTATTAGTGGTCCGAAAAATCTGTGCCATGGTGTATGCAACATTGTGGAGTATATTGATAGCCACTATACATTATAAATTTACCCCTCAAGGTTTTTTCTTTTTTGGATTGTCATCTACTGCATTTTCTGGGGCCCTCTACCCGCCATTTTTTTTTTATTGTAGCCGAATACATATCAGAAGTCATGTAAAAAGCCCAATACAAATTAGAGGACAGTTATACAACTAGTGCGGGTTGGAGTATCTTCTGTCCTTTTGCATTTGTTTCTATATATGACTATTTAGTTGCCATTGTACATTTTGTTTTACAATGCAAATGTGTAAATTTTTCAATATTATAAAAGGTAGATCTATCACAAAGTTTCATATTTCTACTAAAGAAAACGAATTGCCTGGTCCTCAGCCTGTAATAACTTTAAGCCTCATACACACGATCGGATTATCCGTGATGACAGGCTGTTGTCTAAAAATTCAACTGTTTGTACGCTCCGTCGGACAATTGTTGTCGGATTTTCCTCCAACAAATGTGGGATAGCATGCTTTAAAATTGTCTGCTAACAAATGTGTGTTGTTGGATTATCCGATCGTGTGTACACAAGTCCATCGGACAAAACTCCAAAGTACAATCACGCATGTTCAGAAGCAATGCTCACCATAATACAACATTAGCAGAAGTTGCCCAAAGGGTGGCGCTAAAGAGCTGAAAAACCATGTAGTTTCGCATTTGTTGGCCGACAATTCTTTGCCGTTTGTATGCAATACAAGTTCCTGGCCAACGCCCTTCGGACAAAAGTCCTACGCTTTGTCCACAAAAAATCAGATTGTTTGTATGAGGCTTAAGGCTAGAATGATAGGAAATAACTTTTTTTAATTTCTGCAGATATCTCTGCAAATGGCTTTAATATTGTCTAAAATAAAAACTGCCCCAAAGCAGCTAATCGGATTTTAAATATCTTCCATTTACTATACAACTTGCACTTTCCAGCATAGATTTAAGAACAATAGAACACTCTTTCAAAAATCCATGCTGGTAAGTACTAATAAGACTTTTTTCATCAGCAAATTCTTAGATATGGTCCCTTATCATGCCCTTCAATTGTTTATATACTATTGATGTCAGGCTGACTGGTCTGTAGTTTGCAGATATATATATTGACCCTATTTTGAATATTGGTATCATGTTAGTTTTTGCCAGTCAACTGGTACCATTTTAGTCAGTAAGCTGCCCTTAAAAATTAGGAATATAACATGGCCTTCTTTAGGGACTCTTGGGTGTAATCTATCTGGTCCCAATGATCTATTCACATTAAGTTGACTAATGACTCCCCCCTCCAATGTATGGAGAGACTGTGGTTAGGTTGCATGATAGAAAGCCTCTTTACAGGAATAAATTGGATTTTGCCTGTGCATGCATAGAAGACTTGTCATAGGAGTTTCCAGCAGATCTGTCAGGACAGTGGACAGGTGAGCATAACATCTTGGGGGAATTTGGGAGAGGTAGTCATTTAAAGGATAATTTCCTAGGTTGCTCTTAGTAAATACAGGCAGTGCTTAGTTTACATACCTTGGTATGTGCGGCCCATTATGAAGAAAAGTAGGCCTAAAACCCACTGTCCCTGAGGTGGGAATTTCAGAAAGGTAAACACTGAGCATTTTTGGGAAAATGGTGCAAAAAACAGTAGGTAAGCAAAAAAGTGCCGCAATCAAAATCAACCAATCACAACTCATCTCTTAAATTCTCTAATAGTAAACTGAAAATGCATGGTCCTGTTGAATTTAGCACCTAAACAGTGCTCTTGGTACAAGACTTTAACCTTATCTCATAGAAGAGAAGGTCCTGGGTTTCAGTTGGTTTCATGGGTCTAAATGTCATTCAAATTTGACTTGGCATTTCATCTTTGGGATATAGTGGACTTTTCCAATAAACGTCAAATATGGTTGAACTTATTTTACTGCAAAATGAAATTTCAGTCTGTGTTTTCTATACATTTTTTAAATTTTTATAGATTTAATTTCCCTTTGCAGACAGCATTATTACAGTAAATAGATATTAACAACAGCTATTGGTTTAATATCTCTGAGCCCATTTAAAGTAATATGCTATGCTAAATTATAAATTATGTTATGCCCTTGAAATAAAAAATAAAGGAATGTGACTGCTGAGAATTGAACTAGTGGCCCATTATCTTAAATTTGTTGCGTTTAGCCACAGGAGCTTTCCTAATCTCTAATAGTGATCAATGTTGCTAAAATGGACTAGCTTTGCAGCATTGTTGGATACATCCACATTTAACTGTGCTGTCAGGTGTGAGTGCATTCATCGTTCTTTTTCTTTATTAGAACTGTTTCATAATATCAACTGCTAGACTATTATGAATTCTTTGGATGGGTCTGAGCTGAGAAGGGAATTTGCCTGCACATTAAAGTTGATGTTTTATCATAAGATTATTAAGCATTTTATAACTTTTTTGCTATATATAGGCAGTTTCGTGCAATAACTGTGAATATAGCACTGTATGATATAGCAATTTTCAGCTTTCCACAGTTTATTGTGTTAAAGCAGATCTAAAGACAATTTACAACTTGCCATTCCCCCTGCTGCTTGCTGTTCAAGAACAGCAGTGCAAGTGCTGAAACAGATACAAGAGATGGTGGCTTCTTTCGTTCTCTATCAACCTGATCCTTTTCAGATACTTTCTGATTGCAACTGTGGTGAAGGGAATAGATTTCATACTCCTAATCCAACCCAGATCATGCAGGATTGTCCCAGGATTTGAGCAAAATCTTCTTGTCCTGAAGACCAGACAAAAATTTTGCTGCTGGTGCCCAGTGCTGGAATGCCCAGCTATATTTACCCATGCCATAACTGTTGGGTGAAGTGATCTGCCTCCACTTATAGGCATGCACCACAACATTTTATTCATAAGTGCATGCCGTGGTCTCACATTTTATAGCTGACCCTAAATTGGTTCTAAACCATGATAGTACTCCCACATCTAAAGGTTAGAGCACACCACCAGCCATAAATTTACATGGGAAACACATTCGCATAAAAGTAATAAATACCTTTTTTTAGCTTGTTTATAGTGCTGTCACATGATTTGTTTTCCTTTTTCATTGCTTTTTCACTGCATCATGGCCTGGACTGGGGCCATGTCCTGTGACATTGCCTCAACTTTTTCAGACCTTAGATAAAAGGAGGGGAACATGTGCAGTGAGATGACAGCAGTGCATAGGCTCTATGAGCCCACATATCATTGCCACCAGCAAAAGTATTGGTGACTGCCAGGTTGCTCATGGAATGTATTGATAAATAATGATTTTAGACCTAAACAAAAGGCATAGAAACATTATAGTAATTATTAGGATGGGTTTCTTTTTTTTGAGTTTAGTGTCACTTTAAGGACCCAACCACCTACTAAGGCAATTAAATGGCTAAATTTCAATCCAATTATGGCCGTCCCTGTTGGACAGAAATGAATCAATAGATCAAATTTTGGCGAACAGAAATGTTGCAAAATTTTGGTTGATCACAGGCTGCAGTCTCTAATCAGTGTATTCTGACAGCGGAAGAGTCCCACTGTCATAATACAGTGTCCCAGCGGGGGTTCCTTTATCCACCTCGTTTGTGTGAATGGAGGAATTTACCTTGTTTGTGTGAATAGAGGATTTTTTTTATTTGATCAGCCACCTGGGTCATCTAAGTCCAGCTTAAGAATATGTGCTGAAGAGGTGTTTTGCTTCTGAATATAGACAACATATGCTAAAGATTGCTGGAGCGCAATTCTCTAAGCCACTCTATTTACTTTCCATTGTACTATATCTGGTTGACATTCACTTTGGGTATTAGAATATCACACTGTTACTTTGTGCGTGGGATGAAGAGGTTGAAAGGCTTATCACTTTTATTATTTTTATTACAGGTATTTATATAGGTCCAACAATTTAAGCAGCACTTTACATATGCTTATATATTGTACATTCACATCAGTCCATGCCCTTTAAGAAGCTTACAATCTAAGGTCCCAAACTCACATTCATACATACACATACTAGGTCCAATTCAGACAGGAGTCAGTTAACCTACCAGCATGGCTTTGTGTGTGGGAGGAAATCAGAGTGCTTGAGGAAACCCACGCAAGCACAGTGAAAACATGCAAACTCCAGGCAGGTGGTGCTGTGGTTGGGATTCAAACTGGCAACTAACTGCAACCCTTTAAAACACACAAATGTTTAGTCTGTCCTCAAACTGACCTTCATGCGATAGACCAGTGGTCTTCAAAGTACCACCTGTGGACAGGATGCAGCCCTTTTCTTACCATTATTCTGCCCTTTGGGCACTATTCTTCCCACTGCTATGAGGCACTATTCCTCCTACTGGACAGAAACAGTGGGGCAAAATTCCTGCCACTGATACCAGTAATGGGGCATTGTCACTCTATTGTTACCAATAATGGGGCACTATTCCTCCAACTAATACCATTAATGGAGCAATATTCCTCCAACTGATACCATTGATGGGGCAATATTCCTCCAACTAATACCAATGATGGAGCATCATTCCTCCAATAATACCAATGATGGAGCACTATTCCTCCAACTAATACCACTCATGGGGAACTATCCCTCCAACTAATAGTAATGATGGAGCAGTATTCCTCCAACTAACAGTAATGATTGGGCACTGTTCCTCCTCCTATTGACCACAGGTGCTATGTAGCTGTTTTATTCCCACCGACCACCAAGCTTGAGGCATTGGGGTTGATTTACTAAAACTGGAGAGTGAAAAATCTAGTGCAGAAGTGCATGGTAGCCAATCAGCTTCTAACTTCAGCTTGTTCAATAAAGCTTTGACAAAAAAACCTGGAAGCTGATTGGTTTCTATGCAGAGTTGCACCAGATTTTGCACTCTCCAGTTTTAGTAAATCAACCTCATTGTTTACTTCCACTGATGCATGGACCTTTTATACTCCCTCCGGCCACAATCTGCCCCCCCCCCCTTAAATCCAAAGGACAGTAAATCAGCCCTTTGTTTAGAAAGTATGAAAACTCCTGCTATAGACCTTTATTTACCTTCAGGCCTCTCATTCTGTTGAAAAACTCCTGTGCTACAGAACAGAATTTTACCATATGTACACCTTCACTTCAGTTTTTGCATATTGCAGTGACGTAAAACTTTAATATTTGACCACACTGTAACCCAGGCCTAACTTCCAAACCCAATTTTCACCACAGTATGTATCATCTCTATTCCAGGGTGTCCCTCCTTGCCAAGTTCTAAAGTTGGGAGGTACAGTATAGGAACTGTGTTAGGCAGAAACTCTGATTGGTCAGTTAGTGCCTCTGCCTCATACAGACAGATCTGCTGCCTTTATACAGCTGTAACCGGGGCAAACACATGACATCATAGGGGACAGATTATCATTAACAGATGATAAGAATCATATAAAACAAGGGGGAAATGTCAAGGGTATTTTCGGGGCAAATATTTCACTGCTAGGACCCTTCTTGGAAATCACAGACATTTAGCAGCTTAGCGTGTAGCATAAAAACACCAGTGATTTCATCTACTTACATATTTTAAAATGAACAGTTTGGAAGTTTAGCATCATATGATGTTCAGAGTGTTCATAGCAATCTATATTTTCTATTGCAGACACCATCAGCATCTACTGTAGCAACAAAGGGAGCACTCAGGAGAACATTTCTTTAAACATGGAAACAATTATCCTGCTGCTAAATGAGATAAGTATACTATTGTTCAAAATAACTGCTCTACATTAGATTCATGAGGGGAGAAGATAATATGTTTGTCTCTTAGGTTCTGTGACTTGTACAATCAGGGTGGAAACTGATGTTTATTACTTTTTTAGTGCGAACTGCATTCTATGACCAGAACTCTAAAAGGATGCTGTGAAAAGCCCATGGTTAACAGCTCACAAATCTTACAGTCAAGCAGTGTCTCTATCAGCACCTATTTAATATAATATTCATAATAGTAATAGTATTAACTTAAGCTAATACCTTTAATAATAATGAAAAAACCACATGAGACATTTTTCCGGTAGGACTGAAAACAAAACATTAGGTGACCATTGATTTCCCAATAAAATCGATACTCCCAGTTTCATGCATATACGTTTTAGTAACAGGCCCCTCCCACAAGGTAATCAAATAATATCAATAAAAAAAATAGGCTTTAAGCCTGAGAATTGAGAAATCACATGACTGCTGATCACGTAGTTCTTGGGTCTGCTCTGAGTACAAAGCAGTGATTGTCAGTCACTGCTCTGTGCTCTGCCCCTCCAGTGCGCACTGGAGCACCAGGCAGGAGAGGGGGTGGGATATTTTGCTTTTGTTTTTAATTATATCTATGTTGATAATCTTTCTGTGATAGATACTGTAACGGCACCCCAAGTATGAAAGGGGTTAACACCGTTAGGATATTCCCTTTCCAACCACACGACAGCCACCAGACACTCCAACCAGCCGAATAAGACCCCATACGAATGATTCTCCCCCCAGATACGAGACAACGCTCTGTATTCAAGTTCCAAAACAGGGAATGACTTTATTTTCAAAACACATGGTAACACATTTTTCTTCAAAACCCTCCCCTCCCATCCTTTGGGGAACAGGGCGGGTTAAACTGTCCAATGACAATGGTGATACAGGTCAGGTGTGTTCAAACTTCTCCTTTGATAAACAGTCTTAGGCAGAAGGGTTGATTCCCCCCCCCTCCTCACAGAAGACACTTCCACATCCCATAATATGGAGCCAGCCGGTCTACCAAGCTCCAATCAACATCATCACAATGAAAGGGCCTGTAGCATAGGTGAGGCTCATTAGCATTACACAAGGAGACAGGAGACACATCAGCCTCTCTTAATTTAACCTGTTGAGTTCAGCACCAACAGAATAACTATTTACAGATCCTGGGCAATATTGGGGAATAATGTTACAGACCCATTTTAAAACAACCCCATACATATTCTCAATGTCCATTATTTCATTGCTCACCCTGTGCTCCAAAGTGACCCCCTGTCACACATCTCCCCTTTCGGCAGGAGACTAACAGAGGAGGGGACCCCAGACGGGTTGATTCCGAAGGTAGTCCATAGTTCCATTCTTCTAATGTCTGGACAACCCATCACCACTAGGGGCCCGAGATGACGTCTGTTTGCCGGGACAACCCATCAGCATTGCCATTTTGCTTACCGGGTCGGTAGCTGATGGTGAAATTGTAAGGTTGTAGGGCTAGGCTCCACCGCAACAACTTGCCATTGTCTCCTGAGACCCGGTTAAGCCAGACCAATGGGTTGTGGTCGGTGACCAGTGAAAATTCCTGTCCGTATAAGTAAGGGTTCAACTTTTTAAGGGCCCAGACCAGGGCCAAACATTCCTTCTCCACTGCCAGGTATGCACATGCAAAATCCTGGAAGCCATCGAGGAGCCTATCCACCATACATTGGAAGGTGGCCGGGGCATTTTTCATCCCAAATGGCATGACCCTAGACTGCTACAGGCCAAATGGGGTAACAAATGCCGACTTGGGGATAGCATCCTCGGCCAGGGGGATCTGCCAATAACCTTTACACAGGTCTATTGTAGTTAAATAACGTCCCCTGGCTATCCGATCTAGCAGTTCGTCTACCCTGGGCATCGGGTAGGCATCGGTGGTGGTCTTCTCATTGAGTCGCCTGTAGTCCACGCAGAACCGGGTAGTCCCGTCTTTCTTAGGCACCAGGACTACAGGCGAGGCCCAAGGGCTGTCAGAAGGCTCAATGACTCCTAACTGAATCATCTCCTGTATCTCCTTCCGCATTTCTTCTCGGACTGCTTCAGGGATACGGTAGGGGGGCTGTCGAAGGGGTGCTTGTCCAGGGGTCTCTACCTTATGCACAGCTAGGGTCGTATAGCCCGGTTTTTGGGAGAACGTCGCCTGTTTCTCCCCCAGAAGCCGCTTAGCCTGTTCCTTCTTTGTGGGGCTTAACCGGTCTCCTAGCTGCACAAGGCTAATGAGGTCAGTCTGGGGCTCTCTCTCTAGTAAGTCAGGGAGGGGTAAACCTTCTGAGTCATCCGCAGCAGGGGCACATACTGCAGCAACATCCTCCTGCCGTTCCTGATACTCCTTCAGCATGTTCACATGAAAGGTTCGCTGGATTCTTTCATCTGCACAGCTGGCAATAACATAGGTAGTATCACATACCTGGGCTACTACTTTATACGGGCCCTGCCAAGATGCCTGCATCTTGTCGGTCTTCACAGGCTTGAGCACTAAGACCTTCTGCCCAACCTGGAAGATACGCTGTCGGGCCCCCCGATCGTACCATCTCTTCTGTCTTCCCTGGGCCGCCTGGAGATTCTCCCTTACCATCAGAGACAGTTGCTCCATGCGGTCCCGGAGTTCCAGAACGTAGGGCACTATGGGGGTCCCTTCTTGCTCTGTCTCTCCCTCCCAGTGTCCTCTGATGAGGTCGAGGGGTCCACGGACCCTTCTCCCATAGACCAACTCGAAGGGCGAGAACCCCGTAGATTCCTGGGGTACCTCTCTGTACGCAAATAACAGGTGAGGCAGGAATCTCTCCCAGTCACTGCAAGCGTCCGAAAAGGTCCTCAGCATTTGCTTGAGGGTCCCGTTAAAGCGTTCGCAGAGACCATTAGTCTGGGGGTGGTAAGGTGAGCTCAGCAAGGGCTTAATATTGCACACCTTCCACAACTGCTGGGTGAGCACCGCAGTAAACTGGGTTCCCTGGTCAGAGAGAATCTCCTTAGGGAACCCCACTCTGGTAAAAATCTTAACCATGGCATCAGCTACTGTCTCTGCTTCAATGTTAGACATAGCCACTGCCTCTGGGTAATGGGTGGCGTAGTCCACCACGGTGAGAATATACTTCTTCCCGGATGGACTAGGCCTGGCCAGGGGACCCACAATGTCAACGGCTATGCGGTAAAAGGGCTCCCCAATAATAGGCATGGACATGAGATTAGCCTTAGGGTGGTCCCCCCTCTTACCTATCCGTTGACATGTGTCACACGTTTTGCAGTATTGTCGCACATCCTGGCTAAAATTGGGCCAGAAGAAATTCTGTGTGATCCTATGGGCTGTACGACGGAACCCTAGATGTCCTGCTAGCGGTACATCATGCCCGATTCGCAGAATCTCCAGCTGGTATTTCTTAGGTACCACCAGCTGTCGTTTCTGAGAAGGGGCCTTACTTCTCCGAGCTGGCTTAGGGATCCTATACAGTCTATCCCCCACCCATTCAAAAAGCTCCCCATCTATTCCCCTTTTCTGAGTATCTGCCTTAGCCCTATACTTGTGTAAGGTCGGGTCCTCCCGAGTTTCCCTCCCGAATGCTTCTGGGGTATCCCAGCCTAAGAGCGCCTGATCTAAGGTACGTGTCAGGGAAGGTAGTCTCACCTGTGTCTCAGCAGCAAGCGGGCCGGTTCCAGCAGTACGTGTCTGGGCACGGGTAGTCACGGGGTTGACTTCATCGGGGCCCATCGGGGCGTAAGCAGAAAGGAGGGGGCTCAAATCATTCCCCAGTAGTACATCCGCTGGCAAATCCTTCATCACCCCCACATTCACGTGTCCCGAACCAACCCCCCAATCCAGGTGAACACGGGCAACAGGTAGCCGAGAGACGGTACCTCCCGCTACTCTTACGGCTACAGTGTCTCCGGTGTGTTGGCTCTCTGGGATGAGGTTCTTCTGTAGTAGGGTCATGGTAGTGCCACTATCACGTAAGCCATTGGCTACCGTTCCATTAACCCAGACCGTCTGCCTGTGTTGCTGCCTGTTGTCCCGGTTAGCGGCTTGAATTGGATCAGCCTCGTGCAGGACGCCCCAATGTTCTTCCTCCTCAACGAAGTGGGCCGCAGGCATGGATGTGTTGCTGTTCCCCCTTGCTGGCTGTCTCCATGACTGGGACTGCCTGGCTGGATTCAACGGACAGTCTGGCTTTTTGTGCCCTAGCTGTTTACACCTGAAACACCTGATGGGTTGTGAGTAGTCCTGGGAGTTGAACCTGGGCTGCTGAGAATAAGTGGCCGCTGGAGGTGGTGCTGTAGGGCGGTACGACTGTGGTTGGTAGGCGATAGCCAGAGGGGGTGCCGCTGATCGATAATCCACCCGAGCTGTTGCCTTGACCACAGGGGTATCCAGTTTGCGGGCGTCTGTGTATTCATCCGCCAAGCGAGCTGCTTCAGGCAAGGTGAAAGGTTTTCGGTCCCGGACCCACTCTCTGACTTCCAGGGACAGTTTGTCAAAGAAGTGCTCCAGCAGGAACACCTGCAGCACCTCTTCCCCAGATTCTGCTTGGCACCCAGTGACCCATTGAGAGGCCGTGCGGTGTAGGCGGCATGCCCACTCGGTATACGAGTCTCCAGTCTGCTTGCTCGTCTCTCGGAACCGCCTCCGGTATGCCTCCGGTGTGACGGCATACCTGGCCAACAGTGTTTCTTTTACCAGTCCATAGTTCATAATATCCTCGTCTGGGATGGCCCTGAATGCTTCTCTGGCCTGGCCAGACAGTTTCCTAGACAAAATGGTAACCCATTCTTCTGTGGGCACCCGGAGTAGGGCACATTGCCGTTCAAAATCAGCAAGGTACCCATCAATCTCCCCTTCAGTTTCAATGAAATTTTTAAAAGCAATAAAATGTATCTTTCTCCTTTCAGTTGGTGCTGCTGTGACTTCTGCTGCTGCAGAACCTCTTTGCTGTAGCAAATTTATGTCAACAGCCGCTATAACTCGGTCTATGATCTCCGCTGTAGGGTTAGGACCATAATGTGCCAATCTTATGTTAACAGCCCGATCAAAACTTGCCTCTTCGGGTGTCCTGTCTGTTACGCTGGGCCTTTCTGTTATGTTGGGTCTTTCAGCTCCATCCATTTCGACTAGTTCTCTGATAATGTCCCTCTTCTTACGGTTGTTGGCCGGTCTTCCCCGGTTCTCCAGTAAGTCTTTGAGGGTAGAACGCTTTAGCCGTTCATACTGTGCTTCCATTGGCCTGTGTCCTCTTGTAGCTGTCCTTCCGGCTGTGGGGATCAATCCCACTGCTTGCCAACAATTGTAACGGCACCCCAAGTATGAAAGGGGTTAACACCGTTAGGATATTCCCTTTCCAACCACACGACAGCCACCAGACACTCCAACCAGCCGAATAAGACCCCATACGAATGATTCTCCCCCCAGATACGAGACAACGCTCTGTATTCAAGTTCCAAAACAGGGAATGACTTTATTTTCAAAACACATGGTAACACATTTTTCTTCAAAACCCTCCCCTCCCATCCTTTGGGGAACAGGGTGGGTTAAACTGTCCAATGGCAATGGTGATACAGGTCAGGTGTGTTCAAACTTCTCCTTTGATAAACAGTCTTAGGCAGAAGGGTTGAATCCCCCCCCCCCTCCTCACAGAAGACACTTCCACATCCCATAATATGGAGCCAGCCGGTCTACCAAGCTCCAATCAACATCATCACAATGAAAGGGCCTGTAGCATAGGTGAGGCTCATTAGCATTACACAAGGAGACAGGAGACACATCAGCCTCTCTTAATTTAACCTGTTGAGTTCAGCACCAACAGAATAACTATTTACAGATCCTGGGCAATATTGGGGAATAATGATACAGACCCATTTTAAAACAATCCCATACATATTCTCAATGTCCATTATTTCATTGCTCACCCTGTGCTCCAAAGTGACCCCCTGTCACAGATACATTAAAGCCACATTCACATGGCCAGTTGCCTGTGACCACCAGATTCCAAGGACAAGAATCAGCTGATTCTTGAAGCTGGAATGACCGGGGCATATGATTGACAGCAGCTGCTCAGCCTATTTAAACTAATGGCAGGCTGACAGTGACCACTAGATGTAGCCACACACATGGATAGGTACAGTTACATATGGACGTCTGAGCCTGGATGCAGTCAGCACATTGGCACTTTTCTATGCAAATTAGAAGTCCAGGATGCAACTGTAATCCTGTGGCAGCAATGCTTTAGAAGCTGGATATAGTAAGTATTCTGCTTATGAGTTAGGAAAGGCTTAGGGTTTAGGTTAGAGGTAAGATTAGGTCATTTTTAGGGATAAGGACCAAAGTTTTGAGGTAGGGGATTTAAATCAAACCTGTGCTTTGCCCAATCATCAGAGTAAAACAACTGGTATGCTTCAATCTTACAATTTCCAGCAGCACAAATTACTTTTTCTTTACTCCTCAGCCACTCCATTCAATGTTGCAAGCTGAAAGAAATATTTTGAACTTATGAGAATAAAGAGGCATATGACTCATTCTGTGACAGCAGTGGACCACTCAGTGATGTCACATGGGGAGTCCATTGCCCTATGTAAGCTACGATGCAGATGACTTGCAGCAAACACACAAGAGTAAAAGGAAAATACTGTATGTACATGCAGCTGGGAAGGTCTGCATCAAAGTAAATCAGTTTATTTTCCCTGTATGGACAAAGAATAAAGCCCTGTACACACGATCGGATTTCCTATGGATTCTAATCCGATGGATTTTTCCATCGGAAATCCGATGAAGCTGACTTCCATCAGTCTTGCCTACACACCATCAGTCAAAAATCCGACCGTCCCAAACGCTGTGACGTAAAACACTCCGACAAGCCAAGAAAAATTAAGTTCAATGCTTCTGAGCATGCGTTGACTTGATTCTGAGCATGCGTGGGTTTTTTGTCCGATGGAGTTCCACACAGACGATCGGAATTTGCTATAGTTTTTTTTTCCATCGGATAAATTTAAAACATGTTCTATTTTTTCTCACCGATGGAAAAAAGACCGATAGGGCCCATACACGATCGGTTTGTCCGATGAGAAAAGTCCATCGGACTGTTTTCATCGGTAAAACCGATCATATGTACACGGCATAAGTGTAAAATTTAGATTAAAGTAGAACATTTTTAGATTGTGATTTTTCTTTGTCATTTTCAATAAAAGGTATTATGCTTTTAGATTACATGAGTGGTATTGCTGGACTACTGATTAAGTTATTTATTCAAAGTGGAGTTTGAAACCAGGTTTTTATTACAAAAGTGTGTGGTATATGATATAGAGTACCAGTGACTTCTCCAAGCATATATGTGATTTTGCAGAATGGGACGGGGAGGAGGTTGGGCGTCTCACATCTCCTGAGACATTACAAATTGGCACAACTGATCCAATTATCACAGATTTACTCTACTAATTATGGACCAGGTTGGATCAAACTTGAATCTCACATCCGATAGACCTCCTTATGTGGATACCATCAAAGAGTCATACAGCTACATTGCGTCCTATTGTGTGGCTTCCATTAACCCGTTCTGCCCTGGGGTTGTAGGAGGCATGGGGCTGTATGTATTGTATAGGGGATGTCAGACACCCTATTTCCTTACATGTTCCATGAAAGCTACGGTTAGGGCATGGAATACAAAGCACCACCCAAAAGGAGGTCACCATATAGCCCTTTATGGAGAAACCCTAACCTACCACACCTCCCTAGCCTCTGGGAGCCAGGCACCAAAAGGAATTAAGTGTCTGGGAGATTTGTTTGAATGCAATGTCATGTTAACATTTTCTACACTGCAAAACAAATATTTTCTTCCCAATTGTTAACTTTTTTTGCTATTTGCAGCTTTATCATGCCTGCAACTCTAAGTGCCGGTTCACACTACAGCGACTTGGGATCCGACTTGTCAGACCTCAAGTTGCCCCAAGTCGTTGGACATAAGGAATTCCTTTGAAGTGAATGAGAGCTGTCTTAATGTACGCTACTGAAGTTGCTCCGACTTCAGTAAAGGTTCCTGTACTACTTCAAGGCGACTTCTAGGCAACTTGTACCCATAGATTTCAATGGAAGTTGCCTCCAAGTCAGATCTCCATCTTAATTGAAGCAACTTTACAGGAAAATAAAATAGTTTACCCAGGCAAACCCCTCCCTCCCACAGAGCTGATTATTCTGTGATTAGCAACAGCCAAAGTTGCCTGTCCTGGAGGCAACTGAAGTCACGCTGAAATCGCGATGAAGTCGCGCTGAAGTCGCCTCCAAATCACCTTGCAAAGTCGCACTGTAAGTCGGGTTGCCCCTGTGTGAACCGGCAATAAATTTGGTTTACATAATATTATACTTACTATTACAGGGCTGGTGTCACTCCTGAGATCTGAATCTCTTTCTAAACATCACTCAACCATTTATAAGGCCCTGCAGCATCTTGTCAACCTGGTCTTATTTAAATACCTTGAAAAGTGCTCCTGCAAACTTACAACTCTAAATAATGAGGACTGGGCGGATGTATGGGATTACCCCTTCCAACATTTAATCACGGCAAAGGGATAAGATCATACAACACAAAATGGTGCACCATGTTTATCTTACACCAGCAATGCTGCATGAAATCTCAGCCCAGTACTCTGCCTCCTGCCTCCTGCCTCCTGCTCTCATACCCCTGCAGATTTTGTACATGTGTTCTAGTCTTGCCCTGAAATTTCAATATACTGGTCCAGAATAATGTAATATGTAGCTGACCTTACAACTTTTGTGGCTCCTTAAAACCACTTCAATACCCAGCCATAGTAATATGACGCCCACAGATGGGATCTCCCATCCTCGGTGGGCATCATATGACGTCCTGGGTTTGAAGGGGGATATCTGAATGATGCCTGCAGCTAGAGGACACCCCCCTCCCGCCGCCATCCGGTGCTTCTCCGGGCTCTCCCGTGCCATCGGGGACCCGGAGAGTATCGTCCGGCGCCGGTGGTGGGTCACGTGACGAGCATAGAGATGACTGGTGACCAGATGGTCACCAGTTATCTCTATGACCGTCGGAGGCCCGGGCTCGATGTGATGACATCACGCCTGGTCCTCAGATGTAAACAAAGCCGCCATTGTGGCTAGTAAACATGAGATCAGTGAATTTTTTTTCACAATCTCATGTTTTCTAGCCTGGAGGAGAGATGTGGGATCTTATTGACCCCGCATCTCTCCATAAAGAGGACCTGTCACACACATTCCTATTACAAGGGATGTTTACATTCCTTGTAATAAGAATAAAAGTGATAAAAAAAAAAGGAAAATAGGTGTAAAAAAAAAAAAAAATAAGTAAAAAAAATAAAAATAATAATAAATTTTTTTTTAAACGCCCCTGTCCCCGGTAGCTCGCGATCAGAAGCGAATGCACACATAAGTCCCGCCCACATATGTAAACGCTGATCAAACCACATATGTGAAGTATCGCCGCGTGTGTTAGAGCACGTGCAACAATTCTAGCACTAGACCTCCCCTGTAACTCTAACCTGGTAACCTGTAAAAAAAATTAAAGCGTCGCCTATGGAGATTTTTAAGTACCGAAGTTTGGCGCCATTCCATGAGTGTGCACAATTTTAAAGAGTGACATTTTAGGTATCTATTTACTCGGCGTAACATCATCTTTCATATTTTCCCCAAAAATTGGGCTAACTTTATTGTTTTGTTATTTTTTAATTCATGAAACCATTTTTTTTCCCCAAAAAAAGGCGTTTGAAAAATTATTGCGCAAATACCGTGCAAGAAAAAAAGTTGCAATGACCGTCATTTTATTCCCTAGGGTGTCTGCTAAAAAAAAACATATATAATGTTTGGGGGTTCTGAGTAATTTTCTAGCAAAAGAATGATTATTTGTACATGTAGGAGAGAAGTGCTAGAATAGGCCCGGTATTGAGGTGATATAAAAAGCCCTGTATTGAAGTGGTTAATATATGGGAATCTGTCTATTGGACCTGGTAGAGCCTTTAGTTTATTACAGAGCAAACAGAACGCAGTCTATTTCTTTTTTATGACATAAATACAGAAAGGATCAGGCCCCCACTTTGGCCGGATGGAAAACACTAGTGAACTCTGCATTACCCTTATACAAGGCTGCCTATAGCAGTAGGGGATGTCCTGCTAAATATAATACAATTTGGTCCTTGTGGCTTGAATCTGCATTCTCATGTTGTTCCCTGTGTGGTCCCGCCAGTCATCCTACTTCCTTTTTCTTCCCCTGTTAACTACATCCCCTGTTGCCATCTGGTAGTAGAACTCCTACCATACTCTTCTTCATTATGATGATGTGTAGAACTATCATATGACTGATGCGGTAGTGAAAGCCTGTTAATAAGTGTACTATGTATTTTCAATCATGGTGGAGTGTAGATTGGAGCAATTGTTTGTTTTCTTGTTAAGCACATTAGTGCTAAGGAGTTGTATTATTTTGCCTAGTTTTCCCCTTCTGTGCAACTTTGTACTGTTTGTATAGCCTGTAAAGTGGCTGATCTGTGCAATGTGTAGAACAGTGCCGCAACAAAATTAAATTTCTAAAGAAAAAAATTTCATTTAAACTTATAGCCCGCGGCTGTAATGCATTGCTGGATCCTTACAATATAGATGGAAAATCAAGGAAAAAAATCTACGTGGGGTCCCCCCTAGTCCATACCAGGCCCTTCGGGTCTGGTATGGATTTTAATTAAGGGGAACTCCACGATAAAATTAAAAAAAAATTGTTGTGGGGTCCCCCCCAAAATCTATACCAGACCCTTATCCGAGCATGCAGCCTGGAGGATCGGATAGGGGGGCGAGCGAGTGCCCCCCTTTCTGAACCATATCAGGTCACTTGCCCTTAACATGGGGAGGGTGCTTTGGGGTCCCCCTCAAAGCACCATGTCCCCATGTTGATGGAGACAAGAGCCTCTTCCCGACAACCCTTGCCATTGGTTGTCAGGGTCTGTGGGTGGGGGGCTTATTAGAATCTGGACGCCCCCTTTAACAAGGGGTCCCCCAGATTATGGCTCCCCCTATTTGAATGGGTATCAGGTACATTGTACCCCTACCCATTCACCAAAAAAGTCTCAAAAAGTAAAAACCACAATAGACAATTCCTTAAAAAAATAAAAAAGTGTCCTGCGATGTAAATCCATCTTCAATCACGCTACCCGACGGACCTGAAAAAAATTAAAAAACTCTGCTTCCATGGAAAGCTAAGTGCCTGGTACACGGTTTGTCAGTTATCCAGCTGATAGTGGATGAAGAGAAACTTCAGCTGGAGGAACTGAGAACAGAATTAGACAAGAGTAGTAATCTTCTGGAACCATTTAAAGGTGCAGTAGATTTTGACAAACACAATGATACACTTAAGAAAGAAATAGACAAGACCCAGAAGCACCTTATGACTACTAAACAACACAAATTCTGATGAAACTTGGAAGACTTTGAGAAAGATGAGGTGTGTGATCTAACACTTACCAGAGGACGTAGTTTTAACAGACATAACAAACAACGATCGACTACTCGATCACGCAATAGACAATATTCATCGGATAGCGATGCTGGTGATGCCCAGAAATCCGTGAACTTTGTACACACAGACGAAGCTGGAGCATCATCATCATCATTAAAAAATCTAGCATCACCAGGGGATTTTTCCAGGGAAGAGCGCAGACTGGATTTAAGAAGAAGAGGAAGAGGAAGAGAAGGCGGAGGGGGCAATCCTCGAGGCAGAAGTCAGAGACAAATGAGAACCCGGAGTTCCAAATAACAGAGAATACAGGTGCTGACAATTTTTCCACACCCTCTGACAAGGACATGCGGGTGATTAATTTGTCCAAATTTAAACTTGAAGAAAGACACATTAGTCTACTTAGTAAGGGGTTGTCCTTCTCTCCGGTGACCTCAATGGATAAGTTCACTGTGTATAAGGACATCAATCTATTCTTACACAAAGTTGTCTGTCAAATCTTTCATGCTGGCCAGAAGGCTGACACGCCCCAAATTGACCCGGTGTCTACGACACCAGAGGGTAAGGAAGAACAATTGGCCTTAGAGAATTTAATGGCCCTTCTTGATGAACAAGCTGACTCATCAGAGTCAGTGGAATCTGATAGATTTAGAAGACAAAGTGATTTACGTATTAAATCCCTAAAAATGCCCCCCATACACAAATATCACTGGATAAGACTTTTCATGGACTTAGTTAGAAATGATCTAAACAAGATCGACTGGAAAAGGCAAGGACCAGATAATCTATCCAGTGAAGAACGCCTTACACTTTCTGAGCTGGAGGCAGCAGGCGATTTGACAGTTAAGGGCAGTGACAAGGGTGGCAACGTGGTACTGCTGTCGGATGACCTGTATGAGCAGGAGGTCTTCCGACAGCTACGCAATGAGTCCACCTTCCGCAAACTGCCCTCTAACCCCTTCCCTGCCCTGGCTGCTAGAGTCAATCGACTAATTTGCCTTGCTTATGAAGCTAACCTGCTCAGTTCCAAAGGACAGGACTATTTGATGATTGGGGAATACAACAACCCCACCCTTTACATAATCCTGAAGCTTCATAAATCCCTTGTTAATCCACCAGGAAGGTCAATTGTCTTGGCAATCAAAGGCCCACTCGAACGAGTGGGTAGGTATGTGGATGGCTTCATCAAAACAATAGTTACCCAACTGCCATCCTATGTACAGGATACAAGGGATGTACTTGTGAAGATACAAGATCTGGAGGTCCACCCTGGGGCCCGACTCGTCGGGATCGACGTGGAATCTTTATACACGTCGATACCCCATGAGTGGGGCCACAGGGCGGTTTCCTTCTTTATGGATGAAATGTATCCAGAATTTGGAGCTCAGAATGAACTTATCTTGGAGCTCTTGGAGCTCGCCCTGACCAACAACCACTTCCAGTTCCTTGAGTGCTTTTACCAACAGGTTAGAGGCACGGCAATGGGTGCACCATGGGCCCCTTCTTATGCCTGCCTCCACCTTGGCCTCTGGGAACTGGAGGTGGTTTATAGGATGCCGATGTTCCTCGGTCAGGTACTTACCTGGCTGAGGTACATCGATGATATCCTTATGATCTGGCGGGGTGACAGCTACATGAGTTTATATGTGAACTTAAAGTTAATGAGAGGAACATTAAACTTACTCATGTGGTGGACTCTTGGTCCATTTAGTTTCTGGATTTAAATGTTTCCATTGTGGGCAATAAAGTGACTATTAGCACGTTCAGGAAGCCCACCGCTGCTAATACCATGCTTCAGGCCTCCAGTCACCACCTTGACCACTTGATCAGGGGGATTCCAGTGGACCAGTTCCTGCGACTTCGCAGGAATTGTTCAAATGATGTTGACTTTCACAGTGAAGCAAGATAAATGCACGGTAGGTTTAGGGAACGTGGGTATTCCCAGAAGGTATTGAAAAGGGCACGAAAAAGGGCCTGGAAAACAAATAGGAAGGATCTCCTTACTAACCAGCCAAAGACAGCTACTAAAAATAATCCCCCGCAATTGATCACTACCTATGGGGCACAGTGGAATGAAGTCAAATCTGTTCTGCAAAAACACTGGGGTGTGCTCACTAGGTCACCTTTGCTTAATGACATTGTGGGGTCTTCTCCACAAATGGTTGCCAGAAGGGCTCGTAATCTTAGAGACACCTTAGTTAATTCAGAACACACTAAATCATTTTCACCATGCCTCACTTGCTTACTACTTTCATCTTCCTTTGGTGTGTTACCCTACCACACCATCACACTTGCACACCCCTTGGACTCTATCATGTTCTCATTATATTCTTTCCATTCTTTTCTTTTCACACCTGCTGCTCAATCCTAATTGATTCATACATCCATCACAGATATTCCCCCTTCTTCTTTACCAACCACTTGGTTACACCACGGATATGGCAACCTGTGATCTGGGGATGACACTTTAAACCATCTCAGCTCCTGGACGGACAGCCCTTCCGGTCCAGCCCCTCCACACACCATTGTTCGCATAATTTTGTGAGTACCCAGAATCATCATTTCTTGTCCTTTCTGTCTATATTTAGTCAACTATTTGATTCTATCATATTCTGTTATTACAGATACCCTATAGCATCCGCCCCTGAGGAAGTGTTTTCACACAAAACGCGTCGGGCATCAAGGATGTAGCTATATGCTTCAATAGGATTCTATTCAGATACAACATTTTTATGACTCATACAATTTACACCTATTTTTAATATGCTGTTTTGTGCTGCCCAGTCTATGTGTACATTATCATCTATACCGTTTGACTATTATATTTTATTACTATGTGCTAATAACTTGATACTATGTACATGTTTCAATGTTGGTTACTTCATGTGCGGTTTTTACATGCCACCCATATACATGTGATACATATTATTATGCACCTATGTAAATAAAATTTACTTTTTACTCAACCCCAATCAGTCAGCTGCTTCATTTAAAGTCCCAAATTTCGGTTTTATATAATTCAGAAATTTTATATAATTCAGAAATAATTCAGAAAACACTAGGGAGAAAACCACAAATTGGTTAACTGACCTACCGCCCCTTAAAGGAATGTACGCGTGTGGCCACTGCCAGATGTGTGACCATGTAGACAAAACGGCAGAGTTTACCAATGCGGATGGAAGCGTCAAGTTTTCTATTAACAAATTTATTAACTGTGCCACCACGAGCGTGATCTAAATATTACATCGGCAAGACGAAAAGACAGCTCCGTGTCCGCATAGGAGAACATCTGGGTAGCATTAAAACTTCACAAAAAAAGATGCAAGCCAAACACAAACACAAAAGGGAAAAACCAGAGAGGAAACGTCCCCCATAGCACTGCATTTTGCTGATTTTTCACCAAAGCAGTACGTCCAGCCTAAAGGTTAAGGGAATATACACTCTTAACTTGCCAGCAAGAAGGGGGGACTTTGACACAGTCTTATCACAAAGAGAGAAAATGTGGATATTTAGACTTGGCACTCTTGCACCTTCAGGCTTGAACGTAGAGTGCAGTTTTCAATCCTTTTTAGAAAGATAATTTACCATTCTTACCGCTTTAATTAGGCAGACTTTCTGGACTTGGATATCGAATTAGGCCACTGCAGCACGGGAGTCCATTGCCTGATTCCCTGAGATATCCTTAGCTGCACATTATCTAACAATGTTTGGCCCTTTCTATGTGCTAAAACCTTATTCTATTCTATTTTTGACTAGAAACACGCATAGACACTTTCCATATGTCAGATCCAAGAGATTTTTTTCTATTTTTGATATCAACTAACATTTACTTGGACTTCTCTGACAGAATATACTTTTTTACAATTCAACCCTTGTGTACGTGTTCCTTCTGTGCAGCCCCCTATTCTGAGTCTTGATGGCTGCTTAATTAATTAAATAATTATTTTGATTTAATCATTTGATTTTTACACAATTATCTCTGATTCCTCTTGCAATGATAGTTGTCCTTTGGCGGCTGCTATCAGCTTTTTGCTGCCTTACATTCAGTGATGTGATATACGGAGATGTCTGTGATTAGTGAATGAGTTTTAATGTGATATTATCTTAGTAGATTGACATCTAGTGGCCTCTTTTCAAAATGCAACTAATTAAACGAATGTGCTAGCTGAATAGGTATAAATAGAGGTTCACTACATGCTCCTTAATAAAACCCATGTGATTGGGTGAAACATGTCGGGCACAATATCACCGCTGTGACGTTAACATCGTCACTGGAAAACTACGTCACATGGACGCATGCGCTCTGCGCCTAGATGGGCTCTGCATGATTGACACAGCATTGAAGCCAGCCTCTGATACGCTCGTTTGAGCCGAGCAACTAGCGGGAGAGAGCAGCCACTCGATGCGGGTCATTACCCCGCACTACTGCCAGCCAGGAAGTCTGTGAATAACACCTATGCTCCTCTGAGCCAAGGGACAGCAGAAGCTTCTATCCCCAGAACGGGGTTCACTGCACCTTGCCGGTATATCCAGCCGCATTGAATACACAGCGGCCTGCTGTGATTGGCTCCCCAACAACAGGAGAGGAGAGACTGAATAACTTGGATATCAGGATGATCCTTTTCCTATCCAGGCTTGGTGAACGGACCTTTGGTCCATATGCAATTGCTTTATGCTGACGCTATACATATAGCTGCTATAGCCTTGTGAACTTGCTGCTTTATTATCCAACTGCTTACAATCTTGGACTCGCTTTGTATGCTTTGCTGCTACGCTACTATGCTACCCTGCTTTTTCCCTCTAATAACTGGCTACAACTGTGACTGACCTACTTTATTGACTGCTCTGCAACAACAGCCTTTCATTACAGGATTCCATTCTGTCCATATGTGCTGTTTAAGTAGTGTCATATGCTATTTATATGGATGAGCCCTTGCGCACAGCCACTTTAACAATTACTCTAGTCAATTCCCCAGCTGGGGATCTGACCAGCCTACCTGGCTGAGCCACTAGTTTGCAGTGCAACCAACTGGATTCTTCTATCCAATCCAGTTGGTGACCCTGCCATAGTAATTGCATGAATGCACTTTTGTGACGTAGCCATAGTTTTAATATAGACAACGTTGTCTTATTAATTTTAATTGTACTGGGTGTTGGTGATGGGATTTGAGTGCCTGTTATTTATGTAATTTCATTTTTTTCTACCCAATAAATTTCCATTTTTTTCATGCGGCGTGGTCCACCCGTGGCTTCTTTATCTGGGGGGTTCTTTTCTTCCTCCCCAGGGAGTTTGTTTTTGCTCAATGGGAGGCCTCCTGGCAACTGCTGTCTTTTCCCTTTGATCATCAGTGCCCTGATTACACTAAAGCCCCCACAGTGCCAGCAATGAGTGCCCACCAGTGCCAGCAATCAGTGCCCACAAGTGCCACCAATCAGTGCCCATTAGTGATGCTAGTCAGTGCTGGCTATCAGTGCTGCCCATCAATACCCATCAGTGTCACCCATCAATGCCCATCAGTGTCGCCTATCCGGGCCACCTATCAGTGCTCACCAGTGCCGCCTATCAGTGCCCATCTGTGCCACTTATCAGTGCCCACCAGTGACACCCATCAGTGCCGAGGGTTTACATCCACTTTAAGATAGTAATATCCGTGAGATAACCCTACTGGTCCAGCACTATTTTTACATTTTCCTCAAAAATCAGCATGACGCTCTCCAGGCGTTGTATTATTAAATGGTTAGTCTGTAGCAGACACTGCTTAAAGTGATTGTAAAGGCAAAAGTTTTTTTTTTATCTTAATGCATTCTAAAAAAAAAACATAGAAAGATCTGTAGCAAACAGCTAGGAGTAGTATGGGAAATACAGTCGCAAACGCTTTAACCACTTAACAACCGCCCACAGCATATATGGCTCATACCTGTATGTTGCCTTTAACTGCCTGCCGTGTGGTCACGCGCACGCCGCCACCGGCACGCTCACGACCCTGCAGTCATCCCCGTGAGTCGGACCGCGGGTCCCGCGGACTTGATCGCCGCGGGGATCCCCGCGATCGTCTCACGGAGGGATGGAGCGGGGAGAAGTTTGTGTAAACAAAACATCTCCCCGCTCGCCTACTGACACTGTCACCGATCTCCGCTCTGTGTAATCAGAGCGGAGATCAGTGACTTGTCACTCATAGCCACGCCCCCAGTGAGAATCACTCCCTTAGGCACACTTAACCCCTTCAGCGCCCCTAGTGGTTAACCCCTTCACTGCCAGTGTCATTTTTACAGTAACCAGTGCATTTTTATAGCACTGATCGCTGTAAAAATGACAATGGTCTCAAAAATGTGTCAAAAGTGTCCGAAGTGTCCGCAATAATGTCTCGGTCACTAAAAAAATTGCTGATCGCCGCCATTACTAGTAAAAAAATATTTTTTTATAAAAACGATCCCCTATTTTGTAAACGCTATAACTTTTGCGCAGACCAATCAATAAACGCCAATTGCGATTTTTTTTTACCAAAAATATGTAGAAGAATACGCATCAGCCTAAACTGAGGAAAAAAAAAGGTTTTTTTATATATTTTTTGGGGATATTTATTATAGCAAAAAGTAAAAAATATTGAATTTTTTCAAAATTGTTGCTTTATTTTTGTTTATAGCGCAAAAAATAAAAACCGGCAGAGGTGATCAAATACCACCAAAAGAAAGCTCTATTTGAGGGGAAAAAAGGACATCAGTTTTGTTTGGGAGCCACGTCGCATGACCGCGCAATTGTCAGTTAAAGCGACACAGTGCCGAATCGCAAAAAGGGGCCTGGTCTTTATGCTGCATATTGGTCTGGGGCTTAAGTGGTTAATGTGTCAAGTTTCTATTTGTTTTGTTGTAAGTATATTATTACTTGACAAGAATGTTACAGTATAAAGGCTTTAATAAATCCCCTTCTGATTAGTGGCGCAGTACCTGTATATTATTGATCTACTTCTGCATAGTCTAAATACTGCTCACCTTTTGATGGCTCCTCATCTTCCAGCTCCTCTAAGGAGTAGAGAAACACACAATATCTCTTACACTTAACTGCATCCACACAGCTTCATTCTTTAAGCAAGTCATATGGGAAATAGTCATAAGTTCCAGAACCAATATGCAAATGTTTTTGCCCCTTGTTCTTGGGGATACAATTGCTCTTCTATGGCTATTCTTAAACCGTGTACACGCGATCGGTTTTACGGATGAAAACAGTCCGATGGACTTTTGTCATCAGTCAAACCGATCGTGTATGGGCCCCATCGGTCTTCTTTCCATTGGTGATTAAAAATAGAACATGTTTTAAATTTATCCGATGGAAAAAAAAACTATAGCAAATTCCGATCATCTGTGTGGAACTCCATCGGACAAAAAACCCACGCATGCTCAGAATCAAGTCGATGCATGCTCAGAAGCATTGAACTTAATTTTCTCGGCTCGTCTGAGTGTTTTATGTCACGGCGTTTGGGACAGTCGGTTTTTTGACTGATGGTGTGTAGGCAAGACTGATGGAAGTCAGCTTCATCGGTTTTCCGATGGAAAAATCCATCGGATTAGAATCCATAGGAAATCCGATCATGTGTGCAGGGCTTTAGGCTAACTCAGATTATCTTAAAAGTCAATAAAGAGACCTGTTTACTAACTTAACATATTGCAGGTAAAAGCTCTAATTCTGCTAGGCTATTCACTTTACATCAAAGATGGTGGTGCTTAAAGCGGAGTTCCAGGTTTTTTATGTTTATTAAAAGTCAGCAGCTACAAAAAGTGTAGCTGCTGACTTTTAATAAACAGGCACTTACCTGTTCCATGGTCCAGCGATGCGGCCGAACGGAGTGTCGCTCCTCTCCCCCTCCTCTCCGCCGGCGCCTCCATTGCCACTCTGGGCACCCGGCCTTGACAGCTTTCGGCTTCATGGCTGGGCACACACGGTGCATGTGCAAGCCGCGCTGTGCTCCCGGAGTGGACCGGCGATCTCCTGGGACCTGTCACGTGTCCCAGGAGATCGCCTAGAGGGAGGGGCCGCCTAAGGTGAGAGGAGGAGTCGCCTAGGCGGTCCCTGGGTGGAAGGAGGAAGTGGGACAGGAAGTCCCACTCCTAACGAAGCCCCCACTCCCCTCCAAAAAAAAATGACATGCCTGAAACGGACCAAAGATGCACAACATTTTTGTGCAAAATGCACTGGACCCGCTGCGGAGATATGTGAACCGGCTCCATAAAGAGTGGGTTAAAATCTCCTGCTATTGCAAATTGGAAGTGGGGATCCCGTATACAATTCGCAATGGTGTGAACTCAGCCTAATGCTTATAGGAGGAGTGCAAGAAACCTGACCCTCTGTCTGGACAGTGCTGATTGGCGCTGTGCTGATCACATGCACTCTCCCAAACAAAAACAAAAAATCCTCACTAGCAATATACACCAAACTAAGCATGTGCAGCCTGACTCCATAGACTCTGTGTTATCAGGAAATTATCAGGGGACAGTGAAAAGAGGGGCTGATCAGAGAAGACAGGATCAAACTGCCTTTTTACACAATGCAGAGGGTTAACCCCTTAGGTTCCACAGTGAGTATAACAAGCATGCTTTACTGCATATACACACTGATTTTACTGTTGTGGGTTTAGTAACACTTTAAAGTCCTTAATCAACAATTAAAGTGGTCTTAAACCCAAAAGCAAACATTTATTATATAAATTCTGAAAGAAGGTGTGACCCGCTGTGGCCACCTAGCCTGCTGCTGTTGCTGTTGTCAATACTCATTTCCCAAAAAGGTTTAATCCCTTGGGACAGATCAAATTTCTTTGATCCTCCCTGGGTATATGGTGTCATTCTCAAGCAACGGTGGCAAAGTGAAATAAAGAAAATGCTTGGAGGGTACAAGCACCTTGAAGTTTGCTGGTAAGGGATGAAGTCCGTTCATGGGGAAAGATTAAACATTGATCGATCGATTTGCCAAAACTTCTTGAAATAAAAGGTGTAACTACAGGGCAACTGTTTTCCTTTCACTCTTTTGGCACAGACGTCCCGCACTGGACCTCTTGGTGGGTCTTGGGGAGTATCCGGAATGGTGACCATTAAACAAGTTGTAATGTTTTAAAATAAAGGTCCTACAAAAGCTCCAGAAGAAGCCACGTTTCTGGTGAAACATATAGAGGAAACCATTCTTTTGTAATATGACCATTGGGCTATCTATAGCCCTAATTGTATAAATAGTTTTATACTGTTTATGTATCAATAAATGTAGTATTTTATTGTATAATTGATTCTTTGTTTTTTTGCACCTTAAAACTCTGCTTACTGCCCCCTTGGGGCCTATACACTTTTCTGTTATTCTTTATAGGAGGTGGTGCCTCCGGGCTTCATGAATAATTCATGAATAATTTTTAAAAACTATTTTACTTTGGAAACATTTCCTCTAATTTCCTGTTCTGTCTCTGGAATCAAAAGTGGGAGGAAATCTCCCAGAGGAAAACAAATTGAAATAAAACACTAATAAGGCTGTAGCCATTCTGTACTATATCCAAAACTAATATAAACATGTTTTGGCTAATGGCTATAGCTACATTTTAATTTAAAATTAAAAAAGATAAATCTATAGTATCTCAGCTTGGTCTTCAACTCCACAAGCTTTTTACATATGTAACAGATTCACTGCAACCCAGTATAATGCTTATCTGCTTTGATCTGGTATTCATGTACTTAAGACAAGGAGTAAAATTTGTTCATTCCATTCTTTTTCTATAAAAGCCATATATGCATGGAAATGCATATCAAGGAGTAATCACATTTATTCCTTTTTGACTTGTTTGCACCTGTATATCGCAGTTTAGTTCCTTCCTTATAGCAAAATTCCATATGACCAACATACCTACCTGCCTTACAGCTGTACACAACCACAGTTACACTACCTCCTTTTAGTTTGTTTTTAAAAATGCTCTACGGGTGGTCCCCGGGTTACAAACAAGACAGGGACTGTAGGTTTGTTCTTAAAGCGGAGGTGGCGCGTAAAAAAATATATTAGAAGACAGCAGCTGCAAATACAGCAGCTGCTGACTTTTAATATATGGACACTTACCTGTCCTGGAGTCCAGCGACGTCCACAGCAGAGGACGTCACTCTGCTGCCCCACCACCATCCTCGGTGAGGGAACCAGGAAGTGAAGCCTTGCGTTCTGAATGGTCACCTGTGTTCTGGGAGCCGAGTGTCTCCCAGAACACAACGGGGAATCTGCGGGAAGTGACGTGCTTCCCGCAGATTTCCCACAGAGAGGACTCCCGGAAGTGGGTGCAAATACCTGTCTTAGACAGGTACCTGCACCCCCTCCCCCTGAAAGGTGTCAATTGTGACACCGGAGGGGGGGAGGGTTCCAATCAGCGGAAGTTCCACTTTAGGGTGGAACTCTGCTTTAAGCTGAATCTGTTTGTAAGTCAGAACAGGTACATTTTTCAAGTGAAGCTCCAGCCAAAAAAAATATTTGTAAGCTTTTTGGAAAACATAGGGAAGGGTTATCACCCCTGTAACGTTTGTTTTGCTGTATGTGCACCTGTTCAGAAGATTTCACCTCACTTTCTGGCCCAATGACAATTGGATTTGAAAATTTGGGGTTGTTGTGGAAACAAACCTTGGTGATAAAGCCTCAGTGGAGGTACCTGTGACAGGGGTCACTTGGGGCACAGGGTGAATGAGAACCCCAGTATGATCTGTGCTAATCAGATTCAATGCTGTATATACATTGCTGTGACAGGGGTCACGTTGGGCACAGGGTGAGCAAGGAAATAATGGACATTGAGAATATGTATTGGATTGTTTTTAAATGGGTCTGTAATATTATTCCCCAATATTTCCCAGGATCTGTAAATAGTTGTTCTGTTGATCCTGAACTCAACAGGTTAAATTAAGAGATGCTGATATGTTCCCGGTCTGCTTGTGTAATGGTAATGATACTCACTTATGCTACAGAGCCTTTCATTGGGAAATGTGTATTGAGAGCCGTTATGTATCTATTGTGGCTTGTGGGAATTAAGCCTGTAATTATAGGTATTGTCCTCTGGCAGCCAGACAGGCTGGAGGAACAAAAAAGGTCTTGCATAATCCTTTAAACTGAAATGTGGATTGGATGGGGATTGGGAGACAGAAAGGGCATGTGTCTGAGCCATTCACTGTAGTTAATTGGCTTGTGTAAATTGGGTCTGGTCAGAGGTGTATGATGAGAGGAGGGTCAGAAGCTTCTCTCTGTGGATATAAAAGTTGTAATGTTTTGGAATAATAAAGCAGTTCATTTTGGAAAGATACAGAGTGCGTCTCGTTCTTATGGAAGGATTAATTCCTATGGGAAGTGGTCGTATGACTGTGGAGGATCGGCAGCGAATTTGTGTCCAGGAAAGGGAATATCTTTAAACAGCGTTAAACCCCTTTCGTATTTGGGGTGTCGTTACATTGGTTGGCAGCGGTGGGATTTTCCCTCCAGTTACTGGGAGACTCCAAACCACCGCAGTGAATGACCAGCTATGCAGCCTGCAGGAAAGCCATGCTGAAAGACCTACTGGAGAGCCGTGGAGGGACCAGTGGGACAAAGCACAAGGCCACCTTGATCAGGGAGCTAGCCGAGATGGATCAGAGGGATGGTGATGCAGGACCCCGGTCAGTTGAAGACTTGTTTCAGCAACGAGTTCGAGAGCGGTTGGCATTATATGGTGCTAACCCATCAGAGACCGCCGTACAGAAAGCCATTAAAGACATCCAGCTGCAGGATGAGCGACAAGAGAGAGAACGAGAGCGACAAGAGAAAGAACGAGAGCGACAAGAGAAAGAACGAGAGCGACAAGAGAAAGAACGAGAGCGACAAGAGAAAGAACGAGAGCGACAAGAGAGAGAACTAGAGCGACAAGAGAGAGAACTAGAGCGGCAACATGAGCAGAGAATGGCGGAAATACGGCAATCGGAGACAACACCTAAAGATGCAGCGCCTTTCCGTAAGTTGCCCTTTCGGGCGTTCAAACTATTTAAGGAAGGAGAGGAGGAAATTGAAGCGTTCCTACAGGACTTTGAGAGACTATGCCAGATACATGGAGTACTGCCCCAAGATTGGGTCGCCTTACTGGCAAGTAATTTAACGGGCAGAGCGGCGGATGCGTATCGGGCCCTGGAGGATGAGGACGCTAAAGTCTATGACCGGGTAAAAGAAGCTCTGCTAGCCCGATTTGCCATTACACCCGAAGCCAGCCGGATTAAGTTTCGAGAATCCCGGAAACAAACCCACATAACATACGTGGAGTGGGCACATCGTCTGCAGCGAAACCTTAAGGGCTGGCTCCAGGGAAGCCACGCTCATACCATAGAGGACATCACCCAGCTAGTACTCTTAGAACAGTTCTTTAACCACACCCCTCCGGTACTACGGGATTGGGTGCGAGATAAGCAACCACGGACTGTACAGCAAGCGGCTACTTTTGCCGATGAATATCTGGACTCTTGAAGGTCAGGCGGAAGCGAGCACTATCCACTATCTCGGCCCAGTTTATCAGCCTCTAACCCAGCTTCAGCACCACCCCCAGCGGCCACTTATCCTCAGCAGCCCAGGCTCAACTCCCAGGACTACGCACAACCCATCAGGTGTTTTGGATGTAAACAGCTAGGGCACAAAAAGCCAGACTGTCCGTTGAATCCAGCCATCCAGTCCCAGTCATGGAGACAACCAGCAAGGGGGAGCCACCGCACACCCATGCCTGCGGCCCACTGCGTTGAGGAGGAAGAACATTGGGGCGTCCTGCACGAGGCTGATCCAATACAAGCAGCTAACTGGGGCAACAGGCAACAACACAGGCAGACGGTCCGGGTTAATGGAACGGTAGCCAATGGCTTATGTGATAGCAGCGCTACCATGACCCTACTACAGAAGAACCTCATCCCAGAGAGCCAACACACCGGAGACACTGTAGCCGTAAAAGTAGCGGGAGGTACCATCTTCCGGCTACCCGTTGCCCATGTTCACCTGGATTGGGGGGTTGGTTCGGGACACGTGAATGTGGGGGTGATGAAGGACTTTCCCACGGATGTACTACTGGGGAATGATTTGGCCCCCCTCCTTTCTGCTTACGCCCCGATGGGCCCCGATGAAGTCAACCCTGTGACTACCCGTGCCCAGACACGTACTGCTGGAATCGGCCCGCTTGCTGCTGAGACCCAGGTGAGACTATCCTCCCTGACACGTACCTTAGATCAGGCGTGCCTAGGCTGGGATACCCCAGAAGCATTCGGGAGGGAAACTCGGGAGGACCCGACCTTACACAAGTATAGGGCTAAGGCAGATACTCAGGACAGGGGAATAGATGGGAGCTTTTTGAATGGGTAGGGGATAGACTGTATAGGATCCCTAAGCCATCTCAGAGAGGTAAGGCCCCTTCGCAGAAACGACAGCTGGTGGTACCTAAGAAATACCAGCTGGATATTCTGCGAATCGGGCATAATGTACCACTAGCAGGACATCTAGGGTTCCGTCGCACGGCCCATAGGATTACACAGAATTTCTTCTGGCCCAATTTTAGCCAGGATGTGCGACAATACTGCAAAACATGTGACACATATCAACGGATAGGTTAGAAGGGGGACCACCCTAAGGCTAAACTCATGTCCATGCCTATTATTGGGGAGCCCTTTTACCGCATAGCCGTTGACATTGTGGGTCGCCTGGCCAGGCCTAGTCCATCCGGGAAGAAGTATATTCTCACCGTGGTGGACTATGCCACCCATTACCCAGAGGCAGTAGCTATGTCTAACATTGAAGCAGAGACAGTAGCTGATGCCCTGGTTAAAATTTTTACCAGAGTGGGGTTCCCTAAGGAGATTCTCTCTGACCAGGGAACCCAGTTTACCGCGGTACTCACCCAGCAGTTGTGGAAGGTGTGCAATATTAAGCCCTTGCTGAGCTCACCCTACCACCCCCAGACTAATGATCTCTGTGAACGCTTTAACGGGACCCTCAAGCAAATTCTGAGGACCCTTTCGGACGCTTGCAGAGACTGGGAGAGATTCCTGCCTCACCTGTTATTTGCGTACAGAGAGGTACCCCAGGAATCTACTGGGTTCTCGCCCTTCGAGTTGCTCTATGGAAGAAGGGACCGCGGACCCCTCGATCTCATCAGAGGACACTGGGAGGGAGAGACAGAGCAAGAAGGGACCCCCATAGTGCCCTATGTTCTGGAACTCAGGGACCGCATGGAGCAACTGTCTCTGATGGTAAGGGAGAATCTCCAGGCGGCCCAGGGAAGACAGAAGAGATGGTACGATCGGGGGGCCCGACAGCGTATCTTCCAGGTGGGGCAGAAGGTCTTAGTGCTCAAGCCTGTGAAGACCGACAAGATGCAGGCATCTTGGCAGGGCCCATATAAAGTAGTAGCCCAGGTATGTGATACTACCTATGTTATTGCCAGCTGTGCAGATGAAAGAATCCAGCGAACCTTTCATGTGAACATGCTGAAGGAGTATCAGGAACGGCAGGAGGTTGTTGCTGCAGTATGTGCCCCTGCTGCGGACAACCCAGAAGGTTTACCCCTCCCTGACTTACTAGAGAGAGAGCCCCAGACTGACCTCATTAGCCTTGTACAGCTAGGGGACCGGTTAAGCCCCACAAAGAAGGAACAGGCTAAGCGGCTTCTGTGGGAGAAACAGGCGATGTTCTCCCAAAAACCGGGCTATACGACCCTGGCTGTGCATAAGGTAGAGACCCCTGGACAAGCACCCCTTCGACAGCCCCCCTACCTTATCCCTGAAGCAGTCCGAGAAGAAATGCGGAAGGAGATACAGGAGATGATTCAGTTAGGAGTCATTGAGCCGTCTGACAGCCCTTGGGCCTCGCCTGTAGTCCTGGTGCCTAAGAAAGACGGGACTACCCGGTTCTGCGTGGACTACAGGCGACTCAATGAGAAGACCACCACCGATGCCTACCCGATGCCCAGGGTAGACAAACTGCTAGATCGTATAGCCAGGGGACGTTATTTAAGTACAATAGACCTGTGTAAAGGTTATTGGCAGATCCCCCTGGCCGAGGATACTATCCCCAAGTTGGCATTTGTTACCCCATTTGGCCTGTACCAGTCTAAGGTCATGACATTTGGGATGAAAAATGCCCCCGCCACCTTCCAACGTATGGTGGATAGGCTCCTTGATGGCTTCCAGGATTTTGCATGTGCATACCTGGATGACATTGCGATCTACAGTGGGTCTTGGGAGGAGCACCTGGTGCACGTAGGGGTGGTTCTGGACAAAATTCGGGCCGCAGGTCTGACCTTGAAACCAGACAAGTGCCATCTAGGTATGGCGGAGGTGCAGTACCTGGGACACCGAGTGGGGTGTGGGAACCAGAGACCAGAGCCAGCCAAGGTAGAGGCAGTAGCTAACTGGCCCACGCCCCATACTAAGACCCAGGTATTAGCCTTCTTGGGGACTGCAGGGTACTACCGACGTTTTGTCCCTAATTATAGTGCTATCGCCAAACCCCTGACTGACCTGATGAAAAAGAATTTACCTAGGCAGGTCCTATGGTCTCCAGCTTGTGAAACCGCGTTTCTAGCCCTCAAGCAAGCACTTGTAAATGCCCCTGTCTTGGCTGCCCCAGTACCTAACAAACGTTTTCTTGTCCACACAGATGCTTCCATGTTTGGACTGGGGGCTCTGCTGAGCCAAGTTGGGGAGGATGGAGGAAAACACCCTGTCGCATACCTGAGTAGAAAGCTATTACCCCGGGAAGTGAGCTATGCGGCAGTGGAGAAGGAGTGTTTGGCCCTGGTCTGGGCCCTTAAAAAGTTGAATCATTACTTATACGGACAGGAATTTTCACTGGTCACCGACCACAACCCATTGGTCTGGCTTAACCGGGTCTCCGGAGACAATGGCAGGTTGCTGCGGTGGAGCTTAGCCCTACAACCTTACAACTTCACCATCAGCTACCGACCCGGTAAGCAAAATGGCAATGCTGATGGGTTGTCCCGACAAACAGACGTCCTCCCAGGCTCCTAGTGCAATGTTGATGGGTTATCCAGACATTAGAAGAATGGAACTACGGACTAACTTTGGAATCAACCCGTCTGGGGTCTCCTCCTGTGTTAGTCTCCTGCCGAAAGGGGAGATGTGTGACAGGGGTCACTTGGGGCACAGGGTGAATGAGAACCCCAGTATGATTTGTGCTAATCAGATTCAATGCTGTATATACATTGTTGTGACAGGGGTCACGTTGGGCACAGGGTGAGCAAGGAAATAATGGACATTGAGAATATGTATTGGATTGTTTTTAAATGGGTCTGTAATATTATTCCCCAATATTTCCCAGGATCTGTAAATAGTTGTTCTGTTGATCCTGAACTCAACAGGTTAAATTAAGAGATGCTGATATGTTCCCGGTCTGCTTGTGTAATGGTAATGAACCTCACTTATGCTACAGAGCCTTTCATTGGGAAATGTGTATTGAGAGCCGTTATGTATCTATTGTGTCTTGTGGGAATTAAGCCTGTAATTATAGGTATTGTCCTCTGACAGCCAGACAGGCTGGAGGAACACAAAAGGTCTTGCATAATCCTTTAAACTGCAATGCGGATTGGATGCGGATTGGGAGACAGAAAGGGCATGTGTCTGAGCCATTCACTGTAGTTAATTGGCTCATGTAAATTGGGTCTGGTAAGAGGTGTATGATGAGAGGAGGGTCAGAAGGTTCTCTCTGTGGATATAAAAGTTGTAATGTTTTGCAATAATAAAGCAGTTCATTTTGGAAAGATACAGAGTGCGTCTCGTTCTTTTGGAAGGATTAATTCCTATGGGAAGTGGTCGTCTGACTGTGGAGGATCGGCAGTGAATTTGTGTCCAGGAGAGGGAATATCTTTAAACGGCGTTAAACCCCTTTCATATTTGAGGTGTCGTTACAGTACATTTTTCCCATAATAACTCTTACATTAGTGAATTTCCCTTCTAGGGGTAGATTTCCTCTCACTTCCTGTTGTCTCCCTCCGTTTGTAAGTAGGAGTCGTTTGTAATTCAGATGTTTGTAGCTAGGGGACCGCCTGTATTTATTGTTTTGGAGCAAATATTCGTGCCTGCATTGTATGTATGTGTTTATCTTTCAGACACCTACAATCTGTAGATATTCTCAGGTACAGTTCCCCAAGCCCTGAGAACATTATTCTGACCCCTAACCTGGAAATCCGAAGTATGCACAGCTGCTCACACTGTCACTGATATCAGTAACCAATCAACATGATTCCTGATCACAAAATGTATCTTCAGCTTGTTCAGTTACATAGTTACATAGTAGGTGAGGTTGAAAAAAGACCATCAAGTCCAACCTGTGTGTGTAATTATGTGTCAGGACATTTTATATCCCTGTATGTTGTGGTCATTCAGGTGCTTATATGTTAGTTTTTTGAAACTATCAATGCTCCCCGCTGAGACCACCACCTGTGGAAGGGAATTCCACATCCTTGCTGCTCTTACAGTAAAGAACCCTCTAAGCAGTTTAAGGTTAAACCTCTTTTCTTCTAATTTTACTGAGTGGCCACGTGTCTTATTAAACTCCCTTTCGCGGAAAAAAGTGTTATCCCTATTGTGGGGTTCTATCCCTATTGTGGGGTCATCAGTATGGTATTTTTAAATTGAAATCATATCCCCTCTCAAGCGTCTCTTCTCCAGAGAGAATAAGTTCAGTGCTTGTAATCTTTCTTCATAACTAATGTCCTCCATTCCCTTTTTTATTTTTGTTGCCCTTCTCTGTAATTGCTCCATTTGCAGCACATCCTTCCTGAGGACTGGTGCCCAGAACTGGACAGCATACTCCAGGTGAGGCCGGACCAGAGTCTTATAAAGTGGGAGAATTATTGCTTTATCCCTTGAGTTAATCCCCTTTTTAATGCATGCCAATAATCTGTTTGTCTTGTTAGCAGCAGCTCGGCATGCCATTGCTGAGTCATCTACTAGGACCCCCAGGTCCTTTTCCATTTTTGATTCCCCAAAGGTTCTCCCCCCAATGAGTAGATTGCATTCATATTTTTGCCACCCAAATGCATTATTTTATTTGCCATGTAGTTGCCCACCCCGATAATTTGTTCAGATCTACTTGCAAGGTTTCCACATCCTGTGGAGAAGTTATTGCCCTGCTGGGCTTAGTATCGTCTGCAAATACAGAGATTGAACTGTTTACCCCATCCTCCAGGTTGCTTATAAACAAATTAAATAGGATTGGTCCCAGGACAGAACCCTGGGGGACCGCACTTTCCACCTCTGACCATTCCGAGTACTCCCCATTTATCACTACCCTCTGAACTCTCCCTTGTAGCCAGTTTTCAATCCATGTACTCACCCTATGGTCCATGCCAACTTTGTACAGTAAACGTTTATAGGGAACTGTATCAATTTGTTTTGAAAAAATCCAGATACACCACGTCTACGAGCCTCCCTTTATCTAGATTGCAGCTCACCTCCTCATAGAAGGTTAATAGATTGGTTTGGCAAAAACGATTCTTCATGAATCCATTCTGATTACTGCTAATGATAACGTTTTCATTACTACAATCTTGTTTATAGTCCCTTATCACCCCCTCCAAGAGCTTGCATACTATTGATGTTAGGCTAACTGGTCTGTAATTCACAGGGATGTATTTTGGCCCTTTTTTAAATATTGGTGCTACATTGGCTTTTCTCCAATCAACTGGTACCATTCCAGTCAGTAGGCTGTCAGTAAAAATTAGGAACAATGGTCTGGCAATTACTTGACTGAGTTCCCTAAGGACCCCCAGGTGCAAGCCATCTGGTCCCGGTGACTTATTAATGTTAAGTTTTTCAAGTCTATTTCTAATTCTGTCCTCTGTTAGCCATGAGGGTACTTACTGTGATGTGTCATGATGATAAACACTGCAGTTTTGGTTACTGAAGCCCCCCGATTCCCTCATGAAGACTGAAGAGAAGAAATAAATTCAAGACCTTTGCCATCTCACCATCCTTTGTAACCAGACTCCCTTCCTCATTCTTTATGGGGCCAATATGGTCTGTACTCCCTCTTTTACTGTTTATATACTTAAAAAAATTCCTGGGATTTTTTTTACTCTCCTCCGCTATGTGTCTTTTGTGTTCTATCTTAGCCATCCTAATTGCACCCGTACATTTCTTGTTGCATTCTTTGTAAAATTTTAATGCTGATGATGATCCCTCAGCCTTGTATTTTTTGAAGACCTTCTCCTTTGCTTTTATATGCATATTTACATTGGAGTTAAACCACCCAGGACTTTTGTTCGGTGTTTTAAATTTATTTCCCAATTGGATGCACTGCCGAATGCCCTTATTTAATATGCTCTTAAACCAAACCCATCTCTCCTCCGTGTTCTTTGTTCCTAACATTTTATCCCAATTAATATCTTCTAGCAAGGTTCGTAGTTTAGGGAAGTTGGCTCTTTTGAAATTCAGTGTCTTTGTATTCACCTTATGTTTCCTATTTGTGTGATTTATACTGAAGCTAATTGACCTGTGATCGTTTCTTAAATTGCCCCGTATTTCCACATCCGTGATCAGGTCTGTATTGTTGGTTAAACTTTGAAAATTACATTTCCCTCTGTGCCTGTCATTTTTAGATGACCATCTGACCCTGATACCCCTCTCCCCTCCCCAAGAACACTTGCTCTTTGTTTACATAAGAGATTAGAAGACTGGAAGGCTACTATGTCACTGCTGGGAGGTGGATCAGGGGGGAGCTGAGCTGTTTATATTTCTGCTGTGAACTCTGAAGATGAATTAGATCACAATGCCTGCAGCTAAAGAGGTCAGTATATGTGTTTTAAAGTTCATTTACTCCCTGTTATGAATATGCAAACACGTTAATTGTCTATATCCTAGCCACAGATTCACTTTAAAGCATCTCTGTCAGTAGGTTAAAAATAGCTGCCCTCAGGTATAAAAAGCAGGCATTTAGAAACACATAATAGAAGCAAGTATATAAATATATCAGAGTGGTCACCGAGGTGTATCTGATCCTAGCGCTCAAAGACAAATATATAAATGACCTGCAAATTAGCTGCCGTTATAATAAAAGTAACAGATATAAGAGGTATGTTCCAATAGATAAAACATTAACAGCGCTTGTGTGAAATGTAAAATTCCACCATTGATATATAAATATATCCTGCAGTTTGTTAGCTTCAAAGCTTAAAGATCTTCACCATCACCATGCGGTGAAGTACTAACTAAACCAAAAGAGTTAATAGTTCTCCAAAACACCAAAGTCCACAAGCTGTTAATATCAAACAGGTTGAAGCCAATATCTTCAAGGATCAAAATTCCAAATGAGAAAGTAAAAGGTAGTCTTCCACAATTAATAGTGTCTCTCATAGGGAAAATGTTAACCGGCGTATAAACCGCTTACATTTTCCAGCTGGTCAATATGGTGTGATTTAGTTCATACTTCCATCATTGTCATAGTAGCCACACTCCCCGAAGGTAATGTACTCACCAGACACTAGATGGTAATGTGCCTGTCAGCTCCTCTCCAGATCTTCCGTCAGCTCCCTTCAGGAAATCCTATGGCTTCAGACAGCATGTGTATGCGTGCAGCAGTGCAGGCATGTAAAACAAGGGAAGCCTCACATAGCATAAAACCCTTCTTATTGTTAAAATATATATGCCCCCACATACAAGTAATGCTTACAAGAGATGAAAACAATAAAGCATATCACCCGGGTCGATCCGTCAGCTCACTCAGGATATGAGATGCTTGCAACATTCAAAGCCTTTGTGTGTCCCGGGTAGACGATCGTTCCCGTGATGTGATTGGTCGCGTGGTCATGCCCTGACGCGTTTCGTGATTGGCTCACGTCTTCAGAGGGCGTGGCCACACATCGCGACTGCTCTTATTTATACTACAGCGGGCCCTGACGTATCTGCATACGTCAGCCGGCACGTCGCTGTCTAGAGGAGACACTGCGCGGCTGGGAGTGTTCTCGTGCTGGCCGGATATGTAATAGGTCTCCATTCAGAAAAACCCTAGCTGTCACTCACAGGTGCATCTAGCCCTCCCAGCGGGGATGGGCCAGATGCACTGCGATAAAAGCTACTACTACTGTGTATACATGCCGTTCAATTCAATTCTCCACAGGGAACCATTTTAAAAGGCACTTAGATCCACATTATAGAGAATGAAGCTGGAAATGTTTTAATGACATCCTATGTACTGCATATAAGTAGACATCTACACTGTAGTTTGTGTGGCATGTATAGTGACTCTGCCAATTAAAAGCCATGTTATTAAACATGTATGCAGAACCCAATGGTATGTTCATAGAATAATAATTAACTGTAAACACCATCATTGAAAATATAACATACAAACATACATGTAAATGAACTATAAAACATGTCTTAAAATTATCTCATAAACTATATAAAAAATAAAAAATGAATAATGAATATCTATATTAAAAAACTAATCTACTGTAAGACATATATTATAAAGTGTATATAAGCACCGTTATAGTCATATATCTTTTGAGTTTCAAAATAAACATTGGCATGTTCTCTCACTAAAATGAAACTGCATATGTACCTGTATTATCCCTAAGTGCTTCTTAAACTAATAGTTACTAATGAAGCAATTCAGGTCTAGGTCTATATTTAAACCATTAGGACTAAGTGTATTTGTAAGAAATAACCATTGAGTTTCTAGTTTGGAGATTTCCCGCACCATATTGGCACCCCTCCACCTATGGTGGACTTTATCGATTCCCAAGAATTTCAGACCGACAGGGTTCCTATGATGTTTTTCTCCAAAGTGTAGGGACACACTGTGTTCTTTATATCCAATTAAAATGTTGTAAATATGTTCCGACACCCTTTTGGATAGTGTTCTTTTGGTGCGGCCTATATACATCAGACCGCACGGACATTCTAGGGCGTATACTACGTGTGTGGATGCACACGTAATACATTCCTTAATTTGGAATTCTTTTCCATTAGCCGTGGATACAAAGCTCGTGAGACCTCGCAAGTGTGTGGACACCTGTTGGCACTCCTTACACCTTCTGCAGGCATAAAAGCCTGTCCTGTCCCAAAACATTTTCACCTGCTTGGGAGGATCAAGGACTTTTTTGACTAATTGGTCTCCAAAAGATGATGTTTTTCTATAGATGAAAGGTGGTACAGATGGTAAGACTGTCTTCAATACCTTGTCCATTGCAAGAATGCTCCAGTGCTTTTTGAAGATACTCTCTATCTCGCGATATTGTTCATGAAAGCTGGATATAAAACCCCATTCATGTTTTTGGTCCATTGGTCTAATTTTGGGAAGCAGCATTGATTCTTGGGATTGAGTGCCCACTTGTTCTATCAGGTTAAACAAATGTCGTTCATTATACCCTTTCTCCACAAATCGCTGCTTAATGAGTGTCGCTTGAGTCTGATAGTCTGTATCTTGGGTGCAGTTGCGCCGTATACGCGTAAATTGGCCCTTAGGTATATTTCGGAGCCATTGTGGGTGGTGTCCACTCTGCACTGGGATATAGCTGTTTCGATCTGTATCCTTAAAATATGCTTTAGTATGAAACTGTTTATCCTCCTTCATTACCAGGACATCTAGGAAGTGTATTTGATGTCTATTCCAGTTAAAATCTAACTTGATATTATTGTTGTTACTATTCAGGTAATGGGCATAGTCCTGGAGAGACTCTTCTGTACCTTGCCAGATGATAAACAAGTCATCTATATAATAAGTAAAAAAACCTCGCGCCAATTAAAAAAATTATATATATATGCTAATTAAGCTGCACCCCTAAAAAACTTAATGGATACCCATAAAGTGCAATGTGGAATTATATAACAAGGGGGCGCTAGTGAATGTATAAATTACAACTGATAAATAAACAATCACATATGGAATGCTAAATCAAATATTAAATAAAAGTACATGAATTAACAATGATAAAAACATCAACTATTGATGTGACTTGAAAAGTAAAACAAATCAGATGTGATCTCAGCAATTGAAACCAATATAATATAAAAAACATCCAGTGAGTGAATCGTGACTAATCCATAATAAAGTCCATAAAAAGTGTTCCAGTATGTTCTTTGAAGTGAACCTTCACCAATACAAATACAACACCCAAAGTGCTATGGAAGGATGGCCGCTTACCCCAAGATGTTGACCCTTTTAACTAAAAAAGGGTCAGATATCGCTTATCGCAAGATGCCACTTGCTAGTAAAAGGATTGAGATCCCAAGTCCATTCGACTCCCCAGGGTAAATTCGATTGGAATATGCAGATGAAACGAATAATACCAAAAATAGTGTAATCCCATTTATTAAAATATAAATCAATAATATAAAAGGCCAAATGGCTGCTTACATTACGTGGTGCCTTAACTCGGCACTGAGGCTGAAAGGCATGTAGAAGCCAATTCGTTCCGTCCATCCGTGTGGAGAGCTGGCGTGCGTTCCACCTGCTACAGCGGCTAACCAACGAGGACCGGAAGTAAGGTGAAAAGCGTGACCAAGTACCACCTCGACGTACGTTTCGTTAAATCGTCATCAGGAAGCGTACTGGGTCACTGAATGGGTGGACTTTTATAAGCCTGTCAATCAAGACAGGCTGAAAACCTAATTGTATCAGCCTCAGTGCCGAATCATAGGCACCAACGCGGAACATAATACATCCACAGTACATTTAAAAACAAATTAAATTTAAATTATATGACAAGAATATTAGAATATACAGCATATATCCTAAAACATAATTAATTATTTAATAAAAAACCGGGAAGATGAAGCAATTAATAAATACTAAAAAATAAAGAGTGTTTAATAAAAATAAAATAAATAATTGTTAACAAATATTTAACTTTAATTTAAAATGGACTGCCAGAGGGAAAAATTAATCATTTGTTAAAAAACAATTTAAATCTAGATCTATGTTGAGTCTCTGTGGCTGCATCGTCTGTAGGCGATACAGCCATTGGGTCTCATTTTGAGAAATAGCTTTTTTCAAATCTGTGCCTCTCCAATGGGTCACCGCTCTGTCAATCCCATAGAATGTAAGCAGGCGAGGATCTCTGGCATGACACCGGTCAAAGTGCCGTGACACACTATGATTCGGGAATCCTTTGGAAATATTGGTGACATGCTCATTGATTCTAACCCTTAATTCTTGTGTTGTACGTCCCACATACTGTAGGGAACATGGACATTCCAGAACGTATGTGACGTACTTGGAATAACACGTAATTAAGGGTTTGACCTGGAATTCTTGTTTTGTAACAGAGGACCGAAACTTGGTGATTTTTTTACCATATCGGGTGGTTGTGCGACAGGATTTACACCTTGTACAATAATGGAAACCAGAGCCATCCAAAAAAGTCAAGGGTTTTGATGGGGGGTCAGGGACATTGGGTGCTATCATGTTTCTTAACCCTGGTGCTCGTCTATAGATAAATTTGGGTTTTAAGGGAAGTACATTAACCAAATCTCTATCCTTAAGGAGTATAGGCCAAAATTTCTGAAAGGTACGCTCAATTGTTTTGTACTGCCTATGAAAGCCAGATACAAAAGCCAAATCTCCTTGGAAGGGAGGCTTTTTCTTGGAGGTCAAGAGTGTCTCTCTATCCATAATGGCCACTTGATGCTGAGCTTTTTGAAGTACATGAGGAGAGTAACCTTTTTCCATAAACTTTTCAGTTAGAATGGAGGCCTGTTCATGGAAGTCAGTAATACTCTCGCAATTCCTTCTAATCCTCATGTACTGACCTTTTGGAATAGCTCCCAACCATTGTGGGTGATGACAACTAGTGATTGGCACAAAACCATTTCTGTCTGTGCTCTTAAAGAAGGTCTTAGAACTAATCATGTTATTTTTCTTAATCAAAGTCAAATCTAGGTAGTTCACTGTATCTGTACTCCATTCAGCTGTAAATGTAAGACCATACTGGTTGTTATTAAGGTATGTGATGAAAGTAATTAAATCCTCTATTGGGCCCTCCCACAACAGGATAATATCATCAATGTACCTTTTATAGTACAAAAGAGCTGCCTTGGGTTCATGATATATAGTTTCATTCTCCCATTTATTGAGTACTAGGTTGGCTACACTGGGGGCATATCGAGCCCCCATAGCTACCCCCTTAATCTGGTTGAAGAATTGACCCTGGGCCCAAAAAAAATTATGGCCCATAGCTTGTTTGAGACCTTCCATCAAAAAATCAATTTGGTCAACAGGTATCTTAGATTGTTCAACCAAAGCTAATCTTACAGCTACTAGAGCGTCATCTTGTTTGATATTGGTATACAGTGACTCCACGTCAACTGTAACCAAAATTGTATTAGTTGTCACTGGTATATTGGATATAGACTTAATAAGCTCTCTACTGTCCTTCAAAAAAGACTTACCCTGTGCTACCAATGGTTGGAGATATATGTCAATATACTCTCCAACACGAGAATACAGAGACCCTATCCCACTTATGATGGGTCGGCCAGGGGGTTTGACTCTGGTTTTGTGAATTTTGGGTACCGTATATAGTACTGGGGTGCGAGGAGCCCGTGGGACCAAATATTGTGCTTCTTTCAGATTCAGGATATGTTGATCCACCCCTCTAGAGACCCAATTGGTCAATTCAGTTCGCAGTTTACAAATCGGATCAGAGGCGAGCACCCTATAGGTTTCAGCGTCACCCAACAGCCGTTGAATTTCTATATTATAATCATCCTTGGTGACTACCACGACAGCACCCCCTTTGTCTGCCGGGCGGACCACCAGGTTTTTATTGTTTTCTAGCTGTTTGATACCTTCTATTATTACACGATTTTTCCTAGTGTGTTTGACTTCAACTGATTTAATTTCATCCTGCACCATGTTTTTAAACACCTCGACATGATGATGGGTCCCTTTTTTGGGGTTAAAAACAGAATTGTTTCTCAAACCACTCTGAACAAACTGTTCAGTTACCACTGCGGATGAAACAGTAGGGATCTGAGAAGCAAAATGTTTTTTAATATTAAGTTTTCTGACGTACTTTTCTACATCTATAAATAGCTCAAACTTATTAATGTTTTTATCTGGCGCATACTTTAAACCCTGAGAGAGAACACCTAATTCTTCTTTGGAGAGTTCTATATTGGTTAGGTTAAAAATCCCTGTTGATAATTGTCCCTTGGTCTTTTTCTTCCTGGTTCCCCCTCTTCTACCCGTTTTGCGGTAGGTTCTTTGGAATATTGCGGGGTAGTAGGTGGGATTTTGTAAGGTTCTTTCCATCCCCTCCATTCCCCCCCCTGTTGGTAATTATTTTGATGTTGATTGGGTCTGCCTCTATGGTTCCCTCTAAAGTTACCCCTAGGTGGTCTAGACTGATGTTGGCTAGGGCCTGGGTTAGAATAGGGATAACCATAATCCATTGGTCTATTATCAAGTGGTCCATACCTATTGTAGGTGGGTGCTACATACTGATCCTGATAATAGTTAGTAGGCGGGGGATAATAGATTGGATGTTGGGGCGGAGGGGGAGGTCCCGTAGGAATTTGTGATCCCTGTGCTTTTTGACTATTTGGAATTTTGGATTTTTTGGGAGTGGATGGAGTATTTTTAAAGTTCCGGGCCACCTGCGTGACCACATTATGAACCTCCATATCATCCTCAATTCCCTGGTCATTGGGATGATTCAATGTCGAATCCTCCTGCCATTTATAAACTTTTTTCTCCTCATAGTCCTTTATATCCCTCTGATATTTTTTAAGTTTTTTTTGTTTAATTTCTCCATCATATTTTGACAAATATGTCTGGAGATTATGGGCTTTGTCCAAATACTCTTTAGTGCCCATAAAAGGTTGCATATTTTCTTTAAGATCTGCAATTTTTGCTTCTACTAAAATATTTTTGGCTCGTCGTCTCCTAATCATTAACTGCATAAGCTTTTGTTCACAGGCGTTGAAAAACTGAAACTACTCGTCTAATAGTGTCAGGTCCTCAACCCCATCATTGGGATTAACATCCCATCTAAGTCTCCTGGGGGTAAGATTTTTACCTATGTACATCTCAAACGACGCTATATCCCACCACAGTCTAATTTGTTTTTCCATGTCATATTGGAGTTGTTTAAAACCTCTCTCGAGGTCCAAATTAGGACTGGGGGCTTGTTGGAATATTTCCTCAATGTTGGTCTGGCGACTTTTCATGAAATTGAAAACATCCATGGCAGCGTAGGTGAAAAAAAATTTCTATAGAAAACCTCAAGTGAATAATAAGTAAAAAAACCTTGCGCCAATTAAAAAAATTATATATATATGCTAATTAAGCTGCACCCCTAAAAAACTTAATGGATACCCATAAAGTGCAATGTGGAATTATATAACAAGGGGGCGATAGTGAATGTATAAATTACAACTGATAAATAAACAATCACATATGGAATGCTAAATCAAATATTAAATAAAAGTACATGAATTAACAATGATAAAAACATCAACTATTGATGTGACTTGAAAAGTAAAACAAATCAGATGTGATCTCAGCAATTGAAACCAATATAATATAAAAAACATCCAGTGAGTGAATGGTGACTAATCCATAATAAAGTCCATAAAAAGTGTTCCAGTATGTTCTTTGAAGTGAACCTTCACCAATACAAATACAACATCCAAAGTGCTATGGATGGATGGCCGCTTACCCCAAGATGTTGACCCTTTTAACTAAAAAAGGGTCAGATATCGCTTATCGCAAGATGCCACTTGCTAGTAAAAGGATTGAGATCCCAAGTCCATTCGACTCCCCAGGGTAAATTTGATTGGAATATGCAGATGAAACGAATAATACCAAAAATAGTGTAATCCCATTTATTAAAATATAAATCAATAATATAAAAGGCCAAATGGCTGCTTACATTACGTGGTGCCTTAACCCGGCACTGAGGCTGAAAGGTATGTAGAAGCCAATTCGTTCCGTCCGTCCGTGTGGAGAGCTGGCGTGCGTTCCACCTGCTACAGCGGCTAACCAACGAGGACCAGAAGTAAGGTGAAAAGCGTGACCAAGTACCGCCTCGACGTACGTTTCGTTAAATCGTCATCAGGAAGCGTACTGGGTCACTGAATGGGTGGACTTTTATAAGCCTGTCAATCAAGACAGGCTGAAAAACTAATTGTATCAGCCTCAGTGCCGAATCATAGGCACCAACGCGGAACATAATACATCCACAGTACATTTAAAAACAAATTAAATTTAAATTATATGACAAGAATATTAGAATATACAGCATATATCCTAAAACATAATTAATTATTTAATAAAAAACCGGGAAGATGAAGCAATTAATAAATACTAAAAAATAAAGAGTGTTTAATAAAAATAAAAATAAATAATTGTTAACAAATATTTAACTTTAATTTAAAATGGACTGCCAGAGGGAAAAATTTATCATTTGTTAAAAAACAATTTAAATCTAGATCTATGTTGAGTCCCTGTGGCTGCATCGTCTGTAGGCGATACAGCCATTGGGTCTCATTTTGAGAAATAGCTTTTTTCAAATCTGTGCCTCTCCAATGGGTCACCGCTCTGTCAATCCCATAGAATGTAAGCAGGCGAGGATCTCTGGCATGACACCGGTCAAAGTGCCGTGACACACTATGATTCGGGAATCCTTTGGAAATATTGGTGACATGCTCATTGATTCTAACCCTTAATTCTCGTGTTGTACGTCCCACATACTGTAGGGAACATGGACATTCCAGAACGTATGTGACGTACTTGGAATAACACGTAATTAAGGGTTTGACCTGGAATTCTTGTTTTGTAACAGAGGACCGAAACTTGGTGATTTTTTTACCATATCGGGTGGTTGTGCGACAGGATTTACACCTTGTACAATAATGGAAACCAGAGCCATCCAAAAAAGTCAAGGGTTTTGATGGGGGGTCAGGGACATTGGGTGCTATCATGTTTCTTAACCCTGGTGCTCGTCTATAGATAAATTTGGGTTTTAAGGGAAGTACATTAACCAAATCTCTATCCTTAAGGAGTATAGGCCAAAATTTCTGAAAGGTAAGCTCAATTGTTTTGTACTGCCTATGAAAGCCAGATACAAAATCCAAATCTCCTTGGAAGGGAGGCTTTTTCTTGGAGGTCAAGAGTGTCTCTCTATCCATAATGGCCACTTGATGCTGAGCTTTTTGAAGTACATGAGGAGAGTAACCTTTTTCCATAAACTTTTCAGTTAGAATGGAGGCCTGTTCATGGAAGTCAGTAATACTCTCGCAATTCCTTCTAATCCTCATGTACTGACCTTTTGGAATAGCTCCCAACCATTGTGGGTGATGACAACTAGTGATTGGCACAAAACCATTTCTGTCTGTGCTCTTAAAGAAGGTCTTAGAACTAATCATGTTATTTTTCTTAATCAAAGTCAAATCTAGGTAGTTCACTGTATCTGTACTCCATTCAGCTGTAAATGTAAGACCATACTGGTTGTTATTAAGGTATGTGATGAAAGTAATTAAATCCTCTATTGGGCCCTCCCACAACAGGATAATATCATCAATGTACCTTTTATAGTACAAAAGAGCTGCCTTGGGTTCATGATATATAGTTTCATTCTCCCATTTATTGAGTACTAGGTTGGCTACACTGGGGGCATATCGAGCCCCCATAGCTACCCCCTTAATCTGGTTGAAGAATTGACCCTGGGCCCAAAAATAATTATGGCCCATAGCTTGTTTGAGACCTTCCATCAAAAAATCTATTTGGTCAACAGGTATCTTAGATTGTTCAACCAAAGCTAATCTTACAGCTACTAGAGCGTCATCTTGTTTGATATTGGTATACAGTGACTCCACGTCAACTGTAACCAAATTGTATTAGTTGTCACTGGTATATTGGATATAGACTTAATAAGCTCTCTACTGTCCTTCAAAAAGGACTTACCCTGTGCTACCAATGGTTGGAGATATATGTCAATATACTCTCCAACACGAGAATACAGAGACCCTATCCCACTTATGATGGGTCGGCCAGGGGGTTTGACTCTGGTTTTGTGAATTTTGGGTACCGTATATAGTACTGGGGTGCGAGGAGCCCGTGGGACCAAATATTGTGCTTCTTTCAGATTCAGGATATGTTGATCCACCCCTCTAGAGACCCAATTGGTCAATTCAGTTCGCAGTTTACAAATCGGATCAGAGGCGAGCACCCTATAGGTTTCAGCGTCACCCAACAGCCGTTGAATTTCTATATTATAATCATCCTTGGTGACTACCACGACAGCACCCCCTTTGTCTGCCGGGCGGACCACCAGGTTTTTATTGTTTTCTAGCTGTTTGATACCTTCTATTATTACACGATTTTTCCTAGTGTGTTTGACTTCAACTGATTTAATTTCATCCTGCACCATGTTTTTAAACACCTCGACATGATGATGGGTCCCTTTTTTGGGGTTAAAAACAGAATTGTTTCTCAAACCACTCTGAACAAACTGTTCAGTTACCACTGCGGATGAAACAGTAGGGATCTGAGAAGCAAAATGTTTTTTAATATTAAGTTTTCTGACGTACTTTTCTACATCTATAAATAGCTCAAACTTATTAATGTTTTTATCTGGCGCATACTTTAAACCCTGAGGTAATAATAGAAGGTATCAAACAGCTAGAAAACAATAAAAACCTGGTGGTCCGCCCGGCAGACAAAGGGGGTGCTGTCGTGGTAGTCACCAAGGATGATTATAATATAGAAATTCAACGGCTGTTGGGTGACGCTGAAACCTATAGGGTGCGCGCCTCTGATCCGATTTGTAAACTGCGAACTGAATTGACCAATTGGGTCTCTAGAGGGGTGGATCAACATATCCTGAATCTGAAAGAAGCACAATATTTGGTCCCACGGGCTCCTCGCACCCCAGTACTATATACGGTACCCAAAATTCACAAAACCAGAGTCAAACCCCCTGGCCGACCCATCATAAGTGGGATAGGGTCTCTGTATTCTCGTGTTGGAGAGTATATTGACATATATCTCCAACCATTGGTAGCACAGGGTAAGTCCTTTTTGAAGGACAGTAGAGAGCTTATTAAGTCTATATCCAATATACCAGTGACAACTAATACAATTTTGTTACAGTTGACGTGGAGTCACTGTATACCAATATCAAACAAGATGACGCTCTAGTAGCTGTAAGATTAGCTTTGGTTGAACAATCTAAGATACCTGTTGACCAAATTGATTTTTTGATGGAAGGTCTCAAACAAGCTATGGGCCATAATTATTTTTGGGCCCAGGGTCAATTCTTCAACCAGATTAAGGGGGTAGCTATGGGGGCTCGATATGCCCCCAGTGTAGCCAACCTAGTACTCAATAAATGGGAGAATGAAACTATATATCATGAACCCAAGGCAGCTCTTTTGTACTATAAAAGGTACATTGATGATATTATCCTGTTGTGGGAGGGCCCAATAGAGGATTTAATTACTTTCATCACATACCTTAATAACAACCAGTATGGTCTTACATTTACAGCTGAATGGAGTACAGATACAGTGAACTACCTAGATTTGACTTTGATTAAGAAAAATAACATGATTAGTTCTAAGACCTTCTTTAAGAGCACAGACAGAAATGGTTTTGTGCCAATCACTAGTTGTCATCACCCACAATGGTTGGGAGCTATTCCAAAAGGTCAGTACATGAGGATTAGAAGGAATTGCGAGAGTATTACTGACTTCCATGAACAGGCCTCCATTCTAACTGAAAAGTTTATGGAAAAAGGTTACTCTCCTCATGTACTTCAAAAAGCTCAGCATCAAGTGGCCATTATGGATAGAGAGACACTCTTGACCTCCAAGAAAAAGCCTCCCTTCCAAGGAGATTTGGATTTTGTATCTGGCTTTCATAGGCAGTACAAAACAATTGAGCTTACCTTTCAGAAATTTTGGCCTATACTCCTTAAGGATAGAGATTTGGTTAATGTACTTCCCTTAAAACCCAAATTTATCTATAGACGAGCACCAGGGTTAAGAAACATGATAGCACCCAATGTCCCTGACCCCCCATCAAAACCCTTGACTTTTTTGGATGGCTCTGGTTTCCATTATTGTACAAGGTGTAAATCCTGTCGCACAACCACCCGATATGGTAAAAAAATCACCAAGTTTCGGTCCTCTGTTACAAAACAAGAATTCCAGGTCAAACCCTTAATTACGTGTTATTCCAAGTACGTCACATACGTTCTGGAATGTCCATGTTCCCTACAGTATGTGGGACGTACAACACGAGAATTAAGGGTTAGAATCAATGAGCATGTCACCAATATTTCCAAAGGATTCCCGAATCATAGTGTGTCACGGCACTTTGACCGGTGTCATGCCAGAGATCCTCGCCTGCTTACATTCTATGGGATTGACAGAGCGGTGACCCATTGGAGAGGCACAGATTTGAAAAAAGCTATTTCTCAAAATGAGACCCAATGGCTGTATCGCCTACAGACGATGCAGCCACAGGGACTCAACATAGATCTAGATTTAAATTGTTTTTTAACAAATGATAAATTTTTCCCTCTGGCAGTCCATTTTAAATTAAAGTTAAATATTTGTTAACAATTATTTATTTTTATTTTTATTAAACACTCTTTATTTTTTAGTATTTATTAATTGCTTCATCTTCCCGGTTTTTTATTAAATAATTAATTATGTTTTAGGATATATGCTGTATATTCTAATATTCTTGTCATATAATTTAAATTTAATTTGTTTTTAAATGTACTGTGGATGTATTATGTTCCGCGTTGGTGCCTATGATTCGGCACTGAGGCTGATACAATTAGTTTTTCAGCCTGTCTTGATTGACAGGCTTATAAAAGTCCACCCATTCAGTGACCCAGTACGCTTCCTGATGACGATTTAACGAAACGTACGTCAAGGCGGTACTTGGTCACGCTTTTCACCTTACTTCCGGTCCTCTTTGGTTAGCCACTGTAGCAGGTGGAACGCACGCCAGCTCTCCACACGGACGGACGGAACAAATTGGCTTCTACATGCCTTTCAGCCTCAGTGCCGGGTTAAGGCACCACGTAATGTAAGCAGCCATTTGGCCTTTTATATTATTGATTTATATTTTAATAAATGGGATTACACTATTTTTGGTATTATTCGTTTCATCTGCATATTCCAATCGAATTTACCCTGGGGAGTCGAATGGACTTGGGATCTCAATCCTTTTACTAGCAAGTGGCATCTTGCGATAAGCGATATCTGACCCTTTTTTAGTTAAAAGGGTCAACATCTTGGGGTAAGCGGCCATCCATCCATAGCACTTTGGGTGTTGTATTTGTATTGGTGAAGGTTCACTTCAAAGAACATACTGGAACACTTTTTATGGACTTTATTATGGATTAGTCACGATTCACTCACTGGATGTTTTTTATATTATATTGGTTTCAATTGCTGAGATCACATCTGATTTGTTTTACTTTTCAAGTCACATCAATAGTTGATGTTTTTATCATTGTTAATTCATGTACTTTTATTTAATATTTGATTTAGCATTCCATATGTGATTGTTTATTTATCAGTTGTAATTTATACATTCACTAGCGCCCCCTTGTTATATAAGTCATCTATATACCTCTGGTAAAATAATAATAATTTTTTCCTGTTATTAAAGACCCACTTATCCTCCCACTCGCTCATGAACAGGTTAGCAAGACTGGGTGAAAACTTTGCACCCATTGCTACACCTGTCTTCTGACTGTAGAACTGTCCCGCATACCAAAAGTAATTGTGCGTTAGACAATATTCCAACGCCATTCTGATAAACTTTTTTTGGATATACAGAAGATCGTCCCTCTTACTGAGCGCCCAATTAAGGGCTAGAAGGGCGTCATCATGCTGTATATTCCTATAAAGCGATGCAACATCTGCTGTCACCAAGAATATTTCGATGTCTTCAGGGATTGTGACATTCCTGAGTTTCTGCAGGAAGCTAGTTGTATCTTTCAGGTAAGCTTTAGTACTGAGGACACTGCTTTGCATAAAGTGATCTAAATATTGTCCAATTCTAGAGGTAACTGAATCTATGCCATTTACTATTGGCCTTCCAGGAGGTTTGATGGGATCCTTGTGAATTTTGGGGACCGTATATATAGTCGGTATTCTATTGAAGCCTGGGCATAAGTACAATTTTTCTTTCTTAGTAATAGCTCGCATATAGAATCCAAAGTCCACTAAATTAAACAAATCTTCCCCGTATTTTTTAGTGGGATCTCCTTTGAGGTGCTGATATGTGGTGTCATCCTCCAGCATATTCTGGAGCTGCGAGTGGTAATAGGTTTTATCCATAACCACCACTCCACCCCCCTTGTCCGCTGGGCGGACAATAATATCCTTCCTGTTTTCCAGGGCCTTGATCCCCTCCTTAATGTGTGTGAGATTTAGACTTTTCCTTTGCGTGACTGTCTCTAGATCTTTCAATACCAGTTGTTTGAACACTTCAACTTGATGGGTGGCAGGTTGAGGTGGGTTGAAGAGAGATCTGTTTTTGAGTCCGCTATCTATCCCTACCACATCATTAGTTCTATTGTTCCTTAAATTAAAGTTGTTAGACAGGAAATATTTTTAATGTTGACTTTCCTGATATACTTACTTATGTATATCTATATACACATTGAATTTATTCAACGGTTTAGTGGTCGTACATTTAAGACCCGCATTAAGTATATTATTTTCTTTCTGTGTGAGAGTAACAGATGAAAGATTATATATACCGCTTAATCTGCTTGTCTTGGTCTTTTTTTGTTGGACACGTTGCCCTGCTCGGCATCCTCTACGTGTGGTAGCCTGGCATTCCTGATTGGGCTGTATGGTCCTTCCCACTGTGGGGGGTTCCACCATTCCTGTGTCCTGTTCTGATTGTGGTTTTGTTGTGGTCGTCCTCTCCAAGGGCGATTCCCTCGTCCTCGTGGGTTCCCTCTCATACCTCTCCCTAAAAAAGGAGCCGGTCGGGGGTAGGGTGCATAGTAAGAGTCACCCATATCATCCTGTGCGGATAAGGGGTCATATCTATGTTAAGTGTTTGATAAGCCGGTTACCATTTTCCCTATGAGAGACACTATTAATTGTGGAAGACTACCGTTTACTTTCTCATTTGGAATTTTGATCCTTGAAGATATTGGCTTCAACCTGTTTGATATTAGCAGCTTGTGGACTTTGGTGTTTTGGAGAACTATTAACTCTTTTGGTTTAGTTAGTACTTCACCGCATGGTGATGGTGAAGATCTTTAAGCTTTGAAGCTAACAAACTGCAGGATATATTTATATATCAATGGTGGAATTTTACATTTCACACAAGCGCTGTTAATGTTTTATCTATTGGAACATACCTCTTACATAATAGAAGCAGCCGTCAAGTGCTGCAGTTGAATCACAGGTTATTCTGATGGATCTAATACCTGTTCTTAGTGTCAGTGCTTTCCCTCCCGCTCACTGACATTCCTATTGGTCAATAAGAATGTACAGGAGGAAGAAAGAGGCAGGCAAACTTCCACACAATAGGAAATGGCAGCGCTTCACCCATCAAACAGCATCAGGCATATTGTTATAGGTTTAAAAAACTTCAGTCCCAGAAGGATTTACCCCCTTAATGACCAGGCCATTTTTTGCGATATGGCACTGCGTTATTTTAACCAACAATTGCGCAGGCGTGCAATGCTTTACCGAAATAAAACTGATGTCCTTTTTTCCCCACAAATAGAGCTTTCTTTTGGTGGTATTTGATCACCTCTGCGGTTTTTATTTTTTGCACTATAAACAAAAAAGACAAACAATTTCGAGAAAAAAACAATATTTTTTACTTTTTGCTATAACACATATCCCAAAAAAATATATAAAAAAAAATGTATTCATCAATTTAGGTCAATATGTATTCTGCTACATATTTTTGATAAAAAAATCGCAATAAGCATACCGTATATACTCGAGTATAAGCCGAGTTTTTCAGCACATTTTTTTGTGCTGAAAATGCCCCCCTCTGCTTATACTCGATTCACCTTTTTGTGCTTGATCTCCTGGATTTTGGGGACCCAGTACTGGCCGTCCGTAGGTCCTCTGGACCCCAAACTTGGCACACATGTAGCCTCACTCTTCCTCTATAAGTGTGCAAAGTTTTTTGTCCGGGTGACCTATGGCCGGGGAGAACCGATTTTTCAAATCTGGGTACCCCTTCCATAGACTCCCATGTTAAACGTCAGTCTAGTCATGGGCACAGTGAGGCATGTGCACAGTGAGGCATGGACACAGTGAGGCATGGACACAGTGAGGCATGGACACAGTGAGGCATGGACACAGTGAGGCATGGACACAGTGAGGCATGCACATGGACACAGTGAGGCACAGTGAGGCATGCAGATGGACACTCTAGGCTTATACTCGAGTCAATACGTTTTCCCAGTTTTTTGTGGTAAACTTAGGTGCCTCGGCTTATACTCGAGTATATACGGTATATTGCTTGGTTTGCAAAAAAGTTATAGCATGTCCAAAAAAGGGGATAGATTTATTCCATTTTGATTATTTTTATTTTTTTTACTAGTAATGGTGGTGATTAGCGATTTTAGCGGGACTGCAACATTGCGGCAGACAGATCGGACACTTTTGACACTTTTTTGGGACCAGTAACATTATTACAGTGATCAGAGCTAAAACTAGCCACTGATCACTGTATAAATGACACTGGCAGGGAAGGTGTTAACACTAGGGGGCGATCAAGGTGTTATGTGTGTCCTAGGGAACTGTGGAGGGAGTGGACTGACTGGGAGTAGAGAGAGATCGCTGTTCCTGATCACTAGGAACAGCAGATCTCTCTCTACTCCCCTGTCAGAACAGGGATCTGCTTTGTTTACACTGGCAGATCCCCATTCTGGCTCTCTGTGGAGTGATCGAGGGTGGCCACATGCATCGGCCCCGGCGACGCGACGCGTGCGTGCGCACCTGATATACCTATTACACAAACCGCCATACCAGTATGGCGATTTGAGCAATAAAGCCGCCTTGCTGCAGTATATCTGCAGCTGCTGGTTGGCAATAATTAAAGGCAGCTGCAGGTATGTGCAGACACCTCTTGACAGTTGTGCTTCATATCAGACAGCAGATTGTTTTTTGCTTACTGACAGTAATGCTTTAACAACTGCCGTGATAATATGTCACTCACATAGGCTGTTCACTTTGAAAGGGAAGTTTCACTTTGCAAGGGAATTTGCCCTAGTGAATATAGTAAAGTTACACTTTGCAAAAAACACCCAATCACATGCAGGGAAAAAAAAACATAATTTTTGCTTAAACATGACTGGACGATGGAAGTCGGCAGAGCTTCCGCTCATTCACTAAAATCTGGAGCAAATTCCCCTGCAAGGTGAACAGCTTGTTTGCCATTAGCAAATCAACCCCAATGTCTTCAATGAATCAGCTGACTAGGCTTGTATTATGAAGAGGATTAGTAAAGTGCAACTATTACGTAGCACGGCAAAGCAAAGAAGCAAGCTTTTGTTGAAAGGAGCAATTGTTGCTACCCACATGTACAAATATAATTACAAAGTGTAAAAATTGTTTAGATTGTAAGCTGTAATGAGCAGGGCCCTCTGATTCCTCCTGTATTGAATTGTATTGTAACTCTACTGTTTGCCCTAATGTTGTAAAGTGCTGCGCAAACTGTTGGCACTATATAAATCCTGTATAATAATAATAATATAAAAAATAGAATTAGGGGTTTCAAAACAATGCACCGCATAGCACCTGTATGGTGTAAACATTTGTTTTTTATGTTTAAGTCTAATGAGATGTATGCCTCCTTGTGGACCTATGTTTTATATTTCCTGTTTACATTTTTTACTGAGCATCAGGAGTACAGCAATCTTTATACGCCAGGACTCTGACTGCAGAAAGGGACACACTGCTTGCCTCTCCCCTCCGCTGTCCATTTACAGAATACTTTGTATTTTGTAAACGGATTAACATAATACCAAGCCTCCTGAGATTGTGCAAGAGTGGGAGAGTGTGGGCGGAGCAGGCAGACTCTGCGGCTGCAGGATCCGAGACATGAAGGTCCAGCACTAGAAGTATAGTGAAAGTTGTATTCCCAGAGCTCAGTAAACATGTAAATAGTAAATAAAAGAGATAAGTCCACAGGGCATGCACCTTGTTGGACATAACCCCGTAGTCAGCACATTTTTTTAAAGTGTGGCAATGCCTGGAGTTCTTCTTTAAGCCTGTTCCTCTTTAGTCTATGCAGCTCAATGGACATGTGTGAGTGAGCCCTTATTGGTTAATAAAATTATGTACACTCAACCAATCTCTTTTACATGTATATCTTAAAAATGGCAGGCCTGCAGGAGGTCTGCACAGAGCCGAATGTGATAAAATATCACTTTTCACTTGAAATAGCTCAACATCCTTTACTGTTAATTCATTGTCAATGAGAATCAAGCATGGATGCCCGTGGCTATTGATTAAGCAAACATTTAGCTACTATCGTATCAGCAAATACAACCCTACTGAGTGCTCGCTGAGAGAATATCTGGTAAAAACCTTATGCACACAAATTTCCCACTGTAATTTTAATTTAACTTTTTTAGTCTGTGCAGCCTTCACATAGCTCTAATGATATTTAATGTCTTTTTTAGTACCCAGACTCAATAATGACATTTACACCTTTATTAACTGTATTCAACACCCAGGAGAAATGTTTGTGAGTTAAAATAAAGTAGAGATGCATGAAATGTTCATTACCAAGGTGATCCGATGCATCATGAGGGCTGGTAGTACAAAATCATTGGAGAAAGACTTTTATGAATAGAGAAAATTGTATCAGTTGATGAGAAAATATTTCCAGTATGTAAGAATATTTATTTGACTCTATGTTGGTGGCAAACTATAGGTCACTATTTTTAGAACGGTTCCTCATGCACCGAAAATATTAATCTGTGTTCCTTTTTCATACTAGGAGCACAACCCTAGTTCATAGATGCAGTATCGTGGACGCCATCAGTGTGGCTTCTGAACATGTAATTGTGATGACATCAATTTATGGAGATCAAATATGGTTTGTTTATCAACAATCTTGTCAGCTGCAGCTCTGGATTACAGTGTGCCAGAAATATATCCAAAAACAAACATAAAATGTATAGAAAATAACCCAAAATACATTTTCAATCATGTTCCAGCTTAAATTTAAAATAAGAGCAAAATATTTAATAAAACAGTATGTCAAATAAAGCCTAATATCTCCTTAGAAGTGATATCAAAATTATTTTGTTGGACAATTTAGTCGCAGAGTTGCTGACAAATTAACTGACGTATACTGATACTGCTAAATTTGGTCTGGGAGGTCTAGGCTTCAAATTACCTCTAGTCATGAAGGGGTTATTAGGACTCTGGAACTACACAAAATATGCATGTCAATGCCACTCAGCATCTGAAATAGTTTTTTTTTACCTGTACAAGTTGTGAGATTAGAAATGCAAGCATTATGTTATAAGGAAGGTTTTCGATTTTACCACTGTTTACCTTTTAACCTCATGAATGCACAACATTTGAAATTACATATAATTGGCTAAGATTTGCAACAAAAGTTGCTCCAAGCCGTAACTGATTTCAAACAATTGTGGAGAATAAAAGCGGAGACTTGAGGTCTCAGAAAAAACGTATAGAAACTTTCAATTGCATTTGATGTATCATGAATCTGGTCGGTAGGAGTTTAACAGTAATTTGTGGTTATGCTAAAGCATGATTAAACAATTGCCCATGTACGATAGTCCTCAATGCAGAAGTTTTTCTATTACAAAACTATTTTTATAAATGCCAAAATTATATTAAGCGTATTTAATTTAAAATAACTACAAACTAGGCATTCACCTCATGGTCTCTATAGACCTACTTTATAAAAACAATTACCCACCCATGTTTAGGAAACTTAAGTCAGACCTAGACCAGTGGTCTTTATATAAACTATCCTAGCTAGGCAGAGTAAACGCTATTAAAATGACCCCCTTCCCACGATCCTATATCTCTTCCGCTCCCTTCCCATACCAGTCCCCAAACTTCTTATAACTAACCTCCAATCGGCAATAATCCGCTTCACTTGGGGCAAATTAAGTCACCTACTCTCTAAACAGACACTCTTCCGACCCAGACAGAATGCCTAACCTCTGGTGGTATTACCACAATTAACCCAATTATCTACCATATATTCCAGAGGCCCTAAACCAGACTGGGTGGGAATGGAAAGACATGCAGTCTCAAACTATACCATAGACTTCCTTATCTGGCGCCCCCCTAAATCTAGGCCCCCTATCCTTTCCTCCACATTATCCCACTCGATCGCCTTATGTGATTACCTACATAAACTTAACTCTATAACCTCTTGGTGGCACCCCTTAGCTCACATCTTCCACAACCCCCATATCTCCCCAGGAATGGACATTAAGGCCTTTCAATGGTGGCTTGATAAAGGCCGTCTTTAACTCCAATGGCCCCCTAAAACTTGTATACTGCACCGCTAAACTGGAAATGCCCTCCTCCGAAATAGTTTGCTTCCACCAAATATCACACTTCTTACACACTTTCTCATCCATAGATAATCACCCCCTACCGGTTACTCCATATGAGCAATGGTGCACCATGGCCATGGATGTGAAGGGAGGAATTTCCCTGATATACTCAGCACTGGCTGAACCATCAGAGAAAGCGCCTTACATGCACAGCTGGGAGCGTGACCTTGAGTTTGAGTGGGACTTTGACACTTGGAACTCTCACTTCGCTAGAGCCTTCAAGGGGATCCTCAATATCTCCCTGGTTGAAGCAAACCTCAAGGTCATCTCCTGCTGGTACCTGGTTCCGACTCGACTAGTTAAATTTTTCCCACAGTCATCGCCCCTCTGTTATAGAGGATGCGATCACTTGGGCTCTCTCCTTCATGTTCTTTGGCAATGCCCGAGGATCAGAAGCTATTGGAACAAAATCTTTAACTTAATCCGCAAAGTTACCGGGACAGTGGTCAACCAAGACTAGGGATGAGCTCGGTGTTCGAGTCGAACATAGGTTCGACTCGAACATCGGCTGTTCGCGCGTTCGGCGAACAACGAACGATTTGGGCCGTTCGCGCCAAATTCGAGTGACGCGAACGGCCCACAATACACTGTGCCATCGCAGTGTAATCCCGGCGCTGTGATTGGCCAAGCATGCACTATGACCCTGCATGCTTGGCCAATCACAGCGCCGGCAGCGGGGAGAGCAATGATTGGCCACAGGCAGGATGCCTGTGGCCAATTATAGCTGAGGGGGTTTAGTACACGCCCCACACTATAAAAGGCCGCCAGCGCGGCGGCCTTGTGTAGTGTGTTCCGGAGCAGGGAAAGTGAAGGATAGGCAGGGACAGTGTCAAATCTTGTCAAATCTATTCTTTGCTAAACCTTGTGTGTAGGGACAGAGAAGGATAGGCAGGGAGAGTGTCAGTGTCATATTCTTTGCTAAACCTTGTGTGTAGGGAGAGAGAAGGATAGGCAGGGAGAGTGTCAGTGTCATATACTTTGATAAACCTTGTGTGCAGGGAGAGAGAAGGATAGGCAGGGGACAGTGTCAGTGTCATATTCTTTGCTAAACCTTGTGTGCAGGCAGAGAGAAGGATAGGCAGGGAGAGTGTCAGTGTCATATACTTTGATAAACCTTGTGTGCAGGGAGAGAGAAGGATAGGCAGGGGACAGTGTCAGTGTCATTGTTGCTAAGCCTCCTGCACATTATACACCTGAAGTTAGCCCGTATTGCTGCTTTTTCCTGGTGTGTTACACCAACAGGATTTTGCGCCACTTACAGCGGGCGGAGTGTACCTCCTGACCATATTACACCTTAACTTAGCCTGTATTGCTGCTTTTTCCTGGTGTGTTACACCAACAGGATTTTGCGGCACTTACAGCGGGCGGAGTGTACCTCCTGACCATATTACACCTTAACTTAGCCTGTATTGCTGCTTTTTCCTGGTGTGTTACACAAACAGGATTTTGCGGCACTTACAGCGGGCGGAGTGTGCCTCCTGACCATATTACACCTTAACTTAGCCTGTATTGCTGCTTTTTCCTGGTGTGTTACACCAACAGGATTTTGCGGCACTTACAGCGGGCGGAGTGTGCCTCCTGACCATATTACACCTTAACTTAGCCTGTATTGCTGCTTTTTCCTGGTGTGTTACACCAACAGGATTTTGCGGCACTTACAGCGGGCGGAGTGTGCCTCCTGACCATATTACACCTTAACTTAGCCTGTATTGCTGCTTTTTCCTGGTATGTTACACCAACAGGATTTTTGCGGCACTTACAGCGGGCGGAGTGTGCCTCCTGACCATATTACACCTTAACTTAGCCTGTATTGCTGCTTTTTCCTGGTGTGTTACACCAATAGGATTTTGCGGCACTTACAGCGGGCGGAGTGTGCCTCCTGACCATATTACACCTTAACTTAGCCTGTATTGCTGCTTTTTCCTGGTGTGTTACACCAACAGGATTTTGTGGCACTTACAGGGGGCGGAGTGTGCCTCCTGACCATATTACACCTTAACTTAGCCTGTATTGCTGCTTTTTCCTGGTGTGTTACACCAACAGGATTTTGCGGCACTTACAGCGGGCGGAGTGTGCCTCCTGACCATATTACACCTTAACTTAGCCTGTATTGCTGCTTTTTCCTGGTGTGTTACACCAACAGGATTTTGCGGCACTTACAGCGGGCGGAGTGTGCCTCCTGACCATATTACACCTTAACTTAGCCTGTATTGCTGCTTTTTCCTGGTGTGTTACACCAACAGGATTTTGCGGCACTTACAGGGGGCGGAGTGTGCCTCCTGACCATATTACACCTTAACTTAGCCTGTATTGCTGCTTTTTCCTGGTGTGTTACACCAATAGGATTTTGCGGCACTTACAGCGGGCGGAGTGTGCCTCCTGACCATATTACACCTTAACTTAGCCTGTATTGCTGCTTTTCCCATTTCCCTGCAGGCCATTAGAATGTCTGGAAGGCAAACAAGGAGAGGCAGACAGTCAGGAGCCAAAAAAAGAGGGCAAGCAGGCTCTGTGTCTAGAGACAACAGTGCTGGTCGTGGACGCGGTGCATCGCCATCAGCACGTGGCCATGGGACACGCTTGTCCTTCTTTTCGGCAGCTGGACGTGTTGAGCCGCATCATGCCGAAGACTTGGTAGAGTGGATGACCAAGCCCTCCTCATCCTCCTCATCCTCTCTCACCCAGGCTCAGGGTACTGGCAAAGCAGCTGCCAAAGCATCCTCTTCCCTGGTATCAATGTCATCATCAGTCACTCCTTCCCTAGACCAACCATGTCCTCCTGAGGAGTCCCCCGAACTGTTTGAGCACAGTGTTGGGTACATGCTCCAGGAGGATGCCCAGCGTTTCGAAGGGTCTGATGATGATACCCAGCTAGAGGAAGGCAGTAGCATGAGAGCAGAGAGAGGGGATGCTCAAGAAGGACACCAATCTGGCAGTCATGTTCCAGCAGCTGCAGCATACTGCCAGATTGGCTCCAGTGATGAGGAGGGAGGGGATGATGAGGTCACTGACTCCACGTGGGTGCCTAATAGGAGAGAGGAGGAGGAGGAGGATGAGGAGGAGGCACATCTCCAATGAGTCAGGATGCCCTCGGGGGCCAGCGTAAGGGCAGCACACCGACGGAATCACACCGCAGAGCTCCGCCTGTGCAGGGCGCTGCCTCTGCCCGTTATTCAAAAAGTTCTTTGGTGTGGGCCTTTTTTGAGTCGAGTGCATCAGATCGCACAGCTGCTGTTTGCAACATATGTCTCAAGCGTATATCGCGTGGCCAAAACATCACCCGCTTGGGCACCACATGCTTGACCAGACATATGTTGACCTGCCATGCAGTTCGTTGGCAAGCCTACCTTAAAGACCCACACCAAAGAACAAAGCTGACCTCTTCTTGCACCGCATCAGCTGGGATCTCCAACCCCACTATACCTTCAGTCCTCTCTGAAACCTGCTCTGAGAGGAATGAAGGTGTAGAATTAGGTGTGTCACAGCCAAGTACTTGCGGGCACTCTGCTAGCAGTACACCAACGTCCGATTCTAGCAGGCAAATTTCCCTGCCCCAGCTGCTGGACCGTCGAAAGAAGTTCACTCCCAGCCATCCACATGCCCAGCGGTTGAATGCTAGCTTGGCTAAATTGCTAGCGCTTCAACTGCTGCCTTTTCAGTTGGTAGACTCGGCCCCCTTCCGTGAGTTTGTGCAATGTGAGGTTCCTCAGTGGCAGGTTCCCAAACGCCACTTTTTCTCATGGAAGGCGATTTCGGCTCTCTACCGGCATGTGGAAGGCAATGTCTTGGCCTCGCTGGACAGGGCGGTCAGCGGTAAGGTGCATATTACCGCTGACTCATGGTCCAGCAGGCATGGACAGGGACGTTACCTTTCTTTCACGGCCCATTGGGTCACTCTTTTGGCAGCTGGGAAGGATGCAGGACAAGGTGCAGTAGTGTTGGAGGTTGTTTCACCGCCACACCTCCAAAATGCTACTACTGGTTGTGACACACCTCTGTCCTCCACCCCCTCCTCTTCTTCTTCCTCCGTGGCCTCTTCCTGTGCTTTGTCCTCGGAACCAGCGGTGCTCCGTAGGCGTTCAAGGGGCTACGCAAGTACGCAGGCAAAAAGATGCCATGCCGTGCTTGCGCTGGTGTGTTTGGGGGACAGGAGCCACACTGGGGCAGAGGTTCTGTCTGCTCTGCAGGGGCAGGCCGAGAGGTGGTTGACGCCACGCCAGCTTAAGCCAGGAATGGTAGTTTGCGACAATGGCACCAACCTCCTCTCCGCTCTCCGACAGGGACAACGGACCCATGTGCCCTGTGTGGCTCACGTCCTTAACCTGGTGGTGCAGCGGTTCTTGGGCAGGTACCCGGGCTTACAGGATGTCCTGAGGCAGGCCAGGAAAGTCTGTGTGCATTTCCGCAGATCTTATAATGCCAGTGCTCGACTGGCTGAGCTGCAAAAGGAGTTGAACCTGCCCAAGAACCGCCTTATATGTGACATGCCCACCAGGTGGAACTCAACGTTGGCCATGCTGCAGCGGCTGCACACGCAGCAGAGGGCCATCAATGAGTACCTGTGCGACTACGGCACCAGGACAGGGTCAGGGGAGCTTGGGTTTTTTTCACCACGCCAGTGGGGCATGATCAGGGATGCATGCACTGTCCTGGCACCATTTGAGGAGGCCACGAGGATGGTGAGCAGTGACAGTGCATGCATCAGTGACACTGTACCTATTGTCCACCTGTTGGAACATACGCTGCGTGGAATAATGGACAGGGCACTTGAGGCAGAACAGAGGCAGGAAGAGGAGGACTTCCTTGCCTCTCAAGGCCCCCTTTACCCAGACAGTGTTCCTTCTGTCCCACCCATCGCACAGGAAGAAGAGGAGGAGGAGGAGGAGGATTGTGTCAGCATGGAGGTGGAGCCTAGCACTCAGCATCATCAGCAGCAGTCTTTTAGGGATGATTTACAGTCCCAAGAAACCAGTGGACCTGTACGTGGCTGGGAGGAGGTGGCTGCGGATCATGTCGTCCTTAGTGACCCAGAGGACTCCGGACTGAATGCCTCAGCTAACCTACGCTGCATGGCCTCCCTGATCCTGCAAAGTCTGCGGAAGGATCCTCGTATCCTTCGGATCAAGGAGAGGGACCATTACTGGCTGGCCACTCTCCTTGATCCACGGTACAAGGGTAAGGTTGCGGACCTTATCTTACCGTCGCAGAGGGAGCAGAGGATGAGAAAACTCCGGGAGGCCTTGCAGAAAGGTCTGTGCAACGCGTTCCCAGAGACTGGGAGGTTACAAACTTCTGGTCCTGGACAACGAGTTGCTGAGGCTTCGGTCAGTCAAAGAAGGAGCGGTGGGGAAGGTGGCCGTCTGACCGAAGCGTTCAGACAATTCTTTAGTCCGCAGCCCCAAGGTATGATTGGTTCCAGCAACCATCACCAGCGTCTAATATACATGGTGCAGGAATACCTAGGGGCAAGGTCAGACTTGGACACCTTCCCCACCGAAAATCCTCTGGCTTACTGGGTCTTGAGGATGGATCACTGGCCAGAGCTTGCACAGTATGCAATTGAGCTACTGGCCTGTCCTGCATCCAGCGTTCTTTCAGAACGCACATTCAGTGCTGCTGGAGGATTTGTCACGGATCACAGGGTGCGCCTGTCCACCGACTCTGTTGATCGACTGACCTTCATAAAGATGAACCAGTCTTGGATCACCACCAGCTACCAAACACCTGAAGCTGATATAACAGACTAATTTATTTTCAAATGTCACATCCCTTCAAGACTGATGCTGATGCTGAGAGACTGTCCTGTTATGTTGACTGACTATCCTCCTCCTCCTCAATGATCCGATTGACGATGATAGCTTGGAAGAACATTTTTGTTTCTGGGTGCCGCCACCAGTGGCTAAGGCCCAATTTTTCAGCCCCTGTTTAACAGGGGTGTGTTATTACAATTTTTTATGCAATGCTTTGCAGCAGGGCTCATTCCTGCACTCCAACTAGAGTATCTGGGAGTGGTTGCAGTGATGTGGCACCAGCACCAGTGGCTAAGGCCCAATTTTTCAGTCCCTGTTTAACAGGGTTGTGTAATTACAATTTTAGATGCAATACTTTGCAACAAGGCTCATTGCTGTGCTCCAAGTACAGTATCTGTGAGGGGTTGCAGTGTTGTGGCACCAGTGCCTAAGGCCCAAATTTTCTGCCCCTGTTTAACAGGGGCATGTAATTACAATTCTTGATCTAATAATTCACAGCAGGGCCCATTCCTGCGCCCACCAAGACAAACTGTGAGGCCTTACAGTGTTGTGTCAACACCACCACCACCACCACCACCAAAGGCCCAATTTTTCAGCCCCTGTTTAACAGGGGCATGTAATTACAATTTTTGATGCAATACTTTGCAACAGGGCTCATTGCTGTGCTCCAAGTACAGTATCTGTGAGGGGTTGCAGTGTTGTGGCACCTGTGCCTAAGGCCCAATTTTTCTGCCCCTGTTTAACAGGGGCATGTAATTACAATTCTTGATCTAATAATTCACAGCAGGGCCCATTCCTGCGCCCACCAAGACTAACTGTGAGGCCTTACAGTGTTGTGTCAACACCACCACCACCACCAAAGGCCCAATTTTTCAGCCCCTGTTCAACAGGGGCATGCAATTACAATTCTTGATCTAATAATTCACAGCAGGGCCCATTCATGCGCCCACCAAGAGTAACTGTGAGGGCTCACAGTGTTGTGGCAACACCAACATGTAAGGGGCAAATTTCAGCTGAGTATATACGGCAGGCCCCTACTTTCAAACATCCAACTTACAAACGACTCCTCCTTGCAAACGGAAGGATACAACAGGAAGTGAGAGGAAATCTACCCCTAGGAAGGCAAATTCTCTCCTGTAAGAGTTAATATGGGAAAAAAGTGTCTCCTCTCCACTGATTCTTTATCACCAATTCTTGTTTCAATAAAAAACCCAAATTTTCAAAAAACATTTGTCATTAGGACGGAAAGTGAGGTGAACTGTTCTGAACAGGTGCACACTGCACAGACAGCAAAACAAATGTTACAGGGGTGATAACCCTTCCCTATGTTTTCCAAAAAGCTTAAAAATAGATTTTTTGGCTGGAGCTACACTTAAACAATGTACCTGTTCAAAATTACAAACAGATTCTACATAAGAACAAACCTACAGTCCCTGTCTTGTATGCACCGCCTGTATACGGCTGTTCAGAGTATATAGGGCCTTTTTTATTTTGTGTGCGGGGTTCCCCTTAATATCCATACAAGACCCAAAGGGGCTGGTAATGGGCTGGGGTAGGGGGGGGGTGTGTGATGGGGTAGCTATGCCATTTTTCTTAAAGATTTTCATCCATATTACCGGGACCAGACATTACATTAAAGCCGCAAGCAGTTTTAAATGGCTTTTTTTCCTTTAGAAATGTAATTTTGTGCAGGGACAGTTCTAAACACGGGAAACACGTGGCACTTCACAGGCATACTTTAGACACCCCCCAGGTACGATATTTAAAGGAATATTTGACTTTTTTTCACTTTATGCATCATTAAAATGACTGCTCCAGAAAAACTGCCGTTTTTAAAACTTCTTTTTGCATTGATACATGTCCCCTGGTGCAGAACCCGGGTTCCCAAAGCCTTTTTAGGACAATAACATGCATAATAGTCGTTATAATTAGCACTTTAGATTTCGAACGTTCGCATCCATTGTATTTAATAGGGTTCTAAAGTTCGTGCGAACTTTCGGTCCGTTCGCGGGTTCTGGTGCGAACCGAACCCGGGGGTGTTCGGCTCATCACTAACCAAGACCCAACAATAGCCCTTCTGAACCGGAAGATTCCAAAAACCACAAAATACACCCAAATACTGATCTACTTCATGTTACTTGGAGCTAAAATAACGATAGAAATGGACCTGGAAGTCCCCCTCAGTTTCTTTTCACTTAACCAAGCAAAAAATGTATTGGATTATGTACCAAGAGAAAACTTCTAACACTATACTAGACAAACTCAAAACTTTCAAATGTATATGGGAACCCTGGGCCCATCATATCGGCATCTCTTTATAGTCCCTAACCATCCAACCTCTATGGCAACCCTCCCGAATTCATCATTCCCTCAATGCCTAGCTCTTAGTGATGTTGCACCTGGACCCCTTTTCCCTCCTTCCTGACTGCTTCCTCCTTTCATTCCAACCTATCTATCCCTTTCCCCTCTTTTCTGTCTCCTCCCCCATTACCCCCAATTGGCCCTAACTAGTGGGGATATGGGCTATGACTTTAACATCCCCCCAATCTCCACTTCCTTATGCTACTGTCTATTCACAGAGCGACTTTAAAGTTAACGCTCTACAGGGAGGGCTTCCAGCCCTTGGGTCAAAAATTGGGAACGATTTTAGGTTTTAGTTCTGACAAGTTCTAAGTCACAATTTTCTTCGCTCCGTATGTATACACTGTTACCTCTAACGGCCAATACAGGGTTTGCCTGGTGGCCTATGGCACAGATTGCTACCAATAGGGGTGCCAGGGCGATTAGGCAACTTGCGGCCGGCAGACCGTGATTCACAGTGTGTACCTTATAACTGTTCATTATTTAAGTTCTCCTTTATGCCTATTTCATGTAAAGTTGATTGCTCATGCTTTTCTCACTTTGTGAAAATGCTAGACAATTGACACCTCTCTGATTTATTCACCTGCACAAAGACACTGACTCCCTGTTGCATAAATGTAATGAGATGGATAAAAGATGGTGAAACGCTTCTGATGCATTCTCTACAGGTGGAGAACAGGAGCTGAAGCCATCTTTTACCCATCTCATTACATTTAAGCAACAGGGAGTCAGTGTCTGTGTGCAGGCCACCACCATTTTGTTGAAGCTTACTAGAGCCTGACAAACTGATTCTGTCTGTCATGCACCAGTATTTTCACATGCTGATCTGGCTGACACAATTTTGGAGGGGCATTCGAGTGATACTATTTTCATTGTTTGAACTACAATTACTTGTCAGAGCCTCTGTCACCACTGAATTTGACCACCCAGTTATATGTGGATCACTTTAAATGCTTGCAATATAAGCAGATTCTGAATCCAGAGATATGCTCTCAAGTGTTTTTGGTTCCTGGGTCCTCTTTTCCCAGGAACTCTGCTATGCGCGTCGGGACCCTTCGGGGTAAGACCGCGCTATATTAAGATACCTCTCAACCTAACTCAACTGAAGTGTTTATGTTTAATCAATATTCTCTGCCTGCTTTAGCTGCCAGTCTTCTTTTTTATAAAAGTTCCTTGCATAATTACTGAAGAGATGGTTAATCTCTCAAGGTATTTTTCACTTTGCACATACGTATGTGATTTTTTTTTTTCAGCCTTCAGGGCCGATTCACACCAGATGTTGTAGAGCAGCGACTGGTGTGAGGTGAGATCCGGCTGAGATAAGCTCAGTGATGATGTGCTGAGCTCGGCAGATCGCATTGTTTCTTTTCTTTTATTTAAACAAACTTTATTGAGATGTCAAACAGACATCTCATAAAGTTAAATTGCTGGCCGCGTGATGCAAAGCAGTGGATTGGCTTGCACCGTGCTGCGCTAAAAAAAGAACTGCATGCATCATTGTGCCCGCTAATCACTGCAACACAGTAGTGTGAACTGGGCACATAGTAGACAAGGAATTTTGCCTTGTCTGTGCAGTGGAACTGCATTTGAATAGCTGCCAAACATAGTGCCACGACATCTGATGTGAACCAGCCCTCAAGGTTGCGTCTCGATAGAGGCACTCTAGGAATAGATAACACTGGACAGATTATGATCAATGGTCAACCTCTGGAAAGGTGGCAGATTTATTACTGCAATTCTAGTGTATAATTTTAGAATGTCCAGTGCCATGTCAGTTTAATGCTGGCATAGAATTTGATGTAGTATTGCCAAGTTTTAGCTTCTCTGTCCAACGGGGTTAAGTTTCAACTTACAGAGTAGGATGTGTTGGCACTGACAGTTCCTATATCATGAGCACCTGCTGGATGATGGGGCCTTCTTTGCAATCCTAAACTTAGCATTGTTAAATGTAAAGGTCAGAAAATACAAAATAAACCAACATTTATAATCATTGATTGTTTTCCTTTTTTTCAGCCAGTCAGTTTGTTAGCATGGGGGAACTGCATGCTGATTTATTTGTACTGTTTCATCTGTAGATTAGCATCATCCAGAGACCACATTACTGCACCAAGCATCACACAGAATAACATTCTATACCTCTGCCAGTGACTCCTGTTCCGGCACTGACTATGAAGGCATTTTCGAGAGAAATAGTTCAGAGCACTGCTTATCGTACATCAGCTCTTCCCACTGCACACTTTACCTCATTACATCCAAAGGCAGGGATAGGAGTCACCACACTTAGTTCCACACTGTACAAACGAGGTTCCAGATTCAGTGTGTCCTAAGATTGGAACTCCAATGCCTCAGTAGAGTGTCAAGTGCCAGGCCACCCCATTTGCAGAACCTTCATCACCATCCACCACTGCCCCGTTCCAAAAATTGTTGCTTTTCCTTCTAAACTTTTCTGACTCCATAACCTCAAGGGTTAACGTATATTGACACACTTCACTGCATAACCCAGAGGGTTAACCTAAACAAGTACACTTCATTCCCCAGTACTTCAATACATTGTATTTCATACACTTCTTTCAAGTGATTCAGACCAGATGTTTCATTAAATAAATAGCTTCTTTACTGAACCCAGTACGTAAATTGCAGGATGGTTCCCTAGGAACAAGTTTTAAGCCAACACTGAAACATTATTAAACATTCCTCCCTTTGTCAAATACATTCGATCAAGCTGAATGCTGTGCTGAACTATTAAGTGGTGCTGTGTCTGACTTTACCTTGTGTTTATTAGCAAAGTCCATAGTCTGATTCTCGGAACCCACAACTGTGTCCTACAAAGGGATAGACTTCTCTACAGTTACACATTTGCCAACATCATGCACACTCTTCACTTGCCATACATCAAGAATGAGATCTGGTCTCCCCCTGCCTATATCACTTTAGAAGCAGGTAAAAGCCTTCTGAATGCAGCACCCCCTCCCCCCAGCAGCCCCTTATACTTACCTAAGCTCGATCTCTGTCAATCACAGCCAGTGAAGAGAGAGTGGGGACAAAGCTGAGCCACACTCTGTGTGTCAATGGACACACAGAGCGTTGCTTGGGAGCAAGCATGCCCCCATAGAAACCCACTTGCTATGGTGGGCACTTGGCAGGCGGGAGGAGTCAGGTGCTTCGGTGGGGACCTGAGAAGAAGAGGATTGGGGCTGCTCTGTGCAAAACCATTGCACAGAGCAGGTTATTATAATGTAACATGTTTGTTATTAAAAGAAAAAAAGGGTTTACAATTACTTTAACAAGTAATACTCCACATTGTTCACTCCTCACATTCACACTCCAGTTTTCACACTAATTGCACTAAACTCAAACTTATCACAAATTTTGTCTTTTTCAGGAGCATATGGGGTGATCCATACTCTAGTTATGCTTTGAACAGTCTCTACATGGGGATGAACACATGCATTTTAAGTTAAACAAGATTTAAAATGGCATATGGTTGTCTGGTGCAGCCAAATGGCTTGTAAATGCCTTTCAGAACCAGCACTTATAGGGTTACATGTTTCTCCTGGCAATAGCAGCAAACGGAGCTTGTAAATACGTAAGACTTGTGCAAATCCCCAATGCCACGCTGCACTCTGAGACCTAAAGGAACAGGAGGGCAGGGGCTCATTGAAGCCACTTCAGCGGACTTACATAAAAGAGCTAATTAATCAGCATTTTAATAATTATAATAAGAACAGCAACAACAAATGTATATTTGGAGCTAGTACTCGCCAGATTCTGATGGAATTCAGTTTACATTACATAATCCAAGAAATAGTCTTTCTTCCTGATTACAGAGCAGACACAAAGCGGAGCTGCTGTATAATTACAATGAACATGAATGTGTGAGCGAAGTAGCTGAACATTTTTATATCAGTGCATACAAAATGACAGCCCATAATTATTCTCTCCTAGCAATGGGGAAAGTAGAGATACAGAGGGAACAAACTGAGAAAGAAATTGTAAATGTAAAAAAATGTGCTCATTTACCTTTTTTTCTGTATGAAGTAACAGAGATAATTGTATGCTGATTTTTTCACTATTTTACTTAACTCTTTCCCTCAATGGTGAGAACTGACAATATTAAAGTTTGTATGGAAATATGGAATCTGGTGGCATTCTTTGATGTTTATTATGATTGAGATATCAAAGTGGTTTCCACTTTACCTATATATAATTATCTAATTCCTACTTGAATCTCCTAATCGTTAGAAGGTAAAGGTAGCAGTCCCCTTAGGATTCAGATTTTTATGCTACACTTAAATATTTTTCCCCCAGCTCTGGCTATGGGTAAGCAGGGCAATTAATGGAGCAACAAAATTTTAGGGTACCTGCCTCTCTTTGCTTCTAAGAGGGAAAAGAAAGTTTGAATAGGTTATAGGTTGCATAGACATATCATGAGCATATGCAAACCCTTGTCTTTCCTTCAGTATGTATGACCTCAATTAAGGTGTGTTTTGTAAGAAGTGTAAGGTATTTACATGGGGTATTAGCTGTATGATACTTTCAGATGGCAACCAAAATCCAGAAGACAAACTGGACTATAAAGTAAAAAAAAAAAATCTACACAATAATAATGAATGCACTCCACTTTTGCCTGTCAACACATGTTTAGTAACTAGGTATAGACATTATTATTATTTTACAGGATTTATATAGCACCAACAGTTTACGCAACACTTTACAACATAAGGGCAGACAGTACAATTACAATACAATGTAATACAGTAGGAATCAGAGAACTTACAATATAAGAGGGAGGGTCAAGTGATACAAAAGGAAATAACTGTGTTGGATGAGCTGATGGAGAGAATAAAAGTATAGTTGATAGGTGGAGGTGGGATAGGCTTCTCTCAAGAGGAAGGTTTTCAGGGACCATCTAATAGTGGACAAACTAGGAGATAGTTAGACAGATTGGGGTAGGAAGTTCCAGAGAATGGGGGAGACTCGGGAGAAGTCCTGGAGCCGATTGTAGGGAGAGGTGACAAGGGAGCTAGATAGCAGGAGTCTAAATGAAAGGAACTCACCTCTCCAGGTGTAACTGATATGCCCACTGGAACACACACCTGACTGCTAGCTGTGGCACGCCTCCATGGTAAATTGTCAAAATAAGAAATGGCTGCACCTCACATGGGCTCCAAGTAAAGTTTATTGGAAATTAAAATATCCAAAATGGCACCAGAGGACACCAGCAGTGGTCCAGGTAGACATGTTTCACACAACAGAATTTTGCTTAATCATTTCCATTGGAGAGCAGAAGGTCTTGGGAGGAACGACGAGAACAATTAGGTTGGTATTTTGGGACTAGGTTAGTAATGTACAGTAGCTGGGGACAGAGATATGGATGGCTTTGTAAGTTGTTGTTAGTATTCTGAATTTAATGTACTGGGTGAGCGGCAGCCAGTGGAGAGATTAGCAGACACTGAGCGATTGGTAAGGTGAATGATTCTGGCAGCAGCATTCATAAAGGACTGAAGGGGGGATAGCCTATGTAAAAGTAAGCCAATGAGGAGGGAGTTGCAGTAGTCGAGGCGAGAGATGACCAGGGAGGGAGTGAACAAGGAGTATTGCAGGTATCGTTGGCTAGGAAGGGGCATATTTTAGAGATGTTATTGAGGTTTAGGTGGTAAGCTTTGGACACTGATTGGATGGTAGGCCAAAAGGAGAGTTGAGGGTCCAGAATTACACCTTAACATGCGAGGACGGCTCTATTGCGCACTGGCTTAAAATGAAACTTTAATTCTGGCTGCAGCTCTCACCTCCATGGTTATTCCCTTCTGCCACAAGATTTCCTCAGTCTTTCAGGTTTGAATAACTCCCAGCTTCAATCATCACAGAATACCAAGGTTATCCTGTTAATTGCAGGACATCATGGACCCACCGACTAAATGGTGCTGATGTCATCAGGTTAGCGTCTCTCTCTGCATCATTGAGGACAATCAAGTCTAAAAATCCAATTACAATCCTACACATTATGTGACCAGCCTGAAAACATATGAATCAGTTAAGTATGAAACACTGTATAAAATACAGCAGGAGGCCTCCAGAGGAGGGGAGCCTGGAGTTGGGTTTAAGGCAAATAATTCAAAAATAAATAAAAATGTATGTTCTTTTATAAAAAAGCTAGCTTAATCCTCTTATGAACATGAATATATAGGGATTTTACCACAGTATTCGTATAAATGATGCTATGTATTGGAATTGAAAAAGCAATACTGTATATCTTCTTTCAATTAAATATGAAACAAATTAAAGGTGTGTTTCATGAGATTGTGAGCTTTTTTTAAGACCTGCGACCTTGTGAAACCTAAGAGGATCTGCTTACTTTTTGTGTATGGGCCACTTATTCTGTATGGGACACTGTCAGTCTGTACAGCAAAGTTTCTATGACAGTATAAATGGCTGAAAATGAAAAAGGCACTGGCAAATTCCTCATTGTTAAATAACTATTATAGTGCATTATTGGACCTGACTATTTAAAGCAATCTATTGTCTCCAAGCTGTGCCAAGAAAATAACCTTTTCAAATATGTCTTGGCTAAAAGCTGCATTCATTTTATGTGACTCTGTCTCTTCCCAGCCTGTGTTATTTTGCTTTGATTCAGCAATGGCATTTTGTTGTATATCTAAAAGTGTAGGCAGCAAATATAAAATTACACATACCCACGCTAAAAGGAAGTACGCAATTACTGCTCTGGCGAAATCCCATTGTGACTACTTATTGTTTGGAGCCTGGTTGAAAAAAATTAAATAACGCATAGCATTTAAAAAAAGCAGCACTGAAACTGTGATCCATCCAATATTCTTCATTTAATGTACAAAACTCAAATCCTTCTTAAATGATCATTGACATTTAAAAGTTGGTTAAGTGCTGTCCAACCCTAGAGCCAAGTTACTATGTAGCACATGGGTATTTTAAATTGAAGGGCTAATATGGCATAATTGCCTCTAATTATCCCACTCAAAAGACATATGACCTCAGTTCATTGCTGAAATTAAATTACAAGTGCTACCTTTCCAAGTTTTTTTCTAAAGATGATTATGTGAAAAGTATATTATAGAATATTGCAACTGGTTTTGCACATAAGAATAATTAATTCTTCCTTTTCAAATGAGATCTAGAAGTAAAATAAAAGTCTATACTAAATATGTGTAGGGATGTAGTTTTGAAAACTTTGAAAATACTCACTGCCATGGAGCCCTACTGTTGGGGGTATCCTTACGAGGTGATCTCGTGAGGGATGATGGTCCAAGAAATCACAGAGGTGGTGGATATGGATATGTTTAAAAAATTAGAGAAAGAAGGGGCCACATAGCGTGATTCCGTATTGAGTATAAAAAGCACTTTATCGTAGTTGGAACACTTACATTTGAGAAGATGGACAAGCGCTTTAAAAGTACATATGGCAACAGTGGAGTCCTCCCGACTCGTTTCGTCTCCTAGAACATCGTCTGGGTTGTCAAGTCCATGTCAATGTGCTAGGAGACAAAACGCTTATAACCAAAGTGGGGGGACAAGTGTGTGGAATTAGTCATGTGTGCTGTGTCCCCAACCCTTCACTTATATGGTTGATGAACACTTGGGTGCTTTCATTCAGTGAGCAGTACCGTTGGGATCAGTAGTGTGCACTGTGTCCATTGTTTTTCTAATTTCGGCAAGTTATTGTGATTTATGATCATATCCTTGAGTAGCCTTGTGATGTCATCATGCTCCAGCTGAGCCATTGTATGTGGATTGATACCGGCCGCAAACAGGAACCGAACGGCACTTGCATCTGCAATGTTAACCCTTTTATGCTGCATTATCTTCTAGATTTGTGAGTATATGTGCTGTTTTATTATACATACATTTTTGAAAAAATGGAGAGCGCTAGATGTTTTTATAATTTCTTGCTAAGGGAGATCCAATAAAGTGTGGTAAGACGATCTGCTGTGTTGGAAACCTACCGTGTGGAAACATTCCTGAGCTTTGGAAAAGGGGCTCTGCAAGTTTGCTGGTTTGGAACCCCTGTGATTAAAGGGAATTTATTGTAGGTGAGCATATCGAGAAATTGCACAGTTGTAGATGACGTTTGGGGAAGAGGTCCACTTGCTATCACGATCTTGAGTGCATTATTCACATTAATGTTATTCACTAAATGAAGTGTTACACTTATTGTTTATTTATGGACTCACAATTAATTATTTAAGAAAGTTACAAATGAGTAATCATGAAAATACATGGGCAAAACATGTTCAATCCTAACAATATGCATGCAACAAATGGGCAACTGTTATAATACATGGGCAACAAATGGCAATGTGAGGGAAGAAATGGGCAGTTGGAACAATACATGGGCAAAAAATTGGCAATTGTGACACTGTGTCATGTTAATGTTAGCACCCAAAGTTATGTTCATAGCTAATGAGGGGCATTTTTTGCCACAAAAACAGGTCCAAGGGAGTTAAAAGGAGCTTCCCTGACCAAGGGCCAATTCATAAGCTTTAAAAAAGATCAGTAGTCAGCAGCATATGAGTATTGGATTTTGGGTTCAAGGGCTTCTGGGCAGTTAGGACAGCGTCCTTCATGATGGAGGGTGAAACAAATCCTAACACCTAAACACAATTTTGCTGTGTTTTAGTAAAACTGTACATATTGCAACTACTGTATATACTCAAGTATAAGCCGACCCAAATATAAGCCGAGGCACCTAATTTTACCACAACAAACTGGGAAAACGTATTGACTCGAGTATAAGCCTAGGGTGTCCATCTGCATGCCTCACTGTGCCTCACTTTGCCTCACTGTGTCCATGCCTCACTGTGCCTCACTGTGTCCATGCCTCACTGTGCCTTACTGTGGCCATGCCTCACTGTGTCCATGCCTCACTTTGTCCATGCATCACTGTGCCCATTCCTCACTGTGCCCATGCCTCACTGTGTCCATGCCTCACTGTGCCCAATTTCCCTACCTGATCTCCGGCGCTGTGTGACTAGACTGACTTTTAACATGGGAGTCTATGGAAGGGGTGCCCGGGTTTGAAAAATCGGTGCTCCCTGGCCTTAGGTCCCCTGGACAAAAAACTTTGTATAATTATAGATGAAGAGTGAGGCTACATGTGTGCCAAGTTTGGAGTCCAGGGGACCTAGGGCCGGCCAGTACCCAGTCCCCAAATTCACCGGAGAAATTACCGTTTAACATTGGAGTCTACGGAAGAGGTGCCCGGCTTTGAAAAATTGGTGCTACCCGGCCGTAGGTCCCCCGGACACCAAACTTTGCACACTTGTAGAGGAAGAGTGAGGCTACATGTGTGCCAAGTTTGGAGTCCAGGGGATCAGGCACACAAAGTTGAAATCAGACACAGACTCGAGTATAAGTCGAGGGGGGGCATTTTTAGCACAAACAAAATGTGCTGAAAAACTCGGCATATACTTGAGTATATATGGTACTTAGTGTATCCGGGTGAATTATACCTTGTTTTTTCAGGACAAGTTGGGATATCCTTTGGTGATAAATGGTAATAGATATCACTTATTTTGTATTATTATTATTGGAAAACTGGCCCAAAATTGTAAAAAAAAAAACAACTTTATTTTTAATTCAGCTGTATTTTTCTTGCTACTACAATATTCTATCACCAAAGAACAGTCCAAATTAAATTATCCTACCCCTGACACATTGATACCATATATGTGTATGTTATTTGTACCCGTAGTAGGGCCCAGAAACAGTAGTGCACATTTTTTATCCTACCTAAATTGTGCATGCTTTTTTATCCTACCTAAAACACACTGGCATTGACACTAGCTGACGCTGATACTGATGTAAAATGATTTTTTTATTTTTTTATTTCGTCCTGACAAATTATAGATTGACTTTGACCCTTATTTAGCTATTCTTTTTTTATTTTTAAAAATGTAGTATACATTTATTTATTTTTATACGTACACTTGCTTATTTACATTTTTCTCCTCTGGCAGGGAAAGAAAGATACAATGCATACACAGTGCCGGGCTTTACAGAGACTGATCACTGTTATAGCTAATCACTGGCTATCAAAGAGCGCTGATCAGGAAGCAGGTTGGTTACCAAATATTACTATAAGACCTGGAGCTCTCTGTGAGAGTTTGGCCCTGTGCTGGGAGTGCGCTCTGCAGTGCGCTTCCAGCACACACAAAGTTAGGCATATATGCGGCCTCCTGGAAGAAGACCCACTTCAGTGAGGCTGCATATATACGTACAGTCAGTGGAAGGGATTAAGAAGATAAAAACTTAGGGGTCTATTTATCAAAGTTTTCAACCAAGGTTCACACAAATTTCCACCAAGATTTTTCACATTTTCCACATAAGATCCAATTCAAGAATCGGTGCGGACACCACTGAATGCGTGGACAGGTAAGTTCCCTAATAGTATAAGTCAGCAGCTACGGTATTTGCTACTACTGATACCAATGTTGGGGGTTATTATTGTGGAAACTGGCACCTATGCTGGGGGGTTTTATTGATAAACTGGCACCTATTCTGGGGGTTATACTGTGAAACTGGCACCAATGCTGGGGGTTATTATTGCATAAACTGGCACTGATGCTGGAGGTTATTACAAAAACATCCATCTATGCTGAAGGAACGGTGGGGGGGCACAGTTTTCCATTTTCTCCCTGGGCACCAGATGACCTTGTCCCGCCACTGATTATACCCCCCCATCCCCAGGTCAACCTGTACCTTTCCCCAGTTCACACTTGTAAATCTTCTCAGACTCTATTTAACCACACACAATATCTAGTGCAATTTAAACCACGCCCACTCCCCGATGCACACCTCCCCAGGCCTAGGGCCCACTTTTGATCTTGCACACGGGTCCACTGATTTTTATTATATGCCCCTGGTGGTACCCATGTGAAAAGGGGCCATTCCCTACGTATCCTGTTTATCACAATGTTCAAACTATGTTGATGGTACAACCCAAAACCTTTCAATTAAACTAAACAGTTTTGCTTTATATTTTCTTTATTTTCTAAAAAATGAACATTGCAACATGCGTCAGCATGCATTGACATACACTTTTTACACATGTTAATGCATGTTAATGCATGTTAAAATGCACGTTTGATATAGTCAATGTAAAAATGCATAAAAAGCATATGCAATGATGTAAATCCAGCTTTTGGGTAGGTTCACGCCTGTATGTTAATAAAGTACATTGTGAACAGCAACACACACATAGGGGTCCATTGAAATTTACAGACACTCTTAAAAATGTGTATTAACTGAATATTGTATTATATATTTAGTATTATACATATATTGAATTATATATGTATTAACAATTGACTTGCGTTGTAAAGTACATTGGCACATGTAACATTTTAATGAATGTCAGCATAAAATAATCTTTGCTGTATTCTGTATTGGTTGTTGTATTGTCCTGTGTATTGATAGCTGCAGACTCTTGGATGATCATTAGAGCAACTAACAATGGGCTAGGTCACATTTTTCTGGCTGTTATTTATTTAGTAAATTTTTTTGTTGGTTTTGCAAAAAAGAGTAGGTTTTCAAGACAGAGCCTCTGGGCATTCCCTTGCTTGGCATTAGCTGACAGTTTTTAAGCTGAAACAAGGTTGGCTCTCTCTCTCTCTCCCCCCACAGGAAATAAAATGATCATAAAATCAGTGGTTTTGGTGGTCATGGTCAAGTCTTCGCATCCAACTCACCAATCTATGTTCAGCTCATGGCCAGGCAGAGTTTTTCTTTCATAGACAAATTCCTTCAAAGTAGTACTTTAACAATTGTATTTCACAGATGAAGGTGCTCTATTATCCAATCTTTAAAAAAATAATAATACTAAGCTTCCTCTTACTTTGCCCTACATCTTCCATTCTTTTTCTCTTATACCTCAACCTCCCTTTGTCCCTTGTTTTACATTGGTTTCATTGCTTTAATGTTAAACTGTGTGTAATGTTTACATGCACGACCTCATACTCTATTATGTTATATCCTTCTGGCATGCACATGATTTTTGGAGACCTATTGTTAATTACAATACTGTTATTACCCTCTATAACTGTCATGTCCATGTACTTGCATTGTACTCGCAATATTTCTTGAATAAAATTATTGAACAATAAAAAATATTAAGCTGCCAATCACAGCTGAGCAATTTGTTGTGCTTTTCCCAAAGGGTGACAAAGTTCGACATGAAGATTCCCATTACATTCAAAGGTGCCCATTCACGCTGTGATGCTGCTTATCATGTTAACGACTTCCCGCCCGAGCCATTGGCCGGGCCATTGTCAAAAGACACCCGCATTGCGGCGCTCAATTGCTGGGAGGACGTCCATGGACGTCCTCCCGTTTACTTCCGCGATGTGCGCCGCCGCGGGCGCGCATAGGGGAAAATCTGTGCCCGCTGTGTCACGCGGGTGCCGATGCGCGTGCCTGGTGGCCGCGATGTCCGCCAGCTACCCGCGATCGGCTGTCACAGAGCTAGGGACGTGGATCTCTGTGTGTAAACACAGAGATCCACGTCCTGTCAGGGAGAGGAGACCGATGCTGTGTCCCTTGTACATAGATCCGTCTCCTCCCCCAGTCAGTCCCCTCCCCCCACAGTAACAATCACCTAGCAGGGAACACATTTAACCCCTTGATCGCCCCCTAGTGTTAACCCCTTCCCTGCCAGTCAAATTTATACAGTAATTATAGCACTGTTCGCTGTATAAATGTGAATGGTCCCAAAAATGTGTCAAAAGTGTCCGATGTGTCTGCCATAATGTCGCAGTCACAATAAAAATCGCAGATCACCGCAATTACTAGTAAAAAAAAAGAATAAAAAAAATTTCATAATTCTATTCCCTATTTTTTATTTTTTTTTATTCTTTATTTAAAGATGTGTCACAGGTACAATAAAAAGGCAACTTCTCAGAACAAGCAATCAATGCAGAGCTTTTTCAGTACTACCATTACTACGTACTATGTTATGAAATATCAAAACAAATAATGGCAATAAGAAATACAAAACAGTCTTATCTTCATGTAGGAAACCCCTCAGGCAGGTCATACCAAAGGCAAGCCCGCCTGAGGGGGGGATTCTTCTAGATTGCTATGGAAATCTGTCACATCATAGAGGGAAGTCTAAAATGGGGTAAAGAATGCTGTCCTGCACACACCATATTTTCATCTACTTATTTGAAAAGAATTAGAAAAGAAACAGGAGAGAAAGAAAAGTGAAGAAGAAAAAAAAAAAAAAAAAAAAAAGGGGGGGGGGTTGCCTCCCAGGAGAAGGCACCAGTAGCGTCAGTCAGGCAGCAGAAACCTCTGATAAAGGGTCTTAATCAAGTATATTGGAGGAATTCATCCGAGAAGCGGAAAAGGTCCCAATGTATCCATCTGGACTTGTGTTCCTCAGATTTCTCCTGCAATGCTGCTGTCAGATCTTCCATCTGCCCTATGTCTTTCACTCTCGCGAACCACTGAGCTACCGTTGGTGCCGACTGTTGTTTCCACAAAGGCGGAATACAAGCCCGTGCAGCATTCAGGAGGTGTTTGAGAAGGGATTTGTGGTATCGTTTCCTTGACAATGGGGTGAGGTTAAGCAGGACCGCAGCTGGGTTATCTTGCAGTGAGATGTCTGTGAGCTTATGTATAAGCTTAAGCACTGGTTGCCAGAAAGTAGCAAGTGTAGGACACTCCCAGAAAATATGTAGAAGGGTACCCGAATGGAGGCCACAACGCCAGCAACGGTCTGTCTGCAGAGGGAATATTTTTGCCAAAACTGAAGGGGTTCTGTACCAACGTGTCAGAATTTTGTACGTGGTTTCCTGGTACCTACTGCAAAGGGAGGACTTCTGAGCAAAAAAAAGTATTCTCTCCTTTTGAGGTTCGGTAAAGGTAACTTGTAGGTCTCTCTCCCATTTGGCTAGGAACGGGGGGTCTTCTGTGGCATGGAGATCTAACAAAGATTTGTATGAGGCCGATAAGGATCCCCGGATCGGGCCCTCTCCCAGACAGAGCTCCTCGAAAGAGTGGAGCCTACGCGTAAAGAGCGCCGGGCTAGGCAATGATCTAAAAAAGTGCGATAACTGCAAGGTCCTCCAGTGATCTAGTTTAAGAGGGGCCCGTCCAGAGAGCAATGTCTCCAACTGGACGGTCGCAATAGTTGCGAGGCCCTCAGAAGTCCCTTTGAGCTTTGCGATAAGAATGCTGGATCGGTGAGACCGGGCAAAAACCCAGGGTGCCCTACAATCGGCGTCATTGGGGAAGGGAAACTGCTTAGTGTAGAAAGTTGGAAAAACCTGTCCATTTCCGTTAAAGTGGGGCCAATCAACGGATGAGTAGTTAAGCGTGTAACGTGGGTTTTCCCCGCCCAGGGCAGCCCAGGGAGCGGAACCTGGGCTGCCTCTTGTTCCAGCGATACCCAGAGTTTCGAGGCACTGTGTCGGCACCAGTCAACAACCCTGGCCATATGTACTGCAGTATAGTATAGGGCCGGGTCTGGGAAACCCACTCCGCCCTTCAGCTTAGGTCGTAACAGTAACGATCTACCAAGGCGTGGGTGTTTACCTCTCCATATGAATTTGATAAATACCGACCGAACCGCATGAAAAAAGGTCTGAGGTATTCTCACCGGCAGTGCCTGCAATAAGTACAGCAATCTGGGCATCGCGTTCATCTTAAGTACGTTGCAACGGCCAAACCAAGAAAGGGCTAAAGGGTCCCACTTTTTGAGGTCAGCGATTAGCGTTGACAAAAAAGGTTGGTAGTTGAGGGCGAGTATGTCATTTAGGTTTGCCGGGATTTTCGTTCCTAGGTACTGAATCGAGCGGGTAGCCCATTTGAATGGAAAATAGGGGCGTATGCTCGCTCTGGTAGCATCTGTTAAGGAGATATTTAATGCCTCCGATTTTTGTAAATTGACCTTAAACTTAGACAAACTACTATAGCGTTTCAACTCCTGTAGCAAGGAGGGTAAGGAGGTAAGAGGCTCAGAGATATAAAATAAGAGGTCGTCGGCTTACGCCGCCACCTTGTGTTGGTAGTTGCCGGCTGTGATGCCTCGTATAGACGGGTTACCTCTAATATGTTGTAAGAAAGGTTCTAGAGAGAGAACGAATAGTAGTGGGGACAGGGGACAACCCTGTCTGGTGCCATTGGATATGGAGAAGGGACTGGAATCGTAGCCATTTACTCGTACTGTGGCGGTCGGGTTCTTATAAATGGCTGAAATCCATGACAGGATGGGGTCCGGTATTCCCACAAATTTGAGTGTCTGTTGAAGAAAGGTCCAGTCCACCCTGTCAAAGGCCTTCTCGGCATCTGTGGACAGGAGTAAGAGTGGAATATGGGAGCGTTTTGCTGTGTCTATGATGTTCAATGTCCGGATAGTGTTGTCCCTAGCCTCTCTATTTTGAATAAAACCAACTTGATCTGGTGCAATTAAACGTTGCAACAAGACGTTCATCCTGGAAGCCAGGATTTTGGTGAATAGTTTCATGTCACAATTTAGAAGGGAAATAGGCCTATAGCTGGCACAGAGTAACGGGTCTTTACCCGGTTTAGGGATCACTGAAATTGATGCACGTTGCATGTCTGCAGGGAATCCGTGTCCGTCTAAGACTGCGTTGAAAGCCGTGATAAAGTGAGGTGCCAAGGAATCCTGGTACTGCTTATAGTAAAGGAGGGTAAATCCATCGGGGCCGGGAGCCTTACCAGACTGAGTGTCAGCTATTGCCGCTGCAAGTTCTTCTACTGTAATGGGCTTAGAAAGATCCCCACGCTCTTCCGTAGTCAGTGTAGGGAGATTGGCTTCCCTAAGATAGTCGCAGATGTCCGAGGGGCTCCGGGGTGACAAATCGGAGGGGGAAGGTTGGTCTAAGTTGTACAATTTAGAGTAAAAGTCTCGGAAGCTCTCCGAAAGTTCCGGGGAAGAGTGGACTTTAGACCCAGATGACGAAAGTAAAGCTGGTATATATGTCTGTGATCGCCTAGTACGTAAGGCATTGGCCAGTAAGCGGCCGCATTTATCTCCATATTCGTAAAAAGAGTGGCGGGCCTTCAACAGAACATGTTCCCTTATGACTTCTCGGACCCTAGTCAGCTCCGATTCAATCGTACGGTCTGGTCTGGCCTTGTGTTGACATTCTAATGAGTGAAGTTTAGCTAGAAGGTCGGACAAGATTTTGAGACGACGTTTCTTGGCTGCATGGCCGTGTTTAATTATGATTCCCCTAATATAACATTTATGTGTGGACCACACAGAGATCGGATTGTCCACAGAGCCTACATTACTGGAGAAATATAAGGCAAGTTCTTTACGGATATCCGCCGCAATATCGGGGTCATTTAAGAGGGCCTCATTGAGTCGCCACGTGGAAGTCTTGGGGGACGCTTGGGAGAGTGTAAGTTCCAGAGTGATTGGGGCATGGTCTGAGAGTGCGATGTGGCCAATGTCTGTTTTAGTGACCAGGGGTATCGCCGAGTGTTTTAAAAAGAAGAAGTCTATTCTGGAATAGGAGCCGTGTACATTTGAATAAAAGGTGTAATCCCGCTCCTGCGGATGAAATATTCTCCATATATCGATCAATTGATGTGAGTGCAAAAGGTTCTTGAGGTGAAGTCGGGCTCCTCGGGGTAGAGAGGACAAGCTTGAGGAGGAGTCTCTGTGTGGGTCCAAGGTCAAGTTGAAGTCCCCTCCCAAGACCAGAGTTCCTTCGAGAAAGGTGTCAAGGGTAGATAAAAAGATCTCAAGGGTTGGGAGTGGATTGGAGTTGGGGAGGTATATGTTCGCGAGAGTGAAAGTCTGAGAGAAGATCTTCCCCTTCAGAAGCAAGAATCTACCCTCCTGATCATGGTGTACATCACAGAGTTGCCATGGTAGGGATTTAGATATGAGGATACTCGTCCCCTTCGATTTTGAGGATGAGGACGGACTATGGTAGGCCGTCGGAAAGTGTTTGCTGGATAGCCTGGGTATCTTGTCCACCCTGAAATTAGTCTCTTGGAGAAATGCAATGTGTGCTCTGTGTCTCCAGAGCTCGGCTAGACAGCTAGTGCGTTTCTCCGGCGAATTCAGCCCCTTCACGTTCCAAGAGAGGATCTTTACCGCCATACTGCTAAAGATTCCGCCTCCGCTGGCGCCCTCTCCCAGGGCTTGGAATGTAGGAGAGGGAGAGATAAAAAAAAAAAAAAAAAAAAAAGGGGGGGAGGGAAGTTTAGAAGATGAGAGAAAAAGCAAAGAAAAAGGAAGAGTCTCGAGAGAGATAGAAACTCTGCAGAGTAAAGCTACTGCCACCAGGGCAGAGTGTACCTAGTGTGGGGGGGTAGTAAGGCACGGTTAGGTACAGAGCCCCCGCCATTGGCGTCCCCGCAGCCAGCATCGACCAGTGTTGGTGCACCGGCAGTGTCCAAAAGTAAGGTAATACATGCAGAACGACAAACCATCAAACAAACCACGGCTTAAGTACATTGGTAACAAGGTGAGTATTGAGAAAGTATCACTCAGGGAATACAGCCATGAGAACATTAGTCAGTGAAATTGAACATCAAGGAACCTACAGTGCACTGTACTAAACCATAAAAAAAACAAAACAAAAAAACCAAAGAGGGATCTATAGTAACCTTTTAACGCATAGGGGAGACCCTCCCCAACCCGTGACCTAAAACACGCAATCCCACCCCTGAAGCCCGCATCAGGAAACTCCCTGCAACGGAAAGGGTAGAATCAGCACTGGTCTAATGCTCTAAGCTCGGGACAGGCTGACCGATCAACCCCAGAACCCCAGGGGCAACCAGCCCCCAGGTCCGTCCCAAGGAAGAGCTGCTACTCCCCAGTGCGGTCCGAAACTCCATAGTCTGACCCATGAAGCCCCGGGTGCACAATCAGGAACGCAGCAGGCAGAGAAATGCAATTTTAATAGGCATAAATGGCAGTGCAACAAATGATGTATAAGTCAAAAAGGAGGATTATTTTAACATTGTATATAGCAAGGGCAGCCCTCGCTGTTCAGCTGGCCGAGGCAATCTATCACTTTACTAAAACTGCTAACATATAACCCACTGCAAAGGGAAGGGCGAAATCATCACTGGTCTAGTGCTCTGAGCCCGGGACAGGCCGATAGGCCCACCCCCAACCCCTAGGGCCATCCAGCCATCGGCCCCGCCCCAAGCCAGAGCCGTGTCTCCCACGTGTGGCTGTTAAAGTCACAGCTTAACCCATAACGGTCAGGGAACCTAATTAGGATAGAAGAAGGTGGTAAAGTGTCAGAACCATGGGTATTAGCTGCAGTACAACAAGCAACTTGGAGGTCAAAAGGGGAGCTATACTGACTCTTTATAATGCATGGGAGGCCCTCGCCATGCAGTGGAGCCAGGCATCTTATCATCTCACTGATAATCCAAATGTAGAGCCCCCTGTAGAGGGAAAAATGGGACCATCAGTGGTCCAATGCTCAGGTCCCGGGACAGATCGATGAACTGCCCCTAAGACGTCAGGGCCACCCGGCCATCGGACCCGTCTATTCCCTATTTTGTAGGCGCTATAACTTTTGCGCAAACCTATCACTATGCGCTTATTGCGATTTTTTTTTACCTAAAATATGTAGAAGAAACTGAGAAAAAAAATAGTTAAAAAAAAAAAAAAAATTGGGATATTTATTATAGCAAAAAGTAAAAAATATTGTGTTTTTTTTCAAAATTGTCGCTCTATTTTTGTTTATAGCGCAAAAAATAAAAACCACAGAAATGATCAAATACCACCAAAAGAAAGCTATATTTGTGGGAAAAAAAGGACGTCAATTTTGTTTGGGAGCCACGTCGCACGACCGCGCAATTGTCATTCAAAACGTGACAGTGCTGAAACCTGAAATTTCGCCTGGGCAGGAAGGGGGTTATGTGCCCAGTTGTCAAGTGGTTAAACAATACATAAACTCTTTTCAGGTGAGATTGTGTGTTTTTGGTCCCATAAAATCAATGCTAGCGCCTGAAAAAAGTGCAACACAAGCATTTTAACAATTTTTTCTTATGTTTTTGTGCCTAGCAACCTGTCTTTCATCCACCGGGATTACTTCTACGAACTCAGAGATGCCCATTATAATAAAATGCTGTAGAGAGACAAAAAGTGATTGGCTTAGCAGACATGGCTCAAGAGGTCTGATAACACAAGACAAAAAACACCAAACAGAAAAAAAGAAAGCAGAAATAAGGATTACAAAATATGCTATCACAGATTATACTGCCTTTCATTGGCCAAAACAATAATACCTGAAGCATGAAAACATAAAAACATGCAGCGGCTTTCGAAACATTGTGTCAAAGTCATCTGAAAATGCTCACGTGTGATAAAGTGATTGTAAAGGATTTTTTTTTAAATAACAAACACGTCATACTTACCTGCTCCATGTAATGGTTTTTGCACAGGGTATCCCCAATCCTCCTCTTCTGGGGTCCCCCACTGGCACTCCAGGCTCCCCCCTTCTGAGTGCCCCATAGCAATGCACATGCTATGGGGACACTCGTGCGAGATTGATCCTAAACCGAGTTCATTGACACACACAGAGTTGCTTGGCCCCACTCTCTCTCCTCACAGGCTGTGATTGACAGCAGCAAGAGCCAGTGGCTCACGCAAACCGGAAGACGAACCCTAGGACGACAGGGACACCACCCACCATCCTTGGACAATCCATCACCCCAAGCACCAAAGTCAAAAGACATGACCATGGACGCCCAAATAGGATCAGTAGTGAGCGGATCTCACCATCTACTCCGTTTGCTACGAAAACTCATCCGCTTCATCCCGGAAGAGGACACAGCAGTAGTAGTTGGAACAATCATCAATTCCCGACTTGATTATGCAAACTCCCTCTACCCTGGACTACCCAAATACCAGATGTCTCGGCTACAAGTCATCCAGAACACAGCAGCAAGACTGGTAACGGGGGAAAAAAACCATGGGAATCAATCACCCTGTCCCTGAAGGCCCTCCATTGGCTAGCCATAAAGGATCGGGTGACTTTCAAGACCCTCTGCCTCACTCACAAATGCACACAAGGAAAAGCTCCTCGATACCTATGCGAGAAAATAAAACACTATATCCCCAATCGCGTTCTATGATCGACTAACCAAAACCTCTTCCACATCCCTAAATCGCGCTACAAATCTAAAGGAGAACGAAGATTCGCAGTCCAAGGACCACGGCTATGGAATGCTCTACCAACAAACATCCGCATGGAAGAAAACCACCGGGCCTTCAGGAAAAAACATAAGACCCACCTCTTCTGAAGGATCATGACGACAATGGATACAAGCGCCTTGAGGCGATTTGGTTCGCATTTGTAGCGCTATACAAGTTTTCACTCACACTCACTCACTCAGTGGCTGCCATTGATGCCTTTATGTCCCATCAGAAGAGAGAAAGCAAAGGAAGCGGATTGCTCTCGGCACAAAGCTGGATTGAGATCTGGGCACACAGAAGTTTTTTTTTTTTAATGAATGAAAAGAATGCATTAAGTTTAAAACCCTTCTGCCTTTACAACCACTTTAAGCTCTGTTCACTTTAAGGCCTCATGTACACTAGACATTTGCCCAGCTCTTCTGAGGCAGGAGAAAAGCAGCATTAAAAACAAGCCTAATGCTGTATTTTTCAAGCATTTTTAGATGCTTTCAAGCGGATCAAGCTTTTGGGTGGTCATTTATTTAATTGGGCATAATATTCATTTATTCTGGCAACTAAAATGAATGAATGCTCAAGCGCTAAACACATCTTGCATTTACGTGTGTTTACACGTGTTTAGATTTCTGCCCCTAAACGCTCCCCCCTCTAAATGCCTGTAAATGCCTATGTGTGCGTGGACATGTAGGCTAACATAGAGGGGTGTTTAGAGGCAGAAAAAAAAGTAAGATGCATGTAAATCTGGTGTTTTTTAGCTGCAGTGTGCATGAGGCCTAACCATCCAATCTTCAGCAAAGCTAGCTTCTACTTTTTACACTCTCCCACACATACTTGGGAGGAGTTACTAAACGGGTGAACTCGGAATCTCTTGCAGCTGTGCATGTTTACCAATCAGCTTCTAACTTCAGCTTGTTCAATTAAACTTTGACAATAAGCCCCCGTTCCCATCGGTGTGATTTGACACGTAATTTGACAGGTCAAATTGCGTGTCAAGTCGGAGCATATTGCCAGGCCAGCTATAGGAGCGTTCCAATCGTTGCGACACTGGCTTTGCAGCGCCACACTGATTTCAAACAGTAGTTCCTGCACTACTTTTGGCGACATCGGGGGGCAATTTCAAAAGACATCTGTGCATGAACCCACGCAGATGTCTTTCAAGTCACCCCTGAATTTGGACTGAAATGCGGCTTTGAAATTGTGTGAGTTCAGTTGAAGTGTGAACAAGGGCTAAAACCTGGAAGCTGATTAGTTTCTATGCACAGCTGCACCAGATTTTGCACGCTCTAGATTTAGTAAATCACTTCCCCACAGTAAAAAGGCCCGTACACACGGTCAGAAAATCTAAAGTTAAATTCCGTCAAATGAACGATCTGCCGATTTTGTGATCGTTAGTATGCTGCTTTTGACAGACGATTACAAATTTTCGTCAGACAAAAACTGGATGTGCAGGCTCGAAAATTTTTGTCTGATGTGATCACAACGTCCAATTTTCTTTTCATTAGTATGGTTTTCTGCCCAAAAAAAAATCTGAAGAGCAAGACTAGGCATGCTCAGAAATGAAAGAACACATACAAAACTATTCAACACATTACGTCACTTCTGACGTTGAATTCTGTCGTCAGAATTTTTTTTGACGGTGAGTACCCTCTTCACTTTTGATTTAAGACTAGCAGCCAACAAAAAACTGAAGAAAATTTGTCCAATAATCTGACTGCGTGTACAAGGCTTAAGGCCTCATACACACAGTACGAAAATCAGATGGGAAAAGTCTGAAGACGAGCTGTCTGCGGATTTTCGGATCGTTAGTACGGTGCATTTGACAGACAATTTGACTTTTTTATCAGGCAAAAGCTGGATGTGCAGACTATAAAATTTTCGTCTGATGTAAACTCAACATCTGATTTTCGGATGGTCAGTACAGAAATCTGCCACACAAAAGTTGAAAGTACAAACATGCATGCTCAAAATCAAGGAACGACTGGGAAGAGTTTGGTCTTGTAAACTACTCTTCGTAATCTACAATTTACATCCATGACTCGGCAATTGTTGAATTTGTCAAATTTTTCATCTTCTTAAGCCCTGGTTCACACTGGTGCGATTTGACATGTCAAATCGGCGGCATTTTCCGGCAATTGCCGGCAATGGCACCGTCCTAATCGGTGCGATGCCGCATCTGCGACGCTGCACCGATTTCAAAAAGTAGTTTCTGTACAACTTTTTGCGATTTCAGCCTGTGATTTACATTGATATCTGTGCAGAAACCTGCACAGATGTCTCTGTAATCGCGGCTGAAATCGGGACTGCCAAAGGGAGTGAAATCGTGTGAGTTCAGCTGAACTCACACGGCTTCATTCCCGCAGCCCAGTGTGAACCTGGGCTTAATGGGATAATAATGAAGCTGCTTTGCTTGTGATACCGATGTAGTTTTGACAAACGTTTTTTAAAAGGCATTTGTTTTGCACGATCTGAAAATCGTGAATCAACGCTCACCAAACTTCTACTAACATGAAATTAGCAGAAGGGGCCCAAAGGGTGGTGCTTGAGAAAAGAACTTCCTCATGTTCATGTTTGTCAAATGACAATTTGCTAATAGTTAGTATGCTAGACAAAATCCTGCACACGCCCTTTTGACAAAAATCAGACGCTCGGTCGTCCAACAATCAAACCGTGTGTACGAGGCTTTACTGGGTATGTGAACACAGCATTACTGAGCTAGGAGAACATTCTCCTCCTTCAGGAAAAGACCCCTCTGAATTAATCGAGAAACATTTTCACAATAAACTCATGAACTAATAATTCTGTATTTTAAACATCCTCCCAGCTTCTTTTTCTATTCCGCCAGCATCTATTCTGTAAACATTCGAGTATTTTGTGGGTGAGAATGGAATAAAACAATGAATAAATCAGGTCTAATTAAAACCACTTTTGAATCTCTTGAAAACAATGGTCACAAAAGATAAAAGCACAGTTGTTTGTTTTAATAGTTATATAACCAATCAATTCCATTCCCCAACAGCAACTGTATAAACACATACCCTTTAGCAACTGCTTTGTACAGCCACCTGCACTCTGATCTAAACTAAACCTATACAAATGTTCCCATGAGAAGCTTTCTCTTTTCTTAGAATAGATTAGCACATATTACCAGCCAGACAGTGCAGCATTCTTTTTATGCAAGATGTGCTGCTTATCATCGGGGGAAATGTTTTATTTGGATTGTTCTTTTACAAAAAATGATGTCAATGATAATAATAAAATATTTCTAATAATAAGCCCTCTCTGTGAAGTGCTTATGCTATTTCCTGCCAATTATATTGTGGAAAAGGCTTACTGCTACCTGTACGTTTCTTAGATTACATACCACCATAAAGTAGATGTAGACTTGATAACATTTACTTTACTATTGGCCTACTGAGTCATAAATTGCCATTTTTTTTTTCCATAAAGTATTGTTTTTACTTTTTTTTATCCTTTGATGCATATCAGTGTTGCTGATATCCTTCATTCCTCAATACAGGAGCCTTTATTAAGGCGTATTAGGTATTATTTTAACAAAATCTGTAAATTTAAAGCGGGATTCCACCCGTGATTTTTTTTTCCTTAAAAGTCAGCAGCTACAAACACTGTAGCTGCTGACTTTTAATAAGGACACTTACCTGTCCTACTCGCCCGCGATGATGGCCCCCCTGATGCCGATCCCTCGATCACTGTAGGTCCTGCACCGCCATCCTCACTAAAGCCCCGTACACACGGTCGGACTTCCATCGGACTTTTCCGTGTTTTTTTGTCCGAACGGAGTTGGCCGGGCACACCCATAGCATACACACCACAGGACTTTTCTGCAAACTTTCCCAAAACTTTTTGCAACATCACGTGGTTTTTCTGCTCTTTTCTGCTCTTTACCGCCACCCTTTGGTCAACTTCTGCTATTGTTGGTTGATTTTAACATTAGTTGTTTTGTCCATCGGACAAAAGTCCGATGGTTTTCTGTACACACGGTCGGAATTTGCTCCATCGGACTTTTGTTGGGCAAAAGTTTGTCCGTTTGCAGACCCAACTTTTGTCCGATGAAAACAAGAAAAAAGCAAAAAAAGTGTGTCCGATGGAGCGTACACACGGTCGGATTGTTGGTCCAACTTGCTTAAAACTAAGTTTGTTGGGCAAAAGTCCGACCGTGTGTACGGGGCTTTAGGGAAACAGGCAGTGAAGCATTACGGCATCAATGCCCGTTTCCTACTGCGCATGCGCGAGTCTTGCGCCGATTTGTGAATGGGCGGCTGCTCTCTGGGATTACACACAGTTCCCAGAAGGCAGCGTGCCCCATTCACTAGAAGAGGATGTGGAAGAAGACCCACCGCGGATAAGTAAGAGGCAGATTAGGGACTTCTGCATAGCAACCGCTATTTCTATTTTTTTCTATTTTTTTTTTCTATTTTTTTGCAGCATTTTTGTGTAATTCTTTTTTTCAGGGTGGAACTCCACTTTAAAGTACAATTCCAGGTATGGATATTTTTACATAGATAAATAGGTCCAGCTTGCACCACTATGCATATACCATATCTGTGGGATCCATCTAGAAGCTGGAAATCACTGTAGTAGTAGGCACCATGACTAAAAGTGAGCTCCAATAGCTTCTAGGTCCCCTGCTGTTTTGTGAACGCAGGAGGGCGCCTGCTCAGCGGAGCTGCCACTTTAAAATCACTGTGTATTATCTCAGTGAATACCTAGACTTCTCTGATTGGATTAGGTGGAGAGGTGGGGCAGTGATGTCATGCTCTCCACCCAATCCAATCAGAGAATGCTTGGCATTCAGAAAATGCAAAGTGTTCTCTAAATGGTGCCCATGCCGAGCTAGTGACCTGTGTTAACAATGCAACTGGACCAATGTGACTATGGAAAAACATCTATTTCTGGAATTATTCCCTTAACCACTTTTACCCCCTGAATGACCAGGCCATTTTTTGCAATATGGCAGTTTTTTAACTGAAAATTGCTTGGTTGTGCGACTCTGTACCCAAACAGAATTGATGTCCTTTTTTTCCCACAAATAGAGCTTTATTTTGGTCGTATTTTATCACCTTCGAACCCTGCATTTATTTATTTTTTCGCTATAAACAAAAAAGCAACAATTTTGAAAAAGAAAAAACAATCTTTTTTACTTTCTGATATAAAACACATCCAATAAAAATATGTAAAAAAAAATATAAAAAATTCTTCATCAATTTAGGCTAATTTGTATTCTGCTACATATTTTTGGTAAAAAAAATCCCAATTAACATATATTGATTGGTTTGCGCAAAAGTTATCGCATCTACAAACTATGGGATAGATTTATGGCATTTTTATTTTTACTAGTGATTGCAGCGATCAACGATTTAAACGGGACTGCGACATTGCGGCAGATGAATCGGACATTAATTGACACTTTTTGGGGACCTGTGACACCAATACAGAGATCAGTACTAAAAAAAATGCACTGTGATGTCGCGTACACACGATCGGACATTCCGACGGATGTTGGCTCAAACTTGTCTTGCATACACACGGTCACACAAATGTTGTCAGAAATTCTGATCGCCAAGAACGCGGTGACGTACAACACTACAACGAGCCAAGAAAAATTAAGTTCAATGATTCCGAGCATGCGTCGAATTGATTCTGAGCATGCGTAGGATTTTTGTGCGTCGGAATTGCATACACACGATCGGAATTTCCGACAAGAACTTTTGTTGTCGGAAAAATTGAGAACCAGCTCTCAAACATTTGTTGTCGGAAATTCCGACAGAAAATGTCCGATGGAGCATACACAGGGTCGGAATATCCGACCAAAAGCTCGCATCGAACATTTGTTGTCGGAAATTCCGATCGTGTGTACGCAGCATTAGACCCCTTTTACACGGGCGGATAGAATTCAGCTTTTAGCTGCGGATAGATGAAGTTATCTACCGCACCTAAACTCACAAAATGCTTTCCTATAGCCCCATTCACACACTGCGTTTAGCAACAGTTTTGGTACATGGGGTTTTGTGCGGTTAGAAAAAATTCATTTGACTGCGTCCAAGACAGATTTAGCGCAGCTATCTGCACATAACTGCAGGTAAACGCAGTGTACTATTTCTCCTGCAGGTAGCAGTGGCAACGAGGAAAGAAAAACAACAGGAAGCACATCAGAAATGGCAATAATGTTCAGCCACAGCTAAACGCAGCCGCATGTAAATGCTGCTAATCACAATGTACAACTGCAAGTGTTCACTGTGCCTGGAGTCTTGGAATTTCAAAATATCAAAACATGCTTTTAACAGCGGCAGAACAGCCGCAAGTGTGAAAGAGGCCTTACTGTATAAATGACACTGGCAGGGAAGGGGATAACATCAGGGGCAATAAAAGGGTTAAGTGTGTTCCCTGGGTGTGCTTTCTTACTGTGTGGGGGATGGACTGACTGCTGGAAGAGAGGCATCTGTGTTTCTGATTAGCGGGAACACAAGATCTCTCTTTCCCTGTCTGACAGAATGACGGTCTGCCTTGTTTACATGGACAAACCGTCATTCTGTCATGCCTCCAAACGATCGCGGGTGGCCATCGCGGCTGCCAGACCTGCTGATTGGCTCCCACTGTGTCCAATCACTCGCACGCGCCCTAGACCCAGAAGTCGCAAACCACGTAGAGTTAAGTTGCTTCGCTATGACTAAACACTGTTGAGAGTGTGAAACGCATCAGTTTTTTATTAGCATTTTATGCATTAAGGGGAAAACCTTCTGTGCTGCAGCAGCCCCCTCAGACCCCCTCTTTCCTTACCCATCCAAACCAACAATGTGCACGAGTGCAGTGGTTCCCGTCGCTATCTCACTACTCATTCGACAGATTGATATTAGCAGGAGCAATTGGCTCCCGCTGCTGTCAATCCAATCCGGTGACATGGGAGCGGGGGGCTTGGCCCAGCCAATAGACACAGCAGTGGGAGCGAGCATGCACGGGTGAGCCTGGGGCATCCGATGAAGAAGAAGAGGAGAGGCTTGGATCGCTGGCGGGGACCCCAGAAGAAAAGGATCTGAGCTGCTCTGTGCAAAACCACTGCACAGAGCAGATAAGTATAGGCATGTTTGATATTTTTGTTTTAAAAAAAAGAAGCTTTATAACCACTTTAAGCTCATCACATGACTGTGAGGTGCCAAACAGCTTACGTCTAGGTGAAGAGCAGTGACTCCTACCCCTCTTGAATTACCTCTATAAGGCTCTTTTGGAGGTTTCAGTCAGAGACAGATTTCGGAAAACAATTCAACTTTTGCTATGCTTTATTTCTGAAAGGTGCTCAGAGAATCCTTTGTCACAGGCACACCCTGTATTAAATGTTTATTTGTAAAACAAAGCCTATATGTGATAAATGAACTTAGATATACAGTAAAACACCAGTTTAAAACCTATTAACATACAAAATTATAATAATTGACTCAAAAATCATTATATATTCCCTTTGGCCTTGTTACACTTCAAAATGTGGCATTTGACACACATTTTTAAAGCACTCTGAATGCCAATCAAAGCACCTCTCACTAAATAAAATAGTTTCTTTACAGTCCTTTCATTATGCTTTGATGCATCTCAAAGCCCCCAATAGAAGTCTATCTCCTAGTTTAAACGTTACTGTCTGAAGCTCGATTTGCTTCCGGATTGCTTTTCTGACAGCAATAGATAGACAGTGGGAGGCGCTGTATCGGCCTGCTTTAACCCTAAAACTACTGGACAACCCACGCTGCGGGGCGAATGCAGCAGGGCCCCATTCATTTTAATGCAGGGGGTATAATTTATTCCATGACTGCAAATCAAAGCATTGCGGTTGTGGCATGTGTACAACCCCCGCAGCAACAAGAGAAGCGGTAGAAGGGCAGTAAAAATGGGACTTAACTGTGGGGGTTTTACCGACCCTCAATCGCAAGTGTAAACAAGGCCTATGATAGCACTCCCTAACTGCACCTGTTGTCATACAAGGTGGAAAGTGAAATAGGAGGAAAAGAGGACTTAAGCCTCGTACACATGATTGGTTTTCTCGGCAAGAAACAACAAGAAAACTGTTGGGAGAGCTTTCTTACCGAGAAAACCGTGCGTGTGTACGAGGCTTTCAGGTTTCTCTTCAAGAAAACTGCCCAGAATCTTGACGAAAAAAAAAAGAAGACCTCGTCGGGAGTCTCATTTTTCTCGTCGTGATTCTCGTCAGACTGTATTTGGACGAGAAAACCGTTCGTGTGTATGCTTTTCCGAGTCTTCAAAAACCGCGCATGGTCAGAATCAAGTATGAGACGGGAGCGCACCTTCTTGTAAAACTAGCGTTTGTAATGGAGATAGCACATTTGTCACGCTGTAACGAACTGAAAGCACGAAGACTGAAAAGTGCGAATCGTCTCTCACTAAACTTTTACTAACACGCAGTAACACGAGATTAGCAAAAGTAGCCCAAGGGGTGGCGCCATGAGAATGGAATTTCCCCTTTATACTGCCGTCGTACGTGTTGTACGTCACCGCGCTTTAGACCGACAAGATTTTGGATTGACAGTGTGTATGCAAGGAAAGCTTGACAAGAATCTTGTCAAGCTTGACAAGAAACCCGTTGAGAAAAACAACGTTTTTTTTGCGACAAGATTCTCGGCCGTGTGTACTAGGCTTTAGAGAAGACGGAAACATTGTGGTTATGATCCCTTAAAGGGGAGTGCATATTTGACCAAAATAAAATAAAAATGTTTTGGGTCAACAACAGAGATGAGAGCAATATGAGCACAAAGGGTGAATCACTTGGATGGAATTTGTGTGTACATTGCTGAGCACTTTTTTTTTCTTCATTAGCACTAGAGTCAGATTGATTTATTAATTTAGTTATTTTGGAACATTTTTTTGGTGGTTTTACATTTAATGAACTTATTTTGACAGATCATTAATAAGTGCAATTATAGTATACAGTATGTTCTAAATATAGAACATATAGTGCCTGGGGGTCCCCTTAGTCTGCCTGTGATAAGTGGCAAAAAAAAAATTTATAAAAAAAAAAGATTTTTTTCCTGCAAGCTTTCTTTATTTTATTAACAATCGCTTGGGGAGCCAGTCTGTATGACGAGGCCACAATTTAGTGCACTCAGAACAAGATTAGAGATTTTTTGGATAAATTCCGGTGTCTGTTTCGCAGACTTTGGATAAAAGTAACAGGTGCTAAAAAATTGGGCTCTGGGTGTTGGTGGTGCATTCACACTGTAACCCTATAGAGGTACTCTTAATGAAAGCAAGAATTGGCCTTGCTGTAAAAAAAAATAATTATATGCACTTATCAAACAGGTGCGTAAAAATTAGGTCCTCGGGTGTTAATTGTGCCCAGGAAACCTATACCAAAAAATGTCTTACATATAAAATCAACAACCACAAAGCTAAGCAGCCTAAACAGTTCCAGCCTAGACAGTTGCAGAGATTCCACATTCCAAAAACACTTAATTGGAGATATCGGCATCAGGGGCTTGATAGCTGCTGCTATTCCAGGAATGATTAATATTGATGAATGTCAGCCAGTCATCAGAGTTTGTGGACAGACACGCTCTTTTATCTGTCACAAAACCTCTGGCACTGAATGCCCATTCAGAAAGCACGCTGGATCCAGGGCAGCCCAGCAGCTCAATTGCATACTGGGCAAGTTCTGGCCAGTGGTCTATTCTCATGACCCAGTAGATCATTTACTGGCAAGCTCTTCATGTCTGTTTTCGCCCCTAGGTAATCTTCTACCATATGATGCAGAGGTTGCCAATGGGATGTGGAAGCTGACAGCCCTGAGTGCTGAGGACTAAAAAAATCTTGAAATGCATCACTGAGGTGACCGCCTTCTCCACCGCTCCTCCTTTGACCAACAAAAGCCTCAAAACAAGGTTTTCCATGAGACTGTAACCTACCAGAGTCTGGAAAGGCATTACATAAACTCCTCCCCAAGGTGTCATCAAGATATTGAATCCTCTGCTTCCTCTGTGGGGATGGGATGAGTTCAGAGACTTTTCCCTTGTAACGGTGGTCAAAGAGGGTTGCCAACCAATAATGATCCTTCTTCTTGATGTGTGTTCTGTGGCATTGCAAAAATGGTGTCTGCATAAAGCAGGCCTTGAGAGAAAAGGAAGTCCTCCTCTTTCTCCCACTGCTCTGTACATAATGCCACGCAGAGTATGCTCCAGCGGGAACACAAGAGGGAACCAAACACTGGCTGTGTATGACCACCTGAAATGGCTACACACTCTTCTGGCCTTGCCTTGCAACCCTGGATACCTGTTTAAGAAAAGCTGCACCACCAAATTGGTGTGCCAGGCATGGCACATGTGTCAAATTTCCCTGTCTAAGAGTGGACAGGAGGCTAGTGCCATTATCGCACACCACCATTCCTGCCTCAAGCTGGCATGGCAGGAACCACCTCTGGGCCTGCCTCTGCAGAGCTGAAAGAATCTCTGCTCCGGTGTGGCTTCTGTCCCCTAGACAGACCAGCTGAAGCATTGCATGGCATCTTTTAGCCTGACTCATTGAATAGCGCCTTGAACTTTTTGGTGGGTGCTGGTGGTTCCGTGGACATTTCAGAATAGGAGGGCATGGAGGAGGAGCAGGGGGTGGAGCTGACAAATCTCACATTATCACCACCAGCTGTATGGAGAAGTGGTGGCAAAACAAGCTCCAGCACAGACCCCTGTCCTGCATCCTTCCTAGTTGCAAGCAGAGTTACCCAGTGTGCTGTGACAGAAATATATCATCCCTGACCATGCTTGCTGGACCACGTGTCAACTGTAACGTGGACTTTGCGGCTGACTGCCTTGCCCAACGATGCCACAACATTGCCTTCCATGTGAGCTGGAATGGCCTTATGTGAAAAGGAATCTGCCATTGTGTACAGCACATTCTGCAAATTCACAGAAGGGGGCAGAATCCACCAGACGGAAGACAGGAGTTGTAAAGCCAGCAATTTAGACAAGCTGGAATTTAGACGCTAGGCATGTGGGTGGCAGTGACTCTATTTTTTTTTTCTGCAGCAGCTGGGCCAGAGAAATTTGCCTGTTAAACTCTACAACTGTAAGGACCTGTGACACCCTTCATTAAACCATCATCCCTGTCAGTGGAGGCTGCTGAGAGGTCATGAGATATAACGGGAGTAGTCCTGAAAGGTGAGGAGTGTGATGGAGAAGAATTGTGTCCCTTTTGTGTGAATTTCAGGAGCTCTTGCCAACGGGTTGAGTGGTAAGAGGTTAAATGCCTTGTAAAGCATGTGGTACCCAAATGGCTGGTGTTTTTGTAATGCTTGATCTGCTTGAGGCGAAGTTTGCAAATTGCAACGTTGCGATCAGCTGCGCATGTGCTAAAAAAGGCCCAGACAGCTGAGCTGTGGGAAGTGGGACGGGAGATAACAGCTCCATAATCTGATGGAATATGGTGGCTGCTCTCTACTCTTAGTAGTAGTAGTGCAGTCGCTGTAAATCTGAGGGGCAGATCTGAAATGAGGGGAAGCTCTGCTGATTTTATCATCCAATCATGTGCAAGCTAAAATTAAGTTTTTTCTTTTCCTTCCATGTCCCCCTCAGATTTACATCGACTGCACTTCCAAGTGCACTTACAGTGCAATTTCAAGTGCACTTTGCACTTGTAGTTTGCACTTGAAGTGCAAAGCAGATTTGCCTTTCGTAAATAACCCCCTATGAGTGACCGCTGGGAAATTTTAGGTTTGCTCTCACTTTCTGAGACAATGGTGTCCAGGGCTGAATTTAAGCATTAATTGACCCAACAAATGGCAATACAAAACCTGCTAGAAGTTCTGACTTTCCATCCCAGTATTCAACAATAGAAAAAAAAAATCACTGTAAAAAAACTCCAATGTAGGGACAACCTGCTGAAAAACATTGCAATCAAAACTTCACATGCTCTACACTTGCAAACATTCAAATTGCTAAAGAAATCCTGTTACCAAAGTAAAAAAAAACAAATGCGGATAAAGGCACAGAAAGCAAAGAAAAACACACACACACAGCACAGTAGATGAAACATTTAGTAACAATAAAATCAAAGTAAGAAGAATTGCACTCACAAGTGATGTATAGGCCAATCACAGAAGGCTGGGATGTCATTGTTTACAAGTTGGCACTCTCTCATTTATAGCTGGAGCAGGCATAGGCAAGACTATAACCCAGGCAAGCGCCCAGGGCAAGGCAAGTAATTTACGCCCCCTAACCTGTGGACATTTAACACTCCCCGAGTCTCTTCCACTTATACACTAGTACTGACCTACCTGTCCACTACACTAATCTACCTGACCACTGCACTGACCTACCTGATCCCTACACTGACCAGGCCTTTTAAAAGGCTGCACAAAAGAGGCTTTTTTTTGCGCAGCGGTCTTACAAGCGCAACTTTTTTTAATTTAAAAATAAGACAACAGTAAAATTAGCCCAATTTTTTTCTATATTGTGAAAGATATTACGCTGAGTAAATTGATACCCAACATGTCATGCTTCAAAATTGCGCCCGCTCGTGGAATGGTGACTAAATTTGACCCTTAAAAATCTCCATAGGTGATGTTTAAAATTTTCTTCAGGTTGCCAGTTTTGAGTTACAGGAGGAGGTCTTGAGCTAGAATTTTGCGCTCGATCTAACGATTGCGGCGATACCTCACATGTGTGGTTTGAACACCTTTTTCATATGCAAGCAAGACTTACGTATGCGTTTGTTTCTGCAAATGAGCTCGGCCGAACGAGACGCTTTAAAAAACAAATGGTCACTTTTATTCTTATTACAAGGAATGTAAACATCCCTTGTAATAGAAAAAAAGCATGACAGGACCTCTTAATGTGAAATCTGGGGTTAAAAAGACCTCAGATCTCACATGTACACTTAAAAGCAAAAAAAAATGTATGTCTTTTTTTTTTTTTATAAAAAAAAATCCCCCTTTAAGATGTTTGGGCGGAAGTGACGTTTTGACATTGCTTCCGTCATCCAATGGTATGGAGTCGAGTGGGGGCCATATTTCCCTCACTCTACTCCATGCCTCAGAGGGGAAAAAAACTGATTGTCTCCGCCACTACCGACAGCTCCGGTAAGTGTCAGAGACCACCAGGGAGCGGCGGGAGGGGAGGGGGGGCACCCCTCCCGCCGCCGATAAAAGTGATCTCGCAGTGAATCCAACGCAGAGACCACTTTTATCTGAAAGCGGACCGCCTGCTATTTAAAAAGATACGGGGGTTATGGCAGCTATATGCTGCCATAACCCAGATATTCAACGTCAAAAAGCCACCATATAATGACTGCCGGCGGTCCGCAAGTAGTCAATTTGAATGCACTTTATTGAAGGAGGGCGCTCCACTGTTTTGTGACTATATATATATTTATTGCATTTTGTACAGGTGGTTGGATGCATAGTGATGCTAGCTGCCTCCTATAGTATACAGAGTTGAGTAATAGGTGGTTTATACACAGGAATAGCGTGGAATTTTTTTTTTTTGTTAATGACCATGCAAAAAAACACAGAACACAGACCCTATCTACCCCCCCCCCCCCCCACCACCACCACCACCACCCTCATCTCCACCCACAGCATTTTCTTGTGCACACGAAGTTAGCAAGTTACATCATTTCAGGTAAAAACAAGGTATTTTATTAGCATATTGAAAAGATTTTAAAAACAGATTCAATGATGTATTTAGCAGACCAGGTATGATTTATTTATTCAAAATATTGCAGTTGCTTTTTCAAAATAACTTTTTGTTTTGCAGTCAAGCCTCGTACACACGGCCGAGATTCTCGTCGAAAAAAACATGTTTTTTTCGACGAGATTCTTGGACAAGAAACTTGTCCCGGCCGAGTGTACACACGCTCCTTTCAAAGAACCCGCGGTTCTTTAAATGGAGCGAACGCGGTGACGTCATCGAATACGACGAGCATGCGCTCGTCACATTCGATGCCGTCGCCGCCATCTTGGTTCACCCTACCTATGCCTAGGAAGCTACCGCGCATGCGTCTAAGTCATTTCGAGCATGCGCGGGCTTCCCGGCGAAAAGGTAAGTGTACACACACACAATTTTCTCGACGAGAAACAGGCTGACGAGAATCTCGACGAGAAAATAGAGAGCAGGTTCTCTATTTTCTCGTCGAGATTCTTGTCGCTTTTCTTGACGAGAAACCATACACACGAACAAATTTCTCGGCAAAAAATCTCTGCCAGCAAGTTTCTTGCTGGTTTTTGCCGAGAAACTCATTCATGTGTACGAGGCTTTAGGCTGGGTTTTCACCAAAAAACTATTAATTTTTGTAATCTATCCTAAAATGAATAATTTTTACACAAACATGGCATTAAATTGGTTGCAGGTTTGAATACATAATTTTTTAGCTGGTATTAAGGAAGAAAATGAATAAAACATAAATCATTTTTTCCCAGTGCTAGGGCATAAGAATAAGATAAGAAAAAGAATCTCAAAATATAATCAACAAAGTCTTCTGAGTACAAACATACTACATGTGTGTAATGTTTACATGTGTATCATAATGATAAACCTCAAATTCTAAGTTTCCATAGTGTAAGGGCTCTTTGTTTCCCATATTAGCATCTTAGGCTGGCCATACACTATACAATTTTCTTATTTAATTTCCTTTAGATTTACCTTCAACTATGTGGTGCAAGGGCCTGCCTGATTGCATACAAATTTAAAGTGTTTAAGTTTGACCTCATATTATATGGTTTTGGTAAATCTAAAGGAAAGTTAAACAAGAAAATTGTATAATGTATGGCCAGCTTTAGCATAACCTCTTTCCTGTTGGTCCCCAAGTCCAATGCTATTAAATTCATTCTATAGCAGGGGTGTCAAACTCAATTTCATTGTGGGCCGCATCAGCATTATGATTGCCCTCAAAATATATCAAAATATTAGATGTCCAGCGAATTTCCTCCCCATATATTAGATGTCAAGAGCCACCCCACCATCAGAAGTTGAGTCCCCCACTCTCCCTTACATCACAGTGCACCCCCCTTTCCTTATGCTGCTGCTGGGAAGAAGCTGGATACATTGATTGAAAGCAGAAAGTAAGGGTCTTGAGGAGGACCAGAGGAGGGCTGGAACTCTCCTGCAGCTGCAGGAGAGGTGCGAGGGCCACATGAAATGGCCTGGGGGGCCGGATTCGGCCCGCGGGCCTTGTGTTTGACACCTGTGTTCTATAGCATGCACTGCACTGGTGATGACCAACAAGCCTAAAAACAGCAGTTTGCAGTACATCACTGTGTAATTTTAACCACTTGAGCTCCGGAAGGTTTTACCCCCTTCAGGACCAGGCCATTGTTTGCTATTTAGCACTACTCTACTTTAACTGGTATTTGCTCGCTCATGCAGTGCTTTACCCAAATTAAATTTATATAACTTTTTTTTTTTAAAAAGACCGGAATTTTTGAGAAAAATACAATATTTTCTTTTATTTCTGCTATAAAACATATCCAATAATAAAAAAAAAATCTTCCAAAAATGTAGGCCAAAATGTATTTTACTACATGTCCTGGGTAAAAAAAAAAAAATCCCAATAAGTGTATATTAATTGGTTTGTGTGAAAGTTATAGTGTCTACAAATCAGCCCTCAAATTTTCCACTCGCTGGAGGGCTGGCGAGGGTGGGCTGCCTCAGGGGAGGAGGGGTGAGCACCACCGGCAGGTGGGGTTGAACGGGAGCCATTCTCCCAGCCAGGGGAAGAGAGGAGAGGAAGAGTCTAGCTGGCCGATCATCAGAGAGCGGGGATTGCTGTAACAGCTTTCGTTTGAATTGCTGGGTTCCCGGTGCCGCTCACCATCACATACAGTTCCACCTCCTGGCGGTGCTCACATCACTCAGTCCCGCCTCCTCGCCCACCACATTTGATAGACAGAACACCAGTCAAATTCTGGAAGGCGCTGGGCGAGGAGGCGGGACTGTGTGGCGCCGGGCGAGAAGGCAGGGTTGAATGTGATGTTGAGCGGCGCCGGGAACCCAGCAATTCAAATTAAAACTGTTACAGTGGGCAATTCCCGCTCTCTGATGATCAGCCAGCTCGACTCTTTCTCTGCACAGGTGAGGCTGTACTGACGGCACAGGTGAGGCTGTATTGATGGGCACAGGCGAGGCTGTATTGATGGGCACAGGTGAGACTGTACTGTGGGCACAGGTGAGACTGTATTGACAGGGACAGACGAGACTGTATTGATGGGCACAGATGAGACTGTATTGATGGGCACAAGTGAGACTGTACTGACGGGCACAGGTGAGACTGTACTGATGGGCACAGGTGAGACTGTATTGATGGGCACAGGTGAGACTGTACTGACAGGCACAGGTAAGACTGTATTGATGGGCACAGGTGAGACTGTACTGACGGGTACAGGTGAGGCTGTATTGATGGGCACAGGTGAGACTGTACTGACAGGCACAGGTGAGACTGTATTGATGGGCACAGGTGAGGCTGTATTGATGGGCACTGGTCACGCTGTATTGATGGGCACAGGTGAGGCCGTGCTGAGGGGCACTGATAAAGTTGTTAATATTTATTTTTATAACTTAATTCTGCATAAAAAATGTAAGTGTCATTTCATGAGATAAATTATGAGGGCGTGTTTAGGGGTGGGATTAGGGGTGGGCATGGTTTGAACTGGATGGGGCAACTGGTGGTGAGTAACTCTTAAGGCCTGGCTAGTAGCTCAGGACTTGAAATTTTGAGCCCTGTACAAATACAGTATATACTTGAATTTAAAATAAAAACATTTCTCGGCAGTCTTGAATGACAAACTAGTGGTCTTCGAAAAAGTTTGGAGCCCGTGGATCAGTTACTTGACCGGAGATCCCCGTATGGCTCCGAGTTAAGGAGCCTTTGAGTGGCAGGCATCAGAGCTTGGGGTCTTCCCCTCCCCCCACCTCTTTTCTCTCTCTTTTCCTCTCTACTTTGTATCCTTTCGGTTTCATAAGGAGTTTGACAAGTACTATCTGAGTTCCAAGACAGAGGTACCCAGTGTTTTCAATTGTATAAACAAACGTCAGGTACTCTGCAATTGCTATAATGTCTGCATGGTTTGCTTTTGTTATTTCCGATGGGGAAAATGCTGATAAAAACATTGAAACTAAAGTTAAAGTAAAAGGGATAACTATCCTCACAATTTGTTAGTACGCTCTAATTGTATTACCAATATCCCATAATGTTTTGGAAAAGCACAAGGACATTGTAATTGTATTTCTATTTAGTACTTGGTATTCTGATCTTTATTGTTTACAAAATCAAAAAAAAACGATTGAAAGTAAAGTAAAATAAAAAAAAAAATGTTTACACTAGTAATGGCGGTGATCAGTGACTTATAGTGGGACTGTGATTGTGTGGCAGACAATTTGACACTAACTGACACTGACATTACCAGTGACACTAATAAAGTGATCAGTGATAATACACTTTCACTGTACTAATGGCAATAGCTCGGAAGGGATTAACATCTTGGGAAGAGCAAGGGGTTAGGTGTTATTTTTACTAACAATCTACTTGATTGCAGGTCCACTGATTTATGGACCTGCTGACAAAATCGGGGGGGGGGGGGGGAGCATGTGCCCTGAACCCAGAAGGCAACGATGTACAGGTATGTTGCTGTGCCTGTAGGACCTGCCTGTCTGCAGTACAATATGGGCAGGCAGTCCTAAATGGGAAAAGGAGTTAGAGGGTACCTATCAGTTTCTAATTTTCTCAGCAGACTTCTAGCTTTTAACCACTTCAGCCCTGGAGGATTTGGCTGCCCAATGACCGGGCCATTTTTTGTGATTCGGCACTGTGTTGCTTTAACTGACAATTGCGCGGTCGTGCGACGTTACACCCAAACAAAATTGACGTCCTTTTTTTCCCACAAATAGAGCTTTCTTTTGGTGGTATTTGATCACCTCTGTGGTTTTTATTTTTTGCGCTTTAAACAAAAAAAGAGTGACAATTTTGAAAAAAAAGCAATATTTTTTACATTTTGCTATAATAAATATCCCCAAAAAATATATAAATTTACATTTTTTTTCCTCAGTTTAGGACGATATGTATTATTCTACATATTATTGGTAAAAAAAAAAAATTCCAATAAGCGTATATTGCGCAAAAGTTATAGCGTCTACAAAATAGGGGATAGTTTTATGGCATTTTTATTAATATTTCTTTTACTAGTAATGCCAGCGATTTTTATCATGACTGCGACATTATTGCGGATACATCGGACACTTTTGATGCTATTTTGGGACCATTGTCATTTATACAGCGATCAGTGCTATAAAAATGCACTGATTACTGTGTCAATTACACTGGCAGGGAAGGGGTTAACCACTAGGGGGCGAGGAAGGGGTTAAGTGTGTCCTAGGGAGTGATTCTAACTTTGGGGGGGCTGGGCTACATGTGACACAACAGTGATCACTGCTCCCAATCACAGGGAGCAGTAGATCACTGTCCTGTCACTAGGCAGAACAGGGAAATGCCTTGTTTACATCTCCCCGTTCTGCCTCTCCGTGAGATGATCGCGGGACACCGGCGGACATCGAGTCCGCCAGAGTCTCGTGGGCACGCTCACCAAACACGCGGCAGGGGCGTGCACACGCCCGTACGGCGGCAAATTCAAAGGGACGTACAGGTACGTCCCTTCGCGCAGCCGTACCATTCTGCCAACGTAAATGTACCACCGGCGGTCGACAAGTGGTTAAGTAAAGGTGATGTTGGTGGCTGCAGAGTAGTGATGAGCCGAACACCCCCGGGTTCGGTTCGCACCAGAAGCCGCGAACGGACCGAAAGTTCGCACGAACATTAGAACCCTATTAAATACAATGGATGCGAACGTTCGAATTCTAAAGTGCTAATTATAACGACTATTATCCATGTTATTGTCCTAAACAGAGTTTGGGAACCCGGGTTCTGCACCAGGGGACATGTATCAATGCAAAAAGAAGTTTTAAAAACGGCCGTTTTTCGGGAGCAGTCATTTTAATGATGCATAAAGTGAAAAAAAAAAGTCAAATATTCCTTTAAATATTGTAACTGGGGGGTGTCTAAAGTATGCCTGTGAAGTGCCACGTGTTTCCCGTGTTTAGAACTGTCCCTGCACAAAATTACATTTCTAAAGGAAAAAAAAAACATTTAAAACTGCTTGCGGCTTTAATGTAATGTCTGGTCCCGGTAATATGGATGAAAATCTTTAAGAAAAATGGCATAGCTACCCCATCACCCCCCCCCCCCCCTACCCCAGCCCATTACCAGCCCCTTTGGGTCTTGTATGGATATTAAGGGGAACCCCGCACACAAAATAAAAAAGGCCCTATATACTCTGAACAGCCGTATACAGGCGGTGCATACAAGACAGGGACTGTAGGTTTGTTCTTATGTAGAATCTGTTTGTAATTTTGAACAGCTACATTGTTTAAGTGTAGCTCCAGCCCAAATACCTATTTTTAAGCTTTTTGGAAAACATAGGGAAGGGTTATCACCCCTGTAACATTTGTTTTGCTGTCTGTGCCCCTGTTCAGAACATTTCACCTCACTTTGCGTCCCAATGACAACTGTTTTTGAAATGTGGTGTTTTTATTGAAACAAGGATTGGTGATAAAGCATCAGTAGAGAGGAGACACCTTTCTCCCATATTAATTCTTACAGGAGAGAATTTTCCTTCCAAGGGGTAGATTTCCTCTCACTTCCTGTTGTCTTCTTCCGTTTGCAAGTAGTAGTCGTTTGTAAGTTGGATGTTTGAAAGTAGGGACCTGCCGTATATACTCTGCAGAAATTGGCCCCTTAGGTGTTGGTGTTGGCACAACACTGTAAGCACTCACAGTTACTCTTGGTGGGTGCTGGAACGCCCTGCTGTCAACTATTATATCAGGAATTGTAATAACATATAATTGTTGAACAGTGGTAGTAAAAATTGGGCCTTTGATGGTGGTGCTGGTGCCACAACACTGTAAGGCCTGACAGTTACTCTTGGTGGGCACAGCAATGGGCCCTCCTGTGAATTATTAGATCAATAATTGTAATTGCATGCCCCTGTTGAACAGGGGCTGAAAAATTGGGCCTTTGGTGGTGGTGGTGGTGGTGGTGGTGTTGACACAACACTGTAAGGCCTGACAGTTACTCTTGGTGGGTGCAGCAATGGGCCCTGCTGTGAATTATTAGATCAATAATTATAATTGCATGCCCCTGTTGAACAGGGGCTGAAAAATTGGGCCTTTCGTGGTGGTGGTGGTGGTGGTGGTGTTGCCACAACACTGTAAGCCCTCAGAGTTACTCTTGGTGGGTGCAGGAATGGGCCCTGCTGTGAATTATTAGATCAAGAATTGTAATTACATGCCCCTTTTGAACAGGGGCTGAAAAATTGGGCCTTTCGTGGTGGTGGTGGTGGTGGCGTTGCCACAACACTGTAAGCCCTCAGAGTTACTCTTGGTGGGTGCAGCAATGGGCCCTGCTGTGAATTATTAGATCAAGAATTGTAATTACATGCCCCTGTTGAACAGGGGCTGAAAAATTGGGCCTTAGGCACTGGTGGCACAACACTGCAACCCCTCACAGATACTGTACTTGGAGCACAGCAATGAGCCCTGTTGCAAAGTATTGCATCAAAAATTGTAATTACACGCCCCTGTTAAACAGGGGCTGAAAAATTGGGCCTTAGCCACTGGTGGCGGCACCCATAAACCAAAATGATCTTCCAAGCTATCATCATTAATCGGATCATTGAGGAGGAGGAGGAGGATAGCCAGTCAACATAACAGCACAGGCACTCAGCATCAGCATCAGTCTTGAAGGGATGTGACATTTTAAAATCAATTAGTCTGTTTTATCAGCATCAGGTGTGTGGTAGCTGGTGGTGATCCAAGACTGGTTCATCTTGATGAAAGTCAGTCGATCAACCGAGTCGGTGGACAGGCGCACCCTGTGATCCGTGACAAATCCTCCAGCAGCACTGAATGTGCGTTCTGAAAGAACGCTGGATGCAGGACAGGCCAGTAGCTCAATTGCATACTGTGCAAGCTCTGGCCAGTGATCCATCCTCAAGACCCAGTAAGCCAGAGGATTTTCGGTGGGGAAGGTGTCCAAGTCTGACCTTGCCCCTAGGTATTCCTGCACCATGTATATCAGACGCTGGCGATGGTTGCTGGAACCGATCATACTTTGGGGCTGCGGACTAAAGAATTGTCTGAACGCATCGGTCAGACGGCCACCTTCCCCACCGCTCCTTCTTTGACTGCCCGAAGCCTCAGCAACTCGTTGTCCAGGACCAGGAGTTTGTAACCTCCCAGTCTCTGGGAACGCGTTGCACAGACCTTTCTGCAAGGCCTCCCGGAGTTGTCTCATCCTCTGCTCCCTCTGCGACGGTAAGATAAGGTCCGCAACCTTACCCTTGTACCGTGGATCAAGGAGAGTGGCCAGCCAGTAATGGTCCCTCTCCTTGATCCAGAAGAATACGAGGATCCTTCCGCAGACTTTGCAGGATCAGGGAGGCCATGCAGCGTAGGTTAGCTGAGGCATTCAGTCCGGAGTCCTCTGGGTCACTAAGGACGACATGATCCGCAGCCACCTCCTCCCAGCCACGTACAAGTCCACTGGTTTCTTGGGACTGTAAATCATCCCTAAAAGACTGCTGCTGATGATGCTGAGTGCCAGCCTCCACCTCCATGCTGACACAATCCTCCTCCTCCTCCTCCTCCTCCTCTTCCTGTGCGATGGTTGGGACAGAAGGAACACTGTCTGGGTAAAGGGGGCCTTGAGAGGCAAGGAAGTCCTCCTCTTCCTGCCTCTGTTCTGCCTCAAGTGCCCTGTTCATTATTCAACGCAGCGTGTGCTCCAACAGGTGGACAAGAGGTACAGTGTCACTGATGCATGCACTGTCACTGCTCACCATCCTCGTGGCCTCCTCAAATGGTGGCAGGACAGTGCATGCATCCCTGATCATGCCCCACTGGCGTAGTGAAAAAAACCCGAGCTCCCCTGACCCTGTCCTGGTGCCGTAGTCGCACAGGTACTCATTGATGGCCCTCTGCTGTGTGTGCAGCCGCTGCAGCATGGCCAACGTTGAGTTCCACCTGGTGGGCATGTCACATATAAGGCGGTTCTTGGGCAGGTTCAACTCCTTTTGCAGCTCAGCCAGGCGAGCACTGGCATTATAAGATCTGCGGAAATGCACACAGACTTTCCTGGCCTGCCTCAGGACATCCTGTAAGCCCGGGTACCTGCCCAAGAACCGCTGCACCACCAGGTTAAGGACGTGAGCCACACAGGGCACATGGGTCAGTTGTCCCTGTCGGAGGGCGTAGAGGAGGTTGGTGCCATTGTCATAAACCACCATTCCTGGCTTAAGCTGGCGTGGCGTCAACCACCTCTCGGCCTGCCCCTGCAGAGCAGACAGGACCTCTGCCCCAGTGTGGCTCCTGTCCCCCAAACACACCAGCGCAAGCACGGCATTGCATCTTTTTGCCTGCGTACTTGCGTAGCCCCTTGAACGCCTACGGAGCACCGCTGGTTCCGAGGACAAAGCACAGGAAGAGGCCATGGAGGAAGAAGAAGAGGAGGGGGTGGAGGAGAGAGGTGTGTCACAACCAGTAGTAGCATTTTGGAGGCGTGGAGGTGGAACAACCTCCAACACTACTGCACCTTGTCCTGCATCCTTCCCAGCTGCCAAAAGAGTGACCCAATGGGCCGTGAAAGAAAGGTAATGTCCCTGTCCATGCCTGCTGGACCATGAGTCAGCGGTAATATGCACCTTACCGCTGACCGCCCTGTCCAGCGAGGCCAAGACATTGCCTTCCACATGCCTGTAGAGAGCCGGAATCGCCTTCCGTGAGAAAAAGTGGCGTTTGGGAACCTGCCACTGAGGAACCGCACATTGCACAAACTCACGGAAGGTGGCCGAGTCTACCAACTGAAAAGGCAGCAGTTGAAGCGCTAGCAATTTAGCCAAGCTAGCATTCAACCGCTGGGCATGTGGATGGCTGGGAGTGAACTTCTTTCGACGGTCCAGCAGCTGGGGCAGGGAAATTTGCCTGCTAGAATCAGACGTCGGTGTACTGCTAGCAGAGTGGCCGCAAGTACTTGGCTGTGACACACCTAATTCTACACCTTCATTCCTCTCAGTGCAGGTTTCAGAGAGGACTGAAGGTATAGTGGGGTTGGAGATCCCAGCTGATGCGGTGCAAGGAGAGGTCCGCTTTGTTCTTTGGTGTGGGTCTTTAAGGTAGGCTTGCCAACGAGCTGCATGGCAGGTCAACATATGTCTGATCAAGCATGTGGTGCCCAAGCGGCTGATGTTTTGGCCACGTGATATACGCTTGAGACATATGTTGCAAACAGCAGCTGTGCGATCTGATGCACTCGCCTCAAAAAAGGCCCACACCAAAGAACTTTTTGAATGACGGGCAGAGGCAGCGCCCTGCACAGGCGGAGCTCTGCGGTGTGATTCCGTCTGTGTGCTGCCCATACGCTGGCCACCCAAGGGTATCCTGCCTCGTTGGAGATGTGCCTCCTCCTCATCCTCCTCCTCCTCCTCTCTCCTATTAGGCACCCACGTGGAGTCAGTGACCTCATCATCCCCTCCCTCCTCATCACTGGAGCCAATCTGGCAGTATGCTGCAGCTGCTGGAGCATGACTGCCAGATTGGTGTCCTTCTTGAGCATCCCCTCTCTCTGCTCTCACGCTACTGCCTTCCTCTATCTGGGTATCATCATCAGATCCTTCGAAATGCTGGGCATCCTCCTGGAGCATGTACCCAACACTGTGCTCAAACAGTTCGGGGGACTCCTCAGGAGGAGGACATGGTGGGTCTAGGGAAGGATTGACTAATGAAGATAATGATACCAGAGAAGAGGACGCTTTGGCAGCTGCTTTGCCAGTACCCTGAGCCTGGGTGAGAGAGGATGAGGAGGATGAGGTGGGCTTGGTCATCCACTCTACCAAGTCTTCGGCATGATGTGGCTCAACATGTCCAGCTGCCGAAAAGAAGGACAAGTGTGTCCCATGGCCATGTGCTGATGACAATGCACCGCGTCCACGACCAGCACTGTTGCCCCCAGACACAGAGCCTGCTTGCCCTCTTTTTTTGCCTCCTGACTGTCTGCCTCTCCTTGTTTGCCTTCCAGACATTTTAATGGATGGCCTGCAGGGAGATGGGAAAAACAGCAATAAGGGCTACCTTCAGGTGTATACTGTGCAGGAGGCTTAGCAACAATGACACTGACACTGTCCCCTGCCTATCCTTCTCTGTCCCTAAACACAAGGATTTGCAATATGCTTCAGCAAGATTGGTTTAGCACAGAATAGCACACTGACAGTTTCCCTCACTGTCCTTCTCTGTCCCTACAAACAAGGTTTAGCACAGAATAGCACACTGACAGTTTCCCCGAGTGTCCTTCTCTGTCCCTAAACTCAAGGATTTCAAATACGGTTCAGCAAGATTGGTTTAGAACAAAATAGCACACTGACACTTTCCCTCACTCTCCTTCTCTGTCCCTAAACTCAAGGATTTCAAATATGGTTCAGCAAGATTGGTTTAGAACAGAATAGCACAATGACAGTTTCCCTCACTGTCCTTCTCTGTCCCTACAAACAAGGTTTAGCACAGAATAGCACACTGATAGTTTCCCTCACTGTCCTTCTCTGTCCCTACAAACAAGATTTAGCACAGAATAGCACACTGATAGTTTCCACGAGTGTCCTTCTCTGTCCCTAAACTCAAGGATTTCAAATACGGTTCAGCAAGATTGGTTTAGAACAGAAAAGCACACTGACACTTTCCCTCACTGTCCTTCTCTGTCCCTAAACTCAAGGATTCCAAATATGGTTCAGCAAGATTGGTTTAGAACAGAATAGCACACTGACAGTTTCCCTCACTGTCCTTCTCTGTCCCTAAACTCAATGATTTCAAATATGGTTCAGCAAGATTGGTTTAGAACAGAATAGCACACTGACAGTTTCCCTCACTGTCCTTCTCTGTCCCTACAAACAAGGTTTAGCACAGAATAGCACACTGATAGTTTCCCTCACTGTCCTTCTCTGTCCCTACAAACAAGATTTAGCACAGAATAGCACACTGATAGTTTCCACGAGTGTCCTTCTCTGTCCCTAAACTCAAGGATTTCAAATACGGTTCAGCAAGATTGGTTTAGAACAGAATAGCACACTGACACTTTCCCTCACTGTCCTTCTCTGTCCCTAAACTCAAGGATTTCAAATATGGTTCAGCAAGATTGGTTTAGAACAGAATAGCACACTGACAGTTTCCCTCACTGTCCTTCTCTGTCCCTACAAACAAGGTTTAGCACAGAATAGCACACTGATAGTTTCCCTCACTGTCCTTCTCTGTCCCTACAAACAAGATTTAGCACAGAATAGCACACTGATAGTTTCCACGAGTGTCCTTCTCTGTCCCTAAACTCAAGGATTTCAAATACGGTTCAGCAAGATTGGTTTAGAACAAAATATCACACTGACACTTTCCCTCACTGTCCTTCTCTGTCCCTAAACTCAAGGATTTCAAATATGGTTCAGCAAGATTGGTTTAGAACAGAATAGCACACTGACAGTTTCCCTCACTGTCCTTCTCTGTCCCTACAAACAAGGTTTAGCACAGAATAGCACACCGATAGTTTCCCTCACTGTCCTTCTCTGTCCCTACAAACAAGATTTAGCACAGAATAGCACACTGATAGTTTCCACGAGTGTCCTTCTCTGTCCCTAAACTCAAGGATTTCAAATACGGTTCAGCAAGATTGGTTTAGAACAGAATAGCACACTGACACTTTCCCTCACTGACCTTCTCTGTCCCTAAACTCAAGGATTTCAAATATGGTTCAGCAAGATTGGTTTAGAACAGAATAGCACACTGACAGTTTCCCTCACTGTCCTTCTCTGTCCCTACAAACAAGGTTTAGCACAGAATAGCACACTGATAGTTTCCCTCACTGTCCTTCTCTGTCCCTACAAACAAGATTTAGCACAGAATAGCACACTGATAGTTTCCACGAGTGTCCTTCTCTGTCCCTAAACTCAAGGATTTCAAATACGGTTCAGCAAGATTGGTTTAGAACAGAATAGCACACTGACACTTTCCCTCACTGTCCTTCTCTGTCCCTAAACTCAAGGATTTCAAATATGGTTCAGCAAGATTGGTTTAGAACAGAATAGCACACTGACAGTTTCCCTCACTGTCCTTCTCTGTCCCTACAAACAAGGTTTAGCACAGAATAGCACACTGATAGTTTCCCTCACTGTCCTTCTCTGTCCCTACAAACAAGATTTAGCACAGAATAGCACACTGATAGTTTCCACGAGTGTCCTTCTCTGTCCCTAAACTCAAGGATTTCAAATACGGTTCAGCAAGATTGGTTTAGAACAGAATAGCACACTGACACTTTCCCTCACTGTCCTTCTCTGTCCCTAAACTCAAGGATTTCAAATATGGTTCAGCAAGATTGGTTTAGAACAGAATAGCACACTGACAGTTTCCCTCACTGTCCTTCTCTGTCCCTAAACTCAAGGATTTCAAATATGGTTCAGCAAGACTGGTTTAGAACAGAATAGCACACTGACACTTTACCTCACTGTCCTTCTCTGTCCCTAAACTCAAGGATTTCAAATATGGTTCAGCAAGATTGGTTTAGAACAGAATAGCACACTGACAGTTTCCCTCACTGTCCTTCTCTGTCCCTACAAACAAGGTTTAGCACAGAATAGCACACTGATAGTTTCCCTCACTGTCCTTCTCTGTCCCTACAAACAAGATTTAGCACAGAATAGCACACTGATAGTTTCCACGAGTGTCCTTCTCTGTCCCTAAACTCAAGGATTTCAAATACGGTTCAACAAGATTGGTTTAGAATAGAATAGCACACTGACACTTTCCCTCACTATCCTTCTCTGTCCCTAAACTCAAGGATTTCAAATATGGTTCAGCAAGATTGGTTTAGAACAGAATAGCACACTGACAGTTTCCCTCACTGTCCTTCTCTGTCCCTACAAACAAGGTTTAGCACAGAATAGCACACTGATAGTTTCCCTCACTGTCCTTCTCTGTCCCTACAAACAAGATTTAGCACAGAATAGCACACTGATAGTTTCCACGAGTGTCCTTCTCTGTCCCTAAACTCAAGGATTTCAAATACGGTTCAGCAAGATTGGTTTAGAACAGAATAGCACACTGACACTTTCCCTCACTGTCCTTCTCTGTCCCTAAACTCAAGGATTTCAAATATGGTTCAGCAAGATTGGTTTAGAACAGAATAGCACACTGACAGTTTCCCTTACTGTCCTTCTCTGTCCCTACAAACAAGGTTTAGCACAGAATAGCACACTGATAGTTTCCCTCACTGTCCTTCTCTGTCCCTACAAACAAGATTTAGCACAGAATAGCACACTGATAGTTTCCACAAGTGTCCTTCTCTGTCCCTAAACTCAAGGATTTCAAATACGGTTCAGCAAGATTGGTTTAGAACAGAATAGCACACTGACAGTTTCCCTCACTGTCCTTCTCTGTCCCTAAACTCAAGGATTTCAAATATGGTTCAGCAAGATTGGCTTAGAACAGAATAGCACACTGACAGTTTCCCTCACTGTCCTTCTCTGTCCCTAAACGCAAGGATTTCAAATATGGTTCAGCAAGATTGGTTTAGAACAGAATAGCACACTGACACTTTCCCTCACTGTCCTTCTCTGTCCCTAAACTCAAGGATTTCAAATATGGTTCAGCAAGATTGGTTTAGAACAGAATAGCACACTGACAGTTTCCCTCACTGTCCTTCTCTGTCCCTACAAACAAGGTTTAGCACAGAATAGCACACTGATAGTTTCCCTCACTGTCCTTCTCTGTCCCTACAAACAAGATTTAGCACAGAATAGCACACTGATAGTTTCCACGAGTGTCCTTCTCTGTCCCTAAACTCAAGGATTTCAAATACGGTTCAGCAAGATTGGTTTAGAACAGAATAGCACACTGACACTTTCCCTCACTGTCCTTCTCTGTCCCTAAACTCAAGGATTTCAAATATGGTTCAGCAAGATTGGTTTAGAACAGAATAGCACACTGACAGTTTCCCTCACTGTCCTTCTCTGTCCCTACAAACAAGGTTTAGCACAGAATAGCACACTGATAGTTTCCCTCACTGTCCTTCTCTGTCCCTACAAACAAGATTTAGCACAGAATAGCACACTGATAGTTTCCACGAGTGTCCTTCTCTGTCCCTAAACTCAAGGATTTCAAATACGGTTCAGCAAGATTGGTTTAGAACAGAATAGCACACTGACACTTTCCCTCACTGTCCTTCTCTGTCCCTACAAACAAGGTTTAGCACAGAATAACACACTGACACTCTCCCTACCTATCCTTATTTGTCCCTAAACACAAGGAATCCAGGATTAGTAAAGGAAAAATAATGACACTGTCCCTGCCTATGCTTCTCTTTCCCTGCTCCGGAACACACTACACAAAACCGCCGCGCTGGCGGCCTTTTATAGTGTGGGGCGTGTACTAAACCCCCTCAGCAATAATTGGCCATAGGCATCCTGCCTGTGGCCAATCATTGCTCTCCTCGCTGCCGGCGCTGTGATTGGCCAAGCATGCGGGGTCACAGTGCATGCTTGGCCAATCACAGCGCCTGGATGACACTGCGATGGCGTAGTGCATTGTGGGCCGTTCGCGTCACTCGAATTTGGCGCGAACGGCCCAAATCGTTCGATCTTCGTCGAACGATCGAACAGCCGATGTTCGAGTCGAACGTATGTTCGACTCGAACACGAAGCTCATCCCTGCTGCAGAGCTGCTTGAACCATTTTATTGCATATGAATATTGTACATTGTAGATTGTTTCTGTGTTACAAACCAGCGGCTCTGGATACATAGTTGGTCCAGGGGCAGAAAGGAATGATCCCAATGACTGACTGACATGCTAGATATGTGCTAGAAGTGATGACACACAAATACCTTTGCCGTGGTTTAAAGGAGGGTTGTTTTAATTTGCTTAAGCTCATCTCATAAACTGGTTAAAATGTTCCATTAGGTATGACAAATGCCATGCATCTTTCCTTTCTGTTTTAATAAATAACATGCAATACTGTTAATATGTGAAGTTACCCCTCATGACCAATTTAAATCTATTAAAGTGCGCTCTAATGCCGCGTACACACGATCGTTTTTAATGACGAGAAAAATGTTTTTTTTTAAATGGTCATTAAAAATTATCATGTGTGGGCTTTCCAGCATTTTTCCCGATGAGAAAAACGCAGAGAATCACAACGAGAAAAATTGGAACATGCTCTAATTTTTCACGTCGTTTTTGTACATCGTCGTTTTTCCCATCATGAAAAACGGCCGTGTGTGGGCTTTAACGACGTGAAAAAAAATGCGCATGCTCAGAATCAAGTATGAGACGAGAGCGCTCGTTCTGGTAAAACTAGCGTTCGTAATGGAGATAGCACATTCGTCACGCTGTAACGGACTGAAAAGCACGAGGCTGAAAAATGCGAATCGTCTCTCAACAAACTTTACTAACATGAAGGGTGGCGCCATCCGAATGGAACTTCCCCTTTATAGTGCCGTCATACGTGTTGTACGTCACTGCGCTTTACTCGAACATTTTTTTCCACAATAGTGTGTAGGCAAGGCAGGCTTGAGAGAAAACACGATAAATCACGTCGAGAAAAATGCAGTTTTTTTCAATGACGTTAAAAACGATCGTGTGTACGCGGCATAAGAAGAAAGGTTCTTTCATAAGTTACAGTTAGTTCCCCTAAACCAGCATGAACAGGATTCTATTTTTCTTATTACATAAAGATAATATGAATACAGAGGATAGAGCCTATGGGGGTTATTTATGAAAGGCAAATCCACTTTGTACTACAAGTGCAAGCTACAAGTGCAAAGTGCACTTGAAATTGCACTGAAAGTGCTCTTGGAAGTGCAGTTGCTGTAGATCCGAGGGGGACATGCAAGGAAAATAAAAAACAGCATTTTAGCTTCCACATGATTGGATAATAAAATCAGCAGAGCTTCCCCTCATTTCAGATCTACCCTCAGATTTACAGAGACTGCACTTCCAAGTGCACTTTCAGGGCAATTTCAAGTGCACTTTGCACTTGTAGTTTGCACTTGTAGTGCAAAGTGGATTTGCCTTTCGTAAATAACCCCCTATGTGTCTAGAGCTTCTGGTCTTCATTCCAAGATAACTACAATGCATCAGACGTTTACTGCAAAATAAAAAAAAATTATAAAGTTAAACCATTTTAGAGCAGGGGAACTCTTTGCTCTAGATGTGAGTAATATACTTAATTGGTTGGCTTTGATTGTCTGCAGTACCTCTTGAAAACTGATCTGTGGGCAGCTCTAGGTCCCTCCCTGGCACAATTTGTGGGAGTTGGGCGGATCCAGAGTCTTTTCTCGGGAGGGGCACTGCCAAAAAATATATATTTTTTGTGGGAAATTTATCGGGGAAATGGCTGGTGTCGGCGCTTCAATCATCCCTGCACCATGGTTGTTATGGTGTCAGGATGATTGAAGCGCATTATTTCTATTATTACATTGTAATATAAAATTAAATAGTTCAATGCCGAATCAGTGGGAGCCCCGAGTGTGTCACTTGCCACCGACACCTGCAATTAGTGGGAGCCCTGAGCGTGTCACTTGCCACACGTTGCGGATTGTTACTTGCCACGTCACCTGCCACATCTTGTGGATTGTCACTTACCACACCTTGTGGATTGTCACTTGCCACATCACCTGCCACACCTCGCAGATTGTCACTAGCCACACCTTGCGGATTGTCACTTGCCACTAACCTGCCACACCTTGCTGATTGTCACTTGCCTGCCACCAGATGCAGATTGTCATTTGCCATGTCACCTGACACAATTTGCGGATTGTCACTAACTTGCCTGCTAAGGTGTAGTTTTGGTTGTCTGTTGCTGTGTCCCAGACTCCCAGAGTCAGGCAGCAGAGAGATAATGTAATCTCTCTGCTGCCTGCACAGTGAGGGCGGAAGTCACTGCAGGAATGCAGGGCAGGCATGGGCGGTGAGAGATGAGCCTGCTCTCTCACTCTCACCTGCACTGCCAACACACTGAGCAGCACGGTCTGCCCACGAACCGCACCGCCCGCCCACAAACCGCGCCGCAAGCGGAGCCGCCCGCTTTCTTACCCGTCTGTGGAGCCGAACGCTATCGCACCTGCCTGCAGAGTGGCCCAACGTGACTCACTGACGTCACTCGTTGCTAGACGCCAAGCGGCCCAGGCGTTAGCAAAGAGTGCAGGCAAGAGGCTCCACCCACCTCCTCCTCCGCTCCTGGTATCGTGTCAGTGCGCCGCGTAACTACATTAGACGAGTCTCTCTCTCTGTGCCGCTGATTGGCTGATGTGAGAAACTGAGAGAGAGACTCAGAGAGGCAGCGGCAGCCGCAGAACAAGTACTGTATATACTCGAATATAAGCCGACCCGAATATAAGCCGAGGCACCTAATTTTACCCCAAAAAACTGGGAAAACGTATTGACTCGAGTATAAGCCTAGGGTGTCCATCTGCATGCCTCACTGTGCCTCACTGTGCCCATGCCTCACTGTGCCCATGACTAAACTGATGTTTAACATGGGAGTCTATGGAAGGAGTGCCCGGATTTGAAAAATTGTTTCTCCCCGGCCGTAGGTTTCCCCGACACTAAACGTTGCACACTTGTAGAGGAGACATGGGGCTACATGTGTGCCAAGTTTGGGGTCCAGGGGACCTACGGCCGGCCAGTACCGGGTCCTCAAAGTTACCGGAGAAATGACCATTTAACATTGGAGTCTATGAAAGGAGTGCCCGGGTTTGAAAAATCGGTTCTCCCTGGCCGTATGTCTCCCAGACACCAACCTTTTAACACATTCGTAGAGGAGACATGGGGCTATATGTGTGCCAAGTTTGGGATCCTATGGCCGGCCAGTACCGGGTCCCCAAAGTCCGGGAGATCAGGCGCAAAAAAAAAAACAGAGCAAGCAAGTGAGTGTGACAGATGGTCTCGGGGGGGCAATTGCCCTGTTGCCCCCCCCTGGACCCGCCCCTGGTTGGGGGCTGGTAGTCCAGTGCTGAAGATGTGCCCCCTCACACTGGCTCCTATATAACAGTCCCCTCACACTGACGACCTCACCTGCACACTCTTTTCTCAGTCATTGGAGGACCAAAGCCCAGGACAGCCAATAGGATGTGTTCACATCATGCAGGGGACCCCAAGACAGAAGGACTCTAAAGGCCCGTACACACGATACGGAAATTGGATGGAAAATTTTGTAAGATGACCTGTCTGACGATTTTCGGATCGTTAGTATGGTGCTTTCGACAGCCAATTTCATTTTTCGGCAGACAAATGCTTGATGTGCAGACTACAAATTTTTGTCAGATGTTAACTCAACGTCCGATTTTCATTTCATTAGTATAGTTCGTATAGTTTTCGTACGAAAAAAATCATAAGAGCAAGACTACGCATGCTCAGAAACGAAAGGATACATACAAAACTATTCAACATTGTATTCTGTCATACAAAAAAAAATTGTATTGTGAGTAACCTCTTCATTTTCAACATGAGACTTTCAACATGAGACAAAAAACGGACGTCCAGTCGTCCGGTCGTCCGAAACTCTAAGCGTGTGTATGAGGCTTAGGACTAGGGATCTGAATTGGCCATGGATTTTGATGAAGAAGGGGGCAGAAAAAAACATATCATTCACCAACTCATATCAATAAGCAAAGGGGAAACAACCAGAATATACTTGGGAGGGGGGCTTTTCCCACATTGGGAATGTCTTTATGCCAAAAGGCTGTAGAATTTTTCTGACTGACCCACATCAGTGTTGGTAGTGTTGAATGACACACCATTCATGTCAGCTTTCCTGCATTACCTGTCATAGTAGAAGTACACATTTAGCAACAATAAAATGTAAATAAACACTACATAAATATTTTTAATATTGAGCAGGGGGTGATACATTTGTAATTTTACACTTACTTGTAGTGATTGTCTCTTATGCCGTGTACACATGATCGTTTTTTACCGATGAAAACAGTCCGATGGACTTTTCTCATTGGACAAACCGATCGTGTATGGGCCCCATCTGTCTTTTTTCCATCGGTGTGAAAAAATAGAACATGTTTTAAATTTATCAGATGGGAAAAAAAACAATAGCAAATTCCGATCGTCTGTGTGGAACTCCATCGGACAAAAAACCCACGCATGCTCAGAATCAAGTCAACGCATGCTCAGAAGCATTGAACTTAATTTTTCTCGGTTTGTCGGAGTGCTTTACGTCACAGCGTTTGGGACGGTCAGATTTTTGACTGATGGTGTGTAGGCAAGACTGATGGAAGTCAGCTTCATCGGAAATTCGATGGAAAAATCCATCGGATTTTATTCCAACGGAAATCCGATCGTGTGTACAGGGCTTTACAGTTATAATGGAGAGAGAATGTGTTAGAGGTACTGTATCCAAAGTATTCTTTTTCTTGTAGTGTGAAGTAAAATATATTGAGTAGTACAATGACGGAGGCTAGGCTGCTTCCATTCACAAAAAGGTATCTCCCACTGCTGCTTTTGTAGTTTGACAGACGGCCCCATCAGCTGTCAAATACTAGAACAGTGGCTGCATCCAATTGAATGCAGCTGCTGTTTGGTCACAAAATTTCCTGCAGTGCCTTTCAATGTGTGCCACCCTAATCACCCTGTGCAGCACAGATTCCAACTACTGCCCTCCTTTTCTTCCCACATCGCTACCGGCTTCCTTCCTCTCCTTTCCCGCCAGCTGTTACTGAGTGGGGGAAGGGGTTGGAAAATATGTAATTCACCGGCCCCTTCCATTTCTGAATGAACATTGTGAGTTATCGGTAATGTGTGTTTGAGCTTTGGGGTGCACACCCTAATCCAATGGGCTGCGCACACCTATGGGATTGACTGTTGTCATCCTAATACAGAGAGTGTCTGAGCACAGATATTCACAGCAGGATCACTAGTTATAATTCCAATAAAAGCTGCAAATTTTACATATACTTTAACTGAAAAAAATATTAATTAAACAGTCGATTACTATATGATCTAAATGTATGGGTGTTGTGTCCTGTAGTCTGGGGGGCAGAGCAGTTATGCAGTAGATATGCAGTGCTTTGTAAACAAGCTCAGCTACCCATAAGTATATTACAAAAACAACAGCAATTACAAATAGTTTATACATATAATAGAACATATTACATGTTACAATGAATAGTGACATGTACAGGCCAGAAGTATGAACATCAAAATGGAAAATGCTCTGACCCTGGCTTTTTTTTAATAACAAACATGTCACACTCACCTGCTCTGCAATGATTTTGCCCAGAGCAGCCCCAATTCTCTCTATATGAGATCCATCACTGGGGCACTTGGCCCTTCCCTCCTGCTGATTGCCCCCAGAGCAAGCAGCTTGCAATAGGGGCACCCAAGCAGGCTCATTCCCGAGCCGTGGCTCTGCATGTCTATTCACATACGGAACTGCAGATCAGCCCTGCCCCCTCTCTCCTCATTGACTCAGTCAATAAGGAGGGAGATTCCCCAGAAAGCTGAGGCGCTTGTGCACATCGTTGGTTCGAGAGAGAACTCAGGTAAGTTTTAGGGATGGAGGGGCATAGAATCCATGAAGGTAAAAAACCTTGAGCCATTAGAACCACTTTAAAGTATATCAACGGTCAAAATGTAAAATCATACATTTATCTCCATGTTGAGTAGGTACTGCTGAGTCACACATTTCACAGAACCTCCCTTCTGATCTACAAAGGAGCTGAGGGGAGGAGCTTCAAGAGGCAGAGGCAGCCTAGGGATTGCTGCTTGCAGGCAGCAGGGTACCATGGGATATATAGTCCTTATAAATTGAATGCAAAAGAATGAACAAAGGAGAACCTGCAAAGCATGCAAGGAATCCAGGAAGTTGTGGAAAGAGATAGACAGCAGACAAACAGCACTCAAAACATGAAAGGAGACTTTTCAAGTAAGCTTATATTGGATTGTTTTAAGTGTACGTTGTTACTATAGATTTCCTTTAAAAATGTCTTTCATAGGCTATCCAGAGTCCTGAATATAAGCGGTATGGAAGAATTTCTTAAATCTGACCTTTAGAAATAAATAAAACAAATTCAGTTTAAATATTTTATTTTCTGCCTATAATCACCATATTATAGTCAACCTGTAAGTCTGCCATAATCACAAATGCCTATATTTCAAATACAAATGAAGCATTTATAATGCTTTAGTACAAAACATCAGCTATTGCCTTTATATATAAACTATAAACATATATATGACACTATAGTGTCATTTTTTTTCCCTAGAGTTTTCTTTTTTATACCAATACCAATAGTCATTGATTGTAGAATTACTCTGTATCTACAGATGCCAAAAGAAAATGTTATTAAAAATAAATTATTATTTTTTTACTTTTAACTTGCACATGTGCTTTAGCTTTAAATACTTTTCTGAGCACATCAATCAGATTTTTCAGCATTACATAAACCATATCTGCTGGAGAGAGGCATAAGGTAAAAAGAGCTCTACTAGTTAATTATCAATGACCGACCACCACAGCCTGGTTCCATATTAATCGGCTTTCACTAGTGTGCCTTTGTGAAAGCTGTGGGATTATAAAACACACCTGCTGCTCTCTGTTTGTCCTGTGGGTGGCAGGTTTATCACATAGCAATAGAAGGGCACACAGGAGAGGTTCTCGAAAAAGCCAGATTAAAACACCCTTCTTTCAGAATTATTCCCTACTGCTTCAGTGAAGTAAACAGTGCCACTTGCAATGTTGTCATTATTTCCAGCATAACTTAGATGCTGATGTATCTCACAGCTGGACCATTCTGTGGGAGCCATATTTACTTGTCTTCTGGGGTGCCAGACATCACAGTGACCTGCTGCTATGCACTTCATCTTGAAGAGTGGACACTGGATGACAACCACTTTAGAGGGTGAATCAGCTTGGATGCTAGTTTTTCTAATCTCTAATCTCTCTATGTTAGAAGCGCAGAACCTTATTTTCCTCTTAAACCCTGATAATTAATCTTTACTGATGGAACATGCTCAGGATGGTGCAGCACAGTGATCAGAAGAGAAGGTCTTACAGTACTTGTCAAGTTCCTCATCTCTTTAACACATTAGGACAAAAACACAAACACAGTATACAGTATGCATCATACTGACTCTAATCCTATTGGCACCTGTCACTTATCCAAACGGGTTCCTTTAATGTGCCATAAATGTCTGACTTCAAATAATCTGGGTGGCCCTATGTAGTGGCCACCTGTTTCTAAATGACTTTGGATGGGTTTCTTTGTTGTATTGTATAAGTACACAGAATGTCATCAGCACTGAAGCCTTCACCTTAGACTGTCAACTTAGAATGTCAACTTTTTTTCATAACTCTGACCATGGCTAGACAGCAACTGCAAAATAAACAATTGTTAAACATGCAGGCTGAATTTGAAAAGATAAATATTAAGATTAAACGTGAAAAAGAAACAAAAATTGAAAATGAAAAATGTAATCCTATTTTCAAACATTGCACTGTCATCAATGTAATTAATGAAATTGTGAAAATGCCAATGCATTGTTCAAAAACACGTCCAAGATGATACTGATTAAATGAATAGCAGCATCTATTCAGAATTAGCAGAATTTGCAGAATTAGGATGACTACATAAAGACTATAATGTAAGAAGAGTAGCTACCAGAATGTGCACATTAGAAGTGCTGTCGGAGAATAGGGATGAGCTTTGTGTTCGAGTCGAACCCATGTTCGCCACGAACATCGACTGTTCGGCTGTTCGCCGAATTGCGAACATTATGGGCCGTTTGCGCCAAATTTGAGTGGCGCGTCACGGCCCATAATTCACTGCGGCATCGCAGTGCATTGCTGGCTGATGATTGGCCAAGCATGCACTATGACCCGCATGCTTTGGCCAATCACAGCGCAGAAAAAACGGAGAGCCGTAATTGGCCACAGCCAGGGTGGCTTTGGCCAATTATGGCTCACAGGGTTTAGTACACACCCCACACTATATAAGGCCGCCGGCTTGGCAGCCTTGTGTAGTGTGTTGGAGTTGTTTAATGAGAGATTACAGAGACAGACAGTGTCATTTATATTGAGTTAGATAGAGCAGGCAGGCGAGTCAGTTAGCTGCTGTTACAGTGTGTAGAGGATATATATGCATCCTAGGTGTTGTATATATATTTATACACTGTAATCAGTTTAGCTAGATCCATTCCTGTTATTCTCTATACTGTGACAGGCAGGCAGGTGATTGTGCTAGCTGCAGACAGTCAGTGTTTCACTTAGTGTACTGTGTGCTTTGCATAGCGTTCACCTAAAGCTTACCTGAATACAGTTAGTGAGTCGTGACTAATAGTGGTGTTCTCATAATTAAACCACAGGCAGAGAGCTGCAAGTATTTTCAGTTAGTGTACTGTGTCCCTCTCTGCACAGTTTTCACCTAAAACTAACTAAAGACAATTGCTGCTTTCCCCATACTAATACCACAGTAGGCAGTTGATTCTGATAGCTGCATTATCAGTACAGATACAGTCAGGTCCATAAATATTGGGACATTGACACAATTCAAATCTTTTTAGCTCTATATACCACCACAATGGATTTGAAATGAAACAACCAAGGTGTGCTTTAACTGCAGACTTTCAGCTTTAATTTTAGGGTATTTACATCCAAATCAGGTGAACGGTGTATGAATTACAACAGTTTGTATATGTGCCTCCCACTTTTTAAGGGACCAAAAGTAATGGGACAGATTAACAATCATAAATCACACTTTCACTTTTTAATACTTGGTTGCAAATCCTTTGCAGTCAATTACAGCCTGAAGTCTGGAACGCATAGACATTACCAGACGCTGGGTTTCATCCATGGTGATGCTCTGCCAGGCCTCTACTGCAACTGTCTTCAGTTCCTGCTTATTCTTGGGACATATTCCCTTCAGTTTGGTCTTCAGCAAGTGAAATGCATGCTCAATCCTATTCAGGTCAGGTGATTGACTTGGCCATTGCATAACATTCCACTTCTTTCCCTTAAAAAACTATTTGGTTGCTTTCGCAGTATGCTTCGGGTCATTGTCCATCTGCACTGTAAAGCGCCGTCCAATGAGTTCTGAAGCATTTGGCTGAATATGAGAAGATAATATTGCCCGAAACACTTCAGAATTCATCCTGCTGCTTTTGTCAGCAGTCACATCATCAATAAATACAAAAGAACCAGTTCCATTTGCAGTCATACATGCCCACGCCATGACACTATCACCACCATGCTTCACTGATGAGGTGGTATGCTTTGGATCATGAGCAGTTCCTTTCCTTCTCCATACTCTGTATTCACTCTGGTGAAGTCTTCTCTTGATTGTTGACTTTGACACACATACACCTACCTCCTGGAGAGTGTTCTTGATCTGGCCAACTGTTGTGAAGGGTGTTTTCTTCACCAGGGAAAGATTTCTTCGGTCATCCACCACAGTTGTTTTCCGTGGTCTTTTGGTGTTGCTGAGCTCACCGATGCGTTCTTTCTTTTTAAGGATTTTCCAAACAGTTGATTTGGCCACACCTAATGTTTTTGCTATCTCTCTGATGGGTTTGTTTTGTTTTTTCAGCCTAATGATGGCTTGCTTCACTGATAGTGACAGCTCTTTGGATCTCATATTGAGAGTTGACAGCAACAGATTCCAAATGCAAATAGCACACTTAAAATGAACTCTGGGCCTTTTATCTGCCCCATGTAAATGGGATAATGAGAGAATAACACACACCTGGCCATGGAACAGCTGAGCAGCCAATTGTCCCATTACTTTTAGTACCTCAAAAAGTGTGAGGCACATATACAAACTGTTGTAATTCCTACACCGTTCACCTGATTTGGATGTAAATACCCTCAAATTAAAGCTGAAAGTCTGCAGTTAAAGCACATCTTGTTCGTTTCATTTCAAATCCATCGTCGTGGTGTATGGAGCCAACAAGATTAGAATTGTGTTGATGTCCCAATATTTATGGACCTGACTGTATATATATATATATATATATTGTGACAGCAGGAAGGTAAAGTCACCTGGTTGCATCCAGGGGGGTAGATATATTTCGCCCAGATTCAGGCTTTACGCTGACTTATACAGCTAGGTGGAGAGTTGTATAAGCCCAGCTGAGACTAGTGGGCTCATTGATGACTCATACCTCTAGGGAGAGGGCTGGGCGTCGTGCAGACAGGGAGTTGATGAGGCCAGCTGAAGCTTGTCAGCTCATTTAGGCCTCTATAAAAAACTCCCAGCTTCATTAGATGTAAGCTCATGCCTGGAAGCAGACCTGTGTGGACTGTCTAGGGAGAGTGAACCCCTGTGCGGTGAGAGAAAGCCTGTGTGGCTATATTTTGCTTGGACATTTAAAACCAGGGACTAGGACAGCACTAGGCTGATCCCAGTCGTTAGTTAGGAAACCTGTAAGTTTAGTCAGAGGTCAAGTTGACCAGGATTTATTTTGTTTATGTTTTTTTTGCCTTGCTGTGTTTTGTCACTGTAAATAGAAAATAAACCGCACCTTTTTGATTTTGAAAACCACAACCTCCGTCTGCTGGGCCTGTTTTGGGTGGGGAGCCCATCCCGGGGGTCACACATACCCGCTGCCGAGCTAGCCCCCTCACAGTTGGTGGAGAACCAGTGGCAGTTTTTTTTTAAGCCAGCATGGAGGAGATACTGAAACAGCTGGCTCTAGCAAATGCCAATCAACAGCAGACAAATGCAGGTTTGCAAAGGAGCCTTGCAGCCCAGCAGCAAGCTCATCAACAGAGCCTTGCAACTTTACAACAGAGTCTGGAGGCTCAGCAACAAGCCCAACAGCAATCTGAGGCCCGCTTCATAGACCTGTTGCAGAAGCAAGAGCAGAGACTACAACAACAGATGGAAGCAGTAATGCAGCAACGTCCGCAGACCAGTGAGGAAAGCCGTCCCACTAATACCGCGTCCTTTGGGGTGAGTCGTTTATTGACAAAAATGACTGGAGAGGATGATCCAGAGGTATTTTTGACCACATTTGAAAGGACCGCTGAAAGAGAAAAGTGGCCTGAGGAGCAGTGGGCTGGACTAGTGGCTCCTCTGTTAACTGGTGAATCGCAGAAAGCTTACTATGACCTAGAGCCTAACCAAGCAAAAGACTATGTGATGCTAAAAGCTGAAATATTGGCAAGGCTGGGTGTCACCCTGGCTGTCCGGGCTCAGCGTGTGCATAACTGGACTTTCCAGCTTGGAAAACCCCCCAGGTCTCAAATGTATGATCTCATTCACCTGAGCAGAAAGTGGCTACAGCCAGAGACTTTGTCCGCACCAAAGATTGTGGAACGTGTTGTAATGGATCGGTTTTTGAGAGCTCTTCCTACTGCCATCCAAAAGTGGGTAAGCCATGGAGACCCAGAGACGGCCGATGGTCTTGTGGATCATGTGGAGAAATACTTGGCTACAGAGAACCTGACGGCCTCTTCCAGAGACACTCGGACTTTCCACCCTAAGACCAGACCATCCCCAGGGGCGGATAAGAGGATTCCAAGGGGTGAGGGTGGAGAGAGTGAGAGGGTGGGAGCTCTACCCCAAGTTTGGCGAGAACAGCCTGGGAAATCAGCGGCTCAAGAGGCCGCAAGAAGGATCGTTTGCTACCGCTGCCGGCAAGCGGGACATATTGCAGCAAATTGCCCGGTTGTGGAGGAACCCATGCAGTGTGACTTTCTGACGGGCAGACGTCAGTCGCTGTGTGCGACAGTCGCATGCACTGCCATTCGGGGAACTGAGAAACATTTATGCAAAATGTGTATTAATGGTAGAAATGTTGTGGTATTGCTGGATTCAGGTAGCCTTGTGACCCTGATAAAGGCTGAGTTAGTTAAAACAGAGGTCTCTGGGAATAGCAAGGTAGCCGTTATTTGTGTGCATGGGGACACCCGAGAGTATCCAGTGACTACGGTGTGTTTCGAGACCCCCAAAGGTACCCTCTCTCATCCAGTGGGCTTAGTATCTCAGTTACCGCATGACGCCATTGTGGGAAGGGATTTTCCGAAGTTCTGGGAACTGTGGGATGATCCTGAGCCCCCCACTGGTGCCCCTATGTACCAGGAATGTGATAGCCAGAACTCCCCTGAGAGTGGTGAGGACTCTCCGGAATTTCCCTTGTCAGTATTGGCAGGGGAGACTCAAGAAACTGGAGAGGAGCCCACCTCCTCAGACGAAAACCTACCGTCTGTGGAGTTTTCTGATCTTGAGGTTCACAGGGAAAACTTTGCCACAGAACAGTTGAAAGACCCCGCCCTAATAAAGGCACGGGAAAACGTAGTGAAAATAGATGGCGAGTTAGTGAACCCAGATAATACTGGCACTTACCCATACTTCAGCGTAGAGAAGGACCTACTGTATCGGGTGGCAAAAAGGGCAGAAGAAACCGTTGAGCAGCTTGTGGTGCCCAAACCTTACAGGAAGTTGGTGTTGGAGTTGGCCCATGGGCACATTCTTGGAGGTCATCTGGGGACAGAGAAAACCCGAGAGAGGGTATTACAGAGATTCTATTGGCCTGGGGTGATGAAGAACATAGAAAATTATTGTTCCTCCTGCCCTGTGTGTCAGAGGTCGGCCCCGATGCCACATTTCCGTAGCCCGCTGGTCCCTCTACCCATCATTGAGGTCCCGTTTGAGAGAATCGCAATGGATTTGGTAGGTCCTATAATCAAGTCCGCTAGGGGACACCAGTACATATTGGTTATAATGGACTATGCCACCCGTTATCCAGAAGCGATCCCTCTCAGAAATACCTCGGCCAAAACCATAGCCAAAGAGCTATCTCTTGTTTTTAGCCGGGTGGGTATTTGTAAAGAACTGCTTACGGACCAAGGTACACCCTTTATGTCCCGGGTTATGAAAGAGCTGTGTAAATTGTTCAAAGTGACGCAATTGCGTACATCTGTGTATCACCCCCAAACCGATGGGCTGGTTGAAAGATTCAACAAAACCCTAAAACAAATGTTGAAGAAAGTGGTGGATAGAGATGGAAGGGATTGGGACTGTCTACTTCCTTATTTGATGTTTGCTATTAGGGAGGTGCCCCAATCCTCTACGGGATTCTCCCCCTTTGAGTTACTGTATGGGAGACACCCAAGAGGGCTGTTGGATATTGCCAAGGAAACTTGGGAAAGTGAGAGTTCTCCCCACAGGAGTGTGATTGAGCATGTCGCCCTGATGCAAGATCGAATTGCACAGGTAATGCCCATCGTGAAGGAACATTTGGCCCAAGCGCAGTTGGCACAGCAGAGAGTGTACAACCGTGGAGCCAAGACCCGTACCTTTTCCCCGGGGGATAGGATATTGGTACTTGTCCCTACGGTTGAAAGTAAATTCCTTGCCAAATGGCAAGGCCCCTACGAGATAATGGAAAAAGTGAGCGAAGTGAATTACAAGGTCAGACAACCAGGAAGGCGAAAGCCCGAACAGATCTATCACGTTAATCTGTTGAAAGCCTGGAGGGATAGAGAGTCCCTAGTCGCAGACACTTGGTCACCAGCTCAAACTGGTTGCGTGATTCCTGAGGTTGGAATCGCAGCCACCTTGTCACAACCCCAACAACAGGAGGTTAAGGAGTTTGTACTTCGCAACAAGGAGGTATTCTCTGAGCTGCCGGGACAAACATCTGGGGTAGAGCATGACATTATTACCCCGCCCGGTGAAAGGGTGAAGTTAAAACCCTATCGGATCCCAGAGGCCCGACGGGAGGCAATACGGGAGGAAGTACAGAGAATGCTGAACTTAGGGGTGATAGAGGAGTCCCAAAGTGATTGGTCTAGTCCCATTGTGTTGGTGCCTAAACCGGATGGGAGCTGGCGATTTTGTAACGATTTTCGTCAGTTGAACAAAGTTACAAAATTTGACACCTACCCCATGCCACGTATAGATGAGTTGATCGACCGGCTGGGAACAGCCCGATACATGACGACTCTTGACCTCACAAAAGGGTATTGGCAAATCCCCCTGGCCAAGTCGGCCAAAGAGAAAACCGCATTTGTAACCCCAGACGGGGCGTTCCAATATAAAAGAATGCCGTTCGGGTTACAGAATGCGCCGGCCACATTCCAGCGGAAAATGGACCAGATGCTGAGGCCCCATCGGAAGTATGCTGCGGCTTACCTGGATGACATAATTGTCCATAGCACAGATTGGGCCTCACATCTGCCAAAAGTGCAAGCAGTCCTGGACTCTGTTCGGGAAGCAGGGTTTACGGCTAACCCCAAGAAGTGTACCATTGGGCAGGAGGAGGCCAAATATCTTGGGTACACCATTGGGAGGGGAGTAATAAAACCCCAACTCAACAAAGTCGAGGCCATCCAGAGTTGGCCACGTCCCAACAGCAAGAAGCAGGTACGAGCCTTTCTGGGAATCGCTGGGTATTATCGGCGATTCATTCCCCACTTTGCTTCTAAGGCTGTGCCCCTAACCAACCTGACGAAGGGGAAAGGGTCGGTCATGATTAAATGGACCCCCGAGGCTGAGGCAGCATTCCAATTCTTGAAACAAGCCTTATGTAGCCAGCCAGTGTGGTACTCACCCGACTTCTCTAGAGACTTTGTCGTACAAAGTGATGCGTCAGATGTGGGGTTAGGAGCAGTATTGTCCCAGGTCTGGAACGGGGAAGAGCACCCAGTCATTTACCTCAGCAGGAAGTTGAAGTCCCATGAGGTAAATTACGCCACGGTTGAAAAGGAGTGTTTAGCGGTGAAGTGGGCTCTAGATTCCCTTCGGTACTACCTGCTAGGTAGGCACTTTGACATGGTTACGGATCACGCTCCGTTAAAGTGGATGGCTCAAAACAAGGAAACAAATAGAAGAGTGAATAGGTGGTTCCTGGCCCTCCAGGAATTCAACTTCACAGTAAAGCATCGCCCTGGCGTTCAAATGGGGAATGTGGATGCTTTGTCTCGAGTACATGAATGCCTGATTGCTGGTGTTCCAACCCCGAGGTTAAAACAAGAGGGGGGGGTATGTGACAGCAGGAAGGTAAAGTCACCTGGTTGCATCCAGGGGGGTAGATATATTTCGCCCAGATTCAGGCTTTACGCTGACTTATACAGCTAGGTGGAGAGTTGTATAAGCCCAGCTGAGACTAGTGGGCTCATTGATGACTCATACCTCTAGGGAGAGGGCTGGGCGTCGTGCAGACAGGGAGTTGATGAGGCCAGCTGAAGCTTGTCAGCTCATTTAGGCCTCTATAAAAAACTCCCAGCTTCATTAGATGTAAGCTCATGCCTGGAAGCAGACCTGTGTGGACTGTCTAGGGAGAGTGAACCCCTGTGCGGTGAGAGAAAGCCTGTGTGGCTATATTTTGCTTGGACATTTAAAACCAGGGACTAGGACAGCACTAGGCTGATCCCAGTCGTTAGTTAGGAAACCTGTAAGTTTAGTCAGAGGTCAAGTTGACCAGGATTTATTTTGTTTATGTTTTTTTTGCCTTGCTGTGTTTTGTCACTGTAAATAGAAAATAAACCGCACCTTTTTGATTTTGAAAACCACAACCTCCGTCTGCTGGGCCTGTTTTGGGTGGGGAGCCCATCCCGGGGGTCACACATACCCGCTGCCGAGCTAGCCCCCTCACAATATATATATATATATATATATATATATATATATATCCCACCTTTGTGCAGCTACATCTCACTGCAGGCCATTAGTATGTCTGGAAGGCAAACAAGGAGAGGCAGACAGTCACAACGCAATAAAAGAGGGCAAGCAGGCTCTATGTCTAGAGGCAACAGTGCTGCTGGTCGTGGGAACGGTGCATCCTCATCAGCACGTGGTCGTGGGACACGCTTGTCCTTCTTTTCGGCAGCTGGCCATGTTGAGGTGCAACATGCCCAAGACTTGGTAGAGCGGATGACCAAGCCGTCCTCATCCTCCTCGTCCTCTATCACCCAGGCTCAGGGTACTTTGTCTGGCAAAGCAGCTGCCAAAGCAGCCTCTTCCTCCGGCTCAATGGCATCAGTCACTTCTTCCCTAGCCCCACAATGTCCTCTTGAGGAGTCCCCCGAACTGTTTAAGCACAGTGTTGGGTAAATGTTCCTGGAGGATGCCCAGCGTTTTGAAGGCTCCGATGATGGAACCCAGCTGGAGGAAGGCAGTAGCGTGAGCCTAGAGAGAGGGGGTAGTAACGTGAGCCCAGAAAGAGGGGGTGCCCAACAAGGACAGCTATCTGGCAGTCATGTTCCCCCAGCTGCAGCATACTGCCAGATTTTCTCCAGTGATGAGGAGGGAGGGGATGATGAGGTCACTGACTCCACGTGGGTGCCTGATAGGAGAGAGGAAGAGGAGGCACATCTCCAATGAGGCAGGATGCCTTCCAGGGGCCAGCTTAAGGGCAGCACACCGACTGCATCACACCGCAGAGCTCCGCATGTGCAGGGCGCTGCTGTCTCTGCACGTTATTCCAAAAGTTCTTTGGTGTGGGTCTTTTTTCAGACGTGTGCAGCAGATCGCACCGTTGCCATTTGCAACATTTGTCTAAAGCGTATCTCGCGTGGCCAAAAGCGTAGCCGCTTGGGTACCACGTGCTTGACCAGACATATGTCGATCTGCCATGCAGTCCGTTGGCAAGCACACCTAAAAGACCCACACCAAAGAACAAAGCGGACCTCTCCTTGCTCCTCATCAGCTGGGATCTCTAACCCCACTATACCTTCAGTCCTCTCTGAAACCTGCACTGAGAGGAATGAAGGTGTGGAATTAGGTGTGTCACAGCCAAGTACTTGCGGACAATCTGCTATCACTATACCGACGTCCGATTGTACCAGGCAAATTTCCCTGCCCCAGCTGCTGCACCGCCAAAAGAAGTTTGCTCCCAGCCATCCACATGCCCTGCGGTTCAATGCTAGCTTGGCTAAATTGCTAGCACTTCAACTGCTGCCTTTTCCGTTGGTAGACTCTGCCCCCTTCCGTGAGTTGGTGGAATGTGCGGTTCTTCAGTGGCAGGTTCCCAAACGCCACTTTTTCTCACGGAAGTCGATTCCGGCTCTCTACCGGCATGTGAAAGGCAATGTCTTGGCCTCGCTGGACAGGGCGGTCAGCGGTAAGGTGCATATTACCGCTGACTCATGGTCCAGCATGCATGGACAGGGACGTTACCTATCTTTCATGGCACATTGGGTGACTCTGCTGGCAGCTGGGAAGGATGCAGGACAAGGTGCAGTAGTGTTGGAGGTTGTTCCGCCACCACACCTCCAAAATATTACTACTGGTGATTCTAACACACCTCTCTACTCCACCCCCTCCTCTTCTTCTTCCTCCATGGCCTCTACCTGTGCTTGGTCCTCTGAACCAGCGATGCTCCGTAGGCATTCAAGGGGCTACGCAAGTACGCAGGCAAAAAGATGCCATGCGGTGCTTGAGCTGGTGTGCTTGGGGGACAGGAGCCACACTGGGAAAGAGATTCTGTCAGCTCTGCAGGGGCAGGCTCAGTGGTGGTTGACGCCACGCCAGATTAAGCCAGGAAATGTGGTTTCCGACAATGGCACCAACCTCCTCTCTGACAGGGACAAATGACCCATGTGCCCTGTTTGGCTCACGTCCTTAACTTGGTGGTGCAGTGGTTCTTGGGCAGGTACCCGGGCTTACAGGAGGTCCTGAAGCAGGCCAGGAAACTCTGTGGGCATTTCCGCCGGTCATATAATGCCAGTGCTCAGCTGGCTGACCTGCAAAAGGATTACAATCTGCCCAAGAACCGCCTAATCTGTGACATGCCCACCAGGTTGAACTCTACGTTGGCCATGCTGCAGCGGCTGCACATGCAGCAGAGGGCCATAAATGAGTATCTGTTGCAATATGTCACCAGGACAGTGTCAGGGGAGCTTGGATTTTTTTCCCTATGCCAGTGGGCCATGATCAGGGCTGCATGCACTGTCCTGGCACCATTTGAGGAGGCCACGAGGATGGTGAGCAGTGACAGTGCATGCATCAGTGACACTGTCCTTCTTGTCCACCTGTTGAAAACACACGCTGCCTGGAATAATGGACAGGGCACTTGAGGCAGAACAGAGGCAGGAAGAGGAGGACTTCCTTACCTCTCAAGGCCCCCTATATCCAGACAGTGTTCCTGCTGGCCCGGCTATCACACAGGAAGAGGAGAAGGAGGAGGATTATTGTGTCAGCATGGAGGTGGAGACTAGCACTCAGCATCAGCAGCAGTCTTCAAGGGATCAATTACAGTCCCAAGACACCCATGGACTTGTACGTGGCTGGGAGGAGGTGGCTGCAGATCATGTCATCCTCAGTGACCCAGAGGACTCCGCACCGAATGCCTCAGCCATCCTATGCTGCATGGCCTCCCTGATCCTGCAAAGCCTGCGAAAGTATCCTCGTATTCGTGCGATAAAGGAGAGGGATCATTACTGGGTGGCAACCCTCCTTGATCCACGTTACAAGGCTAAGGTTGCGGACCTTATCTTGCCGTCGCAGAGGGAGCAGAGGATGAAGCATCTTCGGGAGGCCTTGCAGAAAGGTCTGTGCAACGCATTCCCAGAGACTGGGAGGTTACAAATTCCTGGTCCTGGACAACGTGTTGCTGAGGCTCCGGTCAGTCAAAGAAGGAGCGGTGGAGAAGGACGTCTGACCGATGCGTTCAGGCAATTTTTTAGTACGCAGCCCCAAGGTATGATCGCTTCCAGCAACCATAGCCAGCGTCTGATTTACATGGTGCAGGAATACCTAGGGGCAAGATCAGACTTGGACACCTTTCCCACCGAAAATCCTCTGGGTTACTGGGTCTTGAGGATGGATCACTGGCCAGAGCTTGCACAGTATGCAATTGAGGTACTGGCCTGTCCTGCATCCAGCGTTCTTTTGGAACGCACATTCAGTGCTGCTGGAGACTTTGTAACCGATCACAGGGTGTGCCTGACCACTGACTCGGTCGATCGACTGACCTTCATAAAAATGAATCAGTCTTGGATCACCATCAGCTACCAAGCACCTGATGCTGATGTAACCTTATAATTTTTTGGGAAATGTCAGATCCCTTCAAGACTGCCTATGCTGATGCTGAGTAACTATCCTGTTATGCTGAGTGACTATCCTCTTCCTCCTCAATAATCATGCTGATAGCTTGAAAGAACATTTTTGGTTCTGGGCACCACCACCAGTGGCTAAGGCCCAATATGTCAGCCCCTGTTTAACAGGGGCTTGTATTTACATTTTTTTGATGCAATGCTTTGCAGCAGGGCTCATTGCTGTGCTCAAACTACAGTATCTTTGAGGGATTGCAGTGTTGTGGCACCAGCACCAGTGCCTAAGGCCCAATTTTTCTGCCCCTGTTTAACAGGGGCATGTAATTACAATTCTTGATCTAATAATTCACAGCAGGGCCCATTCCTGTGCCCACCAAGAGTAACTGTGAGGTCTTACAGTGTTGTGGCAACACCACCACCACCACCACCAAAGGCCCAATTTTTCTGCCCCTGTTCAACAGGGGCATGTGATTACAATTCTTGATCTAATATTTCACACCTGGGTCAATTCCTGCACCCACCAAGAGTAACTGCGAGGACTTACAGTGTTGTGGCACCAGCGCCACCACCACCACCAAAGGTCCAATTTTTCCTACCACTGTTCAACAATGACAGGTAATTACAATTCTTGATCTAATATTTCACACAGCTGGGCCCATTCCTGCGCTCACCAAGAGTAACTGTGAGGAATTACGGTGTTGTGGCACCAGCACCATCACCACTACCAAAGGCCCAATTTTTCCTACCACTGTTCAACAATGGCATGTAATTACAATTCTTGATATAATAGTTCACAGCAGGGCGTTCCAGCGCCCACCAAGAGTAACTGTGAGGGCTTACAGTGTTGTGGCAACACCAACACCTAAGGGCCAAATTTCTGCAGAGTACATACGGCAGGTCCCTACTTTCAAACATCCAACTTACAAACGACTCCTACTTGCAAACGGAAGGAGACAACAGGAAGTGAGAGGAAATCTACCCCTAGGAAGGGAAATTCCATCCTGTAAGAGTTAATATGGGAAAGAGGTGTCTCCTCTCCACTGATGCTTTATCACCAATCCTTGTTTCAATAAAAAAAACTAATTTTCAAAAAACATTTGTCATTGGGACGGACAGTGAGGTGAAATGTTCTGAACAGGTGCACAGACAGCAAAACAAATGTTACAGGGGTGATAACCCTTCCCTATGTTTTCCAAAAAGCTTAAAAATTGTTTTTTTTGGGCTGGAGCTACACTTAAACAATGTACCTGTTCAAAATTACAAACAGATTCTACAGTCCCTGTCTTGTTTGCACCGCCTGTATACTGCTGTTCAGAGTATATAGGGCCTTTTTTATTTTGGGTGCGGGGTTCCCCTTAATATCCATACAAGACCCAAAGAGGCTGGTAACTGGCTGGGGTGGGGGGGTACCCATGCCATTTTCCTCAATGATTTTCATCCATATTGCCGGGACCAGACATTACATTAAAGCCGCAAGCAGTTTTAAATGACTTTTTTTCCTTTAGAAATGTCATTTTGTGCAGGGACAGTTCTAAACACGGGAAACACATGCTACTTCACAGGCATACTTTAGACACCCCCCAGGTACAATATTTAAAGGACTATTTCACTTTTTTTTTTCACTTTATGCATCATTAAAATCACTACTCCCGAAAAAACTGACGTTTTTAAAACTTCTTTTTGCATTGATACATGTTCCTTGTGGCAGGACCCGGGTCCCCAAACCCTTTTTTGGACAATAGCTTGCATATTAGCCGTTATAATTAGCACTTTTGATTTCGAACGTTCGCGTCCATTGTATTTAATAGGGTTCTAAAGTTTGCGCAAACTTTCGGTCTGTTCGCAGGTTCTGGTGCGAACCGAACCGGGGGGTGTTCGGCTGATCCCTATCGGAGAATAATGATAAAAAATACTTGTAGAGTAAATTTTAAATAACATTTTTTCTCTCTTAGGGCCCTTTTACATGGGACGGATCCGTAATGATTTGCCCCGTGAACATCTGCTTGCTCTGCGGGGATCGCTCTGTTGATCCCGGCTGAGCCGGCGGATGACAGGGTGGTCCCTGCACACTGCGCAGGGACTGCCCTGTCAGATCTCCGCTCTCCCCTATGGGGGGATCGGAAGAACATGGACCGTCTGTCCGTGTTCATCCGATCCGCTCTGCAGACGGATGGAAAAACAGGATTTTCCTCCATCTGCAGAAGCGGAGCATTGCGGACCCGGATGAGATCGGATGTCAGCGGATGTTCATCCGCTGACACCTGCTATCTCATAGGGATTAATGTATGTCCCTTTTTCATCCGTAAACGGTCTGCATGTGTGAAAGGGGCCTTACTGAATGTACTGGTTTGTGGCAGTTATTAAGTTAACTGAAAGTTGCAATATTTTAACAGTTACATTGGTTCTAAAGGCAGAAGGTTTTTTACTTTAATGTATTCTCTGAGTGATCTCGATCAAGATTTGTACCCGAGATTAGAGGTTCTCTATGCTCTCTCCCTCCTCACAGGGCAGATTGAGAGCAGTGGGAGCCATTAGCTCCTGCGTCTGTCAATCAAATTATGTGATTAGGGAGCGGGGGGGGGGCTGGGCTGAACCAAACTGTTTGTGTCCATGAACACAGGTTGCTAGAAATTGAACCTACAGGTGTTCCCCGTCAGGAAGTGGCTTCCTATGGTGGCACACCAAGAGGAGGAGGGGCAAGGAGCTCCAGCAGGGACCCGAGAAGGTGAGGATTTGGGAAAGGCGATCTGGGCTGCTTTGTGCAAAACCATTGCACAAAGCAGGTAAGTATAACATGTTTATTATTTTATAAAATACTCTTTACGTTCAATTTAAGGGATCAATCGGCATATAAATATGGGAGCTGCAAATACCAATGACTAAGTGTAGTGATGGAATTTGTCTGACATTCTATAAAAAGATAAACACGTGTTCCCCAGATCTTGCATTTATTAATGTTAGTATATCTATTCTGACAGGTACCTTTAAGTGAGCTGCTCTTACATGCCAAAGTCTTGGGCCTATACACCTGTTCCTCTACTGTGCAATAGTGATGAGCCGAACACCCCCGGGTTCGGTTTGCACCAGAACCCGCGAACGGACCGAAAGTTCGTACGAACATTAGAACCCTATTAAATACAATGGATGCGAACGTTAGAATTCTAAAGTGCTAATTATAACAACTATTATGCATGTTATTGTCCTAAAAAGGGTTTGGGAACCCGGGTTCTGCACCAGGGGACATGTATCAATGCAAAAAGAAGTTTTAAAAACGGTCGTTTTTCGGGAGCAGTCATTTTAATGATGCATAAAGTGAAAAAAAAAGTCAAATATTCCTTTAAATATCGTACCTGGGGGGTGTCTAAATTATGCCTGTGAAGTGCCACGTGTTTCCCGTGTTTAGAACTGTCCCTGCACAAAATGACACTTCTAAAGGAAAAAAAAGCCATTTAAAACTGCTTGCGGCTTTAATGTAATGTCTGGTCCCGGTAATATGGATGAAAATCTTTAAGAAAAATGGCATAGCTACCCCATGACCCCCCCCCCCTACCCCAGCCCATTACCAGCCCCTTTGGGTCTTGTATGGATATTAAGGGGTACCCCGCACATAAAATAAAAAAGGCCCTATATACTCTGAACAGCCGTATACAGGCGGTGCATACAAGACAGGGACTGTAGGTTTGTTCTTATGTAGAATCTGTTTGTAATTTTGAACAGGTACATTGTTTAAGTGTAGCTCCAGCCCAAAAATCTATTTTTAAACTTTTTGGAAAACATAGGTAAGGGTTATCACCCCTGTAACATTTGTTTTGCTGTCTGTGCCCCTGTTCAGAACATTTCACCTCACTTTCCGTCCCAATGACAACTGTTTTTGAAATGTGGTGTTTTTCTTGAAACAAGGATTGCTGATAAAGCATCAGTACAGAGGAGACACCTTTCTCCCATATTAATTCTTACAGGAGAGAATTTTCCTTCCAAGGGGTAGATTTCCTCTCACTTCCTGTTGTCTTCTTGCGTTTGCAAGTAGGAGTCGTTTGTAAGTTGGATGTTTGAAAGTAGGGACCTGCCGTATATACTCTGCAGAAATAGGCCCCTTAGTTGTTGGTGTTGGCACAACACTGGAAGCACTCACAGTTACTCTTGGTTGGTGCTGGAACGCCCTGCTGTCAACTATTATATCAGGAATTTTAATTACATATAATTGTTGAACAGTGGTAGTAAAAATTGGGCCTTTGATGGTGGTGCTGGTGCCACAACACTGTAAGCCCTCAGAGTTACTCTTGGTGGGTGCAGGAATGGGCCCTGCTGTGAATTATTAGATCAAGAATTGCAATTGCATGCCCCTGTTGAACAGGGGCTGAAAAATTGGGCCTTTCGTGGTGGTGGTGGTGGTGGTGGTGTTGCCACAACACTGTAAGCCCTCAGAGTTACTCTTGGTGGGTGCAGGAATGGGCCCTGCTGTGAATTATTAGATCAAGAATTGTAATTACATGCCCCTTTTGAACAGGGGCTGAAAAATTGGGCCTTTCGTGGTGGTGGTGGTGGTGGCGTTGCCACAACACTGTAAGCCCTCAGAGTTACTCTTGGTGGGTGCAGCAATGGGCCCTGCTGTGAATTATTAGATCAAGAATTGTAATTGCATGCCCCTGTTGAACAGGGGCTGAAAAATTGGGCCTTTCGTGGTGGTGGTGGTGGTGGTGGTGTTGCCACAACACTGTAAGCCCTCAGAGTTACTCTTGGTGGGTGCAGGAATGGGCCCTGCTGTGAATTATTAGATCAAGAATTGTAATTGCATGCCCCTGTTGAACAGGGGCTGAAAAATTGGGCCTTTCGTGGTGGTGGTGGTGGTGGTGGTGTTGCCACAACATTGTAAGCCCTCAGAGTTACTCTTGGTGGGTGCAGGAATGGGCCCTGCTGTGAATTATTAGATCAAGAATTGTAATTACATGCCCCTTTTGAACAGGGGCTGAAAAATTGGGCCTTTCGTGGTGGTGGTGGTGGTGGCGTTGCCACAACACTGTAAGCCCTCAGAGTTACTCTTGGTGGGTGCAGCAATGGGCCCTGCTGTGAATTATTAGATCAAGAATTGTAATTACATGCCCCTGTTGAACAGGGGCTGAAAAATTGGGCCTTAGGCACTGGTGGCACAACACTACAACCCCTCACAGATACTGTACTTGGAGCACAGCAATGAGCCCTGTTGCAAAGTATTGCTTCAAAAATTGTAATGACACGCCCCTGTTAAACAGGGGCTGAAAAATTGGGCCTTAGGCACTGGTGCCACAACACTCCAACCCCTCACAGATACTGTACTTGGAGCACAGCAATGAGCCCTATGGCAAATTATTGCTAAAAAAATTGTAATTACACGCCCCTGTAAAACAGGGGCTGAAAAATTGGGCCTTAGCCACTGGTGGCGGCACCCATAAACAAAAATGATCTTCCAAGCTATCATCATCAATCGTATCATTGAGGACTCGGAGGAGGAGGATAGCCAGTCAACATAACAGCACAGGCACTCAGCATCAGCATCAGTCTTGAAGTGATGTGACATGTTAAAATCAATTAGTCTGTTATATCAGCATCAGGTGTGTGGTAGCTGGTGGTGATCCAAGACTGGTTCATCTTGATGAAAGTCAGTCAATCAACCGAGTCAGTGGACAGGCGCACCCTGTGATCCGTGACAAATCCTCCAGCAGCACTGAATGTGCGTTCCGAAAGAACGCTGGATGCAGGACAGGCCAGTAGCTCAATTGCATACTGTGCAAGCTCTGGCCAGTGATCCATCCTCAAGACCCAGTAAGCCAGAGGATTTTCGGTGGGGAAGGTGTCCAAGTCTGACCTTGCCCCTAGATATTCCTGCACCATGTTTATCAGACGCTGGCGATGGTTGCTGGAACCGATCATACTTTGGGGCTGCGGACTAAAGAATTGTCTGAACGCATCGGTCAGACGGCCACCTTCCCCACCGCTCCTTCTTTGACTGGCCCAAGCCTCAGCAACTCGTTGTCCAGGACCAGGAGTTTGTAACCTCCCAGTCTCTGGGAACGCGTTGCACAGACCTTTCTGCAAGGCCTCCCGGAGTTGTCTCATCCTCTGCTCCCTCTGCGACGGTAACATAAGGTCCGCAACCTTACCCTTGTACCGTGGATCAAGGAGAGTGGCCAGCCAGTAATGGTCCCTCTCCTTGATCCGAAGAATACGAGGATCCTTCCGCAGACTTTGCAGGATCAGGGAGGCCATGCAGCGTAGGTTTGCTGAGGCATTCGCTCCGGAGTCCTCTGGGTCACTAAGGACGACATGATCCGCAGCCACCTCCTCCCAGCCACGTACAAGTCCACTGGTTTCTTGGGACTGTAAATCATCCCTAAAAGACTGCTGCTGATGATGCTGAGTGCCAGCCTCCACCTCCATGCTGACACAATCCTCCTCCTCCTCCTCCTCTTCCTGTGCGATGGGTGGGACAGAAGGAACACTGTCTGGGTAAAGGGGGCCTTGAGAGGCAAGGAAGTCCTCCTCTTCCTGCCTCTGTTCTGCCTCAAGTGCCCTGTCCATTATTCCACGCAGCGTGTGCTCCAACAGGTGGACAAGAGGTACAGTGTCACTGATGCATGCACTGTCACTGCTCACCATCCTCGTGGCCTCCTCAAATGGTGCCAGGACAGTGCATGCATCCCTGATCATGCCCCACTGGCGTGGAGAAAAAAAACCAAGCTCCCCTGACCCTGTCCTGGTGCCGTAGTCGCACAGGTACTCATTGATGGCCCTCTGCTGCGTGTGCAGCCGCTGCAGCATGGCCAACGTTGAGTTCCACCTGGTGGGCATGTCACATATAAGGCGGTTCTTGGGCAGGTTCAACTCCTTTTGCAGCTCAGCCAGGCGAGCACTGGCATTATAAGATCTGCGGAAATGCACACAGACTTTCCTGGCCTGCCTCAGGACATCCTGTAAGCCCGGGTACCTGCCCAAGAACCGCTGCACCACCAGGTTAAGGACGTGAGCCACACAGGGCACATGGGTCAGTTGTCCCTGTCGGAGGGCGGAGAGGAGGTTGGTGCCATTGTCGCAAACCACCATTCCTGGCTTAAGCTGGCGTGGCGTCAACCACCTCTCGGCCTGGCCCTGCAGAGCAGACAGGACCTCTGCCCCAGTGTGGCTTCTGTCCCCCAAACACACCAGCGCAAGCACGGCATGGCATCTTTTTGCCTGCGTACTTGCGTAGCCCCTTGAACGGCTACGGAGCACCGCTGGTTCAGAGGACAAACCACAGGAAGAGGCCATGGAGGAAGAAGAAGAGGAGGGGGTGGAGGAGAGAGGTGTGTCACAACCAGTAGTAGCATTTTGGAGGCGTGGCGGTGGAACAACCTCCAACACTACTGCACCTTGTCCTGCATCCTTCCCAGCTGCCAAAAGAGTGACCCAATGGGCCGTGAAAGAAAGGTAACGTCCCTGTCCATGCCTGCTGGACCATGAGTCAGCGGTAATATGCACCTTACCGCTGACCGCCCTGTCCAGCGAGGCCAAGACATTGCCTTCCACATGCCGGTAGAGAGCCGGAATAGCCTTCCGTGAGAAAAAGTGGCGTTTGGGAACCTGCCACTGAGGAACCGCACATTGCACAAACTCACGGAAGGGGGCCGAGTCTACCAACTGAAAAGGCAGCAGTTGAAGCGCTAGCAATTTAGCCAAGCTAGCATTCAACCGCTGGGCATGTGGATGGCTGGGAGTGAACTTCTTTCGACGGTCCAGCAGCTGGGGCAGGGAAATTTGCCTGCTAGAATCGGACGTCGGTGTACTGCTAGCAGAGTGGCCGCAAGTACTTGGCTGTAACACCTAATTCTACACCTTCATTCCTCTCAGTGCATGTTTCAGAGAGGACTGAAGTTATAGTGGGGTTGGAGATCCCAGCTGATGCGGTGCAAGGAGAGGTCCGCTTTGTTCTTTGGTGTGGGTCTTTGAGGTAGGCTTGCCAACGAGCTGCATGGCAGGTCAACATATGTCTGGTCAGGCATGTGGTACCCAAGCGGCTGATGTTTTGGCCACGCGATATACGCTTGAGACATATGTTGCAAACAGCAGCTGTGCGATCTGATGCACTAGCCTCAAAAAAGGCCCACACCAAAGAACTTTTTGAATGACGGGCAGAGGCAGCGCCCTGCACAGGCGGAGCTCTGCGGTGTGATTCCGTCGGTGTACTGCCCTTACGCTGGCCACCAAAGGGCATCCTGCCTCGTTGGAGATGTGCCTCCTCCTCATCCTCCTCCTCCTCTTCTCTCCTATTAGGCACCCACGTGGAGTCAGTGACCTCATCATCCCCTCCCTCCTCATCACTGGAGCCAATCTGGCAGTATGCTGCAGCTGCTGGAACATGACTGCCAGATTGGTGTCCTTCTTGAGCATCCCCTCTGTCTGCTCTCACGCTACTGCCTTCCTGTAGCTGGGTTTCATCATCAGACCCTTCGAAACGCTGGGCATCCTCCTGGAGCATGTACCCAACACTGTGCTCAAACAGTTCGGGGGACTCCTCAGGAGGAGGACATGGTGGGTCTAGGGAAGGAGTGACTGATGATGAGTCTGACATTGATACCAGGGAAGAGGACGCTTTGGCAGCTGCTTTGCCAGTACCCTGAGCCTGGGTGAGAGAGGATGAGGAGGAGGAGGAGGGCTTGGTCATCCACTCTACCAAGTCTTCGGCATGATGTGGCTCAACATGTCCAGCTGCCGAAAAGAAGGACAAGCGTGTCCCATGGCCATGTGCTGATGACAATGCACCGCGTCCACGACCAGCACTGTTGCCCCCAGACACAGAGCCTGCTTGCCCTCTTTTATTGCCTCCTGACTGTCTGCCTCTCCTTGTTTGCCTTCCAGACATTCTAAAAGATGGCCTGCAGGGAGATGGGAAAAAGCAATAAGGGCTACCTTCAGGTGTCCTTCTCTGTCCCTTTACTTAAGGATTTCTAAATATGGTTGAGGATGATTGCTTTTGCACAGAATAGCACAACGACAATTTCCCTGACTGTCCAAAAAACAAGGATTTCAAAGATGGTTGATGAGGAATGCTTTAGCACACTATAGCACAAGGAGAATTTCCCTCACTGTCCTTCCCTGTCCCTAGAAACAAGGATTATCACAGTGAAAGAAACTGACACTCTTCCTACCTATAGTTTTCTGTCCCTAGAAAAAATGTTTTTTTAAAGCTGATTGATGATCAATGCTTTAGCACACTATAGCACAAGTCGAATTTCCCTCACTGTCCTTCCCTGTCCCTAGAAACAAGGATTATCACAGTGAAAGAAACTGACACTCTTCCTACCTATAGTTTTCTGTCCCTAGAAAAAATGTTTTTTTAAAGCTGAATGATGATCAATGCTTTAGCACACTATAGCACAAGTAGCATTTCCCTCACTGTCCTTCCCTGTCCCTAGAAACAAGGATTATCACAGTGAAAGAAACTGACACTCTTCCTACCTATAGTTTTCTGTCCCTAGAAAAAATGTTTTTTTAAAGCTGATTGATGATCAATGCTTTAGCACACTATAGCACAAGTAGAATTTCCCTCACTGTCCTTCCCTGTCCCTAGAAACAAGGATTATCACAGTGAAAGAAACTGACACTCTTCCTACCTATAGTTTTCTGTCCCTAGAAAAAATGTTTTTTTAAAGCTGATTGATGATCAATGCTTTAGCACACTATAGCACAAGTAGAATTTCCCTCACTGTCCTTCCCTGTCACTAGAAACAAGGATTATCACAGTGAAAGAAACTGACACTCTTCCTACCTATAGTTTTCTGTCCCTAGAAAAAATGTTTTTTTAAAGCTGATTGATGATCAATGCTTTAGCACACTATAGCACAAGTAGAATTTCCCTCACTGTCCTTCCCTGTCCCTAGAAACAAGGATTATCACAGTGAAAGAAACTGACACTCTTCCTACCTATAGTTTTCTGTCCCTAGAAAAAATGTTTTTTTAAAGCTGATTGATGACCAATGCTTTAGCACACTATAGCACAAGTAGAATTTCCCTCACTGTCCTTCCCTGTCCCTAGAAACAAGGATTATCACAGTGAAAGAAACTGACACTCTTCCTACCTATAGTTTTCTGTCCCTAGAAAAAATGTTTTTTTAAAGCTGATTGATGATCAATGCTTTAGCACACTATAGCACAAGTAGAATTTCCCTCACTGTCCTTCCCTGTCCCTAGAAACAAGGATTATCACAGTGAAAGAAACTGACACTCTTCCTACCTATAGTTTTCTGTCCCTAGAAAAAATGTTTTTTTAAAGCTGATTGATGATCAATGCTTTAGCACACTATAGCACAAGTAGAATTTCCCTCACTGTCCTTCCCTGTCCCTAGAAACAAGGATTATCACAGTGAAAGAAACTGACACTCTTCCTACCTATAGTTTTCTGTCCCTAGAAAAAATGTTTTTTTAAAGCTGATTGATGATCAATGCTTTAGCACACTATAGCACAAGGAGAATTTCCCTCACTGTCCTTCCCTGTCCCTAGAAACAAGGATTATCACAGTGAAAGAAACTGACACTCTTCCTACCTATAGTTTTCTGTCCCTAGAAAAAATGTTTTTTTTAAAGCTGATTGATGATCAATGCTTTAGCACACTATAGCACAAGTAGAATTTCCCTCACTGTCCTTCCCTGTCCCTAGAAACAAGGATTATCACAGTGAAAGAAACTGACACTCTTCCTACCTATAGTTTTCTGTCCCTAGAAAAAATGTTTTTTTAAAGCTGATTGATGATCAATGCTTTAGCACACTATAGCACAAGGAGAATTTCCCTCACTGTCCTTCCCTGTCCCTAGAAACAAGGATTATCACAGTGAAAGAAACTGACACTCTTCCTACCTATAGTTTTCTGTCCCTAGAAAAAATGTTTTTTTAAAGCTGATTGATGATCAATGCTTTAGCACACTATAGCACAAGTAGAATTTCCCTCACTGTCCTTCCCTGTCCCTAGAAACAAGGATTATCACAGTGAAAGAAACTGACACTCTTCCTACCTATAGTTTTCTGTCCCTAGAAAAAATGTTTTTTTAAAGCTGATTGATGATCAATGCTTTAGCACACTATAGCACAAGTAGAATTTCCCTCACTGTCCTTCCCTGTCCCTAGAAACAAGGATTATCACAGTGAAAGAAACTGACACTCTTCCTACCTATAGTTTTCTGTCCCTAGAAAAAATGTTTTTTTAAAGCTGATTGATGATCAATGCTTTAGCACACTATAGCACAAGTAGAATTTCCCTCACTGTCCTTCCCTGTCCCTAGAAACAAGGATTATCACAGTGAAAGAAACTGACACTCTTCCTACCTATAGTTTTCTGTCCCTAGAAAAAATGTTTTTTTAAAGCTGATTGATGATCAATGCTTTAGCACACTATAGCACAAGTAGAATTTCCCTCACTGTCCTTCCCTGTCCCTAGAAACAAGGATTATCACAGTGAAAGAAACTGACACTCTTCCTACCTATAGTTTTCTGTCCCTAGAAAAAATGTTTTTTTAAAGCTGATTGATGATCAATGCTTTAGCACACTATAGCACAAGTAGAATTTCCCTCACTGTCCTTCCCTGTCCCTAGAAACAAGGATTATCACAGTGAAATAAACTGACACTCTTCCTACCTATAGTTTTCTGTCCCTAGAAAAAATGTTTTTTTAAAGCTGATTGATGATCAATGCTTTAGCACACTATAGCACAAGTAGAATTTCCCTCACTGTCCTTCCCTGTCCCTAGAAACCAGGATTATCACAGTGAAAGAAACTGACACTCTTCCTACCTATAGTTTTCTGTCCCTAGAAAAAATGTTTTTTTAAAGCTGATTGATGATCAATGCTTTAGCACACTATAGCACAAGTAGAATTTCCCTCACTGTCCTTCCCTGTCCCTAGAAACAAGGATTATCACAGTGAAAGAAACTGACACTCTTCCTACCTATAGTTTTCTGTCCCTAGAAAAAATGTTTTTTTAAAGCTGATTGATGATCAATGCTTTAGCACACTATAGCACAAGTAGAATTTCCCTCACTGTCCTTCCCTGTCCCTAGAAACAAGGATTATCACAGTGAAAGAAACTGACACTCTTCCTACCTATAGTTTTCTGTCCCTAGAAAAAATGTTTTTTTAAAGCTGATTGATGATCAATGCTTTAGCACACTATAGCACAAGTAGAATTTCCCTCACTGTCCTTCCCTGTCCCTAGAAACAAGGATTATCACAGTGAAAGAAACTGACACTCTTCCTACCTATAGTTTTCTGTCCCTAGAAAAAATGTTTTTTTAAAGCTGATTGATGATCAATGCTTTAGCACACTATAGCACAAGTAGAATTTCCCTCACTGTCCTTCCCTGTCCCTAGAAACAAGGATTATCACAGTGAAAGAAACTGACACTCTTCCTACCTATAGTTTTCTGTCCCTAGAAAAAATGTTTTTTTAAAGCTGATTGATGATCAATGCTTTAGCACACTATAGCACAAGTAGAATTTCCCTCACTGTCCTTCCCTGTCCCTAGAAACAAGGATTATCACAGTGAAAGAAACTGACACTCTTCCTACCTATAGTTTTCTGTCCCTAGAAAAAATGTTTTTTTAAAGCTGATTGATGATCAATGCTTTAGCACACTATAGCACAAGTAGAATTTCCCTCACTGTCCTTCCCTGTCCCTAGAAACAAGGATTATCACAGTGAAAGAAACTGACACTCTTCCTACCTATAGTTTTCTGTCCCTAGAAAAAATGTTTTTTTAAAGCTGATTGATGATCAATGCTTTAGCACACTATAGCACAAGTAGAATTTCCCTCACTGTCCTTCCCTGTCCCTAGAAACAAGGATTATCACAGTGAAAGAAACTGACACTCTTCCTACCTATAGTTTTCTGTCCCTAGAAAAAATGTTTTTTTAAAGCTGATTGATGATCAATGCTTTAGCACACTATAGCACAAGTAGAATTTCCCTCACTGTCCTTCCCTGTCCCTAGAAACAAGGATTATCACAGTGAAAGAAACTGACACTCTTCCTACCTATAGTTTTCTGTCCCTAGAAAAAATGTTTTTTTAAAGCTGATTGATGATCAATGCTTTAGCACACTATAGCACAAGTAGAATTTCCCTCACTGTCCTTCCCTGTCCCTAGAAACAAGGATTATCACAGTGAAAGAAACTGACACTCTTCCTACCTATAGTTTTCTGTCCCTAGAAAAAATGTTTTTTTAAAGCTGATTGATGATCAATGCTTTAGCACACTATAGCACAAGGAGAATTTCCCTCACTGTCCTTCCCTGTCCCTAGAAACAAGGATTATCACAGTGAAAGAAACTGACACTCTTCCTACCTATAGTTTTCTGTCCCTAGAAAAAATGTTTTTTTAAAGCTGATTGATGATCAATGCTTTAGCACACTATAGCACAAGGAGAATTTCCCTCACTGTCCTTCCCTGTCCCTAGAAACAAGGATTATCACAGTGAAAGAAACTGACACTCTTCCTACCTATAGTTTTCTGTCCCTAGAAAAAATGTTTTTTTAAAGCTGATTGATGATCAATGCTTTAGCACACTATAGCACAAGGAGAATTTCCCTCACTGTCCTTCCCTGTCCCTAGAAACAAGGATTATCACAGTGAAAGAAACTGACACTCTTCCTACCTATAGTTTTCTGTCCCTAGAAAAAATGTTTTTTTAAAGCTGATTGATGATCAATGCTTTAGCACACTATAGCACAAGTAGAATTTCCCTCACTGTCCTTCCCTGTCCCTAGAAACAAGGATTATCACAGTGAAAGAAACTGACACTCTTACTACCTATAATTTTCTGTCCCTAGAAAAAATGTTTTTTTAAAGCTGATTGATGATCAATGCTTTAGCACACTATAGCACAAGTAGAATTTCCCTCACTGTCCTTCCCTGTCCCTAGAAACAAGGATTATCACAGTGAAAGAAACTGACACTCTTCCTACTGTGAGGGGGTTAACTCGGTAGCGGGTGTGTGTGACCCCCTGGTTGGGCTCCCCACACAAAAACAGGGCCAGCAGACGGAGGTTGTGGTTTTCAAAATCAAAAGGTGCGGTTTATTTCTCTATGTACAGTGACAAAACACAGCAAAGCCAAAAAGAAACATAAACAAAATAAATCCTGGTCAGTTTGACCTCTGACTAAACATGCAGGTTTCCTAAACTAACAACTGGGATCAGCCTGGTGCTGTCCTAGTCCCTAAGTCCCTGGTTTAGTAAAAGTCCAAACAAATAGCCACACAGGCTTTGCCTCACCGCACAGGGGTTCACTCTCCCTAGACAGTCCACACAGGTCTGGTTCCAGGCATGAGCTAACACCTAATGAATCTGGGAGTTCTTATAGAGGCCTAAATGAGCTGACAAGCTTCAGCTGGTCTCATCAACTCCCTGCCTCACGACGCCCAGCACTCTCCCTAGAGGTATGAGTCATTCATGAGCCCACTAGCCTCAGCTGGGCTTCATCAACTCCCTAGTTGTATAAGTCGGCATAAAGCCTGAATCTGGGAGAAATATATCTACCCCCCTGGATGCAACCAGGTGACTTTACCTTCCTGCTGTCACATACCCCCCCCTCTTGTTTTAACCTTGGGGTTGGAACACCAGCAATCAGGCATTCATGTACTCGAGACAAAGCATCCACATTCCCCATTTGAACGCCAGGGCGATGCTTTACTGTGAAGTTGAATTCCTGTAGGGCCAGGAACCACCTATTCACTCTTCTATTTGTCTCCTTGTTTTGAGCCATCCACTTTAACGGAGCGTGATCCGTAACCATGTCAAAGTGCCTACCTAGCAGATAGTACCGAAGGGAATCTAGAGCCCACTTCACCGCTAAACACTCCTTTTCAACCGTGGCGTAATTTACCTCATGGGACTTCAACTTCCTGCTGAGGTAAATGACTGGGTGCTCTTCCCCGTTCCAGACCTGGGACAATACTGCTCCTAACCCCACATCTGACGCATCACTTTGTACGACAAAGTCTTTAGAGAAGTCGGGTGAGTACAACACTGGCTGGCTACATAAGGCTTGTTTCAAGAATTGGAATGCTGCCTCAGCCTCGGGGGTCCATTTAATCATGACCGACCCTTTCCCTTTCGTCAGGTTGGTTAGGGGCACAGCCTTAGAAGCAAAGTGGGGAATGAAGCGCCGATAATAACCCGCGATTCCCAGAAAGGCTCGTACCTGCTTCTTGCTGTTGGGACGTGGCCAACTCTGGATGGCCTCGACTTTGTTGAGTTGGGGTTTTATTACTCCCCTGCCAATGGTGTACCCAAGATATTTGGCCTCCTCCTGCCCAATGGTACACTTCTTGGGGTTAGCCGTAAACCCCGCTTCCCGGATAGAGTCTAGGACTGCTTGCACTTTTGGCAGATGTGAGGCCCAATCTGTGCTATGGACAATTACGTCATCCAGGTAAGCCGCAGCATACTTCCGATGGGGCCTCAGTATCTGGTCCATTTTCCGCTGGAATGTGGCCGGCGCATTCTGTAACCCGAACGGCATTCTCTTATATTGGAACGCCCCGTCTGGGGTTACAAATGCGGTTTTCTCTTTGGCCGACTTGGCCAGGGGAATTTGCCAATACCCTTTTGTGAGGTCAAGAGTCGTCATGTATCGGGCTGTTCCCAGCCGGTCGATCAACTCATCTATACGTGGCATGGGGTAGGTGTCAAATTTTGTAACTTTGTTCAACTGACGAAAATCGTTACAAAATCGCCAGCTCCCATCCGGTTTAGGCACCAACACAATGGGACTAGACCAATCACTTTGGGACTCCTCTATCACCCCTAAGTTCAGCATTTTCTGTACTTCCTCCCGTATTGCCTCCCGTCGGGCCTCTGGGATCCGATAGGGTTTTAACTTCACCCTTTCACCGGGCGGGGTAATAATATCATGCTCTACCCCAGATGTTTGTCCCGGCAGCTCAGAGAACACCTCCTTGTTGCGAAGCACAAACTCCTTAACCTCCTGTTGTTGGGGTTGTGACAAGGTGGCTGCTATTCCAACCTCCGGAATCACGCAACCAGTTTGAGCTGGTGACCAAGTTTCTGCGACTAGGGACTCTCTATCCCTCCAGGCTTTCAACAGATTAACGTGATATATCTGTTCGGGCTTTCGCCTTCCTGGTTGTCTGACCTTGTAATTCACTTCGCTCACTTTTTCCATTATCTCGTAGGGGCCTTGCCATTTGGCAAGGAATTTACTTTCAACCGTAGGGACAAGTACCAATATCCTATCCCCCGGGGAAAAGGTACGGGTCTTTGCTCCACGGTTGTACACTCTCTGCTGTGCCAACTGCGCTTGGGCCAAATGTTCCTTCACGATGGGCATTACCTGTGCAATTCGATCTTGCATCAGGGCGACATGCTCAATCACACTCCTGTGGGGAGAACTCTCACTTTCCCAAGTTTCCTTGGCAATATCCAACAGCCCTCTTGGGTGTCTCCCATACAGTAACTCAAAGGGGGAGAATCCCGTAGAGGATTGGGGCACCTCCCTAATAGCAAACATCAAATAAGGAAGTAGACAGTCCCAATCCTTTCCATCTCTATCCACCACTTTCTTCAACATTTGTTTTAGGGTTTTGTTGAATCTTTCAACCAGCCCATCGGTTTGGGGGTGATACACAGATGTACGCAATTGCGTCACTTTGAGCAATTTACACAGCTCTTTCATAACCCGGGACATAAAGGGTGTACCTTGGTCCGTAAGCAGTTCTTTACAAATACCCACCCGGCTAAAAACAAGAGATAGCTCTTTGGCTATGGTTTTGGCCGAGGTATTTCTGAGAGGGATCGCTTCTGGATAACGGGTGGCATAGTCCATTATAACCAATATGTACTGGTGCCCCCTAGCGGACTTGATTATAGGACCTACCAAATCCATTGCGATTCTCTCAAACGGGACCTCAATGATGGGTAGAGGGACCAGCGGGCTACGGAAATGTGGCATCGGGGCCGACCTCTGACACACAGGGCAGGAGGAACAATAATTTTCTATGTCCTTCATCACCCCAGGCCAATAGAATCTCTGTAATACCCTCTCTCGGGTTTTCTCTGTCCCCAGATGACCTCCAAGAATGTGCCCATGGGCCAACTCCAACACCAACTTCCTGTAAGGTTTGGGCACCACAAGCTGCTCAACGGTTTCTTCTGCCCTTTTTGCCACCCGATACAGTAGGTCCTTCTCTACGCTGAAGTATGGGTAAGTGCAGGTATTATCTGGGTTCACTAACTCGCCATCTATTTCCACTACGTTTTCCCGTGCCTTTATTAGGGCGGGGTCTTTTAACTGTTCTGTGGCAAAATTTTCCCTGTGAACCTCCAGATCAGAAAACTCCACAGACGGTAGGTTTTCGTCTGAGGAGGTGGGCTCCTCTCCAGTTTCTTGAGTCTCCCCTGCCAATACTGACAAGGGAAATTCTGGAGAGTCCTCACCACTCTCAGAGGAGTTCTGGCTATCACATTCCTGGTACATAGGGGCACCAGTGGGGGGCTCAGGATCATCCCACAGTTCCCAGAACTTCGGAAAATCCCTTCCCACAATGGCATCATGCGGTAATTGAGATACTAACCCCACTGGATGAGAGAGGGTACCTTTGGGGGTCTCGAAACACACTGTAGTCACTGGATACTCTCGGGTGTCCCCATGCACACAAATAACAGCTACCTTGCTATTCCCAGAGACCTCTGTTTTAACTAATTCAGCCTTTATCAGGGTCACAAGGCTACCTGAATCCAGTAATACCACAACATTTCTACCATTAATACACATTTTGCATAAATGTTTCTCAGTTCCCCGAATGGCAGTGCATGCGACTGTCGCACACAGCGACTGACGTCTGTCCATCAGAAAGTCACATTGCATGGGTTCCTCCACAACCGGGCAATTTGCTGCAATATGTCCCGCTTGCCGGCAGCGGTAGCAAACAATCCATTTGGCTGCCTCTTGAGCCCCTGACTTCCCAGGCTGTTCTCGCCAAACTTTGGGTAGAGCTCCCACCCTCTCACTCTCTCCACCCTCACCCCTTGGAATCCTCTTATCCGCCCCTGGGGATGGTCTGGTCTTAGGGTGGAAAGTCCGAGAGTCTCTGGAAGAGGCCGTCAGGTTCTCTGTAGCCAAGTATTTCTCTACACGATCCACAAGACCACCGGCCGTCTCTGGGTCTCCATGGCTTACCCACTTTTGGATGGCAGTAGGAAGAGCTCTCAAAAACCGATCCATTACAACACGTTCCACAATCTCTGGTGCGGACAAAGTCTCTGGCTGTAGCCACTTCCTGCTCAGGTGAATGAGATCATACATTTGAGACCTGGGGGGTTTTCCAAGCTGGAAAGTCCAGTTATGCACACGCTGAGCCCGGACAGCCAGGGTGACACCCAGCCTTGCCAATATTTCAGCTTTTAGCATCACATAGTCTTTTGCTTGGTCAGGCTCTAGGTCATAGTAAGCCTTCTGCGATTCACCAGTTAACAGAGGAGCCACCAGTCCAGCCCACTGCTCCTCAGGCCACTTTTCTCTTTCAGCAGTCCTTTCAAATGTGGTCAAAAATACCTCTGGATCATCCTCTCCAGTCATTTTTGTCAATAAACGACTCACCCCAAAGGACGCGGTATTAGTGGGACGGCTTTCCTCACTGGTCTGCGGACGTTGCTGCATTACTGCTTCCATTTGTTGTACTCTCTGCTCTTGCTTCTGTAACAGGTCTATGAAGCGGGCCTCAGATTGCTGCTGGGCTTGTTGATGAGCTTGCTGCTGGGCTGCAAGGCTCCTTTGCAAACCTGCATTTGTCTGCTGTTGATTGGCATTTGCTAGAGCCAGCTGTTTCAGTATCTCCTCCATGCTGGCTTAAAAAAAACTGCCACTGGTTCTCCACCAACTGTGAGGGGGTTAACTCGGTAGCGGGTGTGTGTGACCCCCTGGTTGGGCTCCCCACACAAAAACAGGGCCAGCAGACGGAGGTTGTGGTTTTCAAAATCAAAAGGTGCGGTTTATTTCTCTATGTACAGTGACAAAACACAGCAAAGCCAAAAAGAAACATAAACAAAATAAATCCTGGTCAGTTTGACCTCTGACTAAACATGCAGGTTTCCTAAACTAACAACTGGGATCAGCCTGGTGCTGTCCTAGTCCCTAAGTCCCTGGTTTAGTAAAAGTCCAAACAAATAGCCACACAGGCTTTGCCTCACCGCACAGGGGTTCACTCTCCCTAGACAGTCCACACAGGTCTGGTTCCAGGCATGAGCTAACACCTAATGAATCTGGGAGTTCTTATAGAGGCCTAAATGATCTGACAAGCTTCAGCTGGTCTCATCAACTCCCTGCCTCACGACGCCCAGCACTCTCCCTAGAGGTATGAGTCATTCATGAGCCCACTAGCCTCAGCTGGGCTTCATCAACTCCCTAGTTGTATAAGTCGGCATAAAGCCTGAATCTGGGAGAAATATATCTACCCCCCTGGATGCAACCAGGTGACTTTACCTTCCTGCTGTCACACTACCTATAGTTTTCTGTCCCTAGAAAAAATGTTTTTTTAAAGCTGATTGATGATCAATGCTTTAGCACACTATAGCACAAGGAGAATTTCCCTCACTGTCCTTCCCTGTCCCTAGAAACAAGGATTATCACAGTGAAAGAAACTGACACTCTTCCTACCTATAGTTTTCTGTCCCTAGAAAAAATGTTTTTTTAAAGCTGATTGATGATCAATGCTTTAGCACACTATAGCACAAGTAGAATTTCCCTCACTGTCCTTCCCTGTCCCTAGAAACAAGGATTATCACAGTGAAAGAAACTGACACTCTTCCTACCTATAGTTTTCTGTCCCTAGAAAAAATGTTTTTTTAAAGCTGATTGATGATCAATGCTTTAGCACACTATAGCACAAGTAGAATTTCCCTCACTGTCCTTCCCTGTCCCTAGAAACAAGGATTATCACAGTGAAAGAAACTGACACTCTTCCTACCTATAGTTTTCTGTCCCTAGAAAAAATGTTTTTTTTAAAGCTGATTGATGATCAATGCTTTGTCACACTATAGCACAAGTAGAATTTCCCTCACTGTCCTTCCCTGTCCCTAGAAACAAGGATTATCACAGTGAAAGAAACTGACACTCTTCCTACCTATAGTTTTCTGTCCCTAGAAAAAATGTTTTTTTAAAGCTGATTGATGATCAATGCTTTAGCACACTATAGCACAAGGAGAATTTCCCTCACTGTCCTTCCCTGTCCCTAGAAACAAGGATTATCACAGTGAAAGAAACTGACACTCTTCCTACCTATAGTTTTCTGTCCCTAGAAAAAATGTTTTTTTAAAGCTGATTGATGATCAATGCTTTAGCACACTATAGCACGAGTAGAATTTCCCTCACTGTCCTTCCCTGTCCCTAGAAACAAGGATTATCACAGTGAAAGAAACTGACACTCTTCCTACCTATAGTTTTCTGTCCCTAGAAAAAATGTTTTTTTAAAGCTGATTGATGATCAATGCTTTAGCACACTATAGCACAAGTAGAATTTCCCTCACTGTCCTTCCCTGTCCCTAGAAACAAGGATTATCACAGTGAAAGAAACTGACACTCTTCCTACCTATAGTTTTCTGTCCCTAGAAAAAATGTTTTTTTAAAGCTGATTGATGATCAATGCTTTAGCACACTATAGCACAAGTAGAATTTCCCTCACTGTCCTTCCCTGTCCCTAGAAACAAGGATTATCACAGTGAAAGAAACTGACACTCTTCCTACCTATAGTTTTCTGTCCCTAGAAAAAATGTTTTTTTAAAGCTGATTGATGATCAATGCTTTAGCACACTATAGCACAAGGAGAATTTCCCTCACTGTCCTTCCCTGTCCCTAGAAACAAGGATTATCACAGTGAAAGAAACTGACACTCTTCCTACCTATAGTTTTCTGTCCCTAGAAAAAATGTTTTTTTAAAGCTGATTGATGATCAATGCTTTAGCACACTATAGCACAAGTAGAATTTCCCTCACTGTCCTTCCCTGTCCCTAGAAACAAGGATTATCACAGTGAAAGAAACTGACACTCTTCCTACCTATAGTTTTCTGTCCCTAGAAAAAATGTTTTTTTAAAGCTGATTGATGATCAATGCTTTAGCACACTATAGCACAAGTAGAATTTCCCTCACTGTCCTTCCCTGTCCCTAGAAACAAGGATTATCACAGTGAAAGAAACTGACACTCTTCCTTCCTATAGTTTTCTGTCCCTAGAAAAAATGTTTTTTTAAAGCTGATTGATGATCAATGCTTTAGCACACTATAGCACAAGGAGAATTTCCCTCACTGTCCTTCCCTGTCCCTAGAAACAAGGATTATCACAGTGAAAGAAACTGACACTCTTCCTACCTATAGTTTTCTGTCCCTAGAAAAAATGTTTTTTTAAAGCTGATTGATGATCAATGCTTTAGCACACTATAGCACAAGTAGAATTTCCCTCACTGTCCTTCCCTGTCCCTAGAAACAAGGATTATCACAGTGAAAGAAACTGACACTCTTCCTACCTATAGTTTTCTGTCCCTAGAAAAAATGTTTTTTTAAAGCTGATTGATGATCAATGCTTTAGCACACTATAGCACAAGGAGAATTTCCCTCACTGTCCTTCCCTGTCCCTAGAAACAAGGATTATCACAGTGAAAGAAACTGACACTCTTCCTACCTATAGTTTTCTGTCCCTAGAAAAAATGTTTTTTTAAAGCTGATTGATGATCAATGCTTTAGCACACTATAGCACAAGTAGAATTTCCCTCACTGTCCTTCCCTGTCCCTAGAAACAAGGATTATCACAGTGAAAGAAACTGACACTCTTCCTACCTATAGTTTTCTGTCCCTAGAAAAAATGTTTTTTTAAAGCTGATTGATGATCAATGCTTTAGCACACTATAGCACAAGTAGAATTTCCCTCACTGTCCTTCCCTGTCCCTAGAAACAAGGATTATCACAGTGAAAGAAACTGACACTCTTCCTACCTATAGTTTTCTGTCCCTAGAAAAAATGTTTTTTTAAAGCTGATTGATGATCAATGCTTTAGCACACTATAGCACAAGTAGAATTTCCCTCACTGTCCTTCCCTGTCCCTAGAAACAAGGATTATCACAGTGAAAGAAACTGACACTCTTACTACCTATAATTTTCTGTCCCTAGAAAAAATGTTTTTTTAAAGCTGATTGATGATCAATGCTTTAGCACACTATAGCACAAGTAGAATTTCCCTCACTGTCCTTCCCTGTCCCTAGAAACAAGGATTATCACAGTGAAAGAAACTGACACTCTTCCTACCTATAGTTTTCTGTCCCTAGAAAAAATGTTTTTTTAAAGCTGATTGATGATCAATGCTTTAGCACACTATAGCACAAGGAGAATTTCCCTCACTGTCCTTCCCTGTCCCTAGAAACAAGGATTATCACAGTGAAAGAAACTGACACTCTTCCTACCTATAGTTTTCTGTCCCTAGAAAAAATGTTTTTTTAAAGCTGATTGATGATCAATGCTTTAGCACACTATAGCACAAGTAGAATTTCCCTCACTGTCCTTCCCTGTCCCTAGAAACAAGGATTATCACAGTGAAAGAAACTGACACTCTTCCTACCTATAGTTTTCTGTCCCTAGAAAAAATGTTTTTTTAAAGCTGATTGATGATCAATGCTTTAGCACACTATAGCACAAGTAGAATTTCCCTCACTGTCCTTCCCTGTCCCTAGAAACAAGGATTATCACAGTGAAAGAAACTGACACTCTTCCTTCCTATAGTTTTCTGTCCCTAGAAAAAATGTTTTTTTAAAGCTGATTGATGATCAATGCTTTAGCACACTATAGCACAAGGAGAATTTCCCTCACTGTCCTTCCCTGTCCCTAGAAACAAGGATTATCACAGTGAAAGAAACTGACACTCTTCCTACCTATAGTTTTCTGTCCCTAGAAAAAATGTTTTTTTAAAGCTGATTGATGATCAATGCTTTAGCACACTATAGCACAAGTAGAATTTCCCTCACTGTCCTTCCCTGTCCCTAGAAACAAGGATTATCACAGTGAAAGAAACTGACACTCTTCCTACCTATAGTTTTCTGTCCCTAGAAAAAATGTTTTTTTAAAGCTGATTGATGATCAATGCTTTAGCACACTATAGCACAAGTAGAATTTCCCTCACTGTCCTTCCCTGTCCCTAGAAACAAGGATTATCACAGTGAAAGAAACTGACACTCTTACTACCTATAATTTTCTGTCCCTAGAAAAAATGTTTTTTTAAAGCTGATTGATGATCAATGCTTTAGCACACTATAGCACAAGTAGAATTTCCCTCACTGTCCTTCCCTGTCCCTAGAAACAAGGATTATCACAGTGAAAGAAACTGACACTCTTCCTACCTATAGTTTTCTGTCCCTAGAAAAAATGTTTTTTTAAAGCTGATTGATGATCAATGCTTTAGCACACTATAGCACAAGGAGAATTTCCCTCACTGTCCTTCCCTGTCCCTAGAAACAAGGATTCGCACAGTAAAACACACTCACACTCTCCCTACCTATCCTTCTCTTTCCCTAAACTAAAGGAATCCAGGTTAAGCAAGAAAAAATAAATGTCACTGTCCCTGCCTATGCTTCTCTTTCCCTGCTCCGGAACACACTACACTAGGCCGCCGTGCTGGCGGCCTTTTATAGTGTGGGGCGTGTACTAAACACCCTCAGCAATAATTGGCCACAGGCATCCTGCCTGTGGCCAATCATTGCTCTCCTCGCTGCCGGCGCTGTGATTGGCCAAGCATGCGGGGTCACAGTGCATGCTTGGCCAATCACAGCGCCTGGATGACACTGCGATGGCGTAGTGCATTGTGGGCCGTTCGCGTCACTCGAATTAGGCGCGAACGGCCCAAATCGTTCGATCTTCGTCGAACGATCGAACAGCCGATGTTCGAGTCGAACGTATGTTCGACTCGAACATCGAGCTCATCCCTACTGTGCAACACAAACAGATTCAACCAGCTAATCCATGTTTTTAGATGTGTAGCATTGCCCCGCAGGAGCTGCTGGTTTAATTTTGGGCCTGCACGCTACCTCGGTATTCGTTGTCTTTCGGAAGAAAGTCTGTAGAAATGCCAATGTCCACACAAGATGTAAAACCTTACGCAGTTAGGTTTTATTTTCCTTTTTTTGCATAAACATATAGAAAGGTGAAGGGAAGGGGTAGGTTCAGGCACACAGTACAGATCACTGGGGAAAACTCCTCAAGTATACAGTCATTCACCACTCTTCCTGGAGTGGGTATTGCTCACCCATATAGGCCCCTCTCACCTGGCCTAGCAACCGGTATGATGCACGAACAATATCAGGACCAGTCTCTGCCACAGACTGGTGATGCACAGAATTGGATAATCCAGGATCCTCTGCCACAGGACTCAACACCCGAACTTCCAGCCAAACAGTCAAGAGCCTTTAAGCCAACCCGGCAGACTGTAAGGTAACTTTAGTTGCGGTGCATCCTCCAATAGATTTACCAGGCCCTCCTCAAGACACCAGCCTTCCGCTTGGTCCTCCCCTGGTTTCCTCCATTGAGTGGCTTCCTCCATCAGGACGGACAGCACAGGATTACCTTCAAAGTGCAGACGCAGTCAGCATAACTGGGCCTAGTGGTTGGAGTTGCAGCCTCGGACCAGCATGGTTCCGAGGCCAAAAATCACACAATACACCCCTCACGCCAGGAGGGCCGTGAGGGGACGAAGGACCACCAAAAGATGGCGTATGCCCCTTAAGTACCCTTCCCCAGCATGCTCAGTGGGTAGACCACGCCCACTGAACTGTTCCCGGGCGAAGGTACCCAATACACTCTGGCTTGTCAATCTTCCACATTGGCCTGAGGTAGTAACGCCACATACAGGTAACAATGGGAAGTTTTTCTCAACACAGCCATAGCCGGAACAGAGGCTAATTTAACATCTATTATTACATCTGAGCCTAGCTATTGGCTCAGATACCCTCTAAATTGAAACATAGCACCCATTAATTGGGAGCAGGGCGCTACAGATGCTTTTCCCTTTATCCTGATGCTAGAAACATACATACTTACATAATTTAATACTTCAGTGATTGCCCACATGCCAGATGCAATGTTCTCAGGAAATGCTCCTTTCCTATGCACTTACCATGTCAGCAATATTTTGGGAGTCATCCTATGCAATACTGGACATTTTTCATTGTGTATCATTTAAAAGGGAACTGTGGAACCAGAAATTGTGCATTGTGAAAGAAAAATGGTAGGACTGCCTTAAAAAAATGTTTTAAGCCATTAATGTTGTAATATTGCAAGCAATTCCAAGCCATTTACCTGGTTTACCTAGTTTGTGTAGATGGGGGAATCCATTAACAGTGTATGGCCTGCTTATGATAGGAAGTGTTTTACTGGTTGTATCATCAGGTAAAATTTGACAGGTAGATCGTGACCTGACATGCCTCCAGCTTCTGATCGAGCTTGCCACCTGTCACATCAGAGCTACAGCAACAGCTGAGCTGAGCTGAGACACTGCCCAGATCAGATCACACATACAGAGCTGCAGCAGGATGCTGAGTGCACTCCTGCACTCAACACTAGTGTAGAAGGCATACATTCTGTCAGGCGGACTGATGCAATGATTTCTAGTCCCAGCCTCTGACTTGCTGTCATTCAGAGGCTGGGGGGTGGGAGAGGAAGAGAGAGCATCACAAATGCAAGTAACAACAAGGGTAATGTTTGTTACAGTAAGGGGTGCTGAAGGGGTTAATAATGTTAACTTGCTGCCAATGGTCACTCACGCATTAGTGACCAGTGGCAGTTAAGTAACCACTTTGTGCTGCATTAGTGGCACCAGGGTAAGTGTTAATGAACCCCTTGATTCTACAGCATGAAGGAGTTATTAATCACTGCCACTGACCACTAATGCAGCATAAAGGGGTAATTAACACTGACACTGGTCACTAATGCATCACAAAAGGGTTAATTAACTGTCACTGCCCACCAACTCACCACTGACCATCAGTGCAGAGAGGTGGCAGGAGGGGGGGGGGGGCTTCCACGCGCCAGTAAAAGCAATCCAGCTAGGACTGCTTTTACAAAAAACAGTATCACCTGCCCTAAAAAAGCAATACCGAGATGATGCCTGTAGCTTAAGGCATCATCCCGGTATACCACTTTAAACTGGCATCATAAATGTACGTTAGATGGTCTTAAAATAGTTAAAGTAGAATTCCAGCTTCCACCTAACTTAAAATCCTCATCTTAAAAATGCCCCTCCCCTCCTAACACCTATGCAGACTAACCTATTTTCAGGCCACTCCAATTTGGTCACATTATCTCACCTGTGTAAGCCAGTGGTGTGTGAAGGGAAAGAAGAGAAGGGAGCTCCAACATCAGCTGGGACATGGGAACCTATGGGTGATGTCACCACTCCAGGTTTTAGCTCCTGTGCAGCCCCCACTGGCTGATACAGGTAAGATCACATGACCAGACTGAGGCAGGCTGAAAATAGGTAAGTACAATGGAACCTCGGATTGCGAGTAACGCGGTTAACGAGCGTTTCGCAATACGAGCACTGTATTTTTAAAAATCGGAACTCGGTTTGCGAGTGTTGTCTCGCAAAACAAGCCTGATTCAGGCCAAAGCGGTGTGAAGTACCGCATTTGGCCTGAGGTGGGGGGGGGGGGGCCCGGAGCCGATCTGAACATCGCCGATCTGCGCGTTCGAAAATGCACGGAAAGGCCCGAGGACAGCTCTGCTGACCTCAGCAAATCTCGGGAACTAAGTCTTTCCGAGGTTTGCTGAGGTCAGCCAAGGTGTCCTTGGGCCTTTTTGGCCGTTTCCGAGGCTCTCCGGCGCCCACCGCCTCTAGCCGCATGCGGTATCGCATGCCATTAAAGTCAATGCGGAACAAATTATTTTCGTTTCCATTGACTTCAATGGGGAAACTCGCCTTGATATGCGAGTACTTTGGATTACGAGCATTCTCCTGGAACGGATTATGCTCGTAATCTGAGGTTCCACTGTATATAAAAAAAAAATTACAGTGATATCTGTTTATATTTTCATAACTTTTTTTATTGGGGCTTTGCTAGTTAATTTTATTAAAACAAAATGAAAAAAAAAAGATTGCTGCACCCCAGTGATCTTTAATATTTTCCATGTTGCTCAGATAGATCTCTACCTCTCAAATGTTGTCTACCTCTGGAGTAGAAATATCCAAATGTCTTTTTTCTGAAGATAATATGAAAAATCTTTTAGATAAATGCTATATCAATTGAAAACTCATGTTTTTGGTCTGGTTGAATACAAATAGAAACCATGGTGGTAAGATGAAGACCTCAGAAATACAGTATGTGTGTGTTGAGAGGGCAGATTCTAGATCCGCGTTGAAGAAGGCTTATGCCTTGTACACACAACCAGATTTTCAGACGGGCTCTTTTCATCGGATATTCCGTCCGTGTGTATGCCCCATCTAGCTTTTTCCTTCTGAAATTCCGACGGACTTAAAGTTCTATCGGAAAGTCCGGACTAAAAAACACGCATGCTCAGAATCAAGCAGAAGAGCCAAACTGCCTATTGAACTTCCTTAATCTTGGCTCGTCGTACGTGTTGTACGTCATCGCGTTTTTGACGATTGGACTTTTGTGTGACCGTGTGTATGCAAGGCAGCTTGAGCGAAATTCCGTCGGAACTCCATCGGACAATCCGTCGGACTTTATTCCGACGGATAGTCCGGTCGTGTGTACAAGGCATAAGAAGAAGCTGGTAAGTAAAATGTGAATTTTACCAATGAGTAATAGTCTTTCTAATGTGTTGAAGTTTCTCCAAGAGTATAAGGATAAACATTACAATGCTGAGCAGTTTTTAAAACATAGACAGGCTGTAACTTGTCGAGGATGAGGTTCAACATTTTCATTCACTTTTTTATAATTTGGACTTGTTATGGCAATCCAAGCAGTGAGCCATTATCCATCCTCCTCTAATGAAACATGAAAGCTTTCTTTTAATGATCACATTTATTGGAAAAACTATATCTTTTGTACATACATTAAAACTGAAATATTAGATAAGGCTGAATTTCAACATCTAAAAATGCCCAAAACAAACTTATTTGCTGCCTGCTGTTCTTATATGCAAATTCTAGCTTATTACTGTACGTATAGACATGCAATTCACAGCTGCATAAATGCTTTGCAGTTTATGAAATGCTGGAATTAAGTATGATGGATAATGTTCCAGGGTTTGTTTTATAGTTAGAATTTTGGCATACCTATGAGAAAAACCTTCAGGGATACAGCAGTATAAAATCCAGCAGACATACAGCTCAGTCTTCACAGTTACTGAATGCTACAAATTCAGTTATTACATTCGGCTCTTATGATTTCTGAGGCTGGTTAAAATCCCTTCCAGGTTTGTGGTGGGTTTTCTTTTGCATTTCAATCAGATACTGTCTTTTTACAAAAGTACTGCTATCGAAGGGCAAGCAAATAGCTGTAAGCTACTCACATAGAGAGTCACAAGGGTGAAAAGCTATAATTATATTGGAATGCATCCAAGGAGTCTTGTATTCTGTTTATACTTCATGGCTCTTTGAATTTATGTACAATCCAAGCAAACAAATTGATTTTAATGCTAAGACTGTTGACCTTACAAGTTCACTTTATTGAACAGTCTACATATTACAGCTATTATACTTGAAATCAGAAAGTGGGGAAAAACATGAAGAACGAAATAGAGTGGCATTTTTATAACGGAATTGAAATACTAACTGGCATTACACACTATGCTCATTTTCAGAGGGGATAATTACTCGCTAATAGCTATCGTAATTTCTTAAGAATGATTTGCTTATCATAGTAACAGAAGATAAATTATGAGAGATTGTCACTGGTTTACATGACATGAATAATCACAGTTCAAAGCCAATATATAAATGCACATAGCAGAAAATTGTAATTAGCAACACCTGACACAGTTTGCAGCCTGCTTCTATGGAAATGTTCAAAGAAAATAGAGATAACTTTTACTCATATTTACAGAAATGATACTTAATAGAAGACATAGTTCTGATATATTTAATAATGTAAATTGATATTGGACATAAGGAGACACCTGGTCGAGTAGAGGAGAATATTGTAAAGGAAAAGTTCACCTAAAATTCAGTTATGTCTGGGCGCTGTCGAGCTGAAACCTACACTGGAATCTTCTATATCCCTGGAGACTCCAGAGGTAAAGTACTGTAGCGGGGTCTCTAAATTTAGGTGGGGTACACCTGGGTGGAAGTCCAGGTGTGTAAGTATGGGAGTAATGGACTATTTCTATTCGTGGAGGATTGGGCGGTGTAATAATCTCCTTGGCCTGTGGGTGGCAGGTGCCCGCAGGCTCGAGGTAGATTCACTGCCATAGTGCTGTCCTTTTTGTCCCTTCTCGGAGATGGCACGGCGAGGGCAGGGAACCTGCTGTGGCATCATTGGAGGGGATAAAAGGGGGAGACGCCCTGGTCACGAGGTCTTGCTCTGGTGGAGGTTCTTCTTCACGCGCCCAGGCACCTTAGGCCTGGGTGCGGGCGGTTCCGGATTTCGGTTCAGGTGCCCTAGGCCTGACCGGAATGGAGTTGGAGTCCATCCCAGGCACCTTCAGCCTGGGGTGAGGTACTAAACCAGGAGGCCTGGGGCCCAGGGACTTCGACTGGGTCCCGCGAGGGTGGAGAAGTCCGAGGGTCCCTGAGTTGGATGGGGCCCATGTCTGAGGTGAGGAGGCCGGGGGGTTACCCATTCGGAGAGTCTGGAGCAGCATCAACCCAGTGACGGATGGGCCTCTGGTAACTCCCTTGGAGGGACATCTTCCCCTGACAGGGGCCACAACGCAGCGAAGGTACTCCTATCTACGTTCTCTTGAGTCGCTGGTAGATACTCTCAAGTTCTAAGTTCTCTCTTAGCCGATGGCTATAGTAACCGCTGGCGAGATCGCAGTGGTTTAGCTGACAATCAGGACAGTGCCTCGACCTGCTCATCCCCTGTATCAAAATGTTATCAAGTCGCAACCAGTTGGCTACTGAAGCACTGTTTATTGTGAGATATGCAATAAAACAAGAGTTGGACTGTGATCGGTGTGAGGAACTCTGGTTAATGGGAGCAAAGGGAAGTGTTGGCACGGCAGGACTTAATCCTTTACAGAAGCACACAGGCCAGAGGAAATATCTGGTACTGGCCTTCACCTCACCCACAGTTATGGGGAGGACATGGGCCGTAGCGCATCTCACCCTGTCGTGTGTGATACCCCTAGAAGAAAGAGATGGGGTGAGGTCGCTACACGTGGGGGCTCGTGAGTCCGGGATGATGTGTGTTTTGACTTTGGAAGTAAGAATGGCTGTGTCTGGACTTTGCTGCCCGGAGGAGTTCCGAGCATGTCGGCCATGTGATCGGCCAAAGTGCATCCCTGCTCAAAGTCGTGGAAATGACCCTAAGACGGGAAAGGCCCATGCGGAGGAGCGAGAAGAGGGAGAAGTCCAGCCGTGTGACGTACTACATGTGGGGGCTTTTACTGCACTGCGCCATGAGGCACCCCGTGACTACACAGTTTGTGGGCGGAACTTGATGGAAGCCTGCGAAAATGTGCAAGTCGTGGGAGGAGTCTGGCCATGTGGAGGAACTCATGTGCAGACTTTGGCGCGTGGTCAGTGCGTGATGGAGCAGCAGACAGTCGGGATGGCCTCAAGCTCCCCGTGGATTCCGGTTCCCTACCCCACAAAGATGACTACCTTTGCTGCTCCCCTTACAGACACGGGGATAAGACTCAGGCCCCGAGGACAGTTGGCTCTGTACACCTGCAGAGACACGGAGGCCCTCAGCGTGATCTGTCCCGGATGCTCGGAACTGGTGGTTCACCTGAAGCCATTCGGGCGTTGCGAAGCATGCAAAGAGTTCTTGTTCGAGGTGGAGCCATCCACGGTGGGGCCCGGGCCCTTCGCCTCAACAGCCTCACAGGTACCGCTACTCCGGAAGGGGAGATCCAGGCCTTTGCGGAGGTTCCCGTGCGCACTGACCAGGGCGATGTGACTGCCCAATCAGAGACTGAGAAGGAAAAATCTGAGGATGCTGCTTCGGTCACCACAGATTCTCTGCTCCCACCTCCGAAGAGGAAAGTCAGCCTGGTGCAGGCCTCCTATGGTCGTGGAAGAGCTTCACCCCGTCGCTTGCCTGGCCTGGATAGATCCGGTTGGAAGAGTCCTGGACATCCCAGTTCTACAAAAGGTCAAGGTGAGCCAGGGGCTGGGACTGTGGTGGTGGTTGGAGGTGTTGGGGGTCCACAGTCGGTGGAGCCCGCTAAGGAGGGTAGTACCACGTCTACCAGAGACTACCTTCCCGCGGAGATGTATGACACCTCTGATCTGGAGTCACTGTCGGATTGTGGAGATGACGGTGAGATCGATGAACTGTTTCACCAGAAGGGCTGGGACAAACGCCCATTACCTGTGCTACATGCGCCCCAGGATTCGCCTGTGTTCGTGGGAGACGGCACGCCCCGGGCGGAGGCCCCAGAGTCTATGGGGAAGCCTAGTCCTCCGGTTGCTATTCCACGGTCCAAGGTATCACCCATTTTGTTGGCGGGGAAACGGCGAGCATCGCTACGGGCACCGAGAGAGAAGCCATCCGAGGTAGTGAAAGTACCTCGGCACCCGGAGGCCATCGTTCGGCCAGGAGAGGGTGAGCGGGCCACGGTGCCTCCTTTGGCCCGATTGCAGCGACTCTTTTCTCGGGGGGTCGCTCACGAGTGTGGATGGGAATATCCTTACTTGCCCAGAGACTTGTTGTTTGAGGTTGAAGTTCTGCGACAGCGATGGTACGATGAGTTTGTTTGGGAGAAACTTAAAGTGCCTCATGCCCGGCGGTACTTGTCCTGTTCACCACCCGTGTCGAAAAAGTTTAGAGACTGCAGAGCAGACTGGATGTGGGGCCGCCATATCCACGCAGACAAGGTGCGCATATGTAGGAAAGATGGAGAAGACACTGACTATTCGATTGAGGTTTTCGATAAACATCTGAAGCCTTTGTTTTTGCCTGACCCGAGGTTTTATTTGTGAGAAGAGACTCATTTGTTTTTCCCGTGACAACTTTCCAGAGGTGTTCTTGCCGGAGCATCGAACTGTACCCTAATTTTTTATTTGTTTTTTTTTTTTTTTTTTACTCTTTGGAGGAATGAGAGCTGTTTGTTTGTTCTCTCTTCTTCACAGTTCAAAGACAGAGACTTTGGGGGTAGAATCAGAGTAGGGACACAGGAAGACTGAAGATTTTACCAAGTGTCATCACCGTGGCATCGTCACTAGGTGACGGTGTTGCGCAACGGCTGTTGCTAGTACATTTGCATCACTTTACTTATTGGAGCGAGTGGGTCTCTCGGCTGATGGACCAATTCATTCCAAATTTTCACAGAATGTCAGGATGTGGTTTTCTTTGTGTGTTGTTTTTTTTCCCTCTGCAGGAGATTCGTCTGTCAAGACTACTGAGTATGGGGTGGTTCTTAGACTGTAAAGGGAGGGATTGTATATGTGTACATGCTTAGAGGGTTTTATAAAAAAAAAGTTTATTGTTTTATGTTCCCCTTCCCTTTGAGCAGGTCTTGGTATGGTTAAGGTTCAAATTTTTAGGGATGCCTCTGGGGTCAGACTTATGTCACCACCTTTGGGAGACATGGGTTTGCACCAGACGCTGGGGACCAGCATCAAATCACAGGGGGGAGTATGTAGCGGGGTCTCTAAATTTAGGTGTGGTACACCTGGGTGGAAGTCCAGGTGTGTAAGTATGGGAGTAATGGACCATTTGTATTCGTGGAGGATTGGGCGGTGTAATAATCTCCTTGGCCTGTGGGTGGCAGGTGCCCGCAGGCTCGAGGTAGATTCACTGCCATAGTGCTGTCCTTTTTGTCCCTTCTTGGAGATGGTACGGCGAGGGCGGGGAACCTGCCGTGGCGTCATTGGAGGGGATAAAAGGGGGAGACGCCCTGGTCACGAGGTCTTGCTCTGGTGGAGGTTCTTCTTCACGCACCCAGGCACCTTAGGCGGTTCCGGATTTCGGTTCAGGTGCCCTAGGCCTGACCGGAATGGAGTTGGAGTCCATCCCAGGCACCTTCAGCCTGGGGTGAGGTACTAAACCAGGAGGCCTGAGGCCCAGTGACTTCGACTGGGTCCCGCGAGGGTGGAGAAGTCCGAGGGTCCCTGAGGTGGATGGGACCCATGTCTGAGGTGAGGAGGCCGGGGAGGTTACCCATTTGGAGAGTCTGGAGCAGCATCAACCCAATGACGGATGGGCCTCTGGTAACTCCCTTGGAGGGACATCTTCCCCTGACAGGGGCCACAACGCAGCGAAGGTACTCCTATCTACGTTCTCTTGAGTCGCTGGTAGAGACTCTCAAGTTCTAAGTTCTCTCTTAGCCGATGGCTATAGTAACCGCTGGCGAGATCGCAGTGGTTTAGCTGACAATCAGGACAGTGCCTCGACCTGCTCATCCCCTGTATCAAAATGTTATCAAGTCGCAACCAGTTGGCTACTGAAGCACTGTTTATTGTGAGATATGCAATAAAACAAGAGTTGGACTGTGATCGGTGTGTGGAACTCTGGTTAATGAGAGCAAAGGGAAGTGTTGGCACGGCAGGACTTAATCCTTTACAGAAGCACACAGGCCCGAGGAAATATCTGGTACTGGCCTTCACCTCACCCACAGTTATGGGGAGGACATGGGCCGTAGCGCATCTCACCCTGTCGTGTGTGATATCCCTAGAAGAAAGAGATGGGGTGAGGTCGCTACAGTACCCATGCTAAAGTTCCCAGCTCTGCCCCAATGTCTGCTTATTTAAGTCAACTTGGTCTGCGTGTTACTGATCTGCCAGCAAAACCTAGCCTGTCTTCCACAAGAGACATCTCACAGCTAAGACCGCTTAGAAAATTGACCAATATACTAGTGTAGCAGGGGGACCCTGAGCTTCTCTGTTGTGGTTTACGCCAGATTTTGTCAGAAGCAAGCAGACTGATTGTTCAGGTGTGGGCTGGCTTCATAATAGAACCAGTGTTGGAGCTCAGGGCCCACACTCCTGAGGGAGGTCAGTGTGTCTAAGGGGAGCTGTGTCAGATGCTGCCATGCATCAAGGTTAGGTGGGGAGAGAGGAAGGCCCAAACCTGAGAGGGAGTCCAGCTATGGAGCTGCAAGGAAAGACAGAGAGGTAAATGTAAGCGTCTGTGCATACCACTGGGATGTGTTTGATGGTCAGGTAGAGCAAAAGGTGTTTGGTGGTTAGGAAGACCCTGCAGAGGTACTCGGAGCAGTAAAGCTGCCACAAGAGAGCCAGGAGGCTGAATGCCATGTTTTTGATGGTGAGAACCCCCTGCATGGGAAGAGCTATCTGTATGAACTTTGACTTGCTTTTAATTAAAAGCTGCAATGCCCTAAAAAGACAGTTTTGGACTGGCACAACACATTATAAACACACCTACTGCTGCATACCTAATCTCACACATCCCTGTTCTGTGTGCTGAGGAAATGCAGATCGTGAGTTCCTAATAGCTAGGAACCAAGATCTGTAATTTCCTCTAGGTCAGTCTCATCCCCCTTTAATTAGAACACACCTTAGCGAACACAATTAACCCCTTGATCGCCCCTAATGTTAACCCCTTCCCTGCCAGTGACATTTTTACAGTAATCAGTGCATTTTTATAGCACTGATCGCTGTATAAATGCCAATGGTCCCAAAAATGTGTCAAAAGTGTCTGAGGTGTCCGCCATAATGTCGCAGTCCCAATAAAAATTGCAGATCGCCGCCATTACTAGTAAATAAGAAATAATAATAATAAAAAATGCTATAAATCTATCCCCTATTTTGTAAACGCTATAAGTTTTGCGCAAACCAATCAATATACGCTTATTGCGATTTTTATTACCAAAAATATGTAGAAGGATACATATCGGCCTAAACTGAGAAAAAAATTGCTTTTTTAAAAAAAATGGGGATATTTATTATAGCAAAAAGTACAAAATATTGTGTTTTTTTTTCAATTGTCACTCTTTTTTTGTTTATAGCACAAAAAATAAAAATCGCAGAGATGATAAAATACCACCAAAAGAAAGCTCAATTTGTGGGAAAAAAAGGACGTCAATTTTGTTTGGGTACAGCGTCGCACGACTGCACAATTGTCAGTTAAAGCGATGCAGTGCGGAATCGCAAAAAATGGCCCAGTCATTGGGCAGCCAATTCTTCCGCGGCTGAAGTGGTTAATAAACACTTTTTGAGGGCCAATAGGCAAGACAGTGGGTATAGAAAATGAATCCTTTAAATGAATCACATTTTGTTTCTTTGCAGCCTGAAATGAAGACAGTTTTTGTTTTATCCAGCTCTATGTACTCAGTGTAAGTTATTACATCCATGTGAAAGATATAACGTGTCAGAAAAAAATAGGTATAAAAACAAAACAGAATCATTGAGTGGGAAAAATTTGTTATAAACTCAGTTAGGTGTAGCCTCAATGGCACACAAAACAATTTGACTTCCAACTGTAGAGGCCTACAGCAACTCTGAAGCAATTACAGGAATTTATGACAAAGAGTGGTTATTGTATGCATGTGACAACCATATCACAAATTCTCCACAAATGTGGCTTGTATGGGAGGGTTACAAGAAAAAAGCCACTTCTCGAGAAAAGCCACATGCAGTCACTACTGAGCTTTGCCAAAACACAAGGAGAAAAATATGAATGTTCTTGCATGGCCTAGTCAGAGCCCAGACTTAAACCCAATTAAAAGTCTGTGGAAATTTAACTGAAGTAGGGCAGTTCTGAAAAGAAGAGTCAGCAAATATTGCAAAGTCTGGATGTGCAAAGTTAGTAGAGACATATCCCAACAGACTAAAGGCTGTAATTAAAGCAAAAGGTGGTTAAACAAAATACTGACACAAGGGGGTGATCCTTTTTCCAACTCAGTGATTCTGTTTTTGAAAAAAAAATTCTGACGTGTTAGTGTTATATCTTTCACTTGGATGTTATACAGGTAAGTTGAACTGACTAAATACAGCTGGATAAAACAAAAAAATGTGTCTGTCTTAGTTTCAAGCTGCAAAGCAACAAAATGTGATTATTTTAAAGGGAAGTGATTCTTTTGTATACCCACTGTATATTGGTAACATAGGCATAGGGAGATGGGCACTACCATAGGGGACATTTACCAATGAAAACACGTTTAAAAAAATACTGTTCAGTGAGGAGAGGGTCTTTTTGAAAATATTGAGAATACACAGATCCTTTAAATAACATTCACTGACTGATGATGATCATGATAAAAAAATGGTAATCAATACAAGCCGCCCTAGTGATTACCCCACCGCGCTGTTTTAACAGAAGAATACAGTGCATCAAATACTAGCAGCAGCCACTTTAAATATATATAACCCTGTGAAAAATATAGTCAACACACTAAAATAGAATGACAAACTATAAGTGGCGCTAAGTGAATATAACAATTATATTGGTATAAACTGTGAAAAAAGTAATAGTGAAATATACTTAAATCTTAAAAATGAACAAAAGGCATAAAGAAAAATTCCAAAAAATGTGTATAGAGTGACAGCACAAATAAAGTCCATATAAGTGTATAGTGATAGTGTTCAAAATTAGATGATAATCTTCTTCTTTTCCACCACACCACAGTGTTCAAGTGAGTCAAACCCCCTTCAGATAGGACACTCACCGCAATGCAATGCCTTACACTCTCGTGTTTTGGCAAATGAGCAGACAGCACCTCTCAACTAGGTGGATTGGTTCCACATCCGATGCAGTGATCCTCAAACAGGCTCCACATAAATGCAAAAATAAATGCAAAGGATAGTGTAATACTGCAAAGTCAGTTTTATTGGTACTACAAAATCTTCAAATATTGCACTCACATGATAACCAGTAAAAGTAAGCCAAAATCACACTGCAACCGAATCCACAGCATTAACTTCACACTGTCACAACCAACGAATGATGGTCACGGCGGACCCAGGATCAGCACAGGTCACAAAATAGTATATAAACCACTCTCTACCTGTCCTCTCCACTTGCGATCGCCGTTTCCAAAGGTGGCTGATAATAAAGTCTGTAACACACGGCACTCCACACACGCTTGATCAGATTGTCAATAGCCTGCCGTGTAGCCACACCCCTGTGATGATGATCATGGCCATAATTGGTTATGGCACCTCTTGGGATTCCAGGCTGTTCGTTTACATACTTAAATCTTAAAATATCTTTAAAGCTGAGATATTTTCTCCTAAAATTATAGAAATTAAGTATGCAATGTATTTGCAACATAAAGTTCTTTGCCCATTGCTCATTAGAGTTTATAAGAAGAACCAGTCTTTTTTCAGTGATTTTTATTGCATGGAAGTTATTATATTTTTTTAATGTAAGTCCTACACTATGTTGCAGGACAAATCACAGGAGCCAGGTAGCTAGTGTTGATTCGTATTCTATTCACTATTATTATTTTATTCACACTTCAATAAAAAGTCTAAAAATATATATTTGATTCCACACCCCGTAGTCCAAATAAAAGTTATTTTTGATAGTATAGTAATTACTGTATATACTCGAGTATAAGCTGAGTTTTTTTAGCACTTTTTTTGTGCTGAAATTGCCCCCCTCGGCTTATACTCGAGTCACCTCAAATACCGGCCAGCCGTAGGTCCCCAGGACCCCAAACTTTGCACACATGTAGCCCCTCTCTTCATCTACAAGTGTGCAAAGTTTGTTGTCCGGGGGACCTACGGCCGGGGAGCACCGATTTTTCAAAGCCGGGAACCCCTTCCATAGACCCCCATGTTAAACGTCAGTCTAGTCATGGACACAGTGAGGCATGGGCACAGTGAGGCATGGGCACAGTGAGGCATGCACATGGACACAGTGAGGCAAAGTGAGGCACAGTGAGGCATGCAGATGGACACCCTAGGCTTATACTCGAGTCAATACGTTTTCCCATTTTTTTGTGGTAAAATTAGGTGCCTCGGCTTATATTCGGGTCGGCTTATACTCAAGTATATACGGTAGTATTATAATCATGACTGTTGGCACTGTAGTTTTTTTATTTAATGTTGTCAATTGAACAGTTCAGGTAACATGATCAGCTTAGAGAGGAAATAGTGCTATCTGCAGACAACACATGGGAACCCCTTTTTCCCCAAGCACACGCGATACCAAGAGACAAAATGGCAGCACCATTTTTCAAAAGTTAGGTTATAACTAAAAGCTATTTTTTATTTTTTTAGTTTCAGATAGAGTTGAGAGGGATAGGAACAATTGTTGCTGTCTGTGGCCCTGTTGGGGAGATTCACTATACAGATCTTTCTTACACAGGTTAGTCATAATAGATGTTAGGACGTGGGAGCGAACATATTTAAAATTAGTTAGGTGGTGCCTGCAATTCCAGTGTAATCTTGACCCCTGTGCATTACTTACGTACTCCAGACCCCTGCACTCTGTGCATTACTTACTCCTGACCTCTGAACTCTGTGCGTTACTTACTCATGGCCCCTGAATAATGTATGCTACTTACTCCTGAGTTCCAACCCCTGAATTCTACATGTTACTTGTCCTCTGACCTCTGCACTCTGTGCGTTTTTTACTCCTGACCTCTGAACTCTGTGCATTACTTAGTCCTGACCCCTGAACTCTGTGCCTTACTTAAAGCAGAGGTAAACTTATTGATTTAATGGTTTCTCAAAACAGTTACATTCCAGGCATGCCATGAATGATAACTGTCGCAGGTGCTTGTTCCCTCATCCAAACTGTCAAACTATCAAATGGCTGGTGTCATATCTGATCACTTTTGCATCACCATAGACGGCAGCTTTCTTGGCTGTAAAGGATAGGAGGGTTTAGTTCCAATTTAATCCTGACCCTGAACTCTGTGCGTTACTTACTCCCAACCCTAGAACTCTCTGTTTCTTACTCCTGGCTCCTGAACCTTGTGCATTACTTGAAGTAATACTAAAAGCAGACTTTTTTTTGTTTTTATAAAAAAAGAGGTTATACTTGCCTGCTGTGTGCAACAATATTGCACACAGGGCTTTTCCTTACTTCTTTTTTGGAGGTCCCCTGCTGGCACTCTCTGCAAGCCATTTGCTGAGGGCACAACTGTGCAGGCGCGCAACTGAGCTGAGTTGTGTGCGTCCATATATACACACAAAGTGGCCAGCCCACACCCCCTACTCATATGCCTTGCATTGTAGTGCGCAGCTATAAAAAAAAAAAAGTACAGGTCTGACTTTCTTGCATTGTCATGATTGACAACTCATTCTTGATCAACTGGCTACCTTAACCACTTTTCGGCTATCATTGGTGGATTGGCAGCCCTTTATTTACCCAGAGTTGTTCATGAACAGCACTGGATAAATAGTTGTTGGGCTGCCAATCTGCCTAGTACTCTACATGTATTGATCTGTCATGAGACAGCTTGGTACACAGAGATGCTGTACCAAGCCGATCCAAGGGGCTGGGTACCATGTGATTGCAGTGATTGGTTATCACAGGGATCACATGGAACTGCTTGCAGTGCACAGGATGTTCAGCAATTCCCATCCTTTGTTCTCTATTGTTTCCATCTTAAGTACAGTATCAAGAACCCGTTTCCCATAATTTTTAAGATGTATTGTAATGTTTGACACAAAATGTATTAATAAACATTTGTTCATTTTTATGCTACTATAGCGGTACCCCCAGTTAAGAGGGCTGCTGGTATTAATTTGGGCCCTGTAGTGCACCACTGTCTGCCCCTGGCAATCGGCTCTATCCTCCCGTGGAACAGCTAGTAATGGGGAGATAGGACCGCGTGACCGCAACTCTTGGTGACACAGTCCTATGGCAAAACACACATAGTGATACACTTTAAACTTCTATTAAAGTAATTGAAACTGACACCAATGTACTTGACCCATATATTTTACTGAGGCTAATGGGCAAGTAATAAACAATAGTATAACAAGTTGCAGATCCCTGCAATAAACAGTATTAAAGATGAACAGAGTGATAGAATAATGAGGTATTGCTATGAAACTCTAGTGATGCCCTTTTACAACTACTTCCCCTCATGGGCAGACTAACGCCCAGCAACGTCTACCTACGCAGTCAGGCCTGACTGAACTAAATGGAAGTTCTGTAAAACAATCTTCGCTAGCAATCTTTCAGTGGTGCACTTGATGAACAAACTTTGTAATCCGAACGAGTAGTAAAAATACAGTATTTGTCTATGAGCAAGTGCTCTCTCACCACCCGGACCAGTCCCAGTCCTTTTACTCTGCCGATTCGTCTAGGCACATGGATCCACCGACATCCGAGTCTTTGGTCCTCCTGGTGCAGCACAGCAAGGATGAGAAGATGTCTCTAGGGTTCCGCTAGGCTGATGGAGGGCTCTTTGGAAGAACGTGCCCAGGCTTCAGGCCTGGGCTTGCAGAAGTCTCGCACCGAGTTCTTGCTTGATAGGCGGGAGGGTCCAAAAAGAGCGTCCCCTTTATAAAGTCCGCCCCAGCAGTCCTTGCTTCGGGGCAATGCACCTTGGGTGCTGAAAGATGTCTTGGGAAATGTAGTCTCTCGGTATTAAAGGGGAATACCCCGCTACACACTCCCCCCACTTTGAATCCAAAGACAGCATCAACAAAAAGTACCCACTACATTACTCAAGGCTGTCAGAGATGTTGGCAGGGGAAGTTCCCACCAAAAACAAGGAAGGGAGTTACCCTGCCCACAGGTCACTTCTGCAAGGGTGGCCTGCCTAACTGTGCCAGGGAGTGAGCTGGGGTTGTCCTCCACCAAATGTACAGTGGAGGGACCTTCTTGTGGTTAGGACTGTGGGTATGGTCCTTCTTGTGGTTAGGACTGTGTCCTCTGAACTTTCTCCCATCTGGGCGTAGGTTAATTTCTGGGGAGGGCGAATGGCTCTCTTCATTCTTTGCTCCCTGGGAGTCACAGTCTCAGCCACTCTAGGTTCTTCTTCTGGTACTGAAGTGGGGACTTCCTCTGTTTCTTGGACATCCAATTCAGATGCAGAGAGGTATATGGAATCCCTTGAATCTTCAGCAGGCGAATTGTCTTGAACATCTTCCCACTCTTGGAACTGAAGACTGGACGGGACAAATTCAGTGGCTTCTGCATTTAAGGTGTTATCCACAAGACATTCAGAAGGGGGAAGGTCAATTTACAAGGGCACAGGAGCCTGAGACGGCCACAACCAGCTGAGTTCTGCTTCCTCCTCTTCACTTTGATCTGAGTTTTTCTCTTCCCTTGACAAAGTTGCTTGTGACCTAGTACTAGGTCAAGGGGTATGAGTGGTAGAAGGTGACTCAGGAGAATCCAAAGTAGGTGGCAGCCTGACAGCCTCCAACAAAGGTAACAGATGATTCCGGTGCCAGGTCTTCAGTGGCCCTATTTTCCCTTCTGGCTTTACTTGGTAAACTGGCAGACCCAGTAGTTTCTTGCAGATCACATAGGGCTCTGATCTCCATCTATCTGCTAGCTTATGTTTTCCGGGAACACCTAAGTTTCTCAGCAAGACTCGGTCTCCAGGCTGTAGATCTTGAATCCGAATTTTCAAGTCGAAATTCCGCTTGTTTCGGGCTCCTCTCTGATCGGATGATAACTGAGCCTTCTCATAGGCCAACTTCCAGCTTTTCCTCAGCCTGTCCACATATCCCTTGTGTGAGGCAGCAGATGTATGGTCCACAGAAGTACCGAAGGCCAAATCCACTGGCAGTGTTTCCTCTCTCCCGAACATGAGTCTGTAGGGGGAATACCCTGTGACATCACTGGTGGTGCTGTTGTAGGCATGCACAATTGCTGCTATGTGCTTGCCCCAGTGCTGCTTTTCCTCACTAGACAGGGTTCCCAACATGTTTAGCAAAGTCCTATTGAACCTCTCTGGTTGGGCATCCCCCTGGGGGTGATAGGGAGTAGTGCGAGTCTTCTTTATTCCTAAAGAATCCAGTAACTTTTTGATTAACCGACTCTCAAAATCTCTCCCTTGATCTGAGTGAAGGCGTTGAGGCAATCCATAATGGACAAAGTACTTCTCCACCAAAATTTTTGCAACGGTGTAAGCCTTCTGGTCTTTGGTTGGAAAAGCCTGGGTGTAGCGAGTGAAATGGTCGGTTACCACCAGAACATTTCCATGACCACTCAAGTCAGGTTCAAGACAAAGGAAGTCAATGCTTTCTAGATGGCCCATTGAGGCAGCTTGATGTAGGAGTGTCTTCCTTTGTATGCAGCGGGCACATGAGTGACAGTATTCCTCCACTTCAGCCCGCATACAGGGCCAGTAAAACCTACTTCTCACTAGTTGGAAGGTTCGTTCAGCCCCTAGGTGGCCATGATTATCATACAGAGCAGCTAGGCCAGTTTTCCTGTGCTTTTCCGGCAAGAACAGCTGCCACTTCTCTTCCGGGTCATCAGAGGGACCCCTTCGGTAGACCACCCCTTGATGTAGCTGTAACTTGTCCCATTCTTCGTGGATGGATCGGGCCTCCCTTGATGAATCGTGTAGAAGCCTATTCGGATCCTGATCCTCCAAAACTTCCAAAGCGAATCTTCCCCAGGGGTCTTCCAGCTGATCCCTTCTAAGGTCCTTCTTAGATAGCTTCGGCAAGTCGTCTTCACCAATCTGGGTCACATCACAATAGGATTTGGGTACTCCCACCACAGAAACTCCCACTTCTTCGGCCCTGAATCCGCCACTGGCTTGAAGCTGGGCCCCTTGACATAAGGCCCTCACTTCATCCGGGGTCACTTGGGTCCAATCTTCAATGCGGCAAGTGGGAGCATGTGCCCTTCTGGATAAAGCGTTAGCATCTCGGTTCCCCGCTCCAGGCCTATACGTCAGACTGAAGTTGAAACTGGAAAGGGTTGCCAACCAACGGTGGCCAGTGGCATCCAACTTGGCTGTGGTGAAGAGATAGGTAAGCAGATTATTGTCAGTCTTTACAGTGAATTCAGCCCCATACAGGTAGTCTCTGAGCTTATCCACAACTGCCCACTTTAGGGCCAGAAACTCCAACTTGTGGGTGGGGTAATTCTTCTCCGCTGGTGTTAGGCTTCTACTAACATAAGCGACTGGCCTTAGCTGTCCTTCATATTCCTGGTACAGCACACCTCCCAGGCCATCATGGCTGGCGTCCACATGAAGTTCATACGGTTTCTTGAGGTCAGCATAGGCCAATACCGGGGCAGTGGTCAGGCTCTTTTTTAACATTTTGAAGGCGTCTTGACATCTTTCTGTCCACTGTCCTTCCATGGACTCTCCCGGCTTCCTAGGGCCAGTCTCATCTTCCTCTTCCTATGTCTTCAACAACTCATTTAGGGGTTTTGCTATTTTTGCGAACCCTTCCACGAATCGACGGTAGTAGGAGCAAAATCCGAGGAAGGATCTGAGTTCAGTCACAGTGGTTGGGCGAGGCCAGAAGGTAACTGCTTCAAGCTTGTCAGGGTCGGTAGACACTCCCTCTTCGGACACTATGTGTCCTAGATAGTGTACTGAGGACTGGTAGAACTGACACTTTTCTGGTGAAAGCTTGAGTCCCTCGTCACTGAGTCTCTTCAGGACTTTCTCCAGCCTTTCTTCATGCTCCTCAAGAGTCCTTCCAAAGACAATGATGTCGTCTAAGTACACCAGGACTTCAATAAGGTATATATCCCCCACCGTCTTCTCCATTAGCCTCTGAAAGGTGGCAGGGGCCCCCGATAGGCCTTGGGGCATCCTGTTGAACTCGTAGAACCCTATCGGGGTGATGAAAGACGTTTTCTCTCGATCTTCAGGATGCATAGGGATTTGATAGTACCCACTCTTCAGGTCCATGACACTGAACCACTTGGCTCCTGACAGGCTCTGCAGGGCATCCCCAATCCTGGGAGTGGTGTACTGATCCGGTATGGTCCTCCTATTGAGAGTCCTGTAGTCTATTAACAGTCTCAATGAACCATTTTTCTTCCGGACTACCACAATAGGGGAGGCATACGGGCTTCTGGATTATTTAATCACTCCAGTTCTCTTCAGTTCGGCCAACTGCTCACGCAGGTCTTCCAGATCAGCGAGAGGAACTCGCCGGACCCTTTCCTGAAAGGGTCTGTCTTCCTGCAGACGAATCCTATGGGTAGCACTCCTTGCACACCCTACATCAAACTCGTCTTTTGAAAAGATTTTTCTCCATCTGATCAGTTGGGCCTCGGCTCTCTCTTTCCACTTCGGTGGTAAGGTGGTGTCTTCCAGGGACAACCCCCCAGGGTCTCTCCTTCAGCTTGTTTCAATTCTGACATAGCCACTGGAGTAGCTGGGTTTACTCTGCCCAACAATACCCGGGCTGGAATCTTCATAGGAGAACTGGAGACATTCCTGGCGCTCACTGGGATCTGGCCCTTGGACTTCTTCAACGCTCTCAAAGGGACCACTTCGGGAATCACTTCCAACCCTGGTTGAGTATCCAGGGGGTCTGGTTCCAGGACCACAAAGGGACCAGGTTGCTCCCATGAGAGTTTTACAACGGCCCTAAGGCAGGTTACCTCACCAGGCTGTAATGTTCTCTCTTCCCTTGACAGTCTCCATACTTTCCCTACCCCTTCCTCTGGGGCCTTTTTCTCCAGAACCAAATTCCAGTAGACCTGTTGTAGCATGGGGGGGATCCTGGCGACTGAAGCCCCTTGTTCTTGCACTATGGGGTCCAATAGTCTCCTGACCAGGTCAGTGTTGGTTCCTATAATTAGGGAACTTCTACTGGCTCCTTGTGGGCGAGGACAGACCACTGCAAGAGTGTCGAAAACTTCCGCTTTTCCTGTTACAGAGGGATCAAATGCCAGCCTGATTGAAAAGTGGCCGTCATAAGGGAAACTCTGTGTGCCAATTCCCCATATCTCAAGGTCGTTGAGTTTCTGTAGAGGCACGTGGCTCAAGTGTTTTTTTATAAAAGTCTCTGTACAAGAGTGTCACTTGGGCTCCCGTGTCCAGGAGGGCTCTGGTGTAAACTCCTTCCACTTGGACAGGGACTAGTGAGAGGGTCCCACCAGTCTAACCGGAAAACTCTCCCGAGGCGGCTTCTTCTTTGGACTCTGGGTTTTTCCTTAGGATTCTTCTCTTTCCACTTGTCTCTGGATCTTAACCCCTTTTGGGCCTGGTATGCATTGATTCCCTGCAGGTTGTTAGACTTTAACTCCTGACAGGGGTTGTTGAGTGGTTTTTGAGGGGCTTTGTTCCCCTTTCTCTGTATTCTTTTCTCTTTCTGGATCTTAGTGGAGCTTTCTGTGAATAGCGGGCACCCGGCTGACTCCTTCACCAGGGCCCTCTGAAGTTTTCCGCCGGCTGTGAATTTCTGTTTCTGTACTTCCTTGGACTGGGGCACATTCTTCCAGGGTGGCCAACTCCTCCACAATTGGAACACACAATCTTCTCTCTCTACAGTGGTGAGGTTGGTGTTGAATTACTCTGGCGTGACTCATTCCTATTCTCCTCGGGTTCCTTTATTCCTGAGTTTTTGGACAGGAGTGAGGTCAAAAGGTCCAGCACCTGAGTCATTTGAGACTTTAGGGTCTCTACCTCTGAGTCCCGTTCAGTGGTCATGGCTGATCTGATTCCCACCATTGGGGTGATAGTAGTCTTCTCAGTCCCTTGTTGGTCCTTTAAGAGGGCTTCTTCATCTCTTATAATCCGTACAAGGTCTGGGTAACTCAGAGTCATTACTCCTTCAGAGGTATTCAAGTAAAGCCAAACTGGATCTGAGCGCAGGGCGCCCCTCAGGATCTGTTTCTTCGGGTTGCATCTATAACCTGCGGCAGTATTCCCTTCTTTAGAACAATTTGGCACAGCATTCGGTTTAACCTCCTCACATATTCGGATAGCTTCTCTCCCGGCTGTTGGAGGGTATGTTCGAACTGGTACATCAGTTCAGTCGCTGGCCAAACTCCTCCTGCAGCATAGCCTGATAATCGTATGCGGTGCAGGTAGCATTGCTAAGCCTGAGGTTTTTTACAACTTCAGCAGCAGCGCCCTTTAGACTTTCGCTGATGCGCTGCTTCTTCTGCGCCTCTGGTACCTCCCATCCTTCTACCGCTTGCATGGCCTGTTCAATCCATGTGTCAAATTCTTATTCTCCGGCAGGCACTGGTTGCTTCCCTGAGAAGGTGCGGAGCTTCTGGTAACTGGCTTCCACATGCACCGTATTGTTTTTTGACACTAGACTACAAAGTCTCCTAAAGCAGTCAGTAACTCCGGCCCTATGGCAGTCAGAGGTGATGCCGGAGCTGTTGACTCACTACTGTGTTCCATTTTGGGGCAGAGTAGCGGAGATGATAACGGGGAGGTTCGTGGAAACTCCTTCTTCACGGCCTCTGCATGCACTAAGCGATACGTTTGGTCATCTATGGCCTTTACACTCTGACCTTTAAACTCTTCTGGGATTCCTCTTCCCCATTCCACTAGTGCATATGTGTATGAGGTATCTGACTTTATATCCACCACCCATACTTTCCGGCAGGGGGATATTATCATCACTAGCTGCTTGATCTCTCCTTTTTGCCGGATCTCCCCCGGGAGTACAATGACTACCACCCGGGTCGGATCAGCGGCCCAGTCTGCACACCACTGTTCCATTGCTAGCGGGTCCATGCTGGTACTTCTGACCGGCTTGATTGCAGCGTGCAACGTACAAGGATCCCGGACTTGGGCCCCCCCGTATAGCGGTACCCCCAGTTAAGAGGGCTGCTGGTATTAATTTGGGCCCTGTAGTGCACCGCTGTCAACCCCTGGCAATCGGCTCTATCCTCCTGTGGCACAGCTAGTAATAGGGAGATAGGACCGCGTGACTTCAACTCTTGGTGACGCAGTCCTATGGCAAAACACACACAGTGATACACTTTAAACTTCTATTAAAGTAATTGAAACTGACACCAATGTACTTGACTCAGATATTTTACTGAGGCTAATGGGCAAGTAATAAACAACAGTATAACAAGTTGCAGATCCCTGCAATAAACAGTATTAAAGATGAACAGAGTGATAGAATAATGAGGTATTGCTATGAAACTCTAGTGATGCCCTTTTACAACTACTTCCCCTTGTGGGCAGACTAACGCCCAGCAACGTCTACCTACGCAGTCAGGCCTGACTGAACTAAATGGAAGTTCTGTAAAACAATCTTCGCTAGCAATCTTTCGGTGGTGCACTTGATGAACAAACTTTGTAATCCGAACGAGTAGTAAAGCTACAGTATTTGTCTATGAGCAAGTGCTCTCTCACCACCCGGACCAGTCCCAGTCCTTTTCCTCTGCCGATTCGTCTAGGCACATGGATCCACCGATATCCGAGTCTTTGGTCCTCCTGGTGCAGCACAGCAAGGATGAGAAGATGTCTCTAGGGTTCCGCTAGGCTGACGGAGGGCTCTTTGGAAGAAAGTGCCCAGGCTTCAAGCCTGGGCTTGCAGCAGTCTTGCACCGAGTTCTTGCTTGATAGGCGGGAGGGTCCAAAAAGAGCGAACAAACTCTGCCTCCCCTTTATAAAGTCCGCCCCAGCAGTCCTTGCTTCGGGGCAATGCACCTTGGGTGCTGAAAGATGTCTTGGGAAATGTAGTCTCTCGGTATTAAAGGGGAATACCCCGCTACACTACCTAGAAATATTGTTTATTCACTTGACACTATAATGACCCAGTACCGTTAAAGTCCCATTTTGAGGGTTTTTCTTTATACTGTTTACAGTGCTGATCCCTTTCCTTCCCCTTACAACAGGGGGAAGGAGAAAGATTGTAGTAATTGTGAATGTAGAAAGAATGGATGAATCAGCAGCTGCAGATTCATTTATTCTGTTTTAGTCACAAAGGGGGTATTTTTTTTTAACACTTTGATGCCCCCCTCCTTGCCTGCACATGATATCTCCATGTTGTCTCCATGTGACCTGTATATTAACCCTTCAATTCCCTTATTTTGCACATATGAACATTAACCCCTTCATTTCCATCCTGCCACTGTATGTGACCAGTACATTAACCCTCTCCCTCTGTGTATGCTCGGTACATTAAAGAGTAACTCCACTTTTGTTGAGAAAAAAACATTCCCCTCTGGGTGATCTATGTACATTGCAAGGATTTTACCAAACTTTGTTGCACATATCTACTTTTTGTTATTCTGAAGATACCACTGTGCTTTTGTCTGTGTCCATCTGGTAAGTGCATCTAATGGGATAGGTTTCATAATTATCAGTCAGCTGCTGCACCTGCAGGGCTCTAATGAGGAAAACTGCAGGGTCTGCATCCCTTTAGACATGACTTCCTACTGGGAGTATCTAATCAAAAATGAAAATTTTGGTAAAGGAGATGCATGAAATCTGACTTGTATTTTAGTGCAGACTTCTGGGAAAATCAGTGGGGCAATCACACACGCAGGAAATTATGTTTCTGGGGGGCGTTCTGTACACAGAATGTGTACATAATGCCTCCAGGTAGCCATATAGCATTGCATTTACAGAAAATTACAATTACAATATGATCAGTGTCGAAATGGTATATGCTATATATTATTTTTTTATTTCCTATTTTTTTTCCCCTCACAAAAGTGGAGTTACTTTTTTTAATGTATCTATTGCATCATTCTAAATTGCCATGTTTACCCTATCAATACAGGCATGTTTCATTTCCCCAAAAAATGTGCCTAAAAATAGTATCACCATGACGTGTCTACTTCCCAAAAAAGGCTAATTCTAGTTTTTTTTTAATATATACTATTCTGGCATTTTTATTTTAACAGAAAGCAGGAGAAACAATTTTTTCAAAATGTGTGGTCTTTTTTTCTTTTTATAAGAAAAATAAATAACAACAGTTATTAAAGTGATTGTAAAAAAAAAAAAAGGTGTTTTACCTTACTGCATTCTATGCAGTAAGTTAAAAAAACCTTCTCTGGGCAGCTTTGCCCCCCCCCCCCAAATACATAACTTAGCCCGATGTTGATCCAGCCATGTGTACGAGAGCTGAGGCTCTCTTGGCTCCCTCACTCACTTGCTGGTTCAGATCGGTCAATCAGAGCCAGTAACAAGAGAGCAGAGACCGGGCCAAGCCCTTCTCTGTGTGTCTTAAGGGCACACAAAGCAGCACTGAGGAGTAAGCATGCACAAGTTCCCCCATAGCAAGCACCTTGCTATGGGAGCAGTCTACAGAGGGGGCAGCCAGGAGTGCTGGCGGGGAACCCAAGAAGAGGAGGATTGGGGCTGCTCTGTGCAAAATATATATCAAACTCCTTTGGATACAGTGTTAAATGATGGAGTGATTGTCACTCAAAATATCACATCACTGAAAAGTGAAAAATGGCCTGGTAATGAAGAGATGTTACTGGCTGATACTCAAGTGGTTAAGGGAGCTCTATTGTCACAGCATACATTCCCATTTTATAGCATTATTGTGCTAAAAATACAAACAGCAGTTATTACTGACTAATTTAATATAAGCTTACCTGAGGAATCTCCTTTCATGTTGTTTAACTGTCTGTCTGTTTGCCATCTCTTTCCAAAAATTCCTGGATTCCCTGCATGTTTTGCAGCTTCTCCTCTGCTGTTTACTTTTAACTTTTAGGGATTACAATACCATAGTTGCCAGAATTTCAAAAAGTTTCAAGGGACACCTTTTTTTCTGTGTGTCCAGCAAGCCATTGTAGGAGGAGCATGTACTTTAATTAGCGGTGAGGCATTAATTTAAAATTAGTATGGTTCTACAAACTCCCCCACCCGATATACTGAACCCGGGATGGAGGCACAACGTATGTGCCTCATTTAAAGTCCCAAATTCCCCCCCCCCCATACAAGAAGCATATTATTAGCCTATTTATTTTTGCAGGATATAGATAGATATATAAATAGATAGACAGATAGATAGATAGATAGATAGATAGATAGATAGATAGATAGATAGATAGATAGATAGATAGAAAGCTATAGTAGATTTTCACAGTGCTTGCATACTGTATGTAACAATTACATTTTAAAATACAGGAAGATTTATCATAATAAGGACAGAAACACAGCCAAGAAGGTAATGCTCATTAGTAAAACAATTAATGTATTTGTCTAGCTGCAACAGTACCATGTGTGGCAACTAGTGTTGAGGGAACCCGAACTGTAAAGTTCGGGTCCGTACCAAACTTTAGCTTTTTCCCGAACCCGAACCCGGACTTTGCCCAAAAGTCCGGGTTCGGGTTCGGGTTCGGCAATCTAATAACGCATTTAGAAATGCTTCAGGGGCCAGCCAATCACCTTTTGATTAGCTGGTGTGCCCTTAGAAGCCATCATAGCCATGCCTACTAATGGCATGGCTGTGATTGGTCAGTGCAACATGTGACCCAGCTTCTATATAAGCTAGAGGCACACAGCACACATGACACTCTGCTTCAGAATAGATAGGGAGAGGATCTAGTCTGCTGCTGCTGCTTTTAGGGAGAGATAGAAAGATAGAAGAGGTAGTCCTGATTCTACAATCTGAGGGAAAAGATAGAGAGATAGTGTAGTGTAGGGCCAGGTTCCTGTGTTGGTGCTTTCAGGGAGAGAGAATATTATATAGGAGTCCAGATTCAGAGATTAAAATCAGCGATCTGCATAGGTCTACCTATTTGTGTTGCAGTGCAGTCTTTTTACACTGCCATGAGCCCAGTGTCAGAGAAAATCTAACTTTTAGGGGAAAAAAAGGCACTTTATTGTTCTCTTTTCCAAAAGACCCATTGGGCAAAAAAAAAAAAAAAAAAAAGCATTTTATTTTGCTCGTGCAAAAAAAGACCCGTTTAGGGCCAAAAAAAAAAAAAAATTTGCACTTTAATGTACGCTTGCAAAAAATGCCGTTTAGGGGCACAAAAAAAAGTTTGCAGTGTGTTATACATATTTTGAGGTGTGTGAAATAAACAATTTCTATATAGTTTTCTCCTACTGTGCTATACTAAAAAAACATTATTTTTTTTGAATAGCATTTTCTGCAGTTCTGTAGCTGTGCGATTCAGCGGTTACGTACTGTGGGTGTGTTCTGCTCTTCCAAAAAACGCCGTTTAGTGGCACCAAAAAAAGTTTAGAGTGTGTTATACATATTTTGAGGTGTTTGAAATAAACAATTTCTTTATAGTTTTCTCCTACGTTGCTATACTAAAAAAACAACATTTTTTTGGAATAGCATTTTCTGCAGTTCTGTAGCTGTGCGATTCAGCGGTTACGTACTGTGGGTGTGTTCTGCTCTTCCAAAAAACGCAGTTTAGTGGCACCAAAAAAAGTTTGCAGTGTGTTATACATATTTTGAGGTGTTTGAAATAAACAATTTTTTATAGTTTTCTCCTACGTTGCTATACTAAAAAAACAACATTTTTTTTGAATAGCATTTTCTGCAGTTCTGTAGCTGTGCGATTCAGCGGTTACGTACTGTGGGTGTGTTCTGCTCTTCCAAAAAACGCAGTTTAGTGGCACCAAAAAAAGGTTGCAGTGTGTTATACATATTTTGAGGTGTGTGAAATAAACAATTTCTATATAGTTTTCTCCTACTGTGCTATACTAAAAAAACAACATTTTTTTTTAATAGCATTTTCTGCAGTTCTGTAGCTGTGCGATTCAGCGGTTACGTACTGTGGGTGTGTTCTGCTCTTCCAAAAAACGCCGTTTAGTGGCACCAAAAAAAGGTTGCAGTGTGTTATACATATTTGGAGGTGTGTGAAATAAACAATTTCTTTATAGTTTTCTCCTACTGTGCTATACTAAAAAAACAACATTTTTTTTTAATAGCATTTTCTGCAGTTCTGTAGCTGTGCGAGTCAGCAGTTACGTACTGTGGGTGTGTTCTGCGCTTCCAAAAACACCCATTTAGGGCAAGATCCTACATTTTGAAAATATGAGGAGAAGGTCAAAGGGACGTGGTGGCCCCGGTCGTGGTGCTGCTGGTGGAGCTCCTGTTGCAGGGAGAGGACGTGGTGGATCTGTGCCAGATACACGCACAAGTGAAACACCTTCCTCAGGTGCGAGTAGGCGACCGAGCCTGCGGCGGTATTTTGTCGCGCCTAATGAGGCTGTACGAATGTTTAGGCCAGGACAAGTACAGGCGATAGTAGATTGGGTTGCTGACAGTGCCTCGGGTTCCTTCACATTGTCTCCCACCCACTCTTCTGATGAAAGAACAGAGTTGGCACCTGAAACCCATGTCCATCAGTCTTTCACCTCACCCCCTTGCAAATCAGCCAAGCAGTCTGAGCCCCAAATCATGCAGCAGTCTCTTCTGCTTTTCGAAGACTCTGTTAGCAGGGTTTCCCAGGGCCATCCACCTAGCCCTGCCCCAGAAGTGGAAGAGATTGAGTGCACCGATGCCCAACCACTTATGTTTCATGATGAGTACATGGGAGGACCATCGCAGTACGTCTCGGATGATGACGAAACACAGGTGCCAACTGCTGCTGCTTTCGCAATTGTGCAGACAGACAAGGAGGGCAGGGGTGAAGACTGGGTGGAAGATGATGTGGAGGACGATGAGGTCCTCGACCCCACATGGAATCAACGTTATGCAGGTGACCAGTGTAGTTTGGAGGAAGAGGCGGTGGTCGCACAGAGCCACCAGCACAGCAGAAGAGGGAGCAAGGTGCAAAAGCGGAGCGTCTGTCAGCTAGACAGTATGTCTGCTACTGCCCAACGCAGCAAGGGACCGAGCACACCAAAGCCAGGTCAAAGGAGTTCCCCAGCGTGGCAGTTCTTCACACAATGTGCTGATGACAAGACACGAGTGGTTTGCACGCTGTGCAATCAGAGCCTGAAGCGAGGCATAAACGTTCTCAACCTGAGCACAACCTGCATGACCAGGCATCTAAGTTCAAAGCACGAGCTGCAGTGGAGTAGACACCTCAAAAACCAAGAAAGGTCTCTGGCTCCTCCTGCTTCCTCTTCTGCTGCAGTCTCGGCCTCTTCATCCACCTCTGTAGTGACAGTGGCACCTGCCACCCCGCAAACAGAGCATCTGCCAGCAACACTACCACCTGGGTCACCAACCATCTCCACAATGTCCCATGGAAGCGTTCAGCTCTCTATCTCCCAAACATTAGAGCGGAAGAGGAAGTACCCCCCTAGCCACCCGCGATCCCTGGCCCTGAATGCCAGCATTTCAAAACTCCTGGCCTTTGAAATGCTGTCATTCCGTCTGGTGGAGACGCAGAGTTTTAAAAGCCTGATGGCATTGGCTGTCCCACAGTACGTCGTGCCCAGCCGCCACTATTTTTCCAGGCGAGCCATCCCTTCCCTGCACAACCAAGTGGGGGACAAAATCAGGTGTGCACTGCGCAACGCCATCTGTGGCAAGGTCCACCTAACTACGGATGCGTGGACCAGTAAGCACGGTCAGGGACGTTATATCTCCCTAACAGCACACTGGGTAAATGCAGTGGCGGCTGGGCCTGAGGCAGATAGCAGTTTGGCGCATGTCCTTCCACCACCGAGGATTGCAGGGCGCTTCAGTTTGCCTCCTGTTGCTAACTCCTCCTACTCCGCTTCCTCATCCTCTACCGCCTCCTCATCCGGTCAGCGTAACACCTTCACCACCAACTTCAGCACAGCCAGGGGTAAACGACAGCAGGCAGTTTTAAAACTTTCCTGTTTGGGGGAAAAACCCCACACCGCGCAGGAGTTGTGGAGGGACATGGAACAACAGACCAATGAGTGGTTGCTGTCAGTGAGCCTCAAGCCCGGCCTGGTGGTGTGCGATAATGGGCGAAATCTCGTAGCAGCTCTGGGCCTAGCCGGTTTGACGCACATCCCTTGCCTGGCGCATGTGCTGAACTTGGTGGTCCAGAGGTTCCTTAAAAATTACCCCAATATGCCAGAGCTGCTGCAGAAAGTGCGGGCTGTGTGTGCGCACTTTCGGCGTTCTCACCCTGCTGCTGCTCGCCTGTCAGCGCTGCAGCGTAACTTCGGCCTTCCCGCTCACCGCCTCATATGTGACGTGCCCACAAGGTGGAACTCCACCTTGCACATGCTGGCCAGACTGTGCGAGCAGCAGCAGGCGATAGTGGAGTTTCAGCTGCAGCAATCACCCGTGAGTCGCTCTGCGGAACAGCACCACTTCACCACCAATAACTGGGCCTCCATGCGAGACCTGTGTGCCTTGTTGCGCTGTTTCGAGTACTCCACCAACATGTCCAGTGCCAATGACGCCGTTCTTAGCGTTACTATCCCAGTTCTATGCCTCCTTGAAAAAACGCTTCGGGCGATGATGGAAGAGGATGTGGCACAGGAGGATGAGGAGGAGGAGGAGGAAGCGGGATCATTTCAAAGGCTTTCAGGGCAGTCTTTCACAAGTGGCTACGAGGGTGTGTTCCTGCACCAACAAACGCCAGGTACACAATTGTCCGGCGGAAAGGGAACAGTTCTGGAGGATGACGAGGTGGAGGAGGAGATGGAGGAGGAGGAGGAGGAGGCATTTTCACAGCAGGGTGGCACACAGACCAGCTCGTGGCTATCACTGGTGCGTGGCTGGGGGGATACAGAGGACACAGACGATACACCTCCCACAGAGGACAGCTTTTCTTTGCCTCTGGGCAGCCTGGCACACATGAGCGATTACATGCTGCAGTGTTTCCGCAATGACCGCCGAGTTGCCCACATTTTAACTGGTGCTGATTACTGGGTGGCCACCCTGCTGGATCCCCGTTACAAGGACAACGTACCGTCCTTAATTCCCTCACTGGAGCGGGATCGTAAGATGCGCGAGTACAAGCGCACGCTGGTAGACGCGCTGCTGGTGGCATTCCCACTTGACAGCGGGCGTGCGGTGGAAGCACAAGGCGAAGGCAGAGGAGGAGGAAGAGGTCGCCAGCGCAGCCGGGGCACCGGCAGCACCTCAGAAGGCAGGGTTAGCATGGCTGAAATGTGGAAAAGCTTTGTCAGCACGCCACAACAACCAGCACCACCAGCTGAGATGGAACGTCTTAGCAGGAGGCAGCATTTCACCAACATGGTTGAGCAGTATGTGTCCACAGGCCTACGCGTACTGGATGACGGGTCTGCCCCCTTTAACTTCTGGGTCTCCAAATTGGGCACATGGCCTGAGCTTGCCCTTTATGCCTTGGAGGTGCTGGCCTGCCCTGCAGCCAGTGTATTATCTGAACGTGTATTTAGCACGGCAGGGGGCGTTATCACAGACAAGCGCAGCCTCCTGTCCAGAGCCAATGTGGACAAGCTCACGTTCATTAAAATGAACCAGGCATGGATCCCACAGGACTTGTCCGTACCTTGTGCAGAATAGACATGTATACCGGTGTTGTGACAAAAACTGTCCGGCCATCGGATTGTGTCCGGCCCATACTGCGAAGGCGCAGCGCTTGCGCAGTACAGAGGACAAGGAGATTCACAAAATCTCCGAAGATGAACGGCGCCTGCGCTGTGAGTGCAGGTTCAAGCCCCACCATCCAAGTGGACATACGGTAGCACATAGTAACAGGGCCCCTCACGGGCTCGGTTCGATCGCCACGCTTCGGGCATGGCCTCACTTGGCTCGTCTTGAACCATGGATGGTGTGGCCTTCACCTGAACTCACCACGCAGGCGCCGTTCGTCTTGGGAGATTTTCGAAATCCCCTTGTCCTACATACTGAGCAAGCGCAGTACAGGGTGGACACTATTTGACGGGGGACAGAATTCGACACATCACCGGCATTACACAGCCATTGTTGTATTTTTGAATCAGTGTTGGCTACCTCGTCCTCCTCCACCGCCGCTTCCACCTACACAGCCACATCCACCGCCACTTCAACCTCCTACTCCATATGGACCTCGTCCTCCTAGGTCAAGATTATTTTATTTTTTATTTATTTTTTATGTTATTTTAAGTTATTTCCCTATCCACATTTGTTTGCAGAGCACTTGCCATGCTCTTAACAACATTTTGCTGCCATTTGCAGCCCTCTAACCCTTTCCATGACCTTTTTAGAGCCTTTTTAGTCCTTAGAAGTCCAGGTCCCCATTGACTTCAATGGGGTTCGGGTTCGGGTCCGGGTTCGGGTTAAAGTTCGGTCCCGAACCCAAACTTTTTTCCGAAGTTCGGCCGAACCCGTCGAACCCAAACATCCAGGTGTCCGCTCAACTCTAGAGGCAACCCAACAGATCTTATAGTGAATACAGGGATAAACGCCAATTACACTGCAAACGCATTTTTGAATCGAGTACTCTGGAAGCATCATTTGATGCTGACTTTCATGCTGAGTACTGTACCTCCTGCAGTTTACAGAGATTCGTAGTAGCTAGAACAGTGTAGAGCAGTGTACAGAGATCAGTATGATGTAGGAAAATGTACAGAAGTCAGTAGTAGGTAGGGTAGCGTACAGAGATCAGTAGGATGTAGGGAAATAAACAGAGGTCATTATTAGGTCGTCAGTTTATAGAGGTCAGTAGGGAAGAGGACAGGGGCCATTTTGGCAGAGGACAGGGGGTAACCAGGGCAGAGGACTGTGAGTCACTAGGGAACAGGACAGGGCATCATCAGGGCATTTGAAAGGGGTCAGTAGGGTGGAAGACAGGGCATCAGCATGTCTGGGTATGGGGGTCAGCAGGGCAAAGTAGGGGGGGCAAGAGGGTATGGTTCAAGGAGAAAAGAGGGCACAGTATGGGGGGGGGAGGAGGACACAATATAGGGGGGCAAGAGGGTACAGTACAGGGAGAAAGGAGGGCACAGTATTGGGCGGGGGAAAGGAATGCACAGTACAGGGGGAGGCAGGAGTGCACAGAATGGTGGACAGAAGGGCACAGTATTGGGGGGGAAGGAATGCACAGTACAGGGGGAGGCAGGAGGGCACAGAATTGTGGACATGAGGAAACAGTAAAAAAATAGTGTAGGGGGGTAGGAGGGCACAGTACAGGGGGAATGGGAGGGAACAGTACTGGGGTGGTAGGAGAGTATAGTATGGGGGGTAGGGGCAGGAGGATACACAATAGTCAGTTATGTATAATACAGTTATAGTCTTGTCATGCAGAGGAGCATAGAGAAGCTGTTGTTGCAGACCTGTTCCGGCACCTGTCCTTGGGCTATATCTAAAATTGGAATGACATCTCCCCCCTCTACCTTTCCCACTGCAGTTTCCGTTGCTCTTCCAGTGCTTTGCATGGGTTAAGAAAGAACCCAGAGGTGGAGCATCTTACTATTGATGCTGCTTGTGTGGGCGAGATGAGTATTGTGACGTTCCCTGCTGGCCCTCCTCTCCTATTTATTCCAGACTTCAGGACGCAGCACAACCACCCCCATCTGTGCCTTTACGCTGATGCTTTTATTCTTCTCTTGCACCACACCAACACCCAGTATAACTGTGCATGGTACTCATACCCCCCAACTCCAAAGAATTGTCCCACCTGTCCTCATTTGCCACTGAACCAATACCTGCCACTGTGAGAATGCACACTTCTCTGCTTGCCACCACTGCAGTGACCTACCTTTTTGTATGCAGGCCTTTTAACAAATGGGCACACTTTTTGCTAGTATGAATATCACTCTTTGACAACCCAACAAGCTATTCTTCCATACAGAATTTACGATAAACATTTATAGTTCCTAACAAGTTTTAATGAGTTTAATTTAGATCAAAGAAACTTACTAATTCAGATGTAAAGAATAGCTTCAAATACAGATGTAGTGTAATAGTTAAATACAGTATTTGACACATTTCATTCTTTCTTTTCACTTTTGTGTGCCATTTGGGACAGTAGTTTGGTTTACATCTGCTTGGAAGATGCTCAGAGATCACTAGAATAAGACATACTTGTTTGTTGACCACTGACCCTAACATAGAAGTGTTGTTACAGGTGGTCAGCCTGGAACCTGCTGTCGAGTTGTTTCTGAACTTCTCTTTAAAGTACAGAGAGTGATAAATGGAAGGAGATATGGATGCTTGCTTTTAAAATTTCTGGACAGACATATGCATTACTGTACATGACAGCTGAATATGCAGACTCATTATACTGTTGTATAAGTACCGGCATGTACGTTTTTATGCCTACCTTATCTGTTTGATGATTAACATTTAACAAAGTTACACTTGTACATTTTTCCAGAATCAAAACTAAAAGTGTAATGTGAATATCATAAAGTGTATTTGCTGAGCGGGACGGATTGTATAATCCAATCACTTTAATCTACAGGAGTTTTTCTCTCAATCTTATTGCCCAGGCAACATTTCTAATGCTCCCCCAATCCTGAGATATTGACACAGATAATGCTTTTGTAGCACACCAATCCTTTTGCCCCCACTTACCTTCACCTGCGGGGGGTAGGACACACCATGCCACAAGCCCGTGTCCTCCTTATCAGAGGTCAGGCGGTGTTCACAGATTTGGGTTCTGCAGCGAGTTACCTCCTTCCACTGGTTCTCGTCCCTAGAATGTAGGGAAAAGTCTATATTCTTTCCCAAGAAGGCCAATGTCCACATGATTTTAACTCCAACAAAGAGTTTATTTTCCTTTGCTTCAGTTAATGGGAAATTGAAGAGAGAAAGAATCTAGCGAAGATAGGAGGTAGATTCAGGCACACAACACTTGACTCACTCATCGCCACTCAATCCCGAGGGGGTTTAGCTCACCCAGATAGATCCCTCTCACAGTTCTAGCAGCCGGAGTAGAGCTCTAACAGTACTATCACTTTGTCCCCTCCAGGGATGGGTTCAGGAGATCCCCTATAGCAGCAGAATCCTGTTATTCCTGAATCCAGAACTTTCCTTAACCCTCTGTAGAATTTAGAGAACAGACGATGCCAATGGGCACTCTACAGGGTTAGCTTTGTTCAGTAAGGAATCCTTCCCTCTGACAGGTCACCAGGCCTTTCCCGAGACAGCGACCTACTATCACTCGTCTCCTCTGTGGGACCGATCCTCCCTTGGCTTCCTCTCGGTCAGAGCGGGTGCCCTCACCTGGGCACCCTGGGACTCCAATGTGCTGATTGTAGACCCAGTTAAAGGTACTGGGCCTACCTGGAATGTTGCAGCCTCGGGCCAAAGGTGCTCGAAACTCCCCGGCCAGTCCACGCACCCCCATGGGGCACACTCCCCCCGAGTACTCCTCTCCCCGGGCACTCCCCGACACTCCTCCCTAAACATGGGGTCTGCCCCTTATATACCCTCTCCCGGCATGCACAGCAGGCGAAGCCCCGCCCACTGCATGGCAGCCGAGAGAGGACATCCAATCACGCCACTGTGTCACCTGAGGTTCGACCCTAGGCCTGGGCAACAGTGCCACCCACAGGCCAAAGGGGAACTGTACACCAGACAACACAACAGCAGAGCAGAGTCCAGTATCAAATTAGAAGGCCTGGGCTAAACTATAGCCCAGGCCGTCCCTTAAATTTGGGCATATCGACCCCCAAAATGTAGGGGTCGGCTACATATACCCCCCTTAAAGGGCCACTGTCCCCAGTGACTGGAAGAAATCAGAAGACCCCCTACAATCCTGAGTGGGTTCTGGTCTTTTCCAAACTATGTACAATAAATTGGTTCGGTGCCTAAATCAAATTTTGAAAAACAAAGTAAAGAGAAGAAGGAAAAGAAAGAAGCATGTAGCAATACACATTACACACATTTTTTTTTTCAATAGACAATCCCTCCCGCAATCCTATCATATCTTCCCCACCCATTCTCCGGTAGAGTTGATGGCCGATCACCTGCAGAGGGAGAAAAAAAACAAACACACAATAAACACATCCTAACTCTCAGGCCTCGTACACACGGCCGATTTTCTCGGCAAGAACCAGCAAGAAACTTGCTGGCAGAGAGGTCTTGCCGAGTAAATCGGTCGGGTGTACGCGGCTATCGGGTTTCTCGTCGAGAAAACCGGCAAGAAACCTCGACGAGAAAATAGAGAACCTGCTCTCTATTTTCTCGTCGAGATTCTCCTCGGCATGTTTCTCGATGGGAAAAGTGAGTGTGTGTACACTTACCTGTCCTCCCGGAAGCCCGCGCATGTTCGAAATGAATTTGACGCATGCGCGGTAGCTTCCTAGGCATACGTAGGGTATACCAAGATGGCGGCGACGGCATCGAATGTGACGAGCGCGTGCTCGTCGTAGTCGATGACGTCACCGCGTACGCTCCATTCAAAGAACCGCGGGTTCTTTGAAACGAGCGTGTGTACACTCGGCCGGGACAAGTTTCTTGTCCAAGAATCTCGTCGAAAAAAATGACATGTTTTTTTCAACGAGAATCTCGGCCGTGTGTACAAGGCCTTAGAAAACAGAAGCAAACCATTCCTCCAAGAAGGAATGACTGGCTTCTGCAGCACAAATTTCCACAGAACACCACCACCTAGTGGCAGCACACTTTACTACACTGTCATTGGTGCACATAGGCATGTTTTAACACACAGGAACCTTCCTTCTTGATCACGGCGGCTTCCTGCTTTGGCCCTGACTAAACCTACCCAGTGTTTAGTTTTCTCTTTTTTTTTTCCAAAGAGCAAAAGCAAAAAAAAAAAAACGTTCTTTTCTGTGGGACTGAAGAGGGGAGAAAAAAACAAACAGTTCTCCGATTCCTCATCAGAGTAAGTTCCCCCTTTGAGCGGAGGGCTAAGTTAATAGTTCAAGGCAGTTTCCCTGAAGTGGAATAATAAAATAAAAAACACAAGTTCCCACTTCAGAGATAATACTCGGGATCAGGGAGGACAAGAGTTTTCCACTGTCTTTCCAAAGTTTCTATGAAATAAACAGCATCTTCTCTGTCCTTGCTGCAGATTACCACACTGTCCGCATGGATGTGCTGACCATAAGTCCAGTCCTTGCGGCAGCCTTTATAACGGTTTGTCATTTCAGCTGAACACTTAAAGTACCTGTAGCCTCTTGCCACTTTTAGATGATCCCACACAAAGTCAGCGTATCATCGTTCATGAGAGGCCTCAATCTCGAAGAGAAGTTCTTTGGGAACATAGGGGTATTCCCAACCATAGTCCGTGGCGACCTTTTTGTTGAAGAGCCGCTGTAATTGGGCTAAGGGTGGCATGGTTGCCCAATCTCCTGCTCCAGGAAGGACAATAGCATCCGGAGACCTTCTCAATGGTGCAGGACATCAGTGGCAAAGGTGGCCGCAATGGTGCTCGGACATCAGTAACAACAAGCACAGAGGATGCCCGAGCAGGAAAAGCAAGATTAATCTCTTCCTTTAGAGTAGGGGCTTCCACTCAGGGTGTAGTTTCCCCAGAGTCCATTGGTGAAACTCCCCCTAAACTGCGGGGTGAAGCCACCGGAATTTTATCCCAACCCTTTTTGATGAAAACTTCATGATCATCTCCCACATCCGAACATGAATCCAACTCAGAGGTATCATACTCCTCCGCTGACAGGTAATTGGTGGTGGAGACAGACACATTTCCCCCGAAAATAGAGGGTTTCTGTGGGCAGGTTGTCCATGCATCCCCTATAGTGTGGGGTATGGGCTTCCTTCCCTTTCCCGGTAAACACAATGTCACAGTTCCCCCAGCCTCCTTACCGTCCCCTGACGTGGATCTCCTGGAGGTCCCTCCCGCTTGAAGATCCGGTTCAGGTAGGCGCTGGGGCAGGCTTCGACCGTGGCCGCGGGAGGCCTTAACGTATCCCACCTTCTGCTTGGCGGGTGAAAGAGAGGTCTCTGTTGTAACGGAGGCAGCATCTGCAATGACATCCGTCGCAAGCTCTGTAATGGCCGGAACTCCATCCTCCACATCCGTGGCAGTCGGAGCGGTGCGTGTGGGCCTGGCTGTGAGAGTATTGGTTTCCTCTTCAAGAGTGGCGATGCCTGTAAGGCAGTTGACCTGGTAACCCCTGGGTTTCTCAGTCGGCTGGTCCACTTCGAGGAGAAACTCTCCGCACGTAGTACATCTTCCAAACAGCCGAAGTTGTACCGCCAGTCCTTGACATGCAGGACAGAGCATGCCCAGGGCCTCCGCATCCCTGCACGTATAGAGCGCGAAGCGGCCCCTTGAGCCGGATCCCTGTATCCGTCAGGGGGGCAGTGAGGGGAGCAACGTCCATGGTTGGGGTAGGTGGGAACATCCGTGGTCCCGGTGCAACAGAAATCCATGGGGCGGAAGACATGTTGCTTCTCCTTCACTAGTTCCGCTCGTACTGTCCCTTGGCGCCAAGACGCCACGTGCAACACACAAGTTGTCGGGGGCTCCTCCCCCTTTTTCCTCTCTTCACATAGCTTGCGGGCTTTTCTACATTTGAGGCACGCCCACGAACTACCCAGTTAGAAAATCCAGTATAGGTTTAGGCCTGTACCTCCATTTCTCTCACAAGTGACGCAGTTAAATTTTTCCCGAAATGGCCGACTTCCACAGAACCACAAACAGGGGAAAAATATAGTCCAACTTCCAGGGGTATCTGCAAAATCACAGACTCGAGCCCCCACGTGTAGCACACCAATCCTTTTGCCCCTGCTTACCTTCACCTGCGGGGGGTAGGACACACCATGCCACAAGCCTGTGTCCTCCTTATCAGAAGTCAGGTGGTGTTCACAGATTTGGGTCCTGCAGCGAGTTACCTCCTTCCACTGGTTCTCGTCCCTAGAATGTAGGGAAAAGTCTATATTCTTTCCCAAGAAGGCCAATGTCCACACGACTTTAACTCCAACAAAGAGTTTATTTTCCTTTGCTTCAGTTAACGGGAAATTGAAGAGAGAAAGAAGCTAGCGAAGATAGGAGGTAGATTCAGGCACACAACACTTGACTCACTCGTCGCCACTCGATCCTGAGAGGGTTTAGCTCACCTGGATAGATCCCTCTCACAGTTCTAGCAGCCGGAGTAGAGCTCGAACAGTACTATCACTTTGTCCCCTCCAGGGAGGGGTTCAGGAGATCCCCTATAAGGTTATTGACAATGTCTATGATGACGAAACGCGTCTAAGGGGGTACGTGCTGACGTCACCACGCTCATAGGACGGGAGTTTGCTTTCTAGCCGGCCGGCTTGTATGCATGTCCTTTTTATCTGTTCGCTGATGTAAGTGTAACTTTAAATTTTTCACAATAAATTGCTGAGACGGTATCACACTATCCAGTTCCTATCCTTTCTCTTTGGTTCGATACACCATCCGGACCATACGGAAGTTCTTGTTGATAGCAAGGAATTCATATCCACCCCATGCTTTCAATTATACCTGTATAGACATCCACAAATATCCAGCCATCCACTGACCTGCGTTGATTTGTGTTGCATATCATGTTTGCAATCTGGTAAGCAAACATTACATTGGGTGGCGGTGCACTTCAGGGTGGATTTGTTTGTCATTTCTACACTCTATAATACCTCCTTTTTTGTGCATCTCTGGTAAGGAGACTATGTGTGTGGTGATGGTTCACTAATATAGGAGTCACTCACTGGTTATTTATCGTCTCCCCCACCCTATAGCATCAGTCCCTTATAGGGAGATTCTTTGTGGCAGGATAACACTATGTTTTTGTTTGTTTTTTTGTTTTTTTTCAATACATGCAATTTTTGGATAACTTACCCCATACTGCGGAGTACCCTTCTATTGTCGACCTTCAATATCATTGAAAAAACCTTATCCAAAGTGCACCTAAAGGCCTAGGCTGGGTTATAGCCATCTGTTCGATTTGGCTTATCCTCTGGTAAGCATACAACCTCACCAGTCTATTAGGACCCAAGATCAGTGTTTTAATTGACATCAGCCCTTTAAACATTTCTGCTTGGACTTTTCACTATCCAAATAATAGAATTTTGGACTCATAGCGCAACTTTTCTTTTCCATTACTTCTGTGCTTATCCCATTCATGTTGCTGCTTGGAAGGGTCTATATTTCATTCATACTTCATTCAACTGATTATTATATTGATTTTTCTTAATTTCATTATACAATAAGCGTGGTTTTGTTTTTAATTTAATACATTTTCATCATTAATGGTTGTCTTGACACTGGTTTTGGTTTCTTTGTTTGGGAAATTAGGGAATTAAACATTTTGCATGTTAAAATGTCTGATAGTGAGCTTATTTTATAAATCAACAAGCTACAAAATTCAGTGACAACTTTTACAGGTTGCACACCCTAACGATTACAATACCTGCCAATAATTAGCTAGGCAAAAAGGGAAGGTTGATTGAATGCCTTTGTAGTCAGCCACGTAAATGCCGCGTACACGCGATCGGAATTTCCGACAACAAAACAGTGGATTTTATTCCGGCGGATGTTGGTTCAAATTTGTCTTGCATACACACGGTCGCACAAATGTTGCTCGTAAATTCCAAATGCCAAGAACGCGGAGACCTACAACACTACGAGCCGAGAAAAATTAAGTACAATGATTCCAAGCATATTTCGAATTGATTCCGAGCATGCGTAGAACTTTTGTGCGTCGGAATTGGAAACACACGGTTGGAATTTCCGACCAAAAGCTCACATCGAACATTTGTTGTCGGAAATTCCGACACTTCATATTCCTGATATGTGCCTGTTGTAACATGTACTTGTATGACAAAGTATCTTGTTCTCTTTGTATTGCTTCCTTTATATGAAATCCCTGGTGATCCTACTAGTCCCTCTTCTTTCCTCGTAAAAACTGACCACACCAAGCCTGAAAACACACAGTTCTCTAGCTATGCTCGGAACTCAATCTGATCTTCTCCAATTATCGGACTTGCCCTGACATACCTCTGCAGCATAGCCATTCCCCTTGCCGAGCAGCCACTTTAATTATACAGCGGCAGGTTGGCTCTCCTCTGCGAATCGCTGTAGCTGTACGGTGGCTTGTGCAGGCATAGTTGCGGGTGGGTGCGCGCCTCTGGTGGCGCGCATTTGCGCCCACTGCAAGCTGTGGGAGCATGCCTGCGGGTCTGGCAGACTCAATGTCCACCGGCGACCCGCAATCGCTTAGTACAGAGGCAGAACGGGGATCTGCCTTTGTAAACAAGCGGATCCCCATTCTGACAGGGGACATGACAGAGATCTACTGTTCCCAGCCATCGGGAACAATGATCTCTGTCATGTCCCTGGCAGCCCATCCCCCTACAGTTATAACACACCTAGGGAACACAGTTAACCCCTTGATCGCCCCCTAGTGTTAACGCCTTCCCTGCCAGTGTAATTTTAACTTTGATCAGTGCATTTTTATAGCACTGATCAATGTAATAATGTTACTAGTCCCCAAAAAGTGTCATTTGGGGTCATATTTATCCGCCGTAATGTCGCTGTCCCGCTAAAAATCGCAGATCGCCGCCATTACTAGTAAAAACAATAAAAAATAAATAAAAGTCCCTAAATCTATCCCATAGTTTGTAGACGCAGTGACTTTTGCGCAAAACAATCAATATACGCCTATTGCGATTTATTTTACCAAAAATACCAAAAATATGTAGAAGAATAGGTATCGGCCTAAACTGATGAAGAAAATTGTTTTTTTATATATTTTTTGGGGATATGTATTATAGCAAAAAGGAGAGGTGATCAAATACCACCAAAAGAAAGCTCTATTTGTAGGAAAAAAAGGACGTCAATTTTGTTTGGGTACAGCATCGCACGACTGCGCAATTGTCAGTTAAACGCAGTGCAGTATCGCAAAAAATGGCCTGGTCCTCAGAGGGCAAATTCTTCTGATCCTTAAGTGGTTAAGGTTAAAGAATTTGATACAAAATAAGTAAAAAAAAAACGAAAAATAATACAGAGCAACCGCAGTTTGGGTTAACTTTGTGTGTTTTGTTCTGGAGGGTTTCTCTTATATAGAACCCTGGCTCCAACACTTCTCTCTGTCCAATATCTATGATAGGGAGTTAGGGATGTTTGCATGCTATTTTTTAATCTGAAGAGATGTTTAATGACCCCAGTTGAAAGCGGAGGACAACAGAATCCTCCAAATACTTAAAATTAAAACATGGAGGCCAGTTGTTATAACTTGCCCATTGCAAGCTACCTATCTGAAAACATAGAAATCACATTTGCCAAAACAATGCATAGTTATTTTTGTTTTACAACAACTCAATTAAGAAGAAATTTGACCATTTTTGCCAAATAAATTAGATCTAACATATTAGCCGAAGAAAACATCAAAGTGAATTTACTGGGTTCATTAACTTAGCAAATTAAGTTACAGAAAATTGTGCTTCTCCGTAATAGATTAAGGCAGTATTCCACTGGGTTTTTTTCAAACACGCACACATATTTCTTTCCACATAAGTAGATAATAGATTCTATGAAACGTTTGCTCTATTGATGTTTCTTCCGTTTGAATTTAAAATGATTCACCTGTACTGAGAATCGTATATATATTGCCAGTCAAAGAATCTGAATTTTTCACTGATTTTTTTATATTGTTATTGATTTTGGGAATGCTAAGTAAACATTTCAGAAAAAATATATCTGTGTTCTTTAGCTCCAGCAGAGGAACAAATTGTTACTGCACTTGATGATACTGAATTAATGTGAGACTGGTGCTATTTCTCAAAAAAAAAAAAAGCTCTTTGGTGGCCCAGCGTGGCTCCTATCTTCTGTAGGGAATTAGCAGAGCCCATGTGTTTGTTAAATGAAACTTATAGCTAAAATTGCAGTTCTTTCTAGATGAAAGCACACTGCGTAAATATTGTAAGTGTCAAGAAAAGTTTCTAGGAAATGCCTGAGTCTGGGCTGATAATTTGGGGATAATTATCTTTCTACAATTATTGATCAGCAGTAGCATATTCTATATTTCACAAAAATATATATAAAAGGCATCTTTACCCTCATATAAATAATTATCCCTTGATTTTAGCACTGTTTCCATACATAAATGAAGGCAAAACTCTTACTCATTTAAATAACATTTTATAATAGGAAAATGTACGTTTTTAAGCTTATTTTTAAAAAAACTTAACCAATTTCTGCGGGCTCAGTAGAGCAGGTCACATGATTGCTATAGCTTCTACACCGATGCACAGACCTGCTGGTGGGCACTGGGCATGTTCAGTTCTGGGGGGCATTACATCATACACGGAAGTAAGGTTGCTGCAAAGCTTATGCGTTTCAATAGCAATCAATAGCAATCAATCTCAATGCAGTATGGCGGCATAACGTTACTCCCTTCCTTCAGAGCCGTGTACAGTGGTGGTGGGGGTGTGGCTTGTAGGCAGACTATGGAAGTTACAGGCACGCTGATCTCTATCACAGCGTGCCTGTATATTTAGTGGAATCACACAAGATGTAAACTGACCACGCTAGCATGGACCTGCAGCCATGCTTACCGTGGTCAGTTTACTTGTAGGAGTAGCAGCACAGGCAGGACCAACCAGGTAAAATGAGACATCAGCGGGGAGACTGAATACTGAAATAGCAAACCATATTTAAACAAATTAAAAAGCCAGTACAATGGTTTTTTTTTTCTAGGTTTACAAACACTTTAAATTAGTTTATGTATTTGTATTACTTCAGTGGTGTACAAATGCCTCATATTAGTTGAGTATTCCATAATATTTCTCAAAGTCAATGATGGGGCAAATCAGTTAAATATAGCATTATTCATTGATACTGGTGTAATGGGAAAGAATATCCCAAATTTTGGGTTGTCACCAGAACAGTAATAGAGGAGAAATCTTCCAATGAGGACAGAAGTTCTGTTGACCATAGGGACAACCAGGGAATCCCCCCTTTTGGGGGGATTAGGGATTTTCTCTTTCTTTCTGTATTGGCTATATGATAGGAAGTAAAGGTAAATCTCCACAATGAGACACAGATGGCAAAAAAACTAACTGGTGTTATAACAATTCCCTACTCTACCCAAAATTAAGAAAATTGTTTTGTCTTTAGTTCTAAAGAAAGGCAGATGTAAACCCCAACTTGGCAAAAGTACTGAGCATTATAAAAAACGGACATTTTTATAAAGGATCAGGATGATAACTAGGGATGAGCCGAACACCCCCCGGTTCGGTTCACACCAGAACCTGCGAACGGACCGAAAGTTTGCGCAAACTTTAGAACCCTATTAAATATAATGGACTCGAACGTTCGAAATCAAAATGCTAATTATAAAGGCTAATATGCAAGTTATTGTCCTAAAAAGGGGTTGGGGACCCGGATCCTGCCCCAGGGGACATGAATCAATGCAAAAAAAAGTTTTATAAACGGCCGTTTTTTCGGGAGCATTGATTTTAATGATGCTTAAAGTGAAAAAAAAAGGGAAATATTACTTTAACCACTTCCATACAGGGCTTTTTATACCACTTCCATACCGGGCCTATTCTGGCACTTCTCTAGGGAATAAAATGACGGTCGTTGCAACTTTTTATCTTGCACGGTATTTGCGCAATAATTTTTCAAACGCCTTTTTTTGGGGGAAAAAAATGGTTTCATGAATTAAAAAATAACAAAACAGTAAAGTTAGCCCAATTTTTTTGTAAAATATGAAAGCTTATGTTACGCCGAGTAAATAGATACCTAACATGTCACGCTTTAAAATTGCGCACACTCATGGAATGGCGCCAAACTTCGGTACTTAAAAATCTCCATAGGCGACACTTTGAAAATTTTTACAGGTTACCAGTTTAGAGTTACAGAGGAGGTCTAGTGATAGAATTCTTGCACGCGCTCTAACGCACGCGGCGATACCTCACATATGTGGTTTGAACAGCGCTTACATATGCGGGCGGGACTTACGTGTGTGTTCGCTTCTAAGCGCGAGCTATTGGGGCCGGGCGTTTTAAAAAAAAATATATATATATATATTTTTTTAAACTTTTTTTTTTTTACACCTTTTTTTTTTTTTTTTTTTACACTTTTATTCCTATTACAAGGAATGTAAACATCCCTTGTAATAGGAATGTATGTGACAGGTCCTCTTTATGGAGAGATGCAGGGTGAATAAGACCCCACATCTCTCCTCCAGGCTGGAAAGCATGAGATCAGTGAAAAAAATTTCACTGATCTCATACTTACAGCCGCAATGGCGGCTTTGTTTACATTTGAGGACCCGGGCGTGACATCATCACATCGCGCCCGGGCCTCCGATGATCATAGAGATGACTGGTGACCATCTGGTCACCAGTCATCTCTATGCTCATCACGTGACCCACCACCGGTGCCGACGAGTCTCTCCGGGTCCCGGATCGCACGGGAGAGCCCAGAGAAGCACCAGATGGCGGCGGGGGGGGATGTCCCCTCCCGCCACCTATAAGAACGATCAAGCGGCAGAATCGCCGCTATGATCATTCTTATGGTGCGCAGAATCGCCGGCTCTAAACAAGGATATCTGAATGATGCCTATAGCTGCAGGCATCATTCAGATATCCCCCCTCAAAGCGGAGGACGTCATATGACGTCCACCCGGAGGGAGAGAGGGTTCCTGCCGGCGTCAATTCCCAATGGCCCAGTATGGAAGGGGTTAAATATCGTACCTGGGGGGTGTCTATAGAATGCCTGTGAAGTGGCACGTGTTTCCCGTGTTTAGAACTGTCCCTGCACAAAATGACATTTCTAAACAAAAAAAAGTCATTTAAAACTGCTTGCGGCTTTAATGTAATGTCTGGTCCCAGCAATATGGATGAAAATCATTGAGAAAAATGGCACCCCCCCCATCCCACTACCAGCCCCTTTGGGTCTTGTATGGATATTAAGGGGAACCCCGCACCCAAATTAAAAAAAGGCCCTATATACTCTGAACAGCAGTATACAGGTGATGCAAACAAGACAGGGACTTTAGGTTTGTTCTTAAGTAGAATCTGTTTGTAATTTGGAACAGGTACATTTTTTAAGTGTAGCTCCAGCCAAAAAAAAAAAATTAAGCTTTTTGGAAAACATAGGGAAGGGTTATCACCCCTGTAACATTTGTTTTGCTGTCTGTGCAGTGTGCACCTGTTCAGAACATTTCACCTCACTTTCCGTCCCAATGACAAATGTTTTTTGAAAATTTGGTTTTTTTATTGAAACAAAGATTGGTGATAAAGCATCAGTGGAGGGGAGACACTTTTTTCCCATATTAACTCTTACAGGAGAGAATGTCCCTTCCTAGGGGTAGATTTCCTCTCACTTCCTGTTGTCTCCTTCCGTTTGCAAGTAGGAGTCGTTTGTAAGTTGGATGTTTGAAAGTAGGGGCCTGCCGTATATACTCTGCAGAAATTTGGCCCTTAGGTGTTGGTGTTGCCACAACATTGTAAGCCCTCACAGTTACTCTTGGTGGGCGCTGGAACACCCTGCTGTGAACTATTATATCAAGAATTGTAATTACATGCCATTGTTGAACAGTGGTAGGAAAAAGTGGGCCTTTGGTGGTGGTGCTGGTGCCACAACACTGCCCCCTCAACACTGGTCCCTCACAGATACTGTACTTGGAGCGCAGCAATGAGCCCTGCTGCAAATTATTGCATCAAAAATTGTAAATACACACCCCTGTTAAACAGGGGCTGAAAATTTGGGCCTTAGCCACTGGTGGCGGTGCCCAGAACCAAAAATGTTCTTACAAGCTATCAGCATGATCATTGAGGAGGAAGAGGATAGTCACTCAGCATAACAGGATAGTCACTCAGCATCAGCATATGCAGTGTTGAAGGGATCTGACATTTAAAAAAAAAATATTCGGTTACATCAGCATCAGGTCCTTGGTAGCTGGTGGTGATCCAAGACTGATTCATTTTTATGAAGGTCAGTCAATCGACCGAGTCGGTGGACAGGCGCACCCTGTGATCAGTTACAAAGCCTCCAGCAGCACTGAATGTGCGTTCCGAAAGAGCGCTTGATGCAGGACAGGCCAGTAGCTCAATTGCATACTGTGCAAGCTCTGGCCAGTGATCCATCCTCAAGACCCAGTAACCCAGAGGATTTTTGGTGGGAAAGGTGTCCAAGTCTGATCTTGTTCCTAGGTATTCCTGCACCATGTAAACCAGACGCTGGCGATGGTTGCTGGAATCGATCATACCTTGGGGCTGCATACTAAAAAATTGTCTGAACAAATCGGTCAGACAGCCACCTTCTCCACCGCTCCTTCTTTGACTGACCGAAGCCTCAGCAACACGTTGTCCAGGACCAGGAATTTGTAACCTCCGAGTCTCTGGGAACACGTTGCACAGACCTTTCTGCAAGGCCTCCCGAAGATGCTTCATCCTCTGCTTCCTCTGCGACGGCAAGATAAGGTCCGCAATCTTACCCTTGTAACGTGGATCAAGGAGGGTTGCCAGCCAGTAATAATCCCCCTCCTTGATCGCGCGAATACGAGGATCCCTCCGCAGGCTTTGCAGGATCAGGGAGGCCATGCAGCGTAGGTTTGCTGAGGCATTTGGTCCGGAGTCCTCTGGGTCACTCAGGACGACATGATCCACAGCCACCTCCTCCCAGCCACGTACAAGTCCATGGGTGTCTTGGGACTGTAATTGATCCCTTGAAGACTGCTGCTGATGCTGAGTGCTAGGCTCCACCTCCATGCTGACACAATCCTCCTCCTCCTCGTCCTCTTCCTGTGTGATAGCCGGGCCAGCAGGAACACTGTCTGGATAAAGGGGGCCTTGAGAGGTAAGGAAGTCCTCCTCTTCCTGCCTCTGTTCTGCCTCAAGTGCCCTGTCCATTATTCCACGCAGCGTGTGCTCCAACAGGTGGACAAGAGGGACAGTGTCACTGATGCATGCACTGTCAATGCTCACCATCTTTGTGGCCTCTTCAAATGGTGACAGGACAGTGCATGCATCCCTGATCATGGCCCACTAGCGTGGGGAAAAAAATCCAAGCTCCCCTGACCCTGTCCTGGTGCCATATTGCAACAGATAATCATTGATGGCCCTCTGCTGCGTGTGCAGCCGCTGCAGCATGGCCAACGTAGAGTTCCACCTGGTGGGCATGTCACAGATTAGGCGGTTCTTGGGCAGGTTGGATTCCTTTTGCAGGTCAGCCAGCCGAGCACTGGCATTATATGACCGGCGGAAATGCCCACAGAGTTTCCTGGCCTGCTTCAGAACCTCCTGTAAGCCCGGGTACCTGCCCAAGAACCGCTGCACCACCAAGTTAAGGACGTGAGCCAAACAATGCACATGGGTCAGTTGTCCCTGTCGGAGGGTGGAGAGGAGGTTGGTGCCATTGTCGGAAACCACCTTTCCTGGCTTAAGCTGGCATGGCGTCAACCACCTCTGAGCCTGCCCCTGCAGAGCTTACAGAATCTCTGCCCCAGTGCTGCTCCTGTCCCCCAAGCACACCAGCTCTAGCACCGCATGGCATCTTTTTGCCTGCGTACTTGCGTAGCCCCTTGAACGCCTACGAAGCACTGCTGGTTCCAAGGTTAAAGCACAGGTAGAGGCCATGGAGGAAGAAGAAGAGGAGGGGGTGGAGGAGAGAGGTGTGTCAGAATCACCAGTAGTAACATTTTGGAGGCGTGGTGGCGGAACAACCTCCAACACTACTGCACCTTGTCCTGCATCCTTCCCAGCTGCCAGCAGAGTCACCCAATGTGCCATGAAAGATAGGTAACATCCCTGTCCATGCCTGCTGGACCATGAGTCAGCGGTAATATGCACCTTACCACTGACCGCCCTGTCCAGTGGGGCCAAGACATTGCCTTCCACATGCCGGTAGAGAGCCAGGATCGCCTTCCATGAGAAAAAGTGGCGTTTGGAAACCTGCCACTGAGGAACCGCACATTCCACAAACTCACGGAAGGGGGCAGTGTCTACCAACTGAAAAGGCAGCAGTTGAAGTGCTAGCAATTTAGCCAAGCTAGCATTCAACCGCTGGGCATGTGGATGGCTGGGAGCAAACTTCTTTTGGTGGTGCAGCAGCTGGGGCAGGGAAATTTGCCTGGTACAATCGGACGTCGGTGTACTGATAGCAGATTGCCCGCAAGTACTTGGCTGTGACACCTAATTCTACACCAGTGTCTACACCAGTGTCTACCAACTGAAAAGGCAGCAGTTGAAGTGCTAGCAATTTAGCCAAGCTAGCATTCAACCGCTGGGCATGTGGATGGCTGGGAGCAAACTTCTTTTGGTGGTGCAGCAGCTGGGGCAGGGAAATTTGCCTGGTACAATCGGACGTCGGTGTACTGATAGCAGATTGCCCGCAAGTACTTGGCTGTGACACCTAATTCTACACCTTCATTCTTCTCAGTGCAGGTTTCAGAGAGGACTGAAGGTATAGTGGTGTTGGAGATCCCAGCTGATGAGGAGCAAGGAGAGGTCCGCTTTGTTCTTTGGTGTGGGTCTTTTAGGTACGCCTGCCAACTAACTGCATGGCAGGTCGACATATGTCTGGTCAAGCACGTGGTGCCCAAGCGGCTGATGTTTTGGCCACGCAAGATACGCTTCAAACAAATGTTGTAAATGGCAACAGTGCGATCTGCTGCACACGTCTAAAAAAAGGCCCACACCAAAGAACTTTTGGAATAACGCGCAAAGACAGCAGCGCCCTGCACATGCGGAGCTCTGCGGTGTGATGCAGTCGGTGTGTTGCCCTTAAGCTGGCCCCTGGAGGGCATCCTGCCTCGTTGGAGATGTTCCTCCTCCTCCTCCTCTCTCCTATCAGGCACCCACATGGAGTCAGTGACCTCATCATCCCCTCCCTCCTCATCACTGGAGCAAATCTGGCAGTATGATGCAGCTGGGGAAAATGACTGCCAGATGGCTATCCTTGTTGGGCAGCCCCTCTCTCTGCGCTCACGTTACTACCCCCTCTCTCTGGGCTCACGTTACTGCCTTCCTCTAGCTGGGTTCCATCATCAGAGCCTTCAAAACGTTGGGCATCCTCCTGGAGCATGTACCCAACACTGTGGTCAAACAGTTCGGGGGACTCCTCAGGAGGACATGGTGGGGCTAGGGAATGAGTGACTGATGCCATTGAGCTGAGGGAAGAGGCCGCTTTGGCAGCTGCTTTGCCAGACAAAGTACCCTGAGCCTGGGTGAGAGAGGATGAGGAGGATGAGGACTGCTTGGTCATCCACTCTACCAAGTCTTGGGCATGTTGCGGCTCAACATGGCAAGCTGCCGAAAAGAAGGACAAGTGTGTCCCATGGCCACGTGCTGATGAGGATGCACCATGTCCACGACCAGCACTGTTGCCTCTAGACACAGAGCCTGCTTGCCCTCTTTTATTGCCACGTGACTGTCTGCCTCTCCTTGTTTGCCTTCCAGACATACTAATGGCCTGCAGTGAGATGTAGCTGCACAAAGGTGGGATGTATATATATATATGTATATATATATATATATATATATATATATATCTGTACTGATTATAATGCAGCTATCAGAATCAACTGCCTGCTGTGGTATTAGTATGAGAAAAGCAGCAATTGTGTTCAGTTAGTTTTAGGTGAACACTGTGCAGAGGAGACAGTACACTAACTGAAAATACTTGCAGCTCTCTGCCTGTGGTTTTATTATGAGAACACCACAAATTGTATTCAGGTTCCTTTAAGTGAACGCTGTGCAAAGGACAGAAGTACTGCAGTACACTAAATTAAATTAATGCAGCTCCCTGCCTGTGGTATTATTATGAGAACACCTCTAATTGTATTCAGGTTAGCTTTAGGTGAACGCTATGCAAAGCACACAGTACACTAAGTGAAACACTGCAGCTAGCACAATCACCTGCCTGCCTGTCACAGTATAGAGAATAACAGGAACGGATCTAGCTAAATTGAATACAGTGTATAAATATATATACAACACCTAGGATGCATATATATCCTCTACACTGCAGCTAACTGACTCGCCTGCCTGCTCTATCTAACTCAATATAAATGACACTGTCTCTCTCTCGTTGTAAGCTCTCTCTTTAACCACCGCAATACACTACACAAGGCCACTACGGAGGTGGCCTTATATAGGGTGGGGCGTGTACTAAACCCCCTGAGACATAATTGGCCAAAGCCACCCTGGCTTTGACCAATTATGGCTCTCTGTTTTTTGCGTGCTGTGATTAGCCAAAGCATGGGGGTCATAGTGCATGCTTGGCCAATCATCAGCCAGCAATGCACTGCGATGCCGCAGTGAATTATGGGCCGTGATGCGCCAAATTCGAGTTCGAACGCCCCATAATGTTCGCAATTCGGCGAACATCTGAACAGCCAATGTTCGAGTCGAACATGGGTTCGACTCGAACACCAAGCTCATCCCTAATGATAACATAGAAACACAACTGAGATACAAGAACAAGATGTTGTCACCACATAACCTGAACAAGGACCTTCATGGCAAGATCGCCAAGTTCTAGTTTAATGAACTGTTGCAGTTTAAAAAAAAATGGTAAATGACTTTTAATATTACATTCAGGTTCTTACCTTATCTCCTCTTTTGAGAAAGTCAGTCATATTAATCCTTTAAATATATATGAGTGGATTTCCAAAGAGAGAAACATAAGGGTCTGCCAAATGTTCTACACAGTTATGGGTAAATCCTTTCAGAAGGAAACTTATGAAGCCCGTCTGCATCAACAACCCAGATAATGCATCAATAACCAATTCAGGCTTGTTATGCACATTTTAATGACAGAAAAGAGAATCATAGCAAGAGCTTGGAGGACCCTTACTATTCTCTTTGCTGACCTCAAGCATTGAGTCTCTCAGGTGATGATCTTTGAAAAATTGACCACCCACCAAAATTATAAGATGGCTAGGCTTCATAAGATATGTGAACCATGGATTGAGTCCTTTATGCTTCCCTCTGCTAATCCAGAGTTGCTACTTTTGTTGAAGGGTGGAAGAGAAGGACATCTGAATATTTAAAACTTTCACTTTCCCCTCCCCCCTCTCTTTTTTTTTCTTTCTTTCTCGCCTCCTTCTTTTTCCCCCCTACCACCCCTTGCTGGGGATGGGGGGTTTCTTGTACTTAATTGAAGGTGTTGTAATCTTTGCCCCTTTCCTTCTTTTTTATTATATAATATGCCCATTTTTTATTTATTTTTTGCCTCCCAGAACAGCAGGCACACCTTCTATCCAAGTATTATTCCACTGTGTTACATTCTGTTCTGTGCCCGGGTCCACCCCTGTTTTGATTGCTTAATGCTTTGTTAGGTCACTTTCCAATGTAAAATTTGCTTATGTAAGCATGTAAATTTTTTCTACTTTGTATCGTCAAACTTTTCAAACCTAATCTTGAAAAATAATAAAAAATGTATTGAACAAGTAAATTCCATTTATGTTAAACTTATATGAAAGATTGATAATTCCATATACTTAATAGTGCCACCGCAGCTGGTCTACTGTTGGTTGCCTACGTTAACTTTAAGGTGTAGTATACAAGCTTATATAATACAACAGAGCAAAGTTCAATAAAAAAGTAGACATATGCAATTAGTTTAGTTCAGAATCAAAATTCAGACAATTTTTTCATTAGAATAGTAAGGAATTTAAACAAGTCTGAAATAACTAAACAAAATTTGAAAACGAAATCAAATTCAAAATCAAATTTGAAAACAAGAATAGAATAAAATAGAATAGAAAAGGGAGAAAAAAAAAGAAAAGAATAGAGTAAAACAGAACAGAATAGAATAGAAAAATAAAAGAATAGAATAAAATAGAATAGAAAATAAAGAAATAGAATAGAAAAGAATAGAATAGATTATAATCGAATATACAAAAATAGAAAGGAATAGAATGGACAAAATACAATACAATAGAATAAAATAGAAAGAATATAATCGTCTTCTGAAATTCAAATTTAACTAAACAAAACTATTTAAATAACAAATCGAAACAAAACTATTTTTTTAGTTCTGCACATGCCTATAAAGAGGTAAAAAAGCAGTATACGAAGAGCAAAAAAATTAAATCACATTTTTAGCTGAGCTGATTACACAAATTGAAATCTAAATTATATCAGTTAGAAAGTGTAAAGTGTTTTGCTGTGCATATTAGATAATTATGCTATTTTGAAGTTTACATTTGCAGGAATCATCTACCAAACTAGAGTCTTTAGAGGAGTTAGTTGTGTTGCAGATCATTTTTTCACACCTTCCCACCCTCTTTCTTTTAGCTTTATTACTAAATTTAATCACATGCATCCAATAACAACTAAACAATTAAGAACATTTTCAAACAATTAGGCTTATTCAGTAAAGCAGTGCAATGTACAAGGACAATAAATTAAATGCTGTAGGCTTTGCTATGATCCTCAGTGGCAGAATATAAAGCAGGGTATACATGTATTAAAATTTGGCTGGTTCAGTAGGAACAGGCTGGTTTTCGATCTGTGTTTTCCCCTCTTTGTTTGACAGAAGGTGGTCTAACGACCGCCTTCTGTCAAACCGTCCTACTGGAAAACCAGCATTTAATTTTCAATATTCTGATTGGGGGGTGGGGAGTGTCCGCTGTCAGAAGACAATAGCCCAGTGGGGGAGATACTTAGATCCTCATCATTTGTATGGATGTGGGGATCTGTGAGTTGTTTTTTTTTTTGTTCAACCCATGGGTTGAATGAGATAAAAAAACTCTACATGTACAGTATACCCAGCTTAACTTTAGTGAATGTAACTGGAAGTCACTTGGTGGCGCACCCAAGTCATTTTGTCAAAAAGTACAATTGTGTAGGTAAAGAATATGTTTCAAGATAAACTTTTGCTGGAGTATTTCATTTGACATGAACGATTTCTTTTTCCTACAATTGACAGCAATTCCTAAGTTAATTACATTTAATGATACTACGTGATATAATGATGTGTACATTTTATCCTAATTTTTTTTATTGTTACAGAACATTTTCCTTTTTATATTTTAGGTAAGCTATCTCTCAGGCTTGTCATTTCTCACAGATACTTAGTCTGTATTTTGAATATGTGAGATTGTTTCAGCAATTTCAAAATGTACTTTATATTTTTTGAATCACATCATCTCCATTGGAGCTCCATACACCATGAGGGAAACTGTGTGCTAATTAGGACTGATCTGTTTGGCTTAAGTTTTTGAGTTGAGTTTGGTATTGTGTTCAGTTTTCTATGTCCTCAAATGCCACAAAGTAAGTTTCCTAAATTAAATTATGGCTTTTCACTGTATTTTGATTGTCATTATGACAAGCATAACTGTTGCAGCTTTCCCTATTGCCCTAGGCACTTACTCCCTAGTTAAATATGAGCACAGCTAGTAAATATTGAGGCTTGGTAATGTCCCCTCAACCCTGCTGCCAGTCCATGTGTGCCACATGTACCATTAAGGGCAATACATTAGTGATGATGGCCTTAACTTTTTGTTTAATAATAAACAGCGACTCGACTCCCAGAGGGGAAGCATTACTTGGACATAGGGGATAGCTCTTATCTAATACATGAGAATAAACCAAGCAACAGCAATTCAACTATTAAGTTGTATAAATAAGTAATACTAAAGCATAGACTGTTCAATGCTAACATCTCGGTGATATCTGGGGCATTTCTTTAAAAAGATGTATCAGTTCAAATACTTTATTCTTCCTTTACAGCTAAGATGCGAATGTGCACAAGAAACCAACAAATGCTTCAGAATGAGCTAGATTTCACAAGATAATGTGCTTGGTTATAGTAGATTTTAATGTTTTGTAAATTTTTAACATCGCCCTTTATAAATGTTTCAGGGGCTAGTTAAATGAGCAGTTTAATGTGCCCTGGTTTAGCTATTTGTAATAGGGATTTAACTGCTTTGTTTGTGAGAATCAGCCAGGAAAACAGATTACTCTCATCAAGTATAAATGTTCTAGTTTAGAGTAGATCTAGGTTCTGTGTGGCAGGTAGGCAATGTGGTCTTTATAGCACTGACTGCAAAATAAAAGATTAATGTGTAATTTTTTTGGTTTCTCACATCTTTTCTATGTAACTTTCATAAAAAAAAAAAAAAAACTAAAAATGTAAAGAAGAAATTAAAAGTAGCCTCCAGCTGATACTAAGAAAATATGATATACAGTATCTCACAAAAGTGTGTACACCCCTCACATTTTAGTAAATATTTTATTATATCTTTTCATGTGACAACACTGAAGAAATGACACTTTGCTACAATGTAAATTAGTGAGTGTACAGCTTGTATAACAGTGTAAATTTGCTGTCCCCTCAAAATAACTCAGCCATTAATATCTAAACCGCTGGCAACAAAAGTGAGTACACCCCTAAGTGAAAATGTCCAAATTGCGCCCAATTAGCCATTTTCCCTCCCCGGAGTCACGTGACTCATTAGTGTTACAAGGTCTCAGGTGTGAATGGGGAGCAGGTATGTTAAATTTTGTATTATCGCTCTCACTCTCTCATACTGGTCACTAGTAGATCAACATGGCACCTCATGGCAAAGAACTCTCTGAGGATCTGAAAAAAAGAATTGTTGCTCTACATAAAGATGGCCTAGGCTATAAGAAGATTGCCAAGACCCTGAAATTGAGCTGCAACACAGTGGACAAGACCATACAGCAGTTTAACAGGACAGGTTCCACTCAGAAAAGGCCTCGCCATGGGAGACCAAAGAAGGTGAGTGCACATGCTCAGCATCATATCCAGAGGTTGTCTTTGGGAAATAGACATATGAGCGCTGCCAGCATTGCTGGGGAAAGAGCCCACAAAAGGTTTTTTACCTTTATGCATAGAATGCATGAAAGTAAAAAACCTTCAGCCTTTATAACCACTTTAAGTTCCTTGTTAAGTTAAAGGGGTTGTAAAGGTTTGTTTTTTTCACCTTAATGCATCCTATGCATTAAGGTGAAAAAAAACTAGCAATGACGGCCCCCCCAGCCCCCCCGTTTTACTTACCTGAGCCCGTTCACCTGCTGTGCTCTCCCCCGACGTCCTCTTCTCCATTCAGCCTGGCCGTTGATTGGCTAGATTGGATGGATTGATAGCAGCACAGCCATTGGCTCTCGCTGCTGTCAATCACATCCAATGACGTGGCGTGGCGGGGGCGAGTGATACAGTCGGCGGCTATATACGCCGGCTGTATCACGGGAGCATGCCCGCAAGAGAGCTCCCATGAAGGGGGTTAGTTCTTGCGGGTAGGAGCCGAGACAGTCGCCGAGGGACCCCAGAAGACCAGGATCGGGGCCACTGTGTGCAAAACGAGCTGCTAAGTGTAGATAAGTATAACATGTTTGTTATTTTATTTTTTTAAACGGGAACCTTTAGTGTCCCTTTAAATATTATCAGGAATCATCATGGCTAGGTGAATGCTCTTCACATTTGTCCAACATTTTTTTATTTTTATAAATAGACCTTTTATTGATCCTGCTAATTTAGTATTGCGTGTTTTTCACTGTACATATCTTTCAGTTTTGTAAATGCTTGGGTGAAATTTAGTGATGATAAAATAATAAAAACAAATTCAACCAGCGCAAATAACCCTTAACAGACAGCAGCTGAAACACTGAGGTTCAAAATATCAAATCCCCATGAAAAACTATAAAAAAGCAGTGCAGCGCCAACATAAAATAGACAAACTAAATAAAAAACTAATAAGGATAAAGAACAGTCCAAAGTCTTTCACAGATAAAATAAAAAAAACACCAATCAGTGTTCAATAGGTGACTTCTAGATTCTTTAAAGTGACTTGTGTGACGACCTCCACCACTGGTAATGGTTAGCAGCTCACCTCAGCAAGTGGACCCCTGAGCTAGTCAGTCAGGTCGTTTAAGCAGTTCCCTCTTTGGGATAACAGACATCCGAACTATAATGAATCCACACCAGGTAGAAAATTAGAGCACTGGTCAGTCTCACACCAAGTGATCCAGAAGGTCAGGTCCAGGAAGCCAGATATAAAATGAAAAACAAGGACATCTAGTGCTCTCCGTATATATAAAGGCATTTATTGATAAAAATGAAAATGAACTTACAAAAATAGCACTGTGCCTCAGTGCGGAGGATGTACAGCGTGTCTATGTGTATCCAAACGAGTGTCAGCATGGGACGCGGGTGACGTCACGCAGAATCACGTAGTTCTGTACGGAACGACGTGATTCTGCGTGACGTCACCCGCGTCCCATGCTGACACTCGTTTGGATACACATAGACACGCTGTACATCCTTTGCACTGAGGCACAGTGCTATTTTTGTAAGTTAATTTTCAGCAGTGATCGCTGTCATGTCAGTGGTAGCCCACCCCCCCACAGTTAGAATCACTCCCTAGGACACACTTAACCCCTTGATCGCCCCCTGGTGTTTAACCCCTTCCCGGCCAGTGTCATTAATACAGTAATCAGTGGCTATTTATAGTACTGATCGCTCTATAAATGACAATGGTCACAAAATAATGTCAAAAGTGTCCCGATCAAAAATTGCAGATCGCCACAATTACTATTAAAAAGAATAATAATCAATTTTGTAGACGCTATAACTTTTGTGCAAACCAATCAAACGCTTATTGCAATTTTTTTTTACCAAAAATATGTAGAAGAATACATATCGGTCTAAACTGAGGAAAAACATTTTTTTTATATATTTTTTGGGGACATTTATTATAGCAAAAAGTAAAAAATATTGGGTTTTTTTTCAAAATTGTTGCTCTTTTTTTCTTTATAGTGCAAAAAATAAAAACCGCAGAGGTGATCAAATACCACCAAAAGAAAGCTCTATTTGTAGGAAAAAAAGGACGTCAATTTTGTTTGGGTACAACATCGCGTGACCGCTCAATTGTCAGCTAAAGCGACGCAGTGCCGTATCACAAAAAATGCTCTGGTTAGGAAGGGGGTAAATTCTTCCAGGGCTGAAGAGGTTAAAGTGAAACTACATTGTGTAAACCACCCTATTCTTTACAGCCAATGAAGCTGGCATCCTAGCCTCTGTTTGATTTGCAGTTGCCAAGGTGCTGTACAAGTTATGACACTAGCCATTTGATGTCTTGGCAGTTAGGTTGAGAGCACAAGCAACTGTGACCGTTATCATTTGCCGCATGCCTTTAATATAAATGTTTTGGAAAACATATAAATCAATAGTTCAGTTGCAAGTGCTGTTCAAGTGATGTGTCATATACAGTATTTGCAAGAAATATTTAAAGTCTTGTGGGGGTGTGCACGTGTAGCAGGGGTTAACATTTAGGGGGAGTATCTGGGTGGTAGTATGACCCAGATATACTAATTGTTAGGAATCTATGGCCAATTTGATTTGTGAAGGAAATAATGGTGCTCAGTTCCCTGCGGCCCCTGGGTGGCGCTGTCGCCTTGGGCTGCGGTTGAACCATCATTGTAGGGCCGTGCCGTTTGTGTCCTCTCAGTAGTATGGCGGGGCCGCTGTGCCTGCTGGGAGAGGGTATAAAGGGGGCGGACATCTTGCGCACGAGGTCCAAGCCCCAGGCACCTTCAGCCTGGGGGCTGCCTGGGGGCTGCTGTTCTATCGTCTGCACCCAGGTGCCCTAGGACTGGGTGCGAGGGAGTTTGATTTCCATCCCAGGCACCTTAGGCCTGGGGTGAGGTACTAGCAAAGACCCGGGGCCCAGTACCTTCGACTGGGTCCCGCATGGGAGAAGATGCCTAGGGGGCCCACCGAGTGAGGGGACCCGAGTCTCGGGCGAGGAGAACCAGGGAGGTGACCTGGCCTGAAGATCCAGCGCAGCATTGGCTGGTGACAGTACAGGCCTCTGGGGACCGTCCAGGATGGATCATCTCCCTAACAGGGGTCGTCATTAGAAGGTAGTTCATGTTCTATGGTCTTTGCAGGGACCCAGCTACATCAGGTCGGTGGAAGAGGCCTATTCTAAGGTCTGTGGCAGAGACCTCCTCGTTCACGCGGTCTGTGGCAGGGACCAACCTCACGGTCGGTGGCAGCGACCGTGCGCCAAAAGTTGTTGTGAGTTCCTAGCAACTTATCTGATCCGAAAGGATTGTGCCTGAACCCTCACCCCACCAAGTTGTGTTTGTATCAACCTGTCTGCTTGCAAAGAGGCATATTTATCTCTGCGGAAATAAATATAGATGTTGTACTGTCACCTGGTGTGGGCTTACTTTTCTGGGAGCAAGGTGTTCTACATTCACCTATTTACTGGTCATTTTCGAAGTGGAATCTTTGGACAGGGACACAGACCCGAAGGTAAAGATCATAGCTCAAACCTCTACACATCTAAAAGGGGTGAGCTGGTGGCAGCATCTCACTCCTCCCCCTTGGTTCCCCTAGACGAGTAAACCAGCCGAAAAGAAGAAGGGAGAGAGCGGGTGAGACCGCTACACATGTAAAGTGGGTGTGATTGCTGCATGACTGCAGGCAGTCAGGTGACAGCAAACTCATAATATGCTAGACTGGTAATCGATGTGGAAGCCTAAGAGAGTGTACGCTTCAGTGAGGTTGTTGTGGATTTTAAAACATGGGGGTGAGGAGTAAAAGTCTCAAACCTGCATCCGTACAAATGTTTGGGAGGCAAGCAGGTCTTGGAGGATACAGAGTACAGAAGATGCCATGTATAGCCTTGTTTAAAGTTAAAGCCCCAGCTTTAGGGTTTGACCAAATGAAGTAGCTTAAGGCCGACCTATACAGTACGTGTATTTATCAATGATTTGCTAGTTAAATTACTTTACTTTGCCATGTAAATACGATAAGATTTGACAAGCTCTCCCCAGCATTTTCTGTCAGGATTCATCCTATGTATTATATGACATTCACTGAGCAAGTTATTTCAGATCTTTCCAGGATGAATCTCGTTCATACAGTAGCACCTATTTTATTTATTTTTTACCTTTGGATCAATCTTTATAAGAATGTTTTGGGTGAATCTTGTTAAAAAACAGAAATGTCCTTTTGTTTATTTGCCCACATAGTTTCCATAGTGCTTATGTAGTTTCAGAACTAGAGGAGATAAAAGTACGGTAATTTTTTAGGTAAAAAAAAAAAAAAAATTACCTGACACTCCAGGCATGCAGGCTAGTATCTCCATAGCAAGGAAGCAGCAAGCGTGCTGTCCTCCTACGATGTTGATACAAGCCCATATGGCCTTTAACATTGGGGGTACTTTTGAAAGGTTTCCCCCAATAAACACCCTAGCCTGATGCTGGCCAGCACTAGGCTCTTCATTACCCTAATACACATGAGGGGGTGTTGGCAAGGGGCAGGCTTATGTTAGATCTACTGCAAAACGGTGGTCTCCACAAAAAAAAAAATTCACCCAGTTTTACAGTACAATAAAACACTTTCCCATTGAAGAACAGATGTTGGATGAATTTTGCTTGATGAAATTTATACATAGGTGAATCTCATTTAATTCTATTTTTAAAGGGCAAATATTACAGTACAACCTTGGATTGCAAGCATAATTTGTTCCAGAAACATGCTTGTAATCCAAAACACTTGTATATCAAAGCAAATTTCCCCATAAGAAATAATGGAAACTCAAATGATTCGTTACACAACCATTGATTCATAGGTCTTTCAGTTTATAGTCCATATAAAAAGATTATAGCAATGTGATAGGTTGTGTAACCATAAAATGTCCATTTACAAATGGAAGCCTCCACAAGGGGATTAGAATAAAAATCCAGCAGGAGCTAGAAGAGTATTATAGAGAAAAGAGGCGCCTCTAAGTGTAGCAATATTTTGCTAAATGTTGTACCTTCATTAAATGTAACCATATTGCTACACTAATGCCCTCACGATCGGAATTTACACACGATCGGAATTTCCGATGGCCTAAAATCCGATGGAATTTTTTGTCAGAATTCTGTTCAAGCTGCCTTGCATACACACTGTCAGACCAAATTCCGACTGTCCAAAACGCGGTGACGTACAAAACGTACAACGGCACTATAAAGGGGAAGTTCAATTCCAACGGCGCCACCCTTTGGGCTGCTTTTGCTGATTTCGTGTTACTGCGCGTTAATAAAAGTTTGGATGATAGCCGATTTGCGCTTTTCAGATAGTTTTCTAGATTTCCGTTTTTGCTTGTGGGTTCGTATCTGTCTTTCAGTGCGTGTAATCAGGTCGTATCTGTTTTTCAGTGCGTTCTTGTCCGCTTGTTTCTTGTTTTCAGGTCGTTCTTCATAGGACTTTCTGTTCCTCAGTGCGTTCTGTTTTGTTCATTCTGACCAGCCGACCGTTTTCTAGCCATGTTTGAAGTATGTTCTCATCGTAGAGCTCGTGCTGCATATGGGCTTGGTGTTGGGGTTAATACTTTGACCCGAGCTCAGTCCATGAACAGGGTGAGGAAAAGTTCATGGACCAAGAATTGGTTGCTCCAGCGGGACCAATTCTCTCATATGCCTCTACTGCGGGAAATCCAGGGGAATAATCCTGATGACTTCAGGAATTATCTCCGGAGGACGGACCCCATTTTTCACCATCTGTTGGATTTGCTGTCCCCCTATATCATGAGGCAGGACACTGTGATGCGCCAAGCCACCACTGCCGAGCAGAGGCTAGTTGCCACGTTGCGATACCTGGCGACTGGGAGAAGCCTGCAGGACCTCAAGTTCATGACAGGCATCTCCCCCCAGGCTCTGGGGATCATTATCCCAGAAACCTGTTCTGCCATAATTCAAGTTCTGCAGAAGGACTATATTAAGGTAAGTTTTCTCCTTTAACATCACATTCTAGTTAATTTATGTATACTAATGATTGTAATATGCTGTGAATGCCCCCTTTGTCCTCATGCATGCTGTAAGCTTTTAATGCTCCTTTTTTGGCCTACATGCATATTTGCCTTCACTTACCTCTCCAGCATGCTATCCTGGGCCCATACACATCTAGCCTAGTCACTTCCCAATGTATTTTGTCAGCTCTATTGTAGTGCCCCCCCCTTAAAATGTGTACAAATGTTTTTGTTCTCATTAAAATTCAGGCAGAGTGGCAGAGGCTTTTTTTGGAGGGCCCAAACTCAGCTAGAACCCCCCCCCCAATAATGTGTACAAATGCTTTTGTTCTTATTAAATTCAGGCAGAGTGGCAGAGGCTTTTTTTGGAGGGCTCAAACTCATCTAGAACCCCTCCCCCCCTAAAATGTTTCCAATGGGCCATCAGAGGGGGTGAGGAATCTGATAATTGGGCCTTCTATTTTTGTCTTTAAATACTCCTTTAAATAAATGTTATACTGATGTTGGCCAAGAATGTTTTTGCCAGCATTGCTTGCAATGTTATGTGCAAAAGTACTAATTTATTTTCTGGTTTGACTCCACAGTTTCCTTAAACGCCGCAGGAATGGCAGAATGTGGCATCCCAGTTTGCCCAGCGGTGGGACTTCCCCAATTGCGGAAGGGCAATAGATGGGAAGCACGTCCGCATAGTGCCACCACCCCATTCGAGGTCATACTTTTATAACTATAAAGGTTTTAATAGTATTGTGTTAATGGCGGTGGTGTCGGCACAGTATAAATTTATGTATGTGGACGTCGGGAAGAATGGCCGGATGTCGGATGGTGGTGTGTTCGCACAGATGGAATTTGCCCAACGTCTCCAGACTGGTGGCCTGGCACTGCCACCTGATGAAGACAATGTTGAGGGCCTTCCGTTTGTTTTTATTGCTAATGATGCTTTCGGACTGGGACCACACCTGATGAGGCCATTCCCCTGAGGACCCTCACCCCAGAAAGAAGGTTTTTAATTACAGGCTGACCAGAGCCCGAAGGGTTGTTGAGAATGCCTTTGGGATAATGGGCAGCCGGTTCCGCCTGTTCCTTACATCTATACACATGGCGGACTGCAAACTGAATCACATAATATTCAGCTGCTGCATACTGCACAATTATTTAAGGAGAAATTCTGCAAATTATATGACAACAGTTGGGCTTGAGGCCAGACTTTCTGACAATCCCATGACGGGCCTGGATACTGGCCGTACTGGCTTGGCCCCCCAAAACGCCTGTGAAGTGCGGGAGAAATATGTTGAGTATTTTACGGGTAGGGGGGCCATTGCGATGCCAGACAATCTCTGATTTTTTTCTAAAATAAATAAATAAATAATTTCTGTGAAAAGCTTGATTTGTCATTATTGCTTGTGTTTCTTTTATCTGTCTCCCAGGTTCTCCTAGTGCACTTTAACTGCCAAGTGGATTTGTCTTTAGTAAATAACCACCATTTTCACAGTAAACAAGGACTTAATTTTCAAACTGGTATTGAGAAGAGAAAGAAGAAGCCACACATTGTTGATTAGAAAACGATTTTACTCTGTGCACATTCACATTTCTGTGAAAATACAAACCAGTTTTTTTTTTTTTATTAAATTTTTTTTGGGTTTTGCATAAACAGGCATGTTTCAAACAATAAAACATATAAAACTATGGAACTTACAAAGTTCAACCTTTGAAAAACTGAAGGCAATATCAGACATTATATAGTGTTTAAAAAATGTGTTGCTGTTGCCTTCATCAGATGGGGTGATGTCCCCCCTGAACAAGCCAAATTTTGAAGATGCACACAAATTGTGCGTCAAAATGGGTATTTTCCTCCTGATCCCAAGCCAAATGTCAACATGTGCTATCTGCAATCATGGGGGATCAATGGACGTGTTTTGGGGGTGCAAACCCTTCCTCTCACCTACTTGAGTTGCGAGGAAGGGGTTGCACCCTCAAAACACGTACATTGATTTCCCCTGATGGCAGATAGCACATGTTGACACACTGTGTGCATCTTCAGAATTTGGCTTGTTAAATTACACAAAAATTTGTGAAAGTAGGCCACAAAAACGTGAAATGGTGGCATTACAAAGATCTTTAGACTCTCCCCAAAACATCAATCATGTTCTTAATTTGTTGGTCAAAACAACAGTTTGTGCCTTATAATGTAGATTTCACGACTCATTACCATGAGGTTCTGGATTATGATTTGTGCGCTACCACTTGAGAAAGGAGGAGATTGTTCTTCAACAAGCAGCACATCACCCAAAAACAAAAAGTAAAAAAACATGTCTTATAAATATGCATGCATGCATCTATTCCCTGAATCTGTGGTGTATGACATTGACCTGTTGTGGTGACAATCTCGCACACTTCCTCCACTTCTCCTTCCTCCACCTCTCCTTCCTCCACCTCTTCTTCCTCCACATCCTGAGGTTGGGGTTCTCTCTGGTCCCCTTCTTTCTGAGGTTGGGGTTCCCTCTGTTCTTTCCGAGGTGTGGGGTTCCTGGGCTGCTCAGAGTGGTGTCCTATTCCCTACGAGAATGAAACAAAAGGTATACTTAGCACACAGATATTTGAGGGCAGAAATAGGAATATGAAACATTGCTTGGAAGTGGGGTACAATTGTCTGTTTTGGCAGAGTTCCAAGCTGAAGACGTGATTTTTTGTTTTTTACAAAGCTGGAATACTGACCTTTTTATGCCAAGTTTCACACATGGAGACACCCCCAAGTATCCACTGTAGCACCTGTTTGGGACACCCTAAAAAGGTTGTTCTGGTGTCCATCACTAGTGCTCCAGAGTCCAGATGTGGAAACAGCTGCTGAGTGTCCTCTGAATCAAGTTTGCATTTCACATTCTATTTACAAACACATCATCTAGACAACAATGTTTATAAAAGTTGTTTTAAAACAAATAGGCATGACCAAATGTGGTTTACCTGTATCTGCGCAAAACATCGTATTTTGTTGACGAAGGATGTTTACTACGAACGATTATACTTTGGCCACTAACCTGAAAGTTGCCATTTTCAAATGTCCAACCAGTCAATCAAAGCACATGGAGCAACATGCAAGTATAATAATCAAATTATTAATAACACAGGAGAAATACTTACTTTTTGCAAGAATTTTTTTTGATCTTCCTGTACTGCTCCGGCTCCCTCAGCTTCAGGTCAGACCACCTTTTTCTAAGCTGCTCTTTGGATCTTCAGACCCCAAATTTCTGGTACAGACTCCTCACCACTAGGGATGAGCCAAACACCCCCCCAGTCCGGTTCGCATTAGAACATGCGAACAGGCAATAAATTTGTTCGAACATCTGAACACCGTCAAAGTCTATAGGACTCAAACATGAAAAATCTAAAGTGCGAATTTTAAAGGCTTATATGCAAGTTATTGTCATAAAAAGTGTTTGGGGACCAGGGTCCTGCCCCAGGGGACATGTATCAATGCTATTTTTTTTTAAAACCGGCAGTTTTTTCGGGAGCAGTGATTTTAATAATGCTTAAAGTGAAACAATAAAAGTGAAATATTCCTTTAAATTTCGTTCCCGTGCTTAGAACTGTCCCTGCACAAAGTGTAATTTCTGAAGGAAAAAAAGTAATTTAACCACTTAAGCCCCGGACTACTATGCAGCTTAAAGACCTGGCCCCTTTTTGCGATTCGGCACTGCGTCGCTTTAACTGACAATTGCGCGGTCGTGCGACGTGGCTCCCAAACAAAATTGGCGTCCTTTTTTTCCCACAAATAGAGCTTTCTTTTGGTGGTATTTGATCACCTTTGCAGTTTTTATGCTATAAACAAAAACAGAGCGCCAATTTTGAAAAAAATGCAATATTTTTTAACTTTTTGCTATAATAAATATCCCCAAAAAATATATAAAAAAATTATTTTTTTCCTCAGTTTAGGCCGATACGTATTCTTCTACATATTTTTGGTAAAAAAAATCTCAATAAGCGTTTATCGATTGGTTTGCACAAAATTTATAGCGTCTACCAAATAGGGGATAGTTTTATTGCATTTTTATTAATAAGTTTTTTCTTTACTAGTAATAGCGGTGATCAGCGATTTTTATAGTGACTGTGACATTATGGCGGACACATCGGACACTTTTGACACTATTTTGGGACCATTGTCATTTTTACAGCGATCAGTGCTAGAAAAATTCACTGTTAACTGTAAAAATGACACTGGCAGTGAAGTGGTTAACCAGGAGGGGGCGCTGTAGGGGTTAAGTGTGCCCTGATGTGTGTTTCTTACTGTGGGGGGGCGTGGCTTAGCGTGTGACATCACTGATCGTCATTCCCTATGACAGGGAACCGACGATCAGTGACAGGCTCACTAGGAAGCACGGGGAGAGGTTTGTTTACACTTACCTCTCCCCGATCCACGGCTGGGCTCTTAAACGGGACGTACTTGTACGCCCTTGTGCCCAGCCGTGCCATTCTGCCGATGTACATCGGCGTGCGGCGGTCCTTAAGCAATTAAAAGCACTCGCGGCTATAATGGATTGTCGGCTCCCGGCAATACAGAGATCAGTCATTGAAAGTCATTGATAAAAAAAATAAAAAAATGCGTGGGGGTCCCCCCAAATTCAATTACCAGGCCATTCAGGTCTGGTATGGATATTAAAGGAGTTGTAAAGGTACATTTTTTATTTTCTAAATAGGTTCCTTTAAGCTAGTGCATTGTTGCTTCACTTACCTTTTCCTTAGATTTCCCTTCTAAATATTTTTTTTCTTTGTTTTCTTTGTCTGAATTTCTCACTTCCTGTTTATCCTCAGTAAGCTGTTCAGTAAGCTGTTCTGGATGACTCCACACCACTCGGATGATGGTGTGGAGTTCAGTGAGGAGAGACAGGAAGTGAGAAATTCTGACAAAGAAAACAAACCTTTAGAAGGTAAATCAAAGGAAAAGGTAAGTGAAGCAACAATGCACTAGCTTAAAGGAACCTATTTAGAAAATAAAAAATGTACCTTTACAACTCCTTTAAGGGGAACCCTGCGTCAAATAAAAAAAAAAAATTACGTGGGATTCTGTGACCCCTCAAAGCACCATGTCCCCATGTTGATGGGGACAAGGGCCTCATCCCCACAACCCTTGCCCGGTGGTTGTGGGGGACTGCGGGCGCGGGGCTTATCGGAATCTGGAAGCCACTTTAACCAAGGGGACCCCCAGATTCCGCCCCCCCCAATGTGAATTGGTAACGGGGTACATTGTACCCTTACCATTTCACAAAAGATTCTGATAAGCCCCCCGCCCGCAGACCCCCACAACCACCGGGCAAGGGTTGTGGGGATGAGACCTTGTCCCCATCAACATGGGGACATGGTGCTTTGAGGGGTCACAGACCCCCAAAGCATCCTCCCCATGTTGAGGGCATGTGGCCTGGTACGGTTCAGGAGGGGGGGCGCTCTCTCGTCCCCCCCCTCTTTTACTGTGACCTGCCAGGTTGTGTGTTCGGATAAAGGGTCTGGTATGGATTTTTGGGGGGAACTCCAAGCCATTTTTTTTTTATTTGGCGTGGAGTTCCCCTTAAAATCCATACCAGACTTGAAGGGCCTGGTATGGATATTTGGGGGGAACCCCACGTCATTTTTTATTTTATTTGACGCAGGGTTCCCCTTAATATCCATACCAGACCTGAAGGGCCTGGTAATTGAATTTGGGGGGACCCCCACGCATTATTTTTAAAAATTACTTTTCTTTGTATTTCCGGGACCGACTATTCATTATAGCCGCGAGTGCTTTTAAATGACTTTTTTTCCTTCAGAAATTACACTTTGTGCAGGGACAGTTATAAACACGGGAAACATGTGCTACTTTAAAGGCATACTTTAGACACCCCCCAGGAACGAAATTTAAAGGAATATTTCACTTTTATTGTTTCACTTTAAGCATGATTAAAATCACTGCTCCCGAAAAAACGGCCGGTTTTAAAACTTTTTTTTGCATTGATACATGTCCCCTGGGGCGGGACCCAGGTCCCCAAACACTTTTTATGACAATAACTTGCATATTAACCTTTAAAATGAGCACTTTAGATTTCTCCTATAGACTTTTAAAGGGTGTTCCGCGGCTTTTCAAATTTGCCGCAAACACCCCAAACTGGTAAACAGCGAATGACTCGAACATAAAGCTCATCTCTACTCACCACTTTGCTCATTATTTTGGCCTTCCTGAGATTAGGATTGATGTATGGCCCATGCTTCCCATCATAATCTCTACTCCGCAAGATCTCCACCATCTCTGCCATTTCTGCAAAGGACATATTACTGGCCTTGTATCTTGTTCTGGATCGGGACGTTTCCGGCTCATGGCTTTCCTCGTCGGTACTTAAAACAACACGCACCGGGGGCGTGGCCTGGACATGGCTGTGTGAGGCTGCTTTTTCTTGGAGCTCCCGGCCCCAAGCCCTCCTAAACCGGCAAAAAGACGATAAATACCGGTATGTCCTCGGCCAAAAAGTATAGTACCAGGTCAGCAACTAGAGGAGCGAACTACAGAAAGACCCGGAACGAAATTAGCAGATACTTCAAGAGTCTGCAGGACGGATCCCCTGGGACCAGAGCAACGACACCACGAGGCTCCACATCGGGAACTGTACGGAAGGCCCAGGCACAATCCTCTGGGGACATCTTACCTGACTCCATTGTAACAGCGCCAGAGGCACATTACGATCCGGGGATGTCGTCGGACCCGCAGCTAGAGGCCGAGATACAGGAGCAGGACATCCGTGCCCTGCTGATGGCCCTCCCTACCCGGGCGGACATAGAGGCCCTCCCGACCCGGACGGACATCGAATCCCTTATCCTCCGATTGGAGGAGACGCATAGGCGAGATATCCAGGAGGTGCGGGGCGAGGTGTCCACACTCGCGGAGCGAGTGACCTCGGGAGAAACCTCGGCGGCCTCCTTGGAGGCCAGGGTGGCGGCCTTGGAGCGCTCCAGGGACTCGCACCGGGAGACCGCGGTAGACCTACAGCTCCACCTGGAGGACATCGAGGATAGGAGCAGACGCGGTAACCTCCGGATACGTGGCCTGCCTGAGAAGGCTGACGGGGAAGACCTCGGAAGCTCGATGCGGGAGCTATTCCGGACAGTCCTAGGGGAACCGGAAGTAGAGATACTGCTAGACAGGGCCCATAGAGCCCTAGGCCATAGACCAACGGATCCTAGTAGGCCGCGTGACGTCATATGTCGGCTCCATCGCTATGCCCAGAAGGAGGCGATTCTACGTCGGGCGTGGGACCATGGAGATGTAGAGGTGGAAGGCGCCTCGGTGAAGATCCTGCCCGACCTCTCCAGAGCGACGCTGCGTCGCAGGGCCATGCTGCGTCCCCTCTTAGAGATGGCCAAACAGAGGGGACTTACCTACCGCTGGGGATACCCATTATCGGTATCCTTCCGGAGTGACTCCGGCTCCTTTACCCTACAGTCCCCGGCGGACCTCCCTGAGCTGTTTCGCTTCATGGATGTGGAGCCCATCCAGATCCCCGATTGGCTGCAGCTACTGCCGCGTCCCACCGGACGATCGGGTTTCTCGGCACAACGGGCCCCCTTTCCACCCCGCCAGCAGAGGGGCCGACGGAGGAACCGATCTAGACCCCGAGAGGGATCACGTGAGTAGGCCGTAGGCCATATCCGCATACTTATGTCCCCGTCCCCCCTCCCCAGTTGGTGGTAGACGCTGACCGCGTCCTCCCGGGCGCCCCCCTCCCCCTTTGACACGCAAGGTGAACCTGGGCCTTCTCCCGGGGAGGTCTGCGGATCTTTGATTCCCTTGAGGAGTGCGGAGGACGCCGGATTCTTTGGCCAGTGACGCCCCCCCCCCCCCCCCGGGCGCCCGATGGCCGAGTGCTGTCACCCACACACGAGACACTGACAGAGATGGGATACCGACTTGGCCTCCACAGGAGAGAAGGTACTCTTAGAAATGGCCGCCACGAGGCTACTGGAGATCCGTTCTGTGCTATTGTTTGGGTGGGGGGTTTTGGGGGGAGGTGGGAGATTTTGCAATTGTACTCCTGCTCCGGGAAGTAGACCCCCGCTCAGCGGACGAGGAGAGTGAGACTACCTTCAGCCTAGTGAAAGACGCTGAAGCCCCCCGAGAACTGAGAGGAGACGGCGCCACGTTGGGTCACAGTCCGCACTTGCAGGGGAACTGTGTTGTGCTTGGGAGGGGGAGGGTGGTTGCGGTTTGAGTCTGCTTGTTGGGAGGCGGGGATGGATGGATACAGTTTGACAGTTCTGGGGTTTTCTGATTTCTGATTTTTGATCTCTGACCATTGATCCTTGCACTTTTACTGTTGGTCATCGATGTCAGGTTTCCTGTGATGATGCTGCTGTTCGTTAGTAAGCAAAAAGTTTGAACACAATGTTATATTTTTGTTGTTGCCTCTGCTTTAGTCTTCTCACTTTACGTATATATGCTTTTTATTTTATTTTACTCACAATACCGGTATTTGCCTCTCTCAGCTGATAAACACGGGGAGGGCGGGGCTGGGAGTTCACATCTCGGTCCTGAATACCCACCACCCCACTTAGGACGGCGCTCAATATCCCGGGGACCTTCTTTTTAGGGACCCCCGGCGAGCGCCACTGCCTGTTAGGCTGTTGTAGACTCCTATTATTGCTGCCTGTCTAGGGGCAGCCTTCTCTTTCTTCTGCTACCTACTCTTTAATTGTATTTTTCTATACCTAGTCCCCATATCTCTGATTTCTTCTCCCCTCCCCATCCCTTATCCTTTTCCCCTCTACACCTCACTCTAACCCCCCTCCTTTTTTTTTTTTTTTTGTGTTGTTTTTCGCTGTGAGCTGCGGGCATGGACGTGCTTAATGTAATGTCCTTGAATGTCAAGGGCCTAAACATCCCGGAGAAGCGGAGGATGCTGCTCAATGATATGCGCCGCGCGAGAGTGGATGTCATGATGTTACAGGAAACGCATTTCAGAGACACTAAATTACCACTACTTAAGAACAGACTGTACCCCCTGGCCTACCACTCTGCTTATGCACAGACCAAATCTAGGGGGGTGTCTATCCTTATCTCCGCCAGAGTCCCTTGGAGGCTGGTGGATGTTCAAACAGACGGAGAGGGCCGCTTCCTGTTTCTGAAGGGCCTGATTGGAGATAGGAAGGTGACACTGGCAAACATGTATGCACCCAACGTTCATCAAGACACATTTCTAAAGAGACAGATAGACAGGCTGGGGCATTACACTGAGGGACAGCTCATTGTAGGGGGCGACTTGAATATACCCCTATCGCCGTCGGAGGATACCTCTACCGGTACGTCCTCCACTTCACGGGACGTCCGTAAACGCATAGGCTCAACACTACACACTGCACAGTTAGTAGATACCTGGAGACTTTTCCACCCGGGAGAACGGGATTATTCCTTTTATTCAAAGCCGCATAAGTCATACTCTCGTATCGACTATTTCCTAGTACCCCACGGACAACTACACGCGGTCAAGGACACCTCAATTGGCTCGATAACATGGTCGGACCACGCCCCGATAGGGATGAGGTATGCGCTATCAGACACCATAGGGGGACGGCGACCGGTGTGGCGACTTAATGAAAGTCTTCTGCAGGAGCCGGTGGTTCTTGCGGAGGTGACAGCGGAGGTGGGCCACTATTTCGACACTAATGCCACAGCCGACAGTGACCCCGGTCTTGTGTGGGAAGCACACAAGGCCGTGATTAGGGGGGTGCTCATAAAACATGGGGCCAGACTGAAGCGTGAGCGGACGGCGAAATTGACACTACTTCTGACCAACCTGCAGGCCTTGGAAAACTCACACAAGACAAGCCCGACTAAACAACTTGAGACGGAACTAGACATGACCCGACGCCAGATCACGGACATCTTGCAATTCAAGGCGAAAGCTGCTATGCAGATTTGCCGTAGGAAAGTGTATGAGTCCGGTAACAAATGTGGCAGATTCTTAGCACAGACCCTGAAATCACAACGAACGGCGTCATATATACCACATGTGGTTTCTCCCTCTGGACAGAAGGTATCCCTACCCCACCGGATTACGCAGGAATTCCGATCCTTCTATAGCTCCCTGTACAACCTACAAGCGCCCGACTCCGCTCTTGAATCCACACAGACCTATATTGAGGGGTCCCTTATGCCTAAGCTACCGACGGACATACAGGAGGCCCTGGAAGAACCCATCACTAGTCCCGAACTGCAACTTGCTCTTAAAAATACGAAGCCTGGTAAGGCCCCGGGACCAGACGGTTTCACCACTCAATACTATAGAGCCCTCCTTCCCTCACTGAACCCACATATGGTGAAACTTTTTAACGCACTGGGTATGGGAAAGTCCTTTCATACCAATACACTGCAGGCACAGATTTCGGTTATACCGAAAGAGGGTAAAGACCCATCTCAATGCGGGAGCTACCGGCCTATATCCCTCCTGAACGCGGACCTTAAATTGTTTACCAAAATCCTTGCGTCCAGACTCCAGGGCCACTTACCCCACCTGGTCCACTTGGATCAGGTGGGCTTTGTCCCAGCCAGGGAGGCCAGGGATAATACCACCAAGGTCCTCAACCTGCTGCATATAGCGGTAAGCAATAAGACACCGTGCGTGCTGCTGGGGACGGACGCCGAGAAGGCGTTTGACCGAGTCGATTGGAGATTCATGTTTGCGACACTGCGATACGTGGGCCTCGGGGATCGGATGATGAGGTGGGTAGCGGCGGTTTACTCGAACCCGACGGCCAGGGTCAGAGCGAATGGAGTCCTCTCGGAACCATTTCCAATAACGAATGGGACACGGCAGGGTTGTCCCCTGTCGCCCCTGCTCTTCGCTCTGGCCCTGGAACCCTTTTTGTGCCATGTACGGCATAACACTGGCATCACTGGGGTGAACGCCGACGGTACACAGCATAAAGTGTCGGCCTACGCCGACGACCTAATGTTTACGCTTACAAACCCCTCTGTCTCTCTTCCGCGCCTCCTATGTGAGTTTGACACATACGGCCAGCTCTCCAACTTGAAGATAAATCTCTCCAAATCGGAGGCTATGGGAGTGGGGCTCCCTCCGCACCAAATGGTGAGGCTTAAAACCAGTTTCAACCTGAAATGGACAGAGGAAGCCCTGAAATACCTGGGCACCTATATCCCTGCATCGTTCTCCCGCCTATTTAAGCTTAATTTCCCCCCGCTTCTAGCGAAAGTGCAGAAGCTCCTGGACCAATGGGACAGTGGTCTGCATTCGTGGTTGGGCCGCTGTAACATTCTTAAGATGTCAATCCTACCCAAATTCCTTTATGTGCTGCAGGCCCTCCCGATCTCCATTCCGGGATCCTTCTTTAAACAGATCCACTCGGTCTTTACTAGATTCCTTTGGGCAGGGAAAAACCCGCGCCTTAACAGGACTACACTTTGCCTACCGAAACTACATGGAGGCTTGGCCATGCCGGATATTCGGGTTTATTACCAAGCGGCTCACCTCAGCAGGCTCCTAGATTGGTGCCGACATAAGGACACCAAGCTCTGGACGCAAATAGAGCAGTCACAGAGCATGGTGCCCCTCCGCAGAGCACCATGGTGCCACGCGGCCCTGCCCCCGGAGCTTAAAAGACACCCGCTGATAGGTACGACGGTCAAGATTTGCGCACAATTGTTGTCTAAACCCTCAATCTCGACTCCTGACTCACCGCTGAGACCTGTGTTGGGGCACCCTCATTTTATGCCGGGCATCCAAGATAGGAGGTTTCTCGATTTACAAGCGGCGGGACATCATCAGGCGGCGCATTTCAGTACTATGGGACGGTGGAAAACGATCGTAGAACTATCAGACCATTCGGGACCATACAAATTAGACTTCATGCGAGCCCACCAGCTCAGTCACTTCCTGCAGAGCCAGCCACCCCCCCAAGATGCCACCCGTTCCACGTCCACAGTGCTGGAGGAACTCTGCATGGAATCGGGGACGCTCCCTCATTCCTTATCCTTGACGTATGACATGTTGATTACGCCATCAGCGGGCAGCCCCATACCATACCTAACTAAATGGGAGAGGGACCTGAATTGTCAATTCACCGAGGGGAAGAAGAAACAGATACTTCACTTTGCCCATAAATCCTCTTTGTGTTCGAGATTCCAGGAGACTAATTACAAAATTCTCACTAGGTGGTACAGGACCCCCGCCCTCCTGCATACTCTCTACCCGGCATCTTCGGATCTTTGCTGGAGATGCCGGGAGGAGAAAGGCACCCTCCTGCATATCTTTTGGTCCTGCCCCCGACTGCGGAATTTCTGGGGGGAGGTCCGACTAATCATCCAGGACTTCACCGACCGTGAAGTGCCTGACGACCCAGCCTATTTCCTACTCCATGCAACAGATACACCGTCGCGAACCTACCAAAAATCAGTTGTGAGACATCTGCTGGACGCTGCTAAGACATGTATCCCACTTCGCTGGAAGTCGCCCCACCCGCCGTCCATCTCCCTCTGGCTTAAAAAGGTAGACGACATATGCCAGCTGGAGGACTTGATCCTTACCAGCCAAGAGAGACAGGAGACTTTTAAAAAGACCTGGCAGCCGTGGAACGTGTTCAAATACTCCGTAGAGGGTCAGAGGCTTAGGGGCGTGGACGAGACAGTCATTTAGATTAAGCGACGGCCACCCGTCCGGGCCTACCGACTCTACTGAGGACCTACTGGGGATACCAATGACCAGCTGGGGAGCCTCTGGAGGGGTGGGTTTCCCCCCCTCCCCCCCCCCTCTCCCCCTCCACCACGTCCCTGCTCGCACTCACAGCTCCTTCCCCCTCTTCAACCTCCCCCCCCCCATTCTTCCGTCTCCCTCTACTTTCTCTTATATTTTCTGTTTCTCTAATCTTGTATGTCTCTTCTTTTGTATTAATATTTGAAAAAAAAAAAGTTGAGGGACTGGCTCAGCGGGACCGGATTATTTAGGGGAAATTCCTGGGGTGGGATTCCCGTTTACCCTGAGGTAGGGGGTGGTGGGGATTACGCCCGGGGCCATAGGGTAGGCCACCCACACACATACGGTTCCTCTGACGCGCACATAACCACACAGGCGTGTCGACCCCCCCCCCGTAGGGGGATGTCGGATAACGGATCATATATGAACACCTATGGCAGGCATTGTCTGTAATATATGTGTATGTATGGGTATGTGTATGTGTATATGTATATATATATATATATATGTAGCAATAATTGAATAGAATATACCCACCTGTACCAAAGATTGCCGTGTGCGCTATGTATTATACTGTATGTGCTGTACTGGTCCGTGCAGAGCGGTCTCTCTGTTACAAATAAACAAATTTAAAAAAAAAAAAAAAAAAAAACAACACGCACCTGCTGTGACTCCACCAGGTCGTCTCCCACTGTGCGCCGAAAGAGAAGGGGCGGGGAATATCCTAGAAAGAACGTCAGGGGCGGGCAACGCGGGCGGAGTTTCACGCATGCGCAGTGTATATAATGATAACACGCATGTGTCGTAACTATGTTCGAAGGTAAAATTGAAACTTGGGGCATCAGTGGCCTATACTGATTCATGATTGAGGCCTATATTGGGATAAGATTAGGACAGTTTAGGCTGACCTAGTGTTTTTGTCTTGTGTTTTATCTTGCAGAAAATGTGCAGAAATGTAAAGATCCAGAAATAATGACAGCATTCATAAACAAATACAGACAGCTGCGAAATTTGTGGGAGCTAAAACACAATTTATACCATAACCGCGATGCAAGGAGGGCAACAATGAACAAATTGGTCCAATTTATGCAGACATGGATCCCCGAGGCAGACTATAACAGTAAAGAATAGTAAAGTCAATAACTTGAGGTATACGTACAAGAAGCAGCACAGTAAAATCCTCAATTCCCGGAGATCAGGAGCAGCAGCAGACAAAGTGCATGTCCCCAAGCTGTGGTACTACAAGAAATTGCGATTTCTGGACGACCAGCTTGAAGTCAGGGAATCACTTTCGAGCCTTCCCTCCAGCCTTCCCTCCAGCCTTCCCTCCACCCATCCCTCCACCCCTGCAGAGGGTGACATGGAGCAACCTGACCTGGAAGACCCGGATCTGAATATCTATAGCCAGGTATAGTATTTTTCAACATTTATTGTCCGATAATTATTGTTGGGAACTAGATGTTATTATTCCCAAATTAAGGATTAAACAAAAGTTATTTACATATCAATAGACAGTAGTGGCCAGAAATGATTGGGACAAGAATGAAAAATGCTGTGGTCAGAATGAGAGTCTTTTCTATTTATTAACATTCAATTTGCAACAGTCATGAGCTGAATATTGTGTGTGATTGATGAACCAAAAACTAAAACTATGTCCCTTTTTTATACACAGGATGAGGTCAGCCAGGAGGACAAGGCTCTGGAGTGTGGCAGCCAGGAGGTGGCAGGGGTGAGTGGCAGGCAGGTAGCCGGGCCCAGTGGAAGCCAGCAGGTGGACGGGCTCAGTGGCAGCACCCAGTCACAGGTACATGCCCTCCACGTTAGACCAAAAAGGCCCAGGAAGATGACTCAGACGGAGGAGGAATCTCTGAGAATAATAAGGGAGGCAGCCGAGATCATGAGAGACCCCCCCCCAACCCTGAAGAGGCCTATGGCTGTTATCTGGCCAATAGGCTACAGAAAGTGGAAGAGGGACAACGTATCCTCTCTGAGGGGCTTTTTTCTATGGTCCTTCAGAAGGCGGTGAGGGGCCAGCTGACAGAGACCACTATCTGTGTGATCTCGCCCATCTTTCTCCTCCTCCTTCTCTTCCTTCTCCTGCCACATTTCCAACACCAGAGCCACAGCCGGCTATTGGGCGTGGAGGGAGCCATGGAAGGAACGCTGCAGGGAAGCGTGGAGGGAACACTGCAGGGAGACGTGGAGGGAAGGCTGCAAGGAAGACCAGAAAGTGATTCCCTGGCTTCAGTCTGCTCTACCAGAAGACACAGTTTGTTGTAGTACCACAGCTTGGGGAAATATATGACATCTGCTGCTGCTCCTGATTTCTGTGATTTGGGGACCAGATTCTATGGACTCCTCAAGTTATTTTTTTTTATTTCAACACACTTGATGTCTACCTTGGGGTCCAAAGGCTGCGTAAATTGGACCAATTTCTCCATTGTTGCCCTTCCTCTTTATTTTGTTACCAGAATAAATGGATATTTGATTTAATTTAAATACTTGCCTATGTGTTTTTCTTAAAAAGGACAGTTTGTTTGTGAGTAGTCAGATACATTTCATTAATACAGTGTCAAATTAACAAGGGACACCAACCAACCTCCTTGAGGTAACAAAATACAAGATAATAATGTTATTGTGGTAACTTGACCAGAAAAAAAAAAATGGAGATCACAAGGAAATATTAAAACCACACAAAAAAAAATGGAGATCTTGATTCAAATCACCAAAAAAAAAAAAAAAAAAATTTTTAAGATCTGGCTTTAAAATCAAAGACGAATCTTCATGAGATCACAAGAAACAATAAAAAAATAAGTTGGTCAGAACTCTGTGTGAATATCAGCAGCAAAAAAAAACATTTTAGCATTAGAAAGTAGAAAAGAATGCGCTACATTAAACGTTGCAATAATTTGCAGCATGACGAATGTGCTATCTCCATTACGAACGCTAGTGTTTTACCAGAACGAGTGCTCCCGTCTCCTAATTTAATTTATTCTGAGCATGCGTGTTTTTTTCTCCGTCTGAGTTCCACACAGACAATAGGAATTTCCTATCGGATTTGTTTCTATCGGAAAAAAATAAAACATGTTCTATTTATAAACTCCAACGGAAAAAAGTCAAATGGGGCCCACACACGATCGGAATTTCCGATGAATAAAGTCCATCATCGGAAATTTCGATCGTGTGTACAAGGCATTAGAGGCACCTCTTTTCTCTTTTATACTCAGTTGTGACATGATGCTACTTGTATATCAAGACATCGCTTGTATATCAAGTCAAAATTTCTTTAAATTATTTGCTTGTCTTGCAAAACCCTCACAAACCAAGTTACTCTCAAACCAAGGTTTTACTGTATTTGAAAACAGATGGAAACAACAGTGATAAAAAAAGAGATTGTAGAAAATAGAATCTTAATTTAACCACTTCAATACCGGGCTTTTTTACCACTCCCATTCCGGGCTATTCTAGCACTTTTCCTACATGTACAAATACTCATTCTTTTGCTAGAAAATTACTCAGAACCCCGAAACATTATATATGTTTTTTTAGCAGATACCCTAGGGAATAAAATGACGGTCATTGCAACTTTTTTTCTTGCACGGTATTTGCGCAATAATTTTTCAAACGCCTTTTTTTTTTTTAAATGGTTTCATGAATTAAAAAATAACAAAACTGTAAAGTTAGCCCAATTTTTGGGGAAAATATGAAAGATGATGTTATGCCGAGTAAATAGATACCTAACATGTCACGCTTTAAAATTGCACACACTTATGGAATGGCGCCAAACTTGAATGTAAACATCCCTTGTAATAGGAATGTGTGTGACAGGTCCTCTTTATTGAGAGATGCGGGGTCAATAAGACCCCACATCTCTCCTCCAGGCTGGAAAGCATGAGATCAGTGAAATTTTTTTCACCGATCTCATACTTACTAGCCGCAATGGCGGCTTTGTTTACATTTGAGGACCCGAGCGTGACGTCATCACATCGCGCCCGGGCCTCCGACGATCATAGAGATGACTGGTGACCATCTGGTCACCAGTCATCTCTATGCTCGTCACGTGACCCACCACCGGCGCCGGAAGATTCGCTCCGGGTCCCCGATCGCACGGGAGAGCCCGGAGAAGCACCGGATGGTGGCGGGAGGGGGGATGTCCCCTCCCGCCGCCTATAAGAACGATCAAGTGGTGGAACCGCCACTATGATCATTCTTATGGTGCACAGAATCGCTGGCCCAAGAAAAGGATATCTGAATGATGCCTCTAGCTGCAGGCATCATTCAGATATCCCCCTACAAAGCCGAGGACGTCATATGACGTCCACCCAGGATGGGAGATCCCATCTGTGGACGTCATTTGACTATGGCTGGGTAGGGAAGTGGTTAAAAACAGGTGAATACTGGACTATTGTTGGGCAATGTTCTCATAAAAATCATTGATAAATCATTGATAATCATTGATAAATACAACATTACACTCACCGGCAACTTTTTTAGGTACACCTTGCTAGCACCGGGTTGGAACACCTTTTGCCTTCAGAACTGCCCTAATTCTTTGTGGCGTAGATTCAACAAGGTGTTGAGGAGAATGGACTTTTTTCATCTGAAAAAACGATCGTGTGTGGGCCCCATCGGACTTTTTCCATCGGTGTTAAAAAATAGAACATGTTTTAAATTTTTCCGATGGAATAAAAAATGATAGGAAATTTTGATCGTCTGTGTGGAACTCCAACGGAGAAAAAACCCACGCATGCTCAGAATCAAGTCGACGCATGCTCAGAAGCATTGAACTTCATTTTTCTCGGCTGGTCTGAGTGTTTTACGTCACAGCGTTTTGGACGGTCGGAATTTTGTCTGATGGTGTGTAGGCAAGACTGATGAAAGTCAGCTTCATCGGAATTCCGACAGGAAAATTCCATCGGATTTTATTCCATTTGAAATCTGATCATGTGTACAGGGCATTAGAGATTTTGGTCCATATTGACATGATAACATCTTGAAGTTGCTGCAGAGTTGTCAAGTGCAAACCCATGCTGCAGATTATATAATATGTATTAGAGCGCTACTCGGCACAATGTAGACAAATCAAGGGTGATCAATTGGTATCAGCTGCAACCATTCTAAGTGAAAAAATCTGTGTTTCTCAAAAATCAAGTGTTTGAAATATAATAGTGCGCTGGAAACCTAGAACCTACAATCCTAAAGTGATGTCACCGTGAATAAGCAAAAATAAACTGAGTGAGACAATACCTCAAAAAGTTAGATATCAATAAAACTAATGTGATCTGCATTAGTACAAAAACAAAAAAAAAAAAGTGAAATATTATAGGATATCAAAAAATACAAATATAATTCACAATAGTATTTCCCAAAAAATATATATGAGGGCTTCTGTGATAAAATACAAATAAAAAGGTCTGTGTACAAAGCTGAATGCCAGGTCTCAACAATAATCCTATGAACTGCTTGGTCACAATTGAAGTCAATATACGTGATGAGCATAAACTTGTCCACACCAGCGAGAGCTGTCAGCTGTTTCACTTGCATGTAGCGATATGATAAGAAACAAAGAAAACAATCATAGCGCAGACATCCCTACTAGAAATAGAAACATCAAGTAAAATCTGCACTCACACAGCCAGGAATAAGAGGCGCTTGATAGCTCAGTAAGATGCAATCTCCTCACTAGTCACTTGCATGACTAGCTTGTAGCGTGATTAGGCTCCTCCTCCCTACGCGTTACGTCGAAGTCACTCGACTTATTCATGGGATTGCTTCCGCTTAAAAGAGCCAGGCTATAAATAGCACTGATCGCGTCATTGTTGCTATGGCAACAAGGGAGGGACTTTTATGGAACATCATTGCTTAAGCGCTCAAATTCAAAACTGATACATACAGTTGCTTTATTTATAATATACATAAAAATGGCTTACAATACATAAAAACAAGTACAAGATAACAATGCTGCAGATTACCATTCCACCACATCCCAAAGGTGCAGTTTGAGATGATTTGAGCTTTGTGACATGGTGCATTATCCTGCTGGAAGTAGCCATCAGAAGATGGGTACCCTGTAGTCATAAAGGGATGGACATGGTCAGCAACAATACTCAGGTAGGCTGTGGTGTTTAAACAATGCTCAATTTGTACTATGGGGCCCAAAGTGTGCCAAGAAAATATCCCCCACACCATTACACCACCACCACCAGCCTGAACCATTGATATAAGGTAGGTTGGATCCATTCTTTCATGTGGTTTACACCAAATTCTGACCCTACCATCTGAATGTCGCAGCTGAAATGGAGACTCATCAGACTAGGCAACATTTTTCCAATCTTCTATTGTCCAATTTTGGTGAGCCTGTGCGAATTGCAGCCTCAGTTTCCTGTTAGCTGACAGGAGTGGCATCCGATGTGGTCTTCTGCTGCTGTAGCCCATCTGCTTCAAGGTTCGATGTGTTGAGCATTCAGAGATGGTATTCTGCATACCTTGGTTGTACCGAGTGACCGCGTGCTTATTTGAGCTACTGTTGCCCTTCTATCATCTTGAACCAGTCTGCCCATTCTCCTCTCACCTCTGACATCAACAAGGCATTTTCCTCCACACAACTGCCGCTCATTGAATATTTTCTCTTTTTCTGACCATTCTCTGTAAACCCTAGAGATGGTTGTGCAAAAATCCCAGTAGATCAGCAGTTTTTGAAATACTCAGACCAGCCCTTCTGGCACCAACAAACATGCCACGTTCAAAGTCACTTAAATCCCCTTTCTTCCCCATTCTGATGCTCGGTTTGAACTTCAGCAAGTCATTTTCACCCTGTCTAGATGCTTAAATGCTACCATGTGATTGATTGGCTGATTAGCAATTTGTGGTACCAAGCAATTGATCGGGTGTACCTAAAAAAGTGGCCGGTGAGTCTATGTACTATTTCTTTCTCGTACATCACGGGACACAGAGCGACATAGTCATTACTAATGGGTTATATAGTTACCGTCAGGTGCTGGCACTGGCAACTTCCAAAACCGGAAGTACCCTCCCCTATATAAGCCCCTCCCATCCGGGAGCACCTCAGTTTTTTGCCAGTGTCTAAGGTGTTGGCCAAGAAGAAACATGTGTTTTTCACTGAGCTTGCGTACAGGTTCTTTTGGGCCTCAGTAAGCTATTCCGGATCCGACCAAAAAAGCTTCATAGCTAAACGGTCGGTACCCGGGCCTTGCAGAGAAGAGCAAGGTTCTGCCTGTAATGCTTCTCTTAGGAGAGCTGGACCCTGGGATCCAGAGCTCTGGTCATACCCACAACCAAGATGTTTTCTGTGCAGGGTGCTATACAGGTCCAGGGGAGTGGAATCCTTGGGAACCCGGTCCCTGAAGGTTTGATTACAATGCCTGCCGTGATAGGTGAAGTTTGGGCTTTTGTGGACCAAACAAAGTCCTGCGGCGGGGAACAGGTAAGTGGGGGCCCCCAGGAACTTGGTTCTATTGGGGGACCCCCAAGCCTAATTTGTCTTTCTGTCTGTTACCTAACGGTATTCCCGCTAATATCTGTGCATGCCTGTAACTACTAAAAAAAAATGTAATAATTTTTAATGGTGGTCAAGAAAAAAAAAAAAAAAAAGAATGTTTTTTTATATATGTTTAGTATATTAAACTGCGGTACCTGTGTTTGTCCACTAGAGGCCGCTGTGGAATGTTTTTCTTGTCATATGGACTAGTTTCTTCTCAGAGAGCAAAGTCCAGGCAGCTGGTGAGTTCTCCTACAGGAAACTGTTTCCTCTGCCATGTTGCAGTGTTCGTATATCCCCCGGCCTGCGGCAAAGGGGGCCCTGGCTCCTGTCCCTGGTTTCCATGTTTGAAAATTAGCGCCGAGGCGCACGTGGCCGCGCGCGTGCGCGTGCACGCGCCTCTATATATAGAGGTGGCCGGGAAAAGGGGCGGGGCCTGGGGGATGACGCTCTGTGCGCGCCGCAGCGCTTCTGCGCATGTGCGGGCGTCCCAGCAGGTTTTTAAAAAGCCACATTATTGCAGTAAGCTGGCTATGAAGTACAGAGACAGAGCTGGCAACATTTAAAGGCATACAGCAAGCGGTTGATACAGGCATCCCCTAGAAAGGCACATTAGTAGACACCAACTGTGATATAGCAGCAATTGTGCTAGACTATTCTCAGTAAAAGTGGTGTATTACGGCTGGAATACCTCAGCTTTAGGCTTAGGAATATGCCGTCCAGTAGCTCCGGAACTGAATCTTCCAGGAAGCGAAGGGGGTCTCATCGGGCTCTGAGGATCTTGGGCATACTCCTGCTGCACCAGTCTCCCCTGAAGTTCAGAGGTAAGTGACCGTAGAGACCCCGCAGGGGTACTTGGTACTGTGGCTGTCCTCAGTCACCTGCTCCTGTGTATGTAACAGAGGAGGTTTTTTCCTCAGCTCTGGGAGGATTAGAGAGAGATTGTCAAAATTTATCGCTGCCTCCCTGTCAGGGAAAGCACGCCCGATCTCCGTCTCCTCCTTCAGAGTGCCTGTTAGCAGAGCAACAGTCCCATACAGGGATCGACCTGCCTGAAGGGGATCAGGATAAGGTTGATTCTGTTATAGAGGAATCAACAGTGGGGGAACCTTTTCTCAGCATCTCAAGCTGAAAGATTATGGGTTCAGTCTCTGACTAACATGGTCCGATCAGCATTTAAAAATGCACCTTGCGGAACCATCAACCACTACTGTATCCTCGTTGGGGTCGCTAGAAGCCCCCAGACTGTTTGTTCTTTTCCACTTCACCCTTTACTGAAAGGGCTCATTTACCAGGATTGGGAACGTCCTGAGAAAATATTTATTCCCCCAAGAGATTTCCGGTGGTCTATCCCATGGAGGATAAGTTCATCAAAAAAAAAAAATGGAAGGTCCCTACAGTGGACGCAGCCATCTCTTGTATGTATAAATCACTGACATGTCCAGTGGATAATGTCCAAATGTTCAAGAACCCAATAGATAAAAGATTGGAGTCCTTATGAAAATCTGCTTGGTGATACAACCAGCAGTAGCAGCTATTGGGGTCTGCTAAGCAGTGAAGGATCAGTTGAAACAGGTCTTGAGGGACTTGACAGATCAGCAGGCTTTGCCCTAGCTGATCTACCTAGAGCCTTAGGCTTTGCGGTTGACGCCATAGAGGATTCAGTCCATCAGGCCTCCCGCCTTACGCTGTCTATAGACATATGCGTAGGCTCCTATGGCTCAGAAACTGGTCTGCTGAAGCTCCCTGTAAAGAATGGCTGGTTAGCGTCCCATTTCATGGTGAACGCTTATTCAGGGAAAACCTGGACAAATATATCCAGAAAATTTCCAGCGGTAAAAATACGCTCTTGCCGGTTAAAAGCAGAGTTAGAGGTCCCTCTTTAAGGGGCCTGCTTCTCCAGTCCCTGGGGCATCGGCTGTGTAACAGTTCCGACGGCCTCCTCGGTCAAATCCCGGGGGTAAAAAACAGGGACAGTAGCAGGGTAATGAGAAACCCTGGGTCAGGGGAGGTACAAAACCTCCCCCAAAGTTAAATTCATTGAAGCCCCCACTCAGTCGGGTGGGGGGAGGACTCCAGTTGTTCGCAAAGAGACCTGGCGGGACACGATCAAGACAGATAGGTGCTCTCCGCAGTAGGTTTGGGATACAGTTTGGAGTTAAAAGACTCTCCTCCTTCCCATTTTTAAGGTCAAACGTGCCAAGGGATCCCCGGAAGAGAGAGTCCCTCCTGTTGGCACTAGAACAACTATTGCTCCAAGGAGTAATTATGGAAGTTCCCCTGGAAGAATGAGGGTTCGGGTTTTACTCAAACCTCTTTACAGTCCCGAAGCAAACGCGGACGGGAGGCCCATATTAATTCAAAAAGGGCTATACAAATTCCTGTATATCAGGACTTTCCGATGGAGTCGATCCGATCGGTGGCCACTGCCCTACAAGGGGAGGATTGGTTAGCCACGATCGACATCAAAGATGCTTATTTGCACATTCCCATCTTTCCAGTCCACCAAAAATTTCTACGCTTTGCAGTAGAAGGGCGCCATTTTCAGTTCAGAGCCTTACCCTTCGGTCTGGCCACAGCACCAAGAGTGTTCACAAAAATTCTGGCCCCATTATTGGCCAATCTAAGAACACGAGGTGTAACGATAATGGCATATCTAGACGACTTGTTGCTGATAGACCACTCAGTGGAAAAACTAGAAGTGGTTGTTCACGAGACAATCAAGTATCTGGAATATCACGGTTGGATTATCAACCGAGACAAGTCAGCCCTAAAACCAGTCAAAAGTCTGGAATACTTGGGGCTAAGGCTGGATTCAGACCAGAGAAAAATTTTCTTGTCTCGAGAAAAGGGGTCGTCTTTGAGAGATTTGATCCACTTAGTGGGTTCAAAAAGACAGCCATCCATACGCCTGTGCATGAGGCTGCTGGGAAAAATGGTGGCATCATTCGAAGCAGTACCCTACGGTCAATTCCATTCAAGGAAGTTGCAAAGGGCCATACTGTCAGCCTGGAACAAAAAAGTTCAGGCTCTGGACGTACCAATGTCCTTGTCCCCTTCCGTTCGCAGAAGCCTCCGTTGGTGGTTGGTTCCCCGGAATCTGGAAAGAGGGAAATCCTTCAGTCCGATTTCTTGGAAGGTGGTCACTACAGATGCCAGCCTTTTAGGCTGGGGAGCAGTACTGGAGCAATGGTCTCTCCAGGGCAGATGGTCGGATGCGGAAAAGGCCCTGCCCATCAATCTCTTAGAGATACGAGCAGCCCGGTATGCCCTAGTAGCATGGACATCCAAACTCCAAGGGTCCCCTGTCAGAGTTCAGTCAGACAATGCCACAGCAGTGGCATATATCAATCGTCAGGGGGGCACCAGGAGTCGTGCAGCCCAAAGGGAAGTAAATTACATCCTGAGATGGGCAGAAAGATATGTCCCAGCCATATCTGCGGTATTCATTTCAGGGGTGGAGAATTGGAAGGCGGACTTTCTAAGTCGCCAACAATTATGCCCAGGGGAATGGTCCCTTCATCCCGAGGTTTTCCGGACAATATGTCAGCGGTGGGGAACACCGGATGTAGATCTGCTAGCATCCAGGTTCAACACGAAAGTGGACAGGTTTGTCTCTTGGACAAGGGATCCCCTTGCGTGCGGCTCGGATGCCCTAGTGTTCCCTTGGGATCAGTTCAAGCTGATATATGCATTCCCACCGCCACAATTGTTACCTCGATTACTCCGCAGAATCAGGGTAGAAAAGAAACCAGTGATTCTGGTGGCTCCAGCGTGGCCCCGAAGAGCATGGTACGCGGAGATTGTAAAAATGTCTGTGGGGAGTCCTTGGACCCTCCCACATCGTCCGGACCTGCTTTCGCAGGGACCGATATACCACCCTTCCTTACCAGCCCTAGGTTTGACGGCCTGGCTATTGAAGCCCACATTCTAAAAAGGAGAGGGCTCTCTAATGCTGTGGTGTCTACCATGATCAATGCCAGGAAACCGGTATCCAGGCAGATCTACTATAGAATCTGGAAGGCGTACATCGCCTGGTGTGAGGCCAGGAAATGGCATCCACGTAAATACGTAATAGGTAGAATTCTGGACTTCCTACAATGGGCTGTAGATAGGAAGCTTGCCTTGAGTACTATCAAAGGTCAGATTTCGGCCTTGTCAATATTTTTTCAAAGGCCCTTGGCTTCGCATTCACTAGTCAAAGCCTTTATACAAGGAGTGATGCGTATTAGTCCTCCGGTTAATATTCCCATATGTCCATGGGATCTAAACTTGGTTCTGTCGGTTCTACAGAAACAACCATTTGAACCATTACAGCATATTTCCTTAGTGCTTCTCACCAGGAAATTGTTTTTTCTAGTAGCCATTTGTTCGGCTAAAAGAGTATCGGAATTAGCAGCTATGTCCTGTAAGGAGCCATATCTGGTTATCCATAAGGACAGAGTAGTGTTACGTCCTCATCCAGCCTTTCTTCCTAAGGTGGTATCGAGTTTTCATTTGAACCAAGATGTGGTTCTTCCTTCTTTTTTCCCCAAGCCTACTTCGGTAGAGGAAAAGTTATTGCATTCTTTGGATGTAGTAAGAGCAGTTAAAGCTTATCTAAAAGCCACTGCTCAGATTCGCAGAACGGATACTTTGTTTATTCTGCCGGAAGGCCCCAGAAAGGGTCAGGCAGCGTCAAAATCTACTTTAGCCAAGTGGATTCGACAGGTCATAATACAAGCCTATAGCTTGAGAAGTAGACCGCCTCCGTTCAAAGTTAGGGCGCACTCCACGAGAGCAGTTGGAACTTCATGGGCAGTGCATCACCAGGCCTCCCTGGCTCAAGTCTGTAAGGCCGCAACATGGTCTTCAGTACACACGTTTACTAGGTTCTACCAGGTGGACGTTAGAAGTCAGGAGGATGTCGCCTTTGGGCGCAGTGTGTTGCAGGCCGCAAAAGATCCTCATGTCTGATAGCGCTCAGCTTATATATGGTGTATCCCCCCCCTCATTTGGCATTGCTTTAGGACATCCCATTAGTAATGACTATGTCGCTCTGTGTCCCGTGATGTACGAGAAAGAAAATAGGATTTTTATAACAGCTTACCTGTAAAATCCTTTTCTTGGAGTACATCACGGGACACAGAGCTCCCGCCCCTCTTTGGGGACACTTATTGCTTTGCTACAAAACTGAGGTGCTCCCGGATGGGAGGGGCTTATATAGGGGAGGGTACTTCCGGTTTTGGAAGTTGCCAGTGCCAGCACCTGACGGTAACTATATAACCCATTAGTAATGACTATGTCGCTCTGTGTCCCGTGATGTACTCCAAGAAAAGGATTTTACAGGTAAGCTGTTATAAAAATCCTATTATCTATATATCTACCGTATATCTATATCTAGATATAGATATATATCTAGATATAGATATATATCTAGATATAGATATAGATATATATAGATATATAAAATATGGTTTGTTTATAAACAATTTTTTTGTTATAAAATACCTATTTAGTGGTAAAATGGTGGAAATATGGTGATGAGTATCATACACTCTGAAACCATCCTATCAGACATTCTCTTGTTCCTTTACAAAATAAAAAAAATACTTTTAATAATGTCATTCTCATAAAAAAGGCAAACAAAGCATTGTACAACTTGGAATTACTTTACTTAAACGTATTTAAAAAACACTCCCATCTTTAACAATTATCACCCCACATATGAGAGGTTTTAATCTTTGTTTTGATGTGAATAAAACATCTGGAAATACTAACTGATGACTCTGTCTTGTCCATAACCTAATGGACTGAACACTTCTCTCTTGTTTCCAGTTCTTCTGGATAAACAGTATCACTCATCAACAGCACACATTCAGAGGGGAGCTACACTTGCTGAATTTGGAGGGTCTGGCATACTTTTCTCTACACTTACTTCAAGTTCTACCAAACAGAACTGAAAAGGTGACAACATCAAACCGCCACATTCTTTCTTGTTACATAGTCATAAAAGCTTAAAACAGAGAAGACTAAAAATATGGTGGTTTCATAGTCTGCTGCATTGCAACAGATTTTCAGAGCAGTTCAAAGAGTCCTCTTTCCATCTGTGTTTGGTGAAGGGTGCAAAATCCTTGAGGCCATCTGCAAACTCTGCTTCATCTCTAACACTTGGAATAACAAAGGTGTTATTTTTTTTTCAAAGCTGCAGTCTCCCCTCCTGGTGTGAGACTGTAGATACAGTTCAGGGAAGTTTGGAAACTTCAGAGTAGATATTTCACTTCCCTTCAGGGAGATCTTTTGAGGATGTCAGGCCGGTGCCCTACATAACATGGGTTACTGATATCAGAGGACAACGGTTAACAAACCCTACACAGAAATGCTTTCTTCAGAATGCTGAATGTGCAGACCACTTGTCTTTCCCTTTATTTCACTCAACTATTAAAGCCAAAGGAAATGGCAGTCACATATCAGGATAAGAAAAAACAGAAGCAGGCTTTAATGTATCAACCAAATCCTAGTTAAAGTTCATGGTGCTTCATACAGCTAGAAAAAAAAATTACACCGGACAAATACACACACATATAGTATATATATATATATATATAGTTTGTATGTATATAGCACTATTTTGACTGATCCTCTATAGATGGGATGGGACTATATTGACCTTCAGCTAATTAGCAAATACATTGTGAAAGCCCTTGGTCGACTTATTTGGCAAATAAAATCCCAGGTGCACTCTTCTGAAGGAGTAGTTCTTTTCTCTGGATGTTCAGAAAGTTCGTCGTTAGTCTGTCACTTTAGTTAAAGTGGAGGTCCACCCTGAAAAAATCTTTACACTAAAAATCATAAAAAAAATTAATAAAAAATAATAGAAAAAAATATATATATACTCACCCTAAATGCCTGTTGCTATGCGGAAGTCCCCTAATCTGCCTCTAATGTTCCTCTTCTCCGTCCGCGGTGGGTCTCCATCCGCTTCCTCTTCTTGTGAATGGGCCGCACTGCCTTCTGGGAACTGTGTGTATCCCAGGAGGCAAGCCGCCCATTCACAAAGCGCCGAGCGAGTGGCGCATGCACAGTAGGAAACGGGCAGTGAAGCCTTACGGCTTCACTGCCTGTTTCCCCTACTCAGGATGGAGGAGCCGGGACCTGCCAGCAGCGATCGATCGCCATGGCAGGACCGACATCGCGGGCGAGTAGGACAGGTAAGTGTCCTTATTAAAAGTCAGCAGCTACACTGTTAGTAGCTGCTGACTTTTTTTTTTTTTCCTGCACCTCCGCTTTAAGGTGTGACCAAAGGCAAGTCATTTTTTTTATATGATTTTTTTTATGAATATCGGACAAGGATTAGAACACCTGTTAGATTTGTATTATTTTCTGCATCCCTTTTAGGGAGGATTCTCTATGGCACAGGTGTCAAACACAAGGCCCGCGGGCCGAATCTGGCCCTCCAGGCCATTTCATGTGGCCCTCGCACCTCCAGCCAACCTCTGGTCCTCCTCCAGACCCTTACTTTCTGCTTTCAAGCAATGCTTCCAGCTTCTTCCCAGCAGCAGCATAAGGAAAGGGGGGTGCACTGTGATGTAAGGGAGAGTGGGGGACTCAACTTCTGATGGTGGGGTGGCTCTTGACATCTAATGTAAGGGGAGGGGATGCGCTGGACATCAAATTTTACAGATACAACCATCATAATGCTGATGCGGCCCACAATGAAATTGAGTTTGACACCCCTGCTCTATGGGGTTCATTTACTGAAACTGGAGGGTGCACAATCTGGTGCAGCTCTGCACCGAAACCAATCAGCTTTCATTTTGTTTGTTTTTTGTCAAAGCTTAATTGAACAAGCTCAGGTTAGAAGCTGATTGGCTACCATGCACAGCTGCACCAGATTTTCACACTCCAAGTTTAGTAAATCAACCCCTACATGTCTTGTTTGCCAGTATTACTAGCATTACCAGTATTACCAATATTTTTTGCCCACATGTAAAAATCTGGATTTTTTGCCCCAAAATTACTTAAAATTATATATTTCCTGACAGCAAAAATCTTGTAGAATAGAAAGATAGTAGTTGCAATTTTTTATGTTGCATGATATTTGTGCAACTGTTTATCAAATGCATACTTTCAGGAAAAAATTAAATACAAACACAATATAATACACATTTTTTTGGTAATATATAAAAGGCGAGTTTGTGTCGAGTAAATCGTTTCCAAACATATCAAGTGTTAAAATTGCAGGCACTTGTGTTATCGCAAAGAGCTGCGGTACCCAAAAATCTCCATAGGCGACGCTTTAAAGCTTTTACAGCTTATCAGTCTGGAGTCAACTGTTATCCCTGGTGCTAGAAATTTTGCTTTAAAGAGAAACTAAAGGGCTGACTGCACTCCAACGATGTGAAGGATAAGAGAACTATATTGAAGTCTAAAGTGCATAAAATGTACAAAAAGCACAGCTCCAGACTAGAGTCTGTTATGAGTAAGCACATCTCGTGTGAAATGCATTAACTGTTCCCTGATCTGGAGCTGTAATGTTTGTAATGGGGAGGGTATCTTATGCTCATCAACATGGGGAGAAGGTGCTCTGTCAGTTGCCTTACTCATGTTGAGGGTATGTGTCCTGGCATGGTAAAGGGAGGGGGGGGGGTAAGTGCGCACGCAAGTCTAATATGGAGTTTTGTGGTGTATCTCATGCTTTTTTTCCTTTTTCTTAAACCCTTGCACACTTTTTTTTATTTTTGGTGTGCGGTCTCCAGACCTGAAGGGTCTGGTATAAATTTTGGAGGGACCCCTCCGGATTCTTATTTTACATGTCAGCCACCATCCCTGCTCCTTTGTTAACATTTAGTTGTCAGCTGGAATCCACAGCTGACAACTGAATGGGCCAGGCAGGAATTACCCAATGGTTGCTAGGACGCTGGTGGGCATAGTAATACTGGGATCCAAATATTTCACTTCCCACTTCAGCTGGATGTTCAGCTCAGGCAAATACTCACTGAATTTGTACATTTGCTGAACCCCTGAATATGTAAAACTCAAACCTATTAAACATCCTTAACACAGGTGTTAATGACAAGTACCATATATACGAGTATAAGCCGAGTTTTTCAGCACATTTTTTTGTGCTGAAAATGCCCCCCTCGGCTTATACTTGAGTCTGTGTACCTGATTATCTGTGACATACAGAGTCAGACTGCGGGCGTCCAGTGTAAAAAAGCCACACCTCCTCCTCATCCTGTTCCGTAATAGGCGGAACACTCAGATTCCCAGCAGAGACTGTGTTCAGTGTTCACGAATGTCCTCTCGGTCTCCACCTAATATGGAACGAACGAGGAGGAGGTGCAGCTTTTTTAGACTGGACGCCCGCAGTCTGACTCTGCATGTCACACATAATCAGGTATGGAGATCAGCAAAGTGAGACTGCAATGGGAACAGTGGGGTGAGGCATGCAATGGGCACAATGAGGTGAGTCATGCAATGGGCACAGTGAGGTGAGGCATGCAATGGGCACAGAGAGGTGAGGCATGGAATGGGCACAGTGAGATGAGGCATGCAATGGGCACAGTGAGATGAGGCATGCAATGGGCACAGTGAAGTGAGGCATGCAATGGGCACAGTGAGGTGAGAGATGCAATGGGCACAGTGAGGTGAGAGATGCAATGGGCACAGTGAGGTGAGGCATGCAATTGGCACAGTGAGGCTGCAATGGGCACAGTGAGGCGTGCAAATGGGCACAGTGAAGCTGCAAATGGGCATTGTTGACCCTCTTTTCCACTTACAGCAGCTGCTGCATTCTCACCCTAGGCTTGTACTCGAGTCAATACGTTTTCCCAGTTTTTTGTGGTAAAATTAGGTGCCTTGGCTTATATTTGGGTCGGCTTATACTCGAGTATATATGGTAATGTGTACATGAAAGATTTGACTTAAACTAGAGATAGTTATATTTAGCCCAGCAATGCTGCATTTAATTTAATATAAGTTACATAATCAAGTGCAAGGGAAATTAATTTTTATTTTCAATTCCCCTACACATAATATGACGTTCAGTGTCACCACAGCTTTTCTTGGCAAAGTAAAAAATAAACTCTTTTAGTAAATACCCCCCTAGGAAATGTGACAAAAACAGATAGGTTTGCCGAAATTCCCATGACAAGAGAAAAATGTAACCTTTTATTTATTAGATAAGTATAGGAAATACGTGGAAAGCCCATTTGGACATAATGTAAGATTTTCCTAATTTGTACAATTTATTAAGAACACTGATCCATATAAAAATATCATATATCAGGTTTGTTAGTTAGACTATAATAACTATAATTGTTACTGTTAATCTGTAAAAATGTGTTCCAAAAATACAGAGGGGGTTTTACCAAAAACACATTTTTTGTAAGTCAGCACAAAGGCTAATTGTGTGCTATTACATAGATATCTGATGCCCAACCTACATCAATATGGTGAACGGAGCCACTTAGTGTGTATGTAGGGACTTGCATAGACGTGCTGCTACAATGCTTTTATACAGAGAGTGCGTTTAATAGATCTCCGATGATTGACTAAAAGAAAGCACAGGTAAGATAAAAAGTAATAATTAACAATTATTACAACTTAGGTCAACCAGCAGAGGTTTTGGTTGTGGTTTGTGTTTTAGTAAAGCATGTACAACACTCATGTCGATGCTGGAAGGTCCAGCTGGGGCAAACTTCAAAAAATAAATCAAGCTTGAGGCAACAGTAGCAGGTCTTACCATAAAATAGGGGTAATGCAGAAGTGAACTGTTATGTATTAAAGTAAAAGAAACCATATTCGGAACTTTCAATGTTAAACGCCTTGAACAGCTGTAATCTTCACTTAGACAACTTTTCCTGCCATGACATCCATCTAACAAGCATTTCAAGACATTTAAGTATCACTTAAATATTCATAAGAATAGAATGTGGATATGCTGAAGAGTGAACGGTCACAATGATTTGGAAATTAAAAAAAATGAGACCATCAGTTTTCCAAGTTTTCTTTCTTCAACACTCACACATTTCTGTGTATGGCCAGATTAAACCTCTGTTAATTTTTTTTGTAACCTATTTTGTCAATGTATTTATAGCACCAAAAGAAAGCATTAATGATTTTTTTCCCCTTTAATAATCACACCAGCACAGTATAACACTTCAATATGTGTAGAAAATTGCTATGTGACATATGGCAGTCAATTGAGTATTATTGATTAATTCATATGCATAAATTGAAAGGGAAATAAAAGAAAAAATATATTTTTAGATACAGTTAGGATGTACCAACATTCACTTTGCATTGCACAATATTAACCCAGATCTGATATTTTATACACACAAATACCTAAACTTATTAAACATTAATATTCTTTTACACTATAAAAATGCATCTATTTTACACACCTGGCATGTATCCTAATGGATCAAGTCTGATAGTAATACCAATGTTTTGCCATGTAAAGAATAACGTATTCTTCTACAAGTGCTATACTCCTGGTTCATTACTCAAAAGCAAGCATTCAACACTCCCTTTCAAGCTGGTAGAAAGAGTGCTTGTCAAAATGTTTCTTGTGGGGCTAGACAGACTAGACAGAATACATTCTCCCTAGACACACCAAACCAATATGAAACAGGAACAGTCTATGACTTCAAGTACACTGGCAGCTCCCGGCAGCTCATAAACTTGAGTTTAGGAGCTCTTGGCATTTTTTTGCCAAACCTCCTAAACTCAACTCCATAAAAGCCTATGGGGCTGATTTAAGAAAACGTTGGCGCATTTGCGCGGGCAGGAATAATTATTGCGACATGGCGCATGTTGGCGACTTGCTTCGGATTCACGGAATCGTTGCACGTACGGGCGCATACACATTCTTAAATATGAAACAGACATCGGGCACTTGGTCATTGTAATGCTGATCATGTTAATGAGCTTTTCCTTATCACATGGAGAATATTGCTTCCACTTTTATTCCTTTCATTCATTTATTTTTGAAACAACTCAATATTCATTCTAGAGATCTTCCTCCTATCAACAACTGTGCAGATGTTTACTGGACTTGTAATTGTGCATTTTATGGTGATAGTCTATAATCATTGGTGGAGCCAAAACTTCCATGAAAACATCTTCTCAACACATGTCTGTGTATTGTGCATTCTGGACAATTCTTTCCCCATACACTGTGCAATCTGATTGGATGACATTTACATCCACTCATTTCTCTGAGCAATTAATTTCCCCATACACTGTCCAATCAGATTGCACAGTGTATGGGGAAAGAATTGTCCAGAATGCACAATACACAGACATGTGTTGAGAAGATGTTTTCATGGAAGTTTTGGCTCCACCAATGATTATAGACTATCACAATAAAATGCACAATTACAAGTCCAGTAAACATCCGCACAGTTGTTGATAGGAGGAAGATCTCTAGAATGAATATTGAGTTGTTTCAAAAAGAAGTGAATAAAAAGAATTAAAAGTTGAAGCAATATTCTCCATGTGATAAGGAAAAGCTCATTAACATGATCAGCATTACAATGAGCACAAGCCCAATGTATAAGCAGTTGTGCACTCTGGAGAACGCAGATGCGCCCGTGTGCAACACACATATTTAACAAGCTAAAGCGTGTGCGCCCTGTCAGGCGAGCATAAAATGGTGTGGTTTGTCAATGCACATGTGCAGTTGAGTAAGCTGAAAGAAGGGTGTAAAAAGGCTTGATTAGTTGTAAGACAGATCTACATGTTCTGCACAGAATTTGTGCATTTAAACAATATTATATACATACTTTTTAGCCTGGTAACAGAAGATGGTAAACTAGTAAAGTTATCTACAGTATTCAGACAAAAATGTTGAAGATTACATTGGCTGCGCTTGCTAATGGTAGGCGCGAAAGATTGCGCAAGTGCGCGCTATGTAAATATGGTTTGGTGCATATAAGTGCACCATAATTTTTGATAAATGTTTTGAGTCCCGTTTTTTGTGCAATTGCTCCAATTTCTCCACTGCACCACAGGCGCAGGTCTTTAGTAAATCACCCCCTATGTGTCCATGTACACATAGGCTTTTAGCAGAGTTTAGGAGAGATTAAACTGCAGAAGAATTGCATTCAGGATAAGAACGTTTTGACTGCAGGCCGTTGGAAAACGTGGAAAAATCGTGGCAAAATCATGGCAAAGCGTGTTTTTCCACGGCCATGATCAGGAGCTGCCAGTGTACATGAAGCCTAAGCACATTTGTACTGCACTTTTATTCAGCAAATCAGCAGTTTCAATACAATAATAGTGGTGAGAGAATTGTCCCTCCATCGGGACAACCTCTCACCAAACCTCCCCCCAATGGTCCATCTGGATCATTTCCAGCTAAACCTCTGCGAGGATCTCATTCATCGCCATTCAGACAGAGTAGTGGAAGGGGGGTGCCCCTGGTAGTTCATCACAACACCCCCCTTTACCTCAACGACGCCCTTGGGGGTCTAATCATCATCCTAATTCAGGGCGGGGTAGAGGTACCAGTTACCAACACTCTGGGCCCTTACCTAATCGGTCTACCTACAATTATGGCTCACCACCCAATAACTACTATGGGGGTCCCCCTCCATACTATGGGCATGGTCAAGGTATTAATCCAAATTAAGGCCATGGCTTACCACCCAATTCTAGGCCCAACCAGTTCGAACGATTGTGTTTCGAACCACAGCATTTTGAGCCCTCTAATTCTTATGACCGAAGGAATGATTTTGATTATAGTGTCAGTACTTCTAATATTTTTTTTCCGTTGTACGAAAGAGAGAGACCCCAGGATGAATTGGTCAACAGAGGGGTAACCAGCTTGCTTGACCCATCCTTATATTCTACAAATAGTCCTGGGCCTTCTAACAGCCAGCACTGGGGTTTTCACAAATCAAACCAGGGCACCAAACGGTCGGGAGGTCAAAGAGAGGATCTAGAGGAGGTAAACGATTACGATCCAAAAAGAAAAAAGCTTTAATAGGATCTGGTATATTCAACTTAAGTACAGCTGTTCTTACCACCTCCGAGAAATTAATATTAGATAAGGGTCTAAAATATGCACCTTCACGTGGTCTCAAAAAAATTTCAAACACATATTGATATCCACAAGTTTGTCCGCAAATTGAGCATCAAACGGCATATGCTTCTGAATCCCATTCAAACAGATTCTGGCATTCCGCAAGGATTTAGCCACTCAGGGCTGCATAATGCTTCTTTGTTTAACCCACCAGGGGCTGTAGCCCCAGCGATTAAAACGTTCAAAGATGTGGTATTACGGGATTTGGATCTTATGCCTAGCAAAAAGGCCAGATCTAATCATGATATGGTTCTTGGTCTTAACTCCTTATGTGAGAATAAGGAGATTGTGATAAGGCCAGCGGATAAGGGTGGGGGGATCATTATTTTGAATAAAAAGGACTATTTGGTAGAAATGGCTAGGATTTTGGGAGACTGGGATACGTACAGACCATTATCGTCTGATCCCAAAATCAAATACCGGGCGAGTTTGGATGCCATTGTCCAGAAGGGTTTTGAGCAAGGTATCCTTAATCAGAAAGAAAGGGTGTATTTGGTCCCTTTGGCACCCCGTACCCCGGTAATTTATTACCTCCCAAAAATCCACAAACATCTTACCTGCCCCCCGGGACGTCCCATAATCAGCGGGATAGATTCTGTCACGTCCCGGGTGGGCAGATATATAGATTCTTACTTACAGCCACTGGTTACTAAGATGCCATTAAAGACTCACGTCAGGTGATTAACATATTGGCTGAACATACCCCGAAACCTGGTATGTGGTTAGTGACTGCTGATGTCACATCTCTTTATACAGTTATACCACATGATTTGGGCATTTTTGCCGTTGAATATTTCCTGAGACATGATTCAGGATTGTTTGACAAGCAAATTACATTCATTTTGGAGCTTTTGGCCTTTGCGGCTTCACATAGCTACTTTTGGCTCAACCAACAGTTCTATAGACAAGACAGGGGGGTCGCCATGGGGGCTAAGTATGCCCCCAGTCTGGCCAACCTATTTATGGCCCTATGGGAGGAGGATGTCGTCTATGCCCAACAGCGACCCCAAGTGGTTCTGTGGGCTAGGTACATAGACGACATCCTCCTCCTATGGGATGGTGACCGATTCAACCTGGACAGTTTCATTGCTGGACTGAATCAGAACACCAGAGGCAACTTCCTTAATTTTGAAGCTAGCCAGACTAAGATTAATTTCCTGGATCTGTGTATTGGTATTAGTGAAAATCAGTTTACCACCTCTACCTTCTTCAAGGGTACTGACAGGAATTCCTATATTCCTGTTGGTAGTTGCCATCATAAGACTTGGCTTGACTTGGTACCTAAAAGCCAATACCTCCGCTTGAAAAGGAATTGCTCTGACCATAGAGAGTTCCTATCTCAGGCTGAGGTTCTTACTCAACGGTTTTTAGACAAAGGTTATTCAGGTGCCTCTTTACAACATACCTTAAATGGCGTAGCTCTACCAGATAGAAGGGAGTTGTTAAAGGATAGACCACCTAAGGTCAAGGTGTCACCTTCTATCCCTTTTATCACTACGTTCTCTATTCAACATAAGAATGTCAAAGATCTTATTGCCAAGCATTGGCATATTCTGACTAACGATCTGCTTTTAGGCTCCACTATTCCAGACAAGCCCCAGGTCATTTACAAGGGAGCTCCGTCATTGAGAGCTAGGGTGGCTCCAAACATTTTGGACCCTCCTCCTGTTAAAAGAGTTTTTATGATTATTTGAGTGGGTTTTACCAATGTAAAAAATGTAGGGTGTGTTCTCTGAGTGGCTGTTCACATAGGCGCACCCACAAATTTACATCTACCAGTACCACAGCTGAGTTCAAGATCAAGACGTTCGTCAGGTGTTCCACTGTGGGGGTCGTTTATCTCCTGCAATGCCCTTGCAGGCTTCAATATGTGGGCAGGACCAAGCGACCCCTTAAGGTGAGACTCAATGAACACGTGACGAATATCTTGACAGGGTTCCCCAAACATCCAGTTTCCCGCCACTATCTAGAAGTGCACAATAGAAATCCTGCTAAAACCATTTTTCTGGGTATTGATAGATATATCCCACAGTGGAGGGGTGACTCACTAGTCCGTAGCATTTCCAGGTTAGAAATGTCCTGGATCCATAGGATCAAATGCTATGCACCCTTTGGGTTAAATGTTGAAACGGATTTAAATGCCTTTATAGACAACTCTTAGGGTATGATCAGTTTGTGTATTTGTATTTTTGTATTTTTATACATCTGTTTAGACATCAAATTATGTTTTTTGTCCAATTTGATACTGGAAAATTATATTTTCTGTATAAACTTTGACCCATGATGGTACTACATTTCTGGTCGCCATGTGTACTGTGTGAGTCCTGGGCAGTAGGATTCTGTCCGGTGAGATGTCTATTCTTATTTCATTATGGGTCCTTTTAGTATCGTAACTCTATTGTACATATAATCAGGCATGTTTGGTTCATGTATGATCCTTATATCAACAGATCATCACCAAGGTCTGATTCTGCAGTTTGTTGGTCCGCCACTGGGTGGTGTTGCGGGTTATCATATGTTCTGCTAACGTAATTTATAGTAATCTCTGTTCCCCCTTTTCGGCATTTTTTTAAGTGCTTTTTAATATAGTTTTATTCAGGTTTTTATTCACATACATTTAACTCATGTATTTCACAGCATATATGAGTTTTCAATATGTTTCCATTTCGCACAAATCAGTGTTGGTTCCTGTCGGTGGCGCTGCCTGTGACTCACATCGTGGGCGTGGTTTCATGTTGCTATTTCTGAAGAGATGAGTCAGTGCGTTGCCCGTTCCCCAGAGACACTATTGTGCTGCGAAACGTACGTCGGGAGGCAGACGTGCTGACGTCATCGTTTAAGGACGGGAGATTGCATGCCGGCTCTCCTCTGTATTTTATGCCTCTTATTCATCACATTGATGTAAGTTGCCATTTTATTAATAAAAAATGTGTTGATTGGACGATACACACTATGTGGGTCTTTCTTTCTGTTCTCAGCCACTCTGTCCCAATCTCCGGAGTGTGCATTCCCTGGATATCCATCGTGAGGAAGGAGGCTTCCTTTTGTGTTTTGGGCTTGTAACCAGCTTGCCTCTGGTAAGCGCACTTTACTGGTGGTGGTACACGAGTGGAGTTTGGTGTTAACTTTCAAGATTCACCTTTTTCTATATCACATTTATTCCTAAGATTTCACTGTGGATTCATATGGACATTCCATCTTCATTTATTGGACTTAATTGATGCACTTTGCAATTTGAATTTTAATTTTATTCAATATTTTTTTCGTTGGTCACATCCATTTATTAAGAATTTTTGGATTGGTTATTTACACTTTTTGGTGAATTTATATATATGTACATTTTTTGTCACTAATGGTACACTGTATATATTTTTAGGTTTATTATAATTTTTGCGCAGCTCAGACATTTAGAGCTTGCTGCTATTTTAGGGGTGGTGTTTATTTAATTTTGTATTTAGCGCAGTAATTTTCCCCTTTTATATTTTCAATACAACAGGGCTTTGTACAGAAATTTGACAGCATAAAACCAACAAAACATCTGTTTGTTCAAGCCGCTAACTAAACGCATGCTGGCAGGAAGAGACGTGAACGCTGAACAGTTGGTAAGTTGGATAGTCTGATAGCAGCATTTATGATAGACTGAAGGAGGGGGTCGCTATGTAATGGTAGAAAAAGGAGGTGGGAGTAGCAAAGGTTGAGGTAAGAGATAACAAGTGAGCAAAACCGAAATGTTCCAGTCTCCTGGCTATCTAGACTCTATAGTTCCTGAGACTGCCTCTACACAGAATAACCACATTATTACATCCAGCTTTGTAATAAACAAATTGCCCAACTTGGACTGCACAGGCTATGACCTAATTACACTCAGTCTCTTAGGGCTTCTTCAGGTATGGACTGGTCAGATTGGATCGCCTCTCCTTGAGACCAGTGTAGACCTTCTTCCAGAGTCTTTTCACACACGCTGCTCCTGTACAGCTTGCCCCCAGGGGAAGGAACCCTTAACCATAGACAGCTCCTTGACCAAAGGACCTGTTCATGCGTGCATAATCAGCATGCTGGTCTCCAGTAAAATGTGGGCCCTATCCAGCTGTAACCTGTCCTGGAGAAAACTGCAAAACCTGTTTTCTAAATTCAGAACAGACATCCCAGAGCCCCCTCTACCTGTATAATATAAAAACCCTAGGTGACATCTAACCCTTTTGACATCTTCATAAGGCGCAGCACTGAGCACTGTCACACTAGGTATAAATTAATATAAATTAATATTAGTGGTTGTCATTTTTACTTTGCTTGTTGAATTTACTGCAGATGGGCACTGGCAGTCTTCAGCTGTAATTGTGCAAGTCTGGGCTTCTGGTCTGTCTCTGTTCCTTTAAAAAAGTAAGGGCTGATAACCAGGCAGATATAAAAGACACAACTTAAAGCTGGGTTCCACCCAAAAATGGAACTTACGCTTTTCCGGTCCCTCCTCCCCTCCGGTGTCACATTTGGCACCTTTCAGGGGGGAGCAGATACCTGTCTAATCCAGGTATTTGCTCCTACTTCCGGCAAAAGATCGCTTCAGATTCCGTGGCGATTTACGCCATATACGGCTCCTTCTCCGTCCCCTCCGCTGTCTTCTGGGAGACACACAGGTCCCAGAAGACAGCAGGGACCAGTGAGGACGCACAGTGCGACTCGCGCATGCGCAGTAGGGAACCAGGCTGTGAAGTCACAAGGCTTCACTTCCTGATTCCCTTACTGAAAATGCCAGCGCCAGCACCTGGGAGCCAAGGGACAGGTCGGCTTCGGGTGAGGACATCGCAGGCGCCCTGGACAGGTATGTGTCCTAATATTAAAAGTCAGCAGCTGCAGTATTTGTAGCTGCTGACTTTAAAAAAAAAAAATCGGCGGAACTCCGCTTTTATGCAGCTCTGTATTCATTAACCACTTGTCGCACAATCACGTATATACATGTGATTGTGTTCAAGTGGTTGTATCGGGGCCATGGCTGCAGCTGTGGTATTAACATTTTCAGCAGCCGATTCCCTACATCTTTAAAGGTGATCAATGCGTCCGACTAGCTTCTAGATCACTTTTACATCACCCGTTGGTGCCTCTCCCGTGAGATTGGGAAGGCCGGCATCTAGTCCAGAGGTTCCGCCGGCTGATTATAGAGCTGATCAGAGACTGGAACATCTGTAAACCAGAAGCGACAAGCATTTTGTCACTTCCGGTTAGGGCAGATGTAAACAGAGACTTTTTTTTTTTTTTAAAGCATGAGATCATTTTTTTAATCTCATGCTTTTAAGGGTAGAGGAGAGATCTGGGGTCTCTCGTTCTACCAGACAGGGCTGTGTTGTATGGCACAGCTGTGTAAATGTCAGAAATGGATGGACAGAAACACACATTTTTGTCTGTTAAAGCAGCTCCCATATATGTATTTCTTATGTGTATTAAGCTTTTTGCCTAGAGTTCTGCTTTAGAAACAGATCTTAACCACTAAATACCAAAAAGTGATTCATCTGCTTTACAGTATTTAAAATAATGTAATTGATTTACTAACATTTAGTTGAAGAAGAGCTAAGCTGAGGCAGTCATGTGTTCAAGAAAGCAAACATTCAATTATGTTTCATTGAGTTGTCAGGTTTGAAAGACTGACATGGGTGGACATCTTTGTGGTTGGCAGTGCCAGGATATAATTTGAGCTCCAGGTAGTATTTTAGCCAGTGGGAACTCAAATACTAAAAGAAATCACTTTAAAATTATACAAAATAGATTTAAAATGGCACAAATTAAAATGCATGGCTTGGGGATTTACACAGTAATACTTTAGTTTGTCAGATATTAAAGTAAGAATGAAAGGCTTTAAAGCTGAACATATCACTAGTTTGAAAATTGTTAAAAAACTGATTTACTCACTATGCACTTACCAGTGAATAAGTAAAATGGATAAATATTTAATACCATTACTAGTTTATATAATACAAATGATCTTGATTAAATATTTAAACAGGTCTACATAAACTAAAAGTAAAATATACAGGACCCCGGATGGGAAATTAGGTTCCTAGCATTCTCTAGTCTCCTAGAACCTTATACTGTATATCTAATATTATATGCTGGCATAGCTGTGACAGGCCAAACTTAAAGTGGTTGTAAACCCTTACAGACCACTTTTTGCTACAGGTAAGCCTATAATAAGGCTTACCTGTAGCTACCCTGGATATCTCCTAAACCTGCATGGTTTAGGAGATATCCCCCTGTATCTGCATGTGCCAAAGTCATCGGCACATGCGCACTGAAGCAATGGCACATTGTGCCATTGCTTCAGTTAGACTGTGTCGTTACGTGGCTATGGCCAATCACAAAGCCGGAGTCCGCGGCCCCGGAGGGAAGAGGGTCAAAAACAGATGGACGCAGCCTGCACAGGGGACAGCGCTGGATTAGTTTGCAGGTAAAGTGTCACATAATGGGCTAGTATGCAATGTATACTAGCCCATTATGCTTTTAATTTGCAGGGTTTGCAGTGAGCAAAAGAGGAAGTAAAACCCATCAGGGTTTACTTCTTCTTTAATGTATTAACTAAGCCACTGTTATTTCCCACCAAAATTACAGTTGTTGATTTGAATGTATGCTTTGGGTCGTTGTTATGCTGAAAGATGAAGTTCCTCTTCATGTTCAGCTTTCTAGCAGAACCCTGAAGGTTTTGTGCCAATGTAGACTGCTTTTTGGAACTGTTCATAATTCCCTCCACCTTGAATAAGGCCCCTGTTCCAGATGAAGAAAAACAGCCCCAAAGCATGATGCTGCCACCACCATGCTTCACGGTGGGTAGGGTGTTTTTTTGGTAATGTGCAGTGTTGTTTTTTGCGCCAAACATATAATTTGGAATTATGGTCAAAAAGTTAAACCTTGGTTTCATTAGACCATAATACATTTTCTCACATGCTTTTGGGAGACTGCTGATGTGTTTTTGCTAAATTTAGCTGGGCTTGGATGTTTTTCTTTGTAAGAAAAGACTTCTGTCTTGCCACTCTACACCATAGAACAGACATATGAAAAATATGGAAGATTGTTGTCACATGTACCACACAGCCAGTACTTGCTAGATATTTCTGCAGCTCTTTTAATGTTGCTGTAGGCCTCTTGGCAGCCTCTCTGACCAGTTTTCTTCTCGTCCTTTCATCAAATCTTGCTAATGTCACTGTTGTGCCATATTTTCTTCACCTGATGATGACTGTCTTCACTGTGTTCCATGGTATATTGAATGCCTTAGAAAATTATTTTGTACTCTTCTCCTGAAGTATACATTTTAACCACTTGACCACTGGGCACTTAAACCCCCTTAATAATCAGACCAATTTTCAGCTTTCGGTGCTCTCACATTTTGAATGACAATTACTCAGTCATACAACATTGTACCTATATGAAATGTTTGTCCTTTTTTTCACACAAATAGAGATTTCTTTTGGTGGTATTTAATCACCGTTGGGTTTTTTATTTTTTGCGCTATAAGAGAAAAAAGACTGAAAATTCTGTAAAAAAAAAATGAATTTTTCTTCGTTTCTGTTATAAAATTTAGCAAATTAGTAATTTTTCTTCATAAATTTTGGCCCAAATTTATACTGCTACATATCTTTGGTAAAAATAAGTACAAATTGTTGCATATTATTTGGTCTTTGTGAAAGTTATAGAGTCCACAAGCTATGGTGCCAACTTCGGGAAATTGATCACAACTCATTTCTTGAGACCCTAACATGCCAGAAAAGTACAAATACCCCCCAAATGACCCCTTTTTGGAAAGAAGAAATTCCAAGGTATTTAGGCATTGTGAGTTTTTTGACGTTGTCATTTTTTCCCACAATTCTTTGCAAAATCAAGATTTTTTTTTCTTTTTTTTTTTTAACAAAATTGTCATATTAGCAGGTTATTTCTCACACACAGCATATGCATACCACAAATTACACCCAAAAACACATTCTGCTATAACTCCTGAGTATGGTGATACCACATGTGTGAGACTTTTACACAACGTGGCCACATACAGAGGCCCAACATGCAGGGAGCACCTTCAGGCGTTCTGGAGCACCCAGGCCAATTCTGACATTCCTCTCCTACATGTAAAAATCATAATTTATTTGCTAAAAAATTACATAGAACCTCAAAACATTATATATATGTTTTTTTTAGCAAAGACCTTAGAGAATACAATGGTGGTCGTTGCAACTTTTTATCTCACACGGTATTTGCGCAGCAATTTTCAAACACGTTTTTTGCGGAAAAGAACAGTTTTGTGCTTAAAAAAAAAGAAAAACAGTAAAGTTAGCCCAATGTTTTTGCATAATGTGAAAGATGAAGTTATGCAGAGTAAATAGATACCTAACATGTCACCCTTCAAAATTGCACACGCTCGTGGAATGGCGCCAAACTTCGCTACTTAAAAATCCCCATAGGCGACGCTTTAAATATTTTTACTGGTTACATGTTTTGAGTTACAGAGGAGGTCTAGGGCCAAAATTATTGCTATCGCTCTTATGTTCACAGAGATACCTCACATGTGTGGTTTGAACACCGTTTTCATATGTGGGCGGGACTTATGTATGCGTTCGCTTCTGTATGCGAGCTCACGGGACAGGGGCGCTTTAAAAAAAAAAATGATTGTTCATTTTACTTTATCACTTTAATTCCTATTACAAGGAACGTAAACATCCCTTGTAATAGGAATATGGCATGACAGGTCCTCTTTACAGTGAGATATGGGGTCAATAAGACCCCACATCTCACCTCTAGGCTGAAATAAAATAATAAAAAAAAAACAATCCTGGCTTCGATCGTAGCAGTGAGTCGGTAGAAGCACCGAGGGCACGGGAGGAGGGGACGTCCCCTCTTGCCTTCCGTAAGAATGATAAAGCGGCGGAACAGCCGCTATGATTGTTCTTATGGTGTAGGAAATCGCCGGCTGAAAAAAGCTGTTATCGGAATGATGCCTGTAGCTGCAGGCATCATTTAGATATCCCCGCACAAAGTCAAGGACGTCATATGACGGCCAGCGGGCGGGAAGTGGTTATTGCAGGGTACTGCAGGGTATTGTGGAGTATTGCAGGGTAATGCGGAATATTGCGGAGTATTGCAGGGTATTGCGGAGTATTGCAGTGTATTGCAGGGTATTGCGGAGTATTGCAGTGTATTGCCGGGTATTGCGGAGTATTGCAGGGTATTGCGGAGTATTGCAGGGTATTGCGGAGTATTGCAGGATATTGCGGAGTATGGCAGGGTATTGCACAGTATGGGCAGGGTATTGCAGAGTATTGCACAGTATGGGCAGGGTATTGCAGAGTATTGCACAGTATGGGCAGAGTATTGGCAAGGTATTGGCAGGGTATTGCAGAGTATGGGCAGGGATGGCTGAGCATGGGTGGATGGATGGCTGGATCTGTGACTGCAATTGTCACAGATCCAGCCCACAGTGCTGCTGCCATCCGCTCTCTCCCCCTCCTCTCTCACACTGTACCGATCGGTACAGAGAGGGGAGAGAGGAACCGGCGTCATCACATGACGCCGGTCTGTTTACAAGTGATCGCTCCGTCATTTGATAGAGAGATTACGTGGTAAACGGGCAATATCAGCGGCGATTTACCGTGATCCGTGATGCGCCGGGTCCTCTGGATCCAGCGGTCACAGAGACTACCGTGTGCGCGCCCCAGGGGGTGCGCGGGAGCGCGATTCTGGGAGGACGTTATATAACGCCCTCCCAGAGTTATTCGGCGGTGGGCGGTGGTTAAGTGGTTAACAATGAGATCTCTCTGATGCTTTGGAAGCTCTCTGCGGACCATGACTTTTGTTGTAGGAATGCGACCAAGAAAATGTCAGAAAAGACCTACTAGAACAGCTAAACTTTATTTGGGGTTAATCAGAGGCACTTTAAATGATGGCAGGTGTGTACTGACTCCTATTTAATGTGGGTTTGAATGTGATTGCTTAATTCTGAACACAGCTACATCTCCAGTTTTAAGAGGACACCCTCTTATAAATGGAGATGTAGCTGTGTTCAGAATTAAGCAATCACACTTATTCAACCACATTATTTTTTTGATTTTTTTTACTCCCCTCATAAAAGATTTCAGTTTGTTTTTCAATTGAGTTGTACAGTTTATAGGTAAAATTAAAGGTGGAAAAAGTTCTTAAATGATTTATCTTTGTCTCATTTTTTTACATTACAGAAACCTGACATTTTAACAGGGGTGTGTAAACTTTGTATATCCATTTGCTCCAGTGGTGTGTATTGAGGATCACCCAGTGCAAAAGTCCAAAGCATTTAGGGGTCTATTTAAATGTTTATTGAGAGAGCACATCGGATAAATCCAATGTGTTTTGGGTAAATACCTCCCCATTACACAGGGCTGAGGAAAATGGATGTGATGTGATTCTCACTGTAATGCCATTAGGAGACCTGTAGTATGGCTGGAAAGAGACTGATAATCGCCTCACTCACTGCCAGCATGGCACTATGGAATACTGATGCTTACATAAATACAGTATGTGCTGTTCCACAATTTAAAATCCACCTCCCATTTTACATATTTGCATCGTAGGGTTGAATAAAGACATTGGTCCATCCAGTTCAGCCTGGGAGTGTGTTTGTTTGACCTTTTGGCATCTTGCATACTGATGCCTAAAAACACAGCTTTTTAACCACTTCAGCCCGGAAGGTTTTACCCACTTCCTGACCAGGCCATTTTTTTTGCAATACAGCACTGCATCATTTTAACTGACAATTGCGCTGTCGTGCGAGCTGTACCTAAATAAAATTTATGTCCTTATTTTCCCATAAATAGAGCTTTATTTTTGTGATATTTGATCACCTCTGTGGTTTTTATTTTTTGCGCTATAAACAAAAAAAGACCGATAATTTAGAAAAAAAAATAATCCAAAAGTGAAATCTTGAAAATGACTTCCAAACCACCTCACAGAAAAGTGCGCCAGTTCCTTTACCAAGCAGTAATGATATCCAAATCATAAAAAATCAACAGTGCAGAAATCATCCAATTGGGGGCCTCCACTCAGGATACCACTGGCTCCACCACCTACACAGTCCTTCACTGGTTATCCAAAGACAGCACCTCAAAATAATAATGGGCAGGAGAAAGAACAAAAGACCATAGAGTAGTATGCTAAAACTACATGATTTATTAAAAGTAGATATACTCACAAAAACCACACCAGGGATCAACAGCGGGTGTACAGCATCATATGCCACTGGCCTCATCCTTTCGTCTCGTGCAACTGACATCTTCATACCAAGGGTATATATATTCCTATCAGGTGGCCTGAAGAACAGCTTTACAGAGACATCTTCCACCTCCACAGATTACATTGACCACCGACCTACCCACTTACCCCCACCGGCCTTTCCTCCTCCTCCTTTCAATGCCTACCCTCCCTATCCTCCTCCTCCTCCTTTCAATGCCTCCAGCTCCTATCCACCATAACCTTCCAGTGCCAACCTCCCAATTATCTGTGGACCTGTCTCAGACTCCTGAGACACCTGGCAGCTTTCACTACCCAGTGTACCAAAATCTATAGGTCATCCAAAAAAGCATAAGATTATCCAGGGTTAATTTTGTATGTCTTGGGATCCAGTTTGGCCAATAAGGCTTCACACTAAAGATCACAGCGGCTCACAGTAGTAGTCCGGTGTGTCTCCATTCACTGTTTCAGGTCTGATTTCAGACAGAATTTTGTGCTGAATTCGGACCTGAAACAGACCAGAGCCACTGCGGGGATGTGCGAATCAGCTCCATAGAGAGCTGGTCACAATCTCCTGCTATGCGAATTGGATGCGGAGAACCCTACATCCAATTCGAAATAGTGTGAACCCAGCCTAAAAGATGTTTAGCCATAACATTATGACCCCCTACCATAACTCGTTAAGGAATGGATCCCACTAGACCTCTGAAGGTACACTGTGGTATCAGGCACAAAGCCAGCAGTAGCAGATCCTTTATCTTGTAACTTGCAAGGTGGGGTCTCCATGGATAAAATTGCTTTTTCCAACACATCCTACAGATGCTCAATTGGATTGCAATCTGGAGAATTTGGAGAGCCAAGTAGACACCTCAAACTTGTTGTTGTGTTCCTCAAACCATTCTTGAATCCATAAGACTAGACCACCTTCATCCAGTGTTCCGTGGTCACGTTCTGATCCTTATGTACCCTTTGTATGTACTTTTGGCTATTCTGTTTTTAGGAAATTTTGAAAAAAAATCAAATTATAAAAACAAAAAACAAAAGTTGTACACTCCAAATGCTGTCTTCCATTATTCTGAATATTGCATTTTTTTTTTTTTTTCATTTCAAAGGATCATTTTTCTTGCTTAAATTGGAAACACTGTCAGGTGAATTCATAAAGTGTATTATAGACAATGCTATACGAATTTCTCGCTGTCATAGCAATATATTCTTAAAGTGGCGTTATTAAGAACTACCTGCATTGGCCACATGTTTCGGTAATGTTACTGACACAGATGCAAATGCTTGCCTCATTTTGACGCTGTGTTCTTAAAGCAGTTATTAATCCAAAGCCAAAAATATAAATGTAGTGGCTGCATTCATTTTCTTTTTGGTCTTTTTCAACCCTCAATGAAGGAGCACAGGGGCACATTTGGACAGCAGCATTATCAGTCTTTGGGGCGAAGGAATGTTAGATGTACTAGCAGATTTAAATACACTAATAAAAATTGAAGCTGAACTCCAGCTAACACATTATGATAAGTAATAGCAAATGGTTTCCTTTTGGGATAAAGTTTTTATATAAATAAATAAAAGCTTATCATTGTAAGCACCCCTGTCAGCAGTAAATGGTTTGTTTCAATCCTGTAACTGCTACATCTGCAGAACAGCTTGTTCTTTAGAAAAACAACAACAAACTTAGCAAGATTACCACCAGGTGAAAATAAGGGGAAGAAAGCCTAAAAAAACACTAATGAATGCATCACATCTAAACATTGGTCAGCTGAACCATAATAATGTTTGTTTTTGTGTTTAATTCCATTTTAAGGACATTTTGAATTCCCCTATATGCTGTTTGAAGTGTTAACAGCATGAACTAACAGTTCTCACATTGTACGAAAGCTCTTGTGCTTGATCTGGAATATGCCTGTTCATGCCACACTGTTGTTTTTTTGCCTGTTACATCATCTAGGGTTGTTCATATGGTCATTGGTTACAAAACTGTAATGTTTAACCTGTTGCTGCAGAAACAAACACTTCTGAGGTGATACTTAAGAACAAGCCTACATGAAAATCCTTTATTTATTTTTCATATTCTTTATTTCTGAGTTTGACATGGAAGCAGCATAAAACCAAAATCAAGGTACAGACATATATAGAAATATCCACAATCATGTTAAAGGTATATAAAATGGCTCAGGTAGACTCTTAAGAAAGAAGGAAGCCAGTGACATGACACTCATTCATTCCTAACTTATATCACCAAAAACAATAAGAAAAGTGTGGGCTACCACAATGAGGGAAGAAAGAATAAGAGAGAAATAAGGGCAAAAGGTGGGGAAAGGGAGGAAAAGGAAATAATCAGAGAACAAAGCTAAAAGGAAATAAGGGGAAGATGGGGAGGTAAGGGGGGGGTTGTCCCAGTGAAAGTTGTCCAAGCTGTCAGGAAAGAAGAGGAAAGGAGCTGGGTCCAGTATCCTAGTCCCTACTGTCCAAAAATAGTTGGTATTCCCTAGAGTAAGTAAACATCGTCCAATGGTCCAACGAAAACCCCTTCATTTTTAAATAAAAATAGCACACAAACATAATATAATAATAAACATTTCAAAAAAAGTTTTTGCTATTGACAAAGAGAAGTCTAGATGTGCTCATTCTGACAAGAAAGTTGTTCTTGTTTTGACACAATAAAGTTTATAAATGTATTCCTTATGCCTACGAATTGTACACCTTGTTGATTGGAAAGGGCGCAGTGTCTGGTGATACTACCTTTATAGCATTCTCCACATCCAATTGCATTGCAGACCTGAGAACACGTCACTTTGATGAGCAAACCCCAAAAGCACACTTGAGCATCTTCACCATCCTCATGGTCACTGCTGAGCTAATAATTGTATATCTTGTGAGTATGGCTTTATCCATGTCCACCATAGGGACATATTACATTTTATGAAAGTCTAAAGGCCTCATCAGCAACAATAACAAAAGACAAGCTTGGATCTGTCATTCCAGGCACTGGCTTCCTGGAGGGGATCCACAAGCATTTATCATGCAACCTTTGTCCCATTATGGATTCTCTGAATATCCTTGAATCTCTAGCACTCCCATAGGTCACCACATCAATTGAAAGAAAACTTAATGTTGTGTCCACTAGACCAAGAAGTACAATGGAAAATGTTCTTTTTTATATATGAAATATTTTGATCTAGAGTTCACAGGCATTTTCACACATCTGTGATTGCCATCCAGGGAACCAATACAGTTTAGAAATGTAGTTTTCTGCCAGAAATATTCAGCCCCCTTTTACCAAAGCACCTTTGTAGGTTTTGACATGACTAGAGATTGGAAGGCCTGGAAAAAAATAAAAAATTGCGGGAATTTTTTTTTTTCCTCTTAGACCTTAACTGACAGGTACGAGGGTACATTTGTCTGACAAATTTGTTCATCTTGTTTAACCTTTAAATGATTCTTATTAATGTTCTCCACCATCGTAGAATAAGGTTTACAGTCTGGAATATAGTCTGGTCAGTAAATTGTTTTTTCTTTTCCTCCTCTCAGTAAAATGGTGGGACCAACATTTAGAGTTTGGAAACATTTCCAATAGTGCAATTTCTCCTGAGAGCAAAGCTGCAATTAGCAAATATTGTGAGAAGAAAACTTGTTTTCCAAATGCTACAAGGATCACAAAACACATCCTTGCATACCAGAGGTGCCCTAAAGCCATTAAACATACTTTATGGAATTAAATGACGAAGACCTAATGAAATTGCGAGTAGTTTTTTCTTTCAGAGTTCTCATTCCAGAAACACTCTTACTGCTGCTTCTGGATCATCAAAGTGTTTCTTTCCCAGCAGCATTTTCAAGTTAGGAAGTGTTGCAAACCACTGCCTCCCAAAAATACATAATCCCTACATTTATAGATAAAACAACACCTGAAAATCATGAAAAACTTTGTCAAGCTCTTGCAAGAGCAACAAATGCTTCTATATCAGCATTGTCAATAACTAAAAATACATATTGTCAGGAAACTTTAAAATTATTATAAGGGAAATGGGGTGGCTACCTGTTCTCATGTATGGTTCAAATGTTCTTAACATATACAGTCATTGTTATTCCATTTGTAATAAAAAATACCATTTAGAAAGCAAGTTTAGTTTATTTACTGAATAAGCTGTCCTTTTATTTCAAGCATAATACATTTGTATATTCACTGCATTTCACCTTCTCAGTGTAACAAAATGGCTTTCAATTTGTAAAACTACTCCACACTGAATTTTGTTTTTTAATTTTTCCAAAACTCCAGGAATTTTTGTTTTTCTTGTGGCTTGAAAATTTGCAGAAACTTTACAACTCTAGGCATGACAACGTCATGCAGCTCCTCTAACATTGCAAGACATATTTCCCGGACTACCTTGGCCACTGTTGTCACACCGAGAAGAAAGTAATGATGTAACAATGTAAAACTTTATGCAGTCGCCAGGACCCATAAATATTGAACATGTTCAGTAAATTTTAAGAATATATAAATACATAAACATTTTTAGCTATTACACTACAGGTTGCAGTATTTTCACATAGAATGCATTTACTTTACAACATGCCTGAGGGTGACAAGTAAACACTTCTCAGTGGATACACTGTTCCTCATGTTTGCATTCATTCACATTAGTCTTAGCCTCAGAATCTCCAACAGTGCATGGACATGGACATTTTTGTGAAGTTAAGGGACTTCTGTGGAAGGGTGCAAAGGTCTCCATACCGAGTAGAATAAAATCCCTATGTCAGATGTTGTGTGACAGTGCGATTTCTTGTTGTACTGTCTAATGTAGTACTAATTTAGCCCTAGCACAGTATACTGTACATACATGTTTTTATTAATTTTTATTGGTCTGAAATAAAATATACTTTTTATACAATTTATGTAGGCATTCCTCTTTGGTACCAGTAAAGTCCAACTTTTCAGGTCCTTTTATACATATCAGATGTTATGACATCAAAGGATGTGCCCAATAGTGACGGCTGGTTCTCCTATTCTTTTCCAAATGCCTCTGCTGTCTTCTGTTCCTCAACTGGAACAACAGGATAGTTGCATCAATCAAATCATCTACGGGTTCCATGTTCCATATCCACAAAAAAGAAACCTAGAAACAGCAGGTAGCTAACATACCACTCTCAAGAGATAAGAATTGCATTCTGCAAACTAGAATGTTTTTACAGGCATACTTCAGAATATGCACAAGAAATTTTGATGTTCAAACACCAGTATCATGTGCGGGTACCCTTTAACGTCAACAGAGTTTGAATTCATGTTTTTTTATTGACCACTAACCAGCCAAACTTATTCTAATAATGCAGCGCTGCCTCAATTAAATGTGCAAATTGCCTATATTATTGACCAGTCTTAAGTGAACTCACAAATATGTGCTCAAACGATTATCTAATATGTGTAGAGTTCATATACAGTATGCATATATAAATCTTGATTGTTGTGAACTCCAGTCATTATATCCAAAAACACTGCTTTGCTTCACTGTTCTCCAACAGAACACCCTTAAAGGGGTTGTATGGGTTAAAAAAAAAATTTAAATAACAAACATGTTATACTTACCTCCACTGTGCAGTTCATTTTGCACAGAGTGGCCCCGATCCTCCTGTTCTGGGGTCCCTCGGCGGCTGTCTTGGCTCCTCCCCGCAATAGCTAACCCCCCTCTGGGAAGCTCTATCCCGAGGGGGTTAGCTTGCGGGCGCGCTCCCTGTCATACACGCTGCGTCCATAGACAAAGAGTGTATGACTCGGTCCCGCCCCCCGGCGGCGCGGCATTGGATGTGATTGACAGCAGCGCGAGCCAATGGCTGCGCTGCTATCAATCTATCCTATCTATCCAATCAATGGAAGACTCCGTGTAGAAGAGGACTCTGGGGGACGCGCACAGCAGGTGAATGGGCTCAGGTAAGTAAACGGGGGGCTGTCATAGGATGCATTAAGGTGAAAAAACATGAACCTTTACAACCACTTTAATTGTGCACAACGTCACCAGCTGCAATGCCTGCACACCTCAAAATTGAGTTAAATTAACTCAGAAATGGTCTTTCTTTCACTCCGCTATGGTTTCTCTCCTCCACACTAGAATCATTGTTCTCTCGATTCAGTGACCTCACGGGTGATTTCAGAAGGAAACAGATAGTGATCGCTCATGTAAAGATTCCTTCTATACTATCCTTCCTTCACTCCAGGGACTCCGTTCTGCTATTCATCTGACATGCCACTCCGTAGTAACATGCAATCATAAACAAGACTACATAGTGCTCTCTGTATGCTTATTTATTAAAATAGCCCCAATACGGAAAAAAAACGTACAAAATTTGAATTTCCTTTAAAAAATTTGCATATACACAGGATTATTTCTCATGTCTGCTTGCTCACCACTGACATCTTCCCACGGTGGCTGTGTGATATCACGGGCTCGGCTCCTCCCCTCTATACGCGCGTCGCCCCCCATGTTTCTTCAGGAACCTAAATACTGCAAGCAATGTTTGGGTCATTCTAACTAAAAGATTACCATTGCTCATTATTACATCCCATGTCTCTTTACTTCATCAATGCACACTTTACTGCCTTGCAGTTAAATTCCAAGCACGGTTCTTTTAGAGGTGCCAGGAGTCCCTGCCATCTCCAGGGAGAATGGGCAGTTGCATTTGTATTTCCTGCAGTTCCAATATTATGCTATTGTTCCTTTGGGAAAAAACACTTCAAGGTACACAAAAAACGATTCATACTTCCTTTCTTCCTACACAAAATAAGAGGAACTTAAAGGATATAAAAACCATGTTTGGTCTGCAGTGTGTGCTTTGTGCACCCTCCAACTGCCCATGTAACAATCATACTCTTGGTCAACATGCATTTTATTGGTTGGGCAGAGGATCATGCATGTTCAGACCCATATTTGGAAAGTGGGTCTGGATAGCCAAATGAACAGTATGGTCAGCTTAACTGTTAATTGTATTTTGTGTAACATTAAACAGTTAAGCCAGTTATACATGGATTACATTTTAAGCCATGGGGCCCTGGAAAATTATTAGCTGAACATGGATTTCATCCTGTTAGATGGAGCCTCTGTTCAGATATTCAGGCAACTGTGGCTGCCTGAATACAATAGCTGGCAGTGGAGCTTCCTCTATCCATGCTGGTTAGCATGGATGAAGGATTATTTAGATATTCTCTTGTTAAGAGCAATCTATGTGTATATGACTAGCCTTATCTTCAGATCCCAGACCATTTCTCACAGCACTGGGGGAGTTTCCAAACTGCACAATTAGCCAGTACCACCAGGCTTTTTTCTCAGAGTCCACTTGCAACAGGGATTTCTGGGGCTCAGTCGTATTCCTCTGCAGCTAGAAACGTGCTTTCACCTATTGGATTCACTCCTGATCTCAGAAATCCAGTCCTCTCTAACTCTAAGTCCTCTCTGACCTGATAGGCATACTGTCCTCTCTCAGTGTAGCCATCTTTGATTTGCTGTTGCAAACAACTTCCATCCCCCAACTAGCACTAATTTCAGTTTCCAATGACCAGATTCTTGGCTAGCACAGCTGGAGAAAAGGAACACATTTTACCTCATGTTGAGGATGTTTTACTAATGGCTGTCAAATACAGACCATAGAATCTTGATCATAATTTCAGGCACCCACTTTAAAGTGGTTGTAAACCCACTTTGACAACATGCACCTACAGGTAAGCCTAGATTAAGGCTTACCTGTAGGTGCATGAAATATCTCCTTAACCTACACGGTTAAGGAGATATTTGCTGAAAACCCAGCAGCGATGACGTCACATGCATGCGCACTAGCGGGCCGGCATCATTGCCGGTTTTCTGAATGGGATCTTGCCGGCCCGAGCGTGCATGTGTGTGATGTCATCGTCGCTCCGGCCAATCACAGTGCCGGAGCGGCGATACATTGACATCAGTGACAGGACATCAAGGCAAGATGGCGGCGGTGGCGGAGGGGTATGAGGAGGACTTCGGGGGCTTCGATTTCAGGTAAGTGCCACATAATGAGCTAGTATGCTATGCATATTAGCTCATTATGCCTTTCTCTTGCAGGGGTATGTTTAGCTAAAAAATGTGTGGAGGGTTTACTTTCTCTTTAACAACAGTGTTACTCAACTCTGGTAATGCATTGTTTTGTATCTATCAGCCTTTCTCCACTAGAGTCTTTCCATCATCATACAGCACTGGGAATAATAACACAGAATATATAACTTTATGCTTATTGTGATCCTGTTGGGAAGTAAACCCAGCACCCCATCAGTGATCAATACCAAAAACAGGCTTTCAGGTGCCAGATTTTACAATGCTATTGTCATCCCAGAAGAAAATGTCCATTTAAATGCTATAGAATGTAGGTCATAAACATTAAATTCTATAAAATGTAGGTCATGAAAGGGATAATGATTATTTTTGCACCTTTTTTTCTACTTGGCTTTTTAGTGGTAAAATCCTGTTATTGATTTATTGCTAAAGACTCCCTATGCTTAGCATTATGAGTTCACACTTATTGTGCCAATTAAAAAATAAATAGCTTTTCACTCCTACTTATTTTTCTCTTCTTTATTAGAAAATTCCTACTTTCTACGTCTCATATTAGGAAATAAGAGAGGGCTTTTTTCTAACATTAAAATAGAATAACTTTTGGAGACTATCTGTATATTTTAGCGCTGCAGTGAAGCTCAGAGCTAATTTCGGAATCACGGAATAATCACATACAATTCCAAGCAATCAGCTGCCAGTTTTTTCCATAAAGACTTTGCATTAAGTTCTTTTTTAGCAAAAATGAAAAAGTAGAGAATGCATGAATGTCATTTAGATGAACTATAAGCAAAATAGTCATACTCAAGTATATAATTACCATTGCTTGTTCCCTCGTGCTAACTGGCATTTTGAAAACCTGAAAGAATGTAAAGGCATTTTTTATGCATTAGTAACAGTACAGAAATGGTATTATTATTCTTGAACAAACTGTAGCACTGTTGATTTGCCGGAAAGTGCTGTAATAATAAAGCTGATTGAAAACTACTGCAAGCATTCCCAACTATGTGTTATGTTAGACAAGAGTTGCCCATTATTTTTTCATGGTGGGCCATATTAATGGACATAGGCAGCAATAAAGCCTGACAGGTGTTTTAATCCCTCTTCACTCTGTCCAATACCAAAAATAAAAAGTGTTGCCTTTAGTTGTACTTTAACATAATATCTTCCTAAGTAAAATTTTCCAATAATGAAGACACTAAAATAAAACAGATTCATAAAAATATCCTTGTAAGCAAGGAACTAGTTTGGAGCTTCATGGGAGTTGGGAGCTGACTAGAAGAAGGATGATTACCACCCAACTGATTTCCAAGGACAGGCCCAAGACCTAGGACCTTACTTACACCAATGCCCCCCCCCCCCCTTATGCTTTATCCATTGAAATGAATGTAAATGCTTCAAAATGTACTTCAATGCAATCAATGTGCATTGTAAAAAAATATATTTTAGATGCTAAATGGAACCCTTTGCTTATGCTTTGTTTCTGTTCCACATTTATTTTTGTTATTTTTGATTTCCGGTCTGCAGTCAAATTTCACAAGTCTTATGCCGCGTACACACGATCATTATTCACGGCGGTTTAAAAACCGCCGTGAATAATGACATTTTAAACGAGGGAACAGCTTGTTCCCCACACACGGTCATTTTTCTCGTCATTTTTTAAAATGACGAGAAAAACGATCGTCTATGGGCTCCGCGGCAGTGTTTCCCTATGGGAAACACTGCCGCGGAAGAAATGTCAGGAAAAATGACGAGAAAAATTAGAACATGTTCTAATTTTTCTCATCGTGATTAATGCCGTTTTTCCCGTCGGGAAAAACGGCAAAAAGCCCACAGACGATCGTTTTTCTCGTCCAAAGGAAAAAATGACATTTTTCCCGACGGGAAAAATGATCGTGTGTACGCGGCATTATTATTGATAAGTATATATAACAATATGATTGTCTTGTACTGCTTCAGGTACTTACCTATTTGGAGGAATATTGTTTCACTTAATATTTCAACAGTCTGTTCGATAAGTGTTTGGATATCTCTTGTCATTTTGTACTGCAAATCTTTATTTTTTCAATGAAAACGCTTAGTAAAAAAAAAAATTTATATATATTTTTTAAATAAAACACATCCTAACACATTAACGTACACCATGATGCATGTGGATGGTTTAACACATGTGTCAACATGTGTTTTGATGCATTTCTATTGATTTCAATTGATATCAAATCACTAATTTCAATTGAAATCAAAAGTACATGTAAAATGTATAAACGTAAAATATATAAATCCAGTTGTAAGACCTGTTCACACCTATCCATCTAATTTCAAGGCCGCTAAAAAGAACTAGGTCAACAGTAAATGCTGTGCTTTGTGATGATCTGTGACTGGGAAAAAAAAAATATGTCAGTTTTTTTGTGCATTCTGATACATTGGCAGCTCATTCCAATTCAAAAACACAACAGACATTAACCACTTCAATACCCAGCCATAGTAATATGACACCCACAGATGGGATATCCCAATCTGGAGGGGCGTCATATGACGTCCTGGGCTTTGTGGGGGGATATCTGAATGATGCCTGCAGCTAGAGGCATCATTTAGATATCCTTCTCTTCAGCTGGCGATTCTGCGCATGATAAGAATGATCATAGCGGCAGTTCCACCGCTTGATCGTTCTTATAGGCGGCGGGAGGGGACACCCCCCCTCACGCCGACATCCGGTGCTTCTCCGGGCTCTCCCGTGCCATCGGGGGCCTGGAGAATGAATCGTCCGGCGCCGGTGTCTTGTCACATGACGATCATAGAGATGACTGGTGAACAGATGGTCTCCAGTCATATCTATGACCGTCAGAGGCCCGGGCGCGACGTTATGACGTCACGCCCCGGGTTCCCAAAAGTAAACAAGCATGAGATTAGTGAATTTTTTTATCACGATCTCATGCTTTCCAGCCTGGAGGAGAGATGTGGGGTCTTATTGACCCTGCATGTCTCCATAAAGAGGACCTGTCACACACCATTCCTATTACAAGGGATGTTTACATTCCTTGTAATAGGAATAAAAGTGATAGAATTTTTTTTTTTTTAAAGTGTAAAAAAAAAAAAAAAGAAGTAAAATAATAAAAATAATAATAATAAAAAAAAAAAACGCCCCTGTCCCCGGCAGCTCGCACTCAGAAGCGAACGCACACGTAAGTCCTGCCCACATATGTAAACGCCGTTCAAACCATATATGTGAGGTATCGCCGCGTGCGTTAGATCAAGAGCAACATTTCTAGCACTAGACCTACTCTGTAACTGTAAACTGGTAACCTATAAAAAATTTCAAAGCATCGCCTATGGAGATTTTTAAGTACCAAATTCCATGCGTGACATGTTAAGTATCTATTTACTTGATGTAACATCATCTTTCATATTTAAGAAAAAAAAATGGGCTAACTTTACTGTTTTTTTTATTTTTTTATTCATGAAACCATTTTTTTTTCCAAAAAAAAGGCGTTTGAAAAATTATTGCGCAAATACCATGCAAGAAAAAAGTTGCAATGACCGTAATTTTATTCCCTAGGGTGTCTGCTTTAAAAAAATATATATATAATGTTTGGGGTTCTGAGTAATTTTCGAGCAAAAGAATGATGTATTGTACATTTAGGAGAGAAGTGCCAGAATAGGCCCAGTATGGAAGTGGTATAAAAAGCCCTGTATTGAAGTGGTTAATGTACATTAACACAATGCACCAAAACATTGTGTAAACAAGCATCTCCCCGCTCTGACTAGTGACAATGACAATGATCTCGGCTCCGTGTACTCGGAGCGGAGATCAGTGTCATGTGACACAGAGCCCAACCCTCCCTCAGTTAGAAACACAATGCAGGGAACACTTAACCCCTACAGCGCCACCTAGTGGTTAACCCCTTCACTGCCATTGTCATTTTCACAGTAACCAGTGCATTTTTATAGCACTGATCGCTGTGAAAATGACAATGGTCCCAAAAATGTGTCAAAAGTGTCCGATGTGTCCGCCATAATGTCGCAGTCACACAAAAAATCACTGATCACTGCCATTACTAGTAATTAAAATTATAATTAATAAAAATGCCATGAAACTATCCCCTATTTTGTAAACGCTATAACTTTTGCGCAAACCAATCAATAAGTGCGGAATGCGATATTTTTTTACCAAAAATATGTAGAAGAATACGTATCGGCCTAAACTGAGGAAAAAATATGTTTTTTATATATTTTTTGGGGATATTTATTATAGCAAAAAGTAAAAAATATTTAATTTTTTAAAAAATTGACACTCTATTTTTGTTTATAGCGCAAAAAATAAAAACTGCAGAGGTGATCAAATACCACCAAAAGAAAGCTCTATTTGTGGGAAAAAAGGACGTCAATTTTGTTTGGGAGCCACGTCGCACGACCGCGCAATTGTCAGTTAAAGCGACGCAGTGCTGAATCGCAAAAAGGGGCCTGGTCTTTAACCAGCCAAAATGGTCCGGGGCTTAAGTGGTTAAACTGAAATCTCAAACAATGTCTTCAGCTTTTCCATCTTTGTTCTGTGTACTACAAAACAGTTCCTCCCTATATAATTAAATTGAGAAAAAGGGGAGCCTTAATCAGGACAGCAGCCTAGAGTGACAACACTGCTAAGAATTGTCACTCTAGGACAGGAAGTATATGAGGGACCCAAGAAGAGGAGGATTAGGGCTGCTCTGTGCAAAACTATTGCAAAGCTTTTATTGTAATAAAGGAACAGTACATGGTTAAGGACATACCATAGATCATAGGCGTGCGCACAGGGTGTGCTGGGTGTGCCCAGGCACACCCTAATCACCCTGTGCAGCACAGATTCCCCCTACTGTCCTGGCTCCCCCCTCCTTCCCTCTGCAGCACTAACGGCTTCCCTCCTTTCCTCTCCTGCCGGCTGTTGCTGCGGGGATGTTTTAGGATGAGTGAGGCAAGGGGCTGGTAAAATATGTATTTATTAGCCCCTTCCCTTTCTGAATGAACATGGTGAGTGATCGGTAGTGTGTGTTTGAGCTTTGGGGTGCACACCCTAATGCAAAAGGCTGCACACACCTATGCCCTAGATACATTGGTCCACAGTGAAAGGTACATATTAGCGCATCATATACACCCTTTTGTATGTGGAAACATCTGCCTTTTCAGATGTAGCCATGAGAATTAGATAGAAAGGGTTCTAGCATGGATAAAGGTTAACATGTATGGAACAAACACAGACTCATTTCTGTGATAATGAAAAACTGGAGAAAAGAGAAATAGTAATGCTGATTAATTGAATGGTCGGGAGAGCATTTCCATTCTATGAGTGTTCTGCATTCGTCTGGCAAAGACTCAATGCAATACTAATACAGGTTTTATGACATGTCACTAAGAGTAAAGAGGGAATGTGGAAAGTTTTTTATAGTGTACACCGACTGTTGAGTAGTGGAGGGGCACATTCACTTTTTAACCCAATCCTGTCTGGCTCTTAGGTGCATAAAACTCCTTTAAGGGTTGTTTCTGTCTAAAGCCTCATACACACGATCGGATTTCCATCAGACAAATCCGTGGAATTTTGTGCGAAGGGCATTGGCCATGAACTTGGTACGCATACAGACGGCAGAACTTTTTAAGCCAACATACACAAAACTACGTGGTTTTTCAGCTCTTTAGCGCCACTCTTTGGGCAACTTCCGCTGATGTTGTGCTACGGTTAGCATTGGTTCGGAGCATGTGTGTTTGTACTTTGGATTTTTTCCGACGGACTTGTGTACACACGATCGGATAATCCGACAAGACACATTTGTTGTCGGACAGTTTTAAAGCATGCTATAAAACATTTGTTGTCAGAAAATTCGACAACAATTGGAGCATACAAACGGTCGGATTTTCCGACAAAACCCTGCCATAACACATTTGTTGTCGGAAAGTCCAATCATGTGTACGAGGCTTAAGTTACAATGGAGATATTTCCTTTCAATTCCTGTCCCAGAGACACAACGGAAAGTAGGAGGAAATCTCTCCTAAGTTATTACTGGAACTGATGCCCTATTGGAAAATATATTTGAACTCTAAAGGGTTGATTTACTAAAAGCAAATAGGATGTTAATTTTGCAAAGGACGTTGCACTTTGCAAAAGAATTTTACCCAATGAATATGGTGCAATTTATTGGTACAAAGAATACCCAATCACATGCAAAGAAAAAAAAAAGCATTTTTGCTTGCACATTATAGAATTATGGAAGCCAGTAGAGCTTATCTTCATTCACTAAGCTTTGGGGAAAATTCCCTTTCAAAATGAACAGAACATTTGCCTGTTTGCTTTTTATTTATTTATTTTGCTCTGACACCCACTGTTAAGCAATCCTGACAAGCCACTAGAATGTGATGGTAGATAGAATAAGGTCCCAAAATGGAATCACTGTGTGGTCAGCACTAGAGTTGAGCGGACACCTAGATGTTCGGGTTCGACGGGTTCGGCCGAACTTCGGAAAAAAGTTCGGGTTCGGGACCGAACTTTAACCCGAACCCGGACCCGAACCCGAACCCCATTGAAGTCAATGGGGACCCGGACTTCTAAGGACTAAAAAGGCTCTAAAAAAGTAATGGAAAGGGCTAGAGGGCTGCAAATGGCAGCAAAATGTTGTTAAGAGCATGGCAAGTGCTCTGCAAACAAATGTGGATAGGGAAATAACTTAAAATAACATAAAAAAAATAAAAATAAAAAATAATAATCTTGACCTAGGAGGACGAGGTCCATATGGAGTAGGAGGTTGAGGTGGCGGTGGATGTGGCTGTGTAGGTGGAAGCGGCGGTGGAGGAGGACGAGGTAGCCAACACTGATTCAAAAATACAACAATGGCTGGGTAAGACCGGTGATGTGTCGAATTCTGTCCCCCGTCAAATAGTGTCCACCCTGTACTGCGCTTGCTCAGTATGGAGGACAAGGGGATTTCTAAAATCTCCCAAGACGAACGGCGCCTGCGTGGTGAGTTCAGGTGAAGGCCACACCATCAGTGGTTCAAGCCGAGCCAAGTGAGGCCGTGCCCGAAGCGTGGCGATCGAACCGAGCCCGTGAGGGGCCCTGTTACTATGTGCTACCATATGTCCACTTGGATGGTGGGGCTTGAACCTGCACTCACAGCGCAGGCGCCGTTCATCTTCTGAGATTTTGTGAATCTCCTTGTCCTCTGTACTGCGCAAGCGCTGCGCCTTCGCAGTATGGGCCGGACACAATCTGATGGCCGGACAGTTTTTGTCACAACACCGGTATACATGTCTATTCTGCACAAGGTACGGACAAGTCCTGTGGGATCCATGCCTGGTTCGTTTTAATGAACGTGAGCTTGTCCACATTGGGCTCTGGACAGGCGGCTGCGCTTGTCTGTGATAACGCCCCCTGCCGTGCTAAATACACGTTCAGATAATACACTGGCTGCAGGGCAGGCCAGCACCTCCAAGGCATAAAGGGCAAGCTCAGGCCATGTGCCCAATTTGGAGACCCAGAAGTTAAAGGGGGCAGACCCGTCATCCAGTACGTGTAGGCCTGTGGACACATACTGCTCAACCATGTTGGTGAAATGCTGCCTCCTGCTAAGACGTTCCATCTCAGCTGGTGGTGCTGGTTGTTGTGGCGTGCTGACAAAGCTTTTCCACATTTCAGCCATGCTAACCCTGCCTTCTGAGGTGCTGCCGGTGCCCCGGCTGCGTTGGCGACCTCTTCCTCCTCCTCTGCCTTCGCCTTGTGCTTCCACCGTACGCCCGCTGTCAGGTGGGAATGCCACCAGCAGCGCGTCTACCAGCGTGCGCTTGTACTCGCGCATCTTACGATCCCGCTCCAGTGAGGGAATTAAGGACGGTACGTTGTCCTTGTAACGGGGATCCAGCAGGGTGGCCACCCAGTAATCAGCACCAGTTAAAATGTGGGCAACTTGGCGGTCATTGCGGAAACACTGCAGCATGTAATCGCTCATGTGTGCCAGGCTGCCCAGAGGCAAAGAAAAGCTGTCCTCTGTGGGAGGTGTATCGTCTGTGTCCTCTGTATCCCCCCAGCCATTCACCAGTGATGGCCACGAGCTGGTCTGGGTGCCACCCTGCTGTGAAAATGGCTCCTCCTCCTCCTCCTCCATCTCCTCCTCCACCTCGTCATCCTCCAGAACTGTGCCCTTTCTGCCGGACAATTGTGTACCTGGCGTTTGTTGGTGCAGGAACCCACCCTCGTAGCCACTTGTGAAAGACTGCCCTGAAAGCCTTTGAAATGATCCCGCTTCCTCCTCCTCCTCCTCATCCTCCTGTACCACATCCTCTTCCATCATCGCCCGAAGCGTTTTTTCAAGGAGGCATAGAACTGGGATAGTAACGCTAAGAACGGCGTCATTGGCACTGGACATGTTGGTGGAGTACTCGAAACAGCGCAACAAGGCACACAGGTCTCGCATGGAGGCCCAGTTATTGGTGGTGAAGTGGTGCTGTTCCGCAGAGCGACTCACGCGTGATTGCTGCAGCTGAAACTCCACTATCGCCTGCTGCTGCTCGCACAGTCTGGCTAGCATGTGCAAGGTGGAGTTCCACCTTGTGGGCACGTCACATATGAGGCGGTGAGCGGGAAGGCCAAAGTTACACTGCAGTGCTGACAGGCGAGCAGCAGCAGGGTGAGAACGCCGAAAGTGCGCACACACAGCCCGCACTTTCTGCAGCAGCTCTGGCATATTGGGGTAATTTTTAAGGAACCTCTGGACCACCAAGTTCAGCACATGCGCCAGGCAAGGGATGTGCGTCAAACCGGCTAGGCCCAGAGCTGCTACGAGATTTCGCCCATTATCGCACACCACCAGGCCGGGCTTGAGGCTCACTGACAGCAACCACTCATCAGTCTGTTGTTCCATGTCCCTCCACAACTCCTGCGCGGTGTGGGGTTTTTCCCCCAAACAGGAAAGTTTTAAAACTGCCTGCTGTCGTTTACCCCTGGCTGTGCTGAAGTTGGTGGTGAAGGTGTTACGCTGACCGGATGAGGAGGCGGTAGAGGATGAGGAAGCGGAGTAGGAGGAGTTAGCAACAGGAGGCAAACTGAAGCGCCCTGCAATCCTCGGTGGTGGAAGGACATGCGCCAAACTGCTATCTGCCTCAGGCCCAGCCGCCACTGCATTTACCCAGTGTGCTGTTAGGGAGATATAACGTCCCTGACCGTGCTTACTGGTCCACGCATCCGTAGTTAGGTGGACCTTGCCACAGATGGCGTTGCGCAGTGCACACCTGATTTTGTCCCCCACTTGGTTGTGCAGGGAAGGGATGGCTCGCCTGGAAAAGTGGGCACGACGTACTGTGGGACAGCCAATGCCATCAGGCTTTTAAAACTCTGCGTCTCCACCAGACGGAATGACAGCATTTCAAAGGCCAGGAGTTTTGAAATGCTGGCATTCAGGGCCAGGGATCGCGGGTGGCTAGGGGGGTACTTCCTCTTCCGCTCCAATGTTTGGGAGATAGAGAGCTGAACGCTTCCATGGGACATTGTGGAGATGGTTGGTGACCCAGGTGGTAGTGTTGCTGGCAGATCCTCTGTTTGCGGGGTGGCAGGTGCCACTGTCACTACAGAGGTGGATGAAGAGGCTGAGACTGCAGCAGAAGAGGAAGCAGGAGGAGCCAGAGACCTTTCTTGGTTTTTGAGGTGTCTACTCCACTGCAGCTCGTGCTTTGCACTTAGATGCCTGGTCATGCAGGTTGTGCTCAGGTTGAGAACGTTTATGCCTCGCTTCAGCCTCTGATTGCACAGCCTGCAAACCACTCGTGTCTTGTCATCAGCACATTGTGTGAAGAACTGCCACGCTGGGGAACTCCTTGGACCTGGCTTTGGTGTGCTCGGTCCCTTGCTGCGTTGGGCAGTAGCAGACATACTGTCTAGCTGACAGACGCTCCGCTTTTGCACCCTGCTCCCTCTTCTGCTGTGCTGGTGGCTCTGTGCGACCACCGCCTCTTCCTCCAAACTACACTGGTCACCTGCATAACGTTCATTCCATGTGGGGTCGAGGACCTCATCGTCCTCCACATCATCTTCCACCCAGTCTTCACCCCTGCCCTCCTTGTCTGTCTGCACAATTGCGAAAGCAGCAGCAGTTGGCACCTGTGTTTTGTCATCATCCGAGACGTACTGCGATGGTCCTCCCATGTACTCATCATGAAACATAAGTGGTTGGGCATCGGTGCACTCAATCTCTTCCACTTCTGGGGCAGGGCTAGGTGGATGGCCCTGGGAAACCCTGCTAACAGAGTCATCGAAAAGCAGAAGAGACTGCTGCATGATTTGGGGCTCAGACTGCTTGGCTGATTTGCAAGGGGGTGAGGTGAAAGACTGATGGACATGGGTTTCAGGTGCCAACTCTGTTCTTTCATCAGAAGAGTGGGTGGGAGACAATTTGAAGGAACCCGAGGCACTGTCAGCAACCCAATCTACTATCGCCTGTACTTGTCCTGGCCTAAACATTCGTACAGCCTCATTAGGCGCGACAAAATACTGCCGCAGGCTCGGTCGCCTACTCGCACCTGAGGAAGGTGTTTCACTTGTGCGTGTATCTGGCACAGATCCACCACGTCCTCTCCCTGCAACAGGAGCTCCACCAGCAGCACCACGACCGGGGCCACCACGTCCCTTTAACCTTCTCCTCATTTTTCCAAATTTAGGATCTTGCCCTAAATGGGTGTTTTTGGAAGAGCAGAACACACCCACAGTACGTAACTGCTGAATCGCACAGCTACAGAACTGCAGAAAATGCTATTCAAAAAAAATGTTGTTTTTTTAGTATAGCACAGTAGGAGAAAACTATATAGAAATTGTTTATTTCACACACCTCCAAATATGTATAACACACTGCAAACTATTTTTTGTGCCCCTAAACGGCATTTTTTGGAAGAGCAGAACACACCCACAGTACGTAACCGCTGAATCGCACAGCTACAGAACTGCAGAAAATGCTATTCAAAAAAAATGTTGTTTTTTTAGTATAGCACAGTAGGAGAAAACTATATAGAAATTGTTTATTTCACACACCTCCAAATATGTATAACACACTGAAAACTATTTTTTGTGCCCCTAAACAGCGTTTTTTGGAAGAGCAGAACACACCCACAGTACGTAACCGCTGAATCGCACAGCTACAGAACTGCAGAAAATGCTAATCAAAAAAAATGTTGTTTTTTTAGTATAGCACAGTAGGAGAAAACTATATAGAAATTGTTTATTTCACACACCTCCAAATATGTATAACACACTGCAAACTATTTTTTGTGCCCCTAAACGGCATTTTTTGGAAGAGCAGAACACACCCACAGTACGTAACCGCTGAATCGCACAGCTACAGAACTGCAGAAAATGCTATTCAAAAAAAATGTTTTTTTTTTAGTATAGCACAGTAGGAGAAAACTATATAGAAATTGTTTATTTCACACACCTCCAAATATGTATAACACACTGAAAACTATTTTTGTGCCCCTAAACGGCGTTTTTTGGAAGAGCAGAACACACCCACAGTACGTAACCGCTGAATCGCACAGCTACAGAACTGCAGAAAATGCTATTCAAAAAAAATGTTGTTTTTTTAGTATAGCACAGTAGGAGAAAACTATATAGAAATTGTTTATTTCACACACCTCCAAATATGTATAACACACTGCAAACTATTTTTTGTGCCCCTGAACGGCATTTTTTGGAAGAGCAGAACACACCCACAGTACGTAACCGCTGAATCGCACAGCTACAGAACTGCAGAAAATGCTATTCAAAAAAAATGTTGTTTTTTTAGTATAGCACAGTAGGAGAAAACTATATAGAAATTGTTTATTTCACACACCTCCAAATATGTATAACACACTGAAAACTATTTTTTGTGCCCCTAAACGGCGTTTTTTGGAAGAGCAGAACACACCCACAGTACGTAACTGCTGAATCGCACAGCTACAGAACTGCAGAAAATGCTATTAAAAAAAAATGTTGTTTTTTTAGTATAGCACAGTAGGAGAAAACTATATAGAAATTGTTTATTTCACACACCTCCAAATATGTATAACACACAGAAAACTATTTTTTGTGCCCCTAAACAGCCTTTTTTGGAAGAGCAGAACACACCCACAGTACGTAACCGCTGAATCGCACAGCTACAGAACTGCAGAAAATGCTATTCAAAAAAAATGTTGTTTTTTTAGTATAGCACAGTAGGAGAAAACTATATAGAAATTGTTTATTTCACACACCTCCAAATATGTATAACACACTGCAAACTATTTTTTGTGCCCCTAAACTGCGTTTTTTGGAAGAGCAGAACACACCCACAGTACGTAACCGCTGAATCGCACAGCTACAGAACTGCAGAAAATGCTATTCAAAAAAAATGTTGTTTTTTTAGTATAGCACAGTAGGAGAAAACTATATAGAAATTGTTTATTTCACACACCTCCAAATATGTATAACACACTGCAAACTATTTTTTGTGCCCCTGAACGGCATTTTTTGGAAGAGCAGAACACACCCACAGTACGTAACCGCTGAATCGCACAGCTACAGAACTGCAGAAAATGCTATTCAAAAAAAATGTTGTTTTTTTAGTATAGCACAGTAGGAGAAAACTATATAGAAATTGTTTATTTCACACACCTCCAAATATGTATAACACACTGCAAACTATTTTTTGTGCCCCTAAACGGCGTTTTTTGGAAGAGCAGAACACACCCACAGTACGTAACCGCTGAATCGCACAGCTACAGAACTGCAGAAAATGCTATTCAAAAAAAATGTTGTTTTTTTAGTATAGCACAGTAGGAGAAAACTATATAGAAATTGTTTATTTCACACACCTCCAAATATGTATAACACACTGAAAACTATTTTTTGTGCCCCTAAACAGCCTTTTTTGGAAGAGCAGAACACACCCACAGTACGTAACCGCTGAATCGCACAGCTACAGAACTGCAGAAAATGCTATTCAAAAAAAATGTTGTTTTTTTAGTATAGCACAGTAGGAGAAAACTATATAGAAATTGTTTATTTCACACACCTCCAAATATGTATAACACACTGCAAACTATTTTTTGTGCCCCTAAACGGCGTTTTTTGGAAGAGCAGAACACACCCACAGTACGTAACCGCTGAATCGCACAGCTACAGAACTGCAGAAAATGCTATTCAAAAAAAATTTTGTTTTTTTAGTATAGCACAGTAGGAGAAAACTATATAGAAATTGTTTATTTCACACACCTCCAAATATGTATAACACACTGCAAACTATTTTTTTTTTTTTCACAAATTTTTTATTGAAAGTTTTCATGAGTAATACAAACGAAACCATAAAGCACAAAACCAGGATACAGATACATGTTCCAACTAGAAGGAGGCATAGACTTTAAAGTTTGAGAGAGTAGAAACCCACAGATGACGCCTCTACGGGTTGCCAATATAATGGCCACATAAAGAAAAAATTTAAAGTAGTAAGGCACAGACTTTTAAAGAGGGTATACTGCAGTGTATAACAGGCCTGCCTGACTCACGTTGGAATGCAATACTTCATAGGAAAGTATTCAATATGGCCTTTGTAAATACTATAAAACAAACACGGATACTTCAACATCTTTCCATAAAATAAAAATAAATAGGAGAAGAGAAAAAAAAAAAGGGGAAGAGAGAGAAGAGAAGGGGGAAAGGGGAAAGGCCAGAGTGGAGAGGAAAGGGGGAAAAAAAGGGGGGGTGAGGGGGGCCCTATCAGGAGAATGAATGAAGAGGGGGTGGGGTCACCACCAGCAACCCCCCCCCCAGTAGACCCCAAATGTTGTGAAAGTTATCGCTGCCCTTAGTGCACCGTTCAAGGGTTATCCCGGGAAAAGTCCTGAAAGCGCTGCGAATTTCGGTATTCAAGCCAGGGTGCCCATGTCGCGGAAAAGTATGCTATTCTGTCCTGTGTGGTGTAGATCAGCTCCTCCATCGCTGCAATCCGATCAACCCGCGCCACCCATTCCTTTATGGAAGGGGGTGACTTGGATCTCCAGTGGACCGGTAAACACAGTCTGGCGGCATTTAACATATGCAAAGCTATTGATCTATAGTATGTTTTAGGGGGAATTTTAGAGAGGTGAAGGAGGTATTGCGCCGGCGAAAATTCCAAAGGAAGCGAGGATATCTCAGTCGCCGCCTCATGCACCTTACGCCAATACGGCTGAATCACTGGGCACGTCCACCATATATGGAGGAGCGTGCCCAGCCCCTGTTCGCACCTCCAGCACTGGTCTGAGACTGTCGGGATAAATTTGTGAAGTGTTTCCGGGGTTCTGTACCACCTTGTTTTAATTTTGTAGCCGTTCTCTTGAGTATGGACATTTAAGGAGCCCTTGTGAAAATACAAATGTACTTGATCCCAGGCAGTGTCATCAATCACCATGTCTAGCTCCGTCTCCCAAAAGGCATGCTCTGATCTCAGGGAGGCATATGGCTCACCAAACATTGTGGCATAAAGAACTGAAATGAGATGACTCTGGGGAGAAGAGCGAGAACACAGCGATTCCAGAACAGTAGGAGCTTTTGCAAAGCCGTCTCTATTCGTAGAGCTGTCCAGGAAGTGTTTCAATTGGATATAGGCCCAAAAGGGGAAAGTCTTTGTGTTGGACAGTAATGCAAGTTCATCTCGCCGGAGAAACCTTCCCCTGGAAAATAAGTGTTTGGCCTGCATTTCTGTGTAAGGCCATTCTTCTGCCAGAAAGGCCCCTTCCATGCCAGGAGGGAAGTCTGGATTGCCCTTGATTGGCGTGATCGCGCAGTATGTGGTTGAAAGCGAGTGTACTTTGCATGCTCTATCGAAGGCTTGCAGGGTTGCTCCAATAAGAGGATGAGAATGGATAATAGCCGGTATGTTTTTCTTTGAAAACCAGGGGATGGAGCGGAGTTCAGCACCCGAAATCAGTTTTTCCAGCAACACCCAACCCTTGCAGTTAGTATGCAACCTCCAGTCCACTACCCGGGCCAGGTGGACTGCCCAGTAGTACCTCTGCAGGTCTGGAAGTCCAATTCCACCTCCCGACTTTGGTAATACAAGCTTTGCCCACCCCACTCGCGCCACCTTTGCTCCCCATATAAAGACTCTACACATGCGTTTGTAAGCTGTAAAGAAAGAGGGCGGCAATCGAATTGGGATAGTCTGTAATTTGTACAGTAAGCGGGGGAGCACTGTCATCTTTAGAATAGAGGCCCGTCCAAACCAGGAGATGGTGGGGGCCTCCCACCTGTGCAGATCCTGCTGTATAAGTTTCAATTCTGACAGAAAGTTCCTATCATACAGCTCTTTAAGTTTGCTAGGGAGTTGGATACCTAAATAAGTGATAGCGTCCGTTTTCCAGCGGAATGGAAAGTTCACCTGACATAGCTGTACTAGTTTAGGGGACAAAGAGACATTTAGCGCGTAGGATTTTGAGTAATTAATCTTCAGATTCGAAATAGTCTTGAACTGGTCTAATACTGGCAATAAATTGGGCAGGGACGTCAAGGGAGATGAAAGAAAGAGCAAAATATCATCCGCAAAGGCGGCAATCTTGTATTCCCGTTGATGTACCTCTATACCCTTAATGCTTGGATTTGCACGGATGCAGCGGAGGAGGGGCTCCAAGGTAAGGATATACAGTAAGGGAGAGAGAGGACATCCCTGTCTGGTCCCATTGTGGATGGGGAAGGCGCCCGACAGGTGACCGTTAACCCGGACCCTAGCTCTGGGGTTGGCGTAGAGCGCTCCAATAAAAGCACGCATGCCCCTTCCCAGGCCCAGGGCTTCCAGAACCGCGCTCATGTAGTCCCAGGCCACCCTGTCGAACGCCTTCTCCGCATCCATGGCCAAGAAGCAACCCTCCTTGTTGGTTGAAGTAAGCCAGTGATGTAAATTGAGGGCCTTAATAGTGTTGTCTCTGGCTTCTCTTCCAGGGACAAAACCAACCTGATCCAGTCCAACCCAGGCGGGTACGTGATAGGACAAACGGGGGGCCAAGATCTTGGCGAACAGTTTGACATCTGCGTTCAAAAGGGAAATGGGTCGGTAGTTGGCCACATCAGTAGGGTCTTTGTTTTCCTTAGGGATCACTGTTATATAAGCCTCTAACAGGCTATCCAAGGCACAAGGGGAGTGGGAGAGGGTGTTGAAGGCCTTAAGAAACCCCGGCGCCAGGAGATCAGGAAAACTCTTGTAGTATTGTGCCGAGAAGCCATCTGGCCCTGGGCTTTTGCCGGGCTTCGTAGCCTTCAAGGCCTCCCCCCACTCCTCCTCCGACAATGGAGCCTCTAAGGCTTGCCAGTCCTCAGTGGACAGTGCCCGGGGGCTGTACTTGCCTAGGAAATCCCTTATGAGGTCAGAGCGCGCGTTCGCCGATATGGATCTGTGTTCATGTGATTCAAGATTATATAAATTGCTATAAAATGAGAGAAACTGCCCAGCGATGTCCTCATTTCTGGAGTGGGTTACACCACCTGTGTCTACAACATGGTGAACAGTGGAAGCGAATGTGCGCCTCTGTGTAAACCTCGCCAATAACCTTCCAGGTTTGTTACCCTGTTCGTAAAATAGTTTCTGAGATAACACCTGCCTCTTTCTCGCCCGTTTAAGCAGTTCCTCTAAGAGTATCGCCCGTGTATCAGCTAATTCCTTAGCTACCCTCACTGCTAGCGAGCGTTTGTGCTGTGCTTCCAATGAGGCTATCTTCCTAGAAAGTTCTCGAACAGTGAATTGGTGCTCTTTTTTTTTCCTGGCTGCAATAGCTAGCAGATGCCCCCGCACAACACATTTATGTGCTTCCCATTGGGTCATGGGGGACACGTCTGGCGTGTCATTGTGTTGAAAGTATTCTTTAATGATTTGGGTGATAGTAGCCAAGTCTCCCGGGTCAGTGAGAAGAGAAGCATCCAGCCTCCAAGTCCTGGTAGTCATCTCCCTTTGTGGGAACTGTAAAGTCAGTGTGATCGGGTGGTGGTCAGAGATTAACATACTCTCTATGGTCGCAGCCTGCAGGAAGGTCAAATCCGTCTGGCGTAGAAATATATAGTCTAACCTTGAGTAGCGGTTGTGTGGAGGTGAGAAAAACGTGTAATCCTTCCCCTGGGGATATAACATTCTCCAGGTGTCATGAAGCGCTAGGGAGGCTAAGGCAAGCTTTGCCTGGCGTAAAGCAGCAAATGGGATTGAGGAGGTACCTGTGGAGGTATCGAGGAGCGGATCCAAGGCCATATTGAAGTCCCCCCCCAGTATCAAAAGACCTGCCTGAAACGTGGTGAGCTGCAAAAGGACCTCTTTTAGGAAGGATACCTGTCTGGAGTTGGGGCAATAGATGTTCGCAAAAGTCACCGGCCTATTTTTCCATGTCCCTTTTAGGAAGAGAAATCTGCCTTCTGGGTCACGGACTTGGTCAGTAAGGTGGAATGGGAATGATTTAGCAAGTACTATTGAGACCCCCTTGGTTTTGGAGTCGGGACAGGTCGCATGATAGACCTCCGGGAATCGACTATTAGATAAGCGAGGGGTGGAGCCTGATTTAAAGTGGGTTTCTTGCAGGAATATCACTTGAGCTCTGTGGCGGTACGCCTCAGCAAGAATACTACTGCGCTTCTCCGGGATATTGAGACCTTTAGCATTCAGGGAATAGACCTTGAGAGATAGAGGAGCTGATGATTGCACCACAGTAGGCATGGTCAGTGACCAGGAGTGCTTGTCAATATCACCCCCAAATTTCCAAGGAAGGGGATCTGAAAAAGAGGGGAGAGGGGTAGGGAAAAGAGAACAGGGGAAGAAAAGGCAGAAAAAGAGAAAGAGAGAGAGAGAGAGAGAGAAAAAAAAAAAAGTCAAGCCCACACCGGGAAGTCACTCAGAGTTTACTAACAACCCAAGAGAGGCTTAACACCTGAGCGAGTGAGCCACCTCCTAGGTGGGGATCGTGAAGGAAGTGCCAGAGGTAATACCAGTCCAGCTGAGTCACCTAGTAGGGGAAGGGGTGTAAAACAGAAAAAGAAAGAGGCTATTCCGGCAGTTTTCAAGGGGGATACCTGCCTCCTTGAGGTGGGAAAGAGACCTAGCACCTAAACCAAAAACAAACACCAAATATACATAGATCCTACCATCCAGAGTCCCAAGAGAGAGAGGATGGACAGTAATGAGCAGCCCCAGCCCCGCCGGACAGAGCGCCACCGCACAAGCCCCCCCACAATAGGTGAGAAGGGCCTGCGGCGGTATCCCTCCCCCCAGCAAACCAGGGGGTCATGACGGGTCAAGAGTAGCACCCTATAATATCATGTAGCTTTGCATTGTAGAACCACTTACAGCAAAACAGAGTAAACAAAAGAGTTAACAGTGCAAATCAAGAACGTCTATCATTATAACATTTTAACATTTCCTCTACCTCCATTTTGGCTGACTAGAAATGTCAGAGTCCCCGGGCCCAGGACCACCAAAATCCATGATGGATCCCAGGATCGGGGGCCCCGACCGCCCGCAAACATTAAGAATATATTATAAGCCCTGCAGCAACTAGCATAAGGAAGGATATAGAGCCCTATACCTCTGTATTATATAAGAGCCCTTACGGCCTAAAAGGGCCAGCGTAGACAGGGTAAGGGTCTCCCCTTACTCCGGGATCACGGTGATGCCCTTCCCCACCATCCCCAGGGCAACGTCCAAGCTGTCACAGTGATGCATCAGGCGATAAAATTATATACGTCATTAAACATGAAATAAACAGTGCAGCCTTAATAAGCTATGCTTTTCCCCTATCCCTAGTGCCCATGAAAGTATTATTCTATAAGAGCCTCTGAGCAATCAGCTTATGACCTGAGCAAACAAACTGGCAAGTCCAAGCCCCCACCCCCCACCCCATCCCTCAAAACAACCAAAAAAAATATATAAATAAAAAATAAATAAAAGGGAGGGGGGAAGGGGTGAGTAGCTATGGGGTGACACCAAGAGCAAAGTTTCCATAGCTGCCGCTATTGACAGAAAAAAAAAAAAAACTGGAGAAAGGGCAGGGGATCATCAATCTTGTCATGCAGCCGCTGTCCGCAGTTAGCCTAGAGAGTCAGTGTGGCAAGGGAGGGGAAGAGCCCGCATCTTCCCAAAGCTCGACTGCCCCCTTGAATGGGTGAGTTCTTTCAGTAAATGGATCAGCACCGGGAACGGCTCAAAACTGGTAAGAGTTCTGTAGAAGCGATAGCATACCTCTGCGTAGAACCGGTTCGAGGATCCTTGATAAAATCACCAGATACAGTCCTTGGCAATAGTACCACATGAACAAGTTTGCGCCAGATCCCAGGGTAAAGAAGGGAGATAACTCCTGTCATTAGCAACTTGAAATAGTGGGCAGCTGAGCAATCCAGAAAAGGTCAGAGCAGGTGTCAGGAACCCCACAAATCATCATCAGTCAATTGCCAGGTGTAGGTAATACGCATGAAGGTATAACTCAGCTTACCTTACAGGTTATGATGTGGGGCGTACATAGGGACAGATGATGGTGAAGGCACAGCTCATCAGCTCAAGTCCTGCAAACTCAGTGATCAGTTTTGCGCCTGGCAGATGATGGGGAGACGCGTGGGCTTTCATCGGTTTCCATATCTCCACGACGGCTCTGTGGTGAGGCAGTCGAGGGTCTGCAGCGGCGTTGTCTGCTTCTCTGCGACCTTGGAGTGTCCCCAGGCCGGGTAGAGATCCAGGGTTCAGGCTGCAAAAAGACTCCATACCAATCTGGAACTGGGACCACCGGGATGCCTAGAGTATCACAAAAAGGCCGCAAGTCCACCGGGGTCCTCAGTTGTGCCGTGCGGTTGCCATTTGTCGCTTGAAGGCAGAATGGGAACTTCCAATGATAGGGAATGTGCCTCTCTCGTAGGGCCTGTAGGAGGGGACGGAGATCCCTCCTATGTTGTAAGGTAATGGCTGATAAGTCCTGGAATAGTTGGATTCGTGACCCCTCATGTTCCAGGTGAGCATGATTGCGGGCCAGGCGCAGGATTTCTTCCTTCTGGGTAAAGCTGACCAGGCAGCATACAGCATCCCTGGGCGGATCAGTGTCCCTACCTCTTGGCCTCAGTGCCCTGTGGCACCTCTCCATCTCGACAGGTGCATCTGGTGGTCTACCGAGGAGGGTGTTGAATATAGCCCAGACCACTGCCTGCAACTGGGGGCCCTCAACAGACTCTGGAATTCCTCTGACACGGAGGTTACACCTATGGCCCCTGTTGTCCAGGTCCTCCATATGTCTGTGCATGTCCATGAGATGTTGTCCATGCACACTGACTGCCTGCTGTACTTGTTGTATGGCCGCGCCATGTGTCATGGCCGCCGACTCTACATGCTCCACACGTGAGGCCACTGCCTTGATCTCCGTCTTCAAGTCTGCAATAGCTGCCGTTAGCGTGTTCTTGATGTCCAGGGCTACACTCTGGAGGTCCGCCAGGCATAAGAAGGGAGAGGTGCGTGAGGAGGACGGCCCCATCAGAGAGGCTGCGGGGGTGTCAGCCGCAGCCGCGTGACCTGTTAAACTACAGTCCGCGGCTTGAGATGCGGCCTGCAAGTCAGCGTGCTGAGTGCGGAACATCGCCGGAATGTTCCTACTCAGCTGGGTAGACGGGTCCAGCTGAGAGCGGGTGGCTGAGTTGCTCCTACCCGTCATTCTGCCGCTCGTAGAGTGAGGTTTAGCTGCTGCTGGAGGCTTACTTGGGACCCTGGATGGCGGAGCTCTCTCTCTAGGCAGCCATCTCGCTCCGGTGCCAGGCCACGCCCCTGCAAACTATTTTTTGTGCCCCTAAACTGCGTTTTTTGGAAGAGCAGAACACACCCACAGTACGTAACCGCTGAATCGCACAGCTACAGAACTGCAGAAAATGCTATTCAAAAAAAATGTTTTTTTTTTAGTATAGCACAGTAGGAGAAAACTATATAGAAATTGTTTATTTCACACACCTCCAAATATGTATAACACACTGCAAACTATTTTTTGTGCCCCTGAATGGCTCTTTTTGCAAGCGTACATTAAAGTGCAAATTTTTTTATTTTATTATTTTGCCCTAAACGGGTCTTTTTTTGCACGAGCAAAATAAAATGCTTTTTTTTTTTTTTTTTTTTGCCCCATGGGTCTTTTGGAAAAGAGCACAATAAAGTGCCTTTTTTTTCCCCCCTAAAAGTTAGATTTTCTCTGACACTGGGCTCATGGCAGTGTAAAAAGACTGCACTGCAACACAAATAGGTAAACCTATGCAGATCGCTGATTTTAATCTCTGAATCTGGACTCCTATATAATATTCTCTCTCCCTGAAAGCACCAACACAGGAACCTGGCCCTACACTACACTATCTCTCTATCTTTTCCCTCAGATTGTAGAATCAGGACTACCTCATCTATTTTTCTATCTCTCCCTAAAAGCAGCAGCAGCAGACTAGATCCTCTCCCTATTTATTCTGAAGCAGACTGACATGTGTGCTGTGTGCCTCTAGCTTATATAGAAGCTGGGTCACATGTTGCACTGACCAATCACAGCCATGCCATTAGTAGGCATGGCTATGATGGCCTCTAAGGGCACACCAGCTAATCAAAAGGTGATTGGCTGGCCCCTGAAGCATTTCTAAATGCGTAATTAGATTGCCGAACCCGAACCCGGACTTTTGGGCAAAGTCCGGGTTTGGGTTCGGGTTCGGGAAAAAGCTAAAGTTCGGTACGGACCCAAACTTTACAGTTCGGGTTCGCTCAACACTAGTCAGCACATAAAAACAGGTTAAAACACCATGAATGCGCTTTGTGGCTCTTTAGTGGTAAAGATGTACAGTACACTTTAATGTGTGGGATCTGTGTGCATTCCTTCAGCCCAGAGTATACTCTGGGCTGAAGGAATGCACACAGATCCCACACATTAAAGTGTGGTCATTATTGAAAAGCTACATGCTTATGAATCAGCAAGGACATTTTTTAATTCCAAAGTAGTCAAGCAGGTTCAGCCTTCATGATGATGCTTTGAATTTAGGAAGGGTGTAGCAGTGTGGTCCCTCCATTGCAGGAAGCTGCATAAGGTAGGGGTTGGGTTTGTCACAGTAGAATTAAAAGGTTTATGGGAGAATTTGTAGATGACTAAGGAAAAAAGGCACAATTAAAGTGGATGTAAACCCTCACATATACCAGTGAAGTGAACAGCCTCAGATGATACACAGAGATGAAACAAATCCCCCTACATAGCTTTTACTTGTTTATCTGCAGTCTTCTCTTCCCTACACCCCTTCAAAGGTCAGAATAATGTTAAAACCCTTCTCCATCTGTTAGTATCACAGAGGAGGGGGAGAGCTGCAGTTAAAGAATGTGAGAGCTGATTGGAGGAAAGGAACACCTTCCTCCCTTCACATACAGCAAACTGTGTTGTGAATAGACAAGCTGCATGCTGAGCTCTCCTCCTCGACACACATTTTATCTCATGGGTCAGGAAAACTTCTCAGAAGTGACACATGCTGATAACAGAGAAATGAAGCACCAGAGAGAAACGACACTTAAGCCTCGTACACAGGGCCGAATTTCTCGTCGTAAAAAACACGTCGTTTTTTTCGACGAGATTCTTGTTAACCTTGACGATTTTCTCGTCAAGCTTTCCATGCGTACACACTGACATTTCCCAATTTCCTTGTTGTTCTCCGTGGTCACGTCCAGCACGTACGACGGCACTATAAAGGGGAAGATCGATTTCCCTGGCACCACCCCTTGGGCTGCTTTTGCTGATCTCGTGTTACCGCGTGTGAAGTAAAAGTTTGGGAAGAGACGATTCGCGCTTTTCAGTCTTCGTGCTTTTCAGTAGGCTTGTGCAATTCGTTTCGTAACGAATTGAAATTCGTCCGAATTTAGCAACTTTCGGACATTCGGAAGCATTCGAATTTCCGAACAAAGCAATTACGAATAAGACCGAATCCGAAATAAATTATACCGCAAATAGCGAATGCCCGAATGTCTTCGGCATAATTCGTTATGAAAAAGTTACGAATGTACGAATCCATACGAAGCACAATAACACTCACTCTGCTCTGCTCTCTGCTTCTCCCACACCGTGCTGAACTCCCTCTCAAAATGGTGTACAGGGGCGGAGGTTATAGCCGCATGTAAAAAACGAAAGTAAAATACGAGATTTCGAATCCATTCGAAGCACAATAACACTCACTCTGCTCTGCTCTCTGCTTCTCCCTCACCGTGCTGAACCCTCTCAAAATGGTGTACAGGGGCGGAGCCTATAGCCGCATGTTAAAAACGAAAGTAAAATACGAGATTTCGAATCGTTACAAATAACCGCAATGTATTTAGAAAAGTACAAATCCATTCGAAGCACATTAGGCATAATAGGCAGCGTCGTTGTGAGAGAGACACGGAAAATTACGAATCAACGAACCCAAAAAAAGTTACGAAAGTAGGAGTTGTGTCCAGAATCAACGAAAAACAACGTACTCTACCGAAAGTACAAACCCAAAAAAAGTTACGAAAGTAGGAGTTGTGTCCAGAATCAACGAAAAACAACGTACTCTACCGAAAGTACGAATTATAAAGCAACAAAAAATTCAACGAAAAATGTCGCTTGCAAAAATACGAATGAGTCCGAACACGAAAAATCCCGTCTAGCAAAATTACGAATGATTACGAATCAACAGGACCGGAAAGAAACGAACCGAAACGGAACGAATTTTTCCGTTGTGCACAAGTCTACTTTTCAGTTCGTTTTCTGCGGTTCAGTTTGTATCTTGTCTTTCAGGGCGTCTAGGCAGGTCGTATCTGTTTTACAGTGCGTTCTTGCCTGTTCGTTTCTGATTTTCAGTTCGTTATTCATAGGCCTTGCTGTTCTAAAGTGCGTTCTGTTCTGTACGTTCTGATAAGACGACCGTTTCCTAGCCATGTCGCCTGTATGTTCTCGTCGTCGAGTTCGTGCTGTGCGTGCGCTTGGTGTTGGTCTGCTTGTTTTGGACCAAGACCAGTCCATGAACGGTGTGAGGAGGAGTTCATGGACCAAGAATTGGTTGCTCCAGCGGGACCAATTCTGCCATATGCCTCTGTTGCGGGAGATCGTCGAGAATAATCCTGAGGACTACAGGAATTTTCTGCGGATGTCTGACCCCGCTTTTCAGCATGTGTTGGCTTTGGTGTCCCCCTATATTACCAGGAAGGACACCGTTATGCGGGAAGCCATCAGTGCTGAGCAGAGGCTCATCACCACGTTACGCTACCTGGCGACAGGGAGAAGTCTTCAGGACTTGAAGTTCACGACAGGCATCTCCCCCCAGGCTCTGGGCCTCATAATCCCAGACACCTGTTCTGCCATTATACAAGTCCTGCAGGAGGACTATATTAGGGTAAGTTTTCTCCATTAACATCACATTTTATGTATTTCATGTATGATAATGTATTGTATTTCTTTCATCCTTCCCTAATTACCATGATTGTAATATGCTGAGAATGTCCCCTTTGTCCTCATGCATGCTGGAAGCTTTAGATTGCCCCTTTTTTCTCCTCCATGCATATTTCCCTTCACTAACCTTTCCAGCAGGGGCGTCTGTTGCTCCAAATGTTTGGGGGTCCAACCCCAATTTTAGGAACTAAACTTCCTCCTTTTTAGCGACTGTGCCTATTAAACGCCACCAGTTGCCCCTTCCAATGCAGCCATTTTTTCCCCTCCAATGCAGCCATTTTGTCCCCTCCAATGCAGCCATTTTCCCCCCAGCCCTGCACTTACCTTCTTCTGGTCAGCGCCATCCTTCTTCTGTCCTTGATGTCTTCTCCTGCCCTCGATGTTGCATCAGCCAATCATGTTACCGTAAAACAGACTTGGTGAACATGATTGGCAGAGCAGCCTGTCAGTGTTTACCCAAGGAATGTCCCCCCCTGCGTCCCCTATTTTGCTTTTATCAAGCCAATTACATCCCTCAGGCTGGATTTTGCAAACCTATTTGCCCCCCTGTTTCTGATATGCAATTTTCACCCCATAAATGCCACAGTTATTCATATGGCCGTCGCTCAACAGGGGGCCATCCACCTGAATAGTGGGCGGCATTGACAATACATAGGTTAATGCAAGGCATGAACCTATGTATTGTTCTGAGTGACGGGCGCAGGAGAAAGGGGGCAGTGCTCCAGTGCCCACTCTGGACGCCCCGCCACTGCAATGCTATCCTGTGGCCAAACACATCTACCCCCCCCCCCCCCAAATTTTGTTAGAATGGACCATCAGAGGGGGTGATGAATATGAAACATGAGCCTTCCATTATACTTATTACAAACACCCTAAACTGAGATTTTGATTGATGTTGGCCTCTAATGTATTTTCTTATAATCTGCTTGCAATGTTATATTTAAAAAAAAAAATCATCTTGTTTGACTCCCCAGCTTCCTTCCACGCCACAGGAATGGCAGACTGTGGCATCGGAGTTTGCCACGCGGTGGGACTTCCCCAACTGCGGTGGTGCCATAGACGGGAAGCACGTCCGCATCATGCCACCACCCCGTTCTGGGTCCTACTACTTCAATTACAAGGGGTTTCATAGCATTGTGCTGATGGCGGTGGTGTCAGCACGGTATGAATTCCTCTATGTTGATGTAGGGAAGAATGGCCGGATGTCCGATGGGGGATCCTTCATCCAGACGGAGTTTGCCCTCCGTCTCCAGAGTGACGACCTTGCATTGCCACCGGATGCAGGGAATGTTGAAGGACTCCCCTTTGTTTTTTTGGCTGATGAAGCCTTCGGACTCGAACCGCACCTCATGAGGCCATTTCCACAGAGGACCCTGACCCCAGAGAAGAGGGTGTTCAATTACCGGCTGGCCAGGGGCCGAAGAGTCGTTGAAAATGCCTTTGGCATAATGGCCAGCCGGTTCCGCCTTTTTATGACTCCCATCCACTTGGCGGAGTACAAGATAAACTATGTCATTTTATGCTGCTGTGTGCTCCATAATTTTCTTTGCCGAAAATCAAGTACTTATATGGCCTCAGTATTGCCTGAGGCTGGACTTTCCCATGCCAATGCCCTGCCGGGCCTCGAATCTGCCCGTCCTGGCTTGCCCCCCCAAAATGCCCGTGAGGTTCGGGAGAAATATATGGACTATTTCACGGGTAGGGGGGCAATTCCTATGCCAGGCCATGACTAAAGAATTGTGCATAAACAACTCATTAAAATTCTTTTTTAATCTGGTAACTTTGTTTGTTTCCTGTCTCCTAGCTTGTCTTAGTGCATTTGTAGTGGCAATTGTTTTTTCCTTTAGTAAATAACAACCATTTCACTATGCAACCCAAAAATATACACAAAAAAGGTTAGAGCGTATTTGAAAAAGAAGCTACACGTTGTTTGTGTTCAAACATTTTACTCTGTGCACGTTCACACACATGGTACATTTTTTTTTTTGTTTTTGTTTTTGGGCTGGCCACAAACCGGCAATTGTTTTCTTATGAAAATACAAAACCATTAGTTGCATTCCAAAAAGTACAACATTGGATACCTCTGAGCAATATGAGACATTCACTTACACAAACTATGTCTCTATGTGCCCGTCCTAATATGGGGTATTGGCACCCCTTGCCCAGGAAAAAATTGAATATGCACACATTTTGAAGTAATTTCCAATAGGGAGTTTAGACTCCTGATCCCTATTGACAACATGTGCCATCTGCCATCAGGGGTTATCAATGGACGTGTTTTGTGGGTGCAACCCCTTCTTCAGTTCACCTACTTTAGATACGAGGAAGGGGTTGCACCCCCAAAAGGCGTACATGGATATCCCCTGATGGCAGATGGCACATGTTGACACACTGTGTGCATATTCAATTTTTGGCTGGTTTGATTGTCAAAAATAGATTAAAAGGGTGAATAACAAACTGAAAACAAAAATGGGGGTTTTGAGGCCTTATTCAATTCTCCCCAAAACATCTAGAATGTCTTTAAAGGTTTGATCCATCACATGAATTCTTTGTTTAATTCTGTCCAGTTCTGTGCTACATTCCATCACTTGCTGTATGATTCGTAGGGCACTGTCAGCAGAGAAACGTGTACTTTCTTTCACCACAACATTTACATCCCCTAAAATATCAAAAAAAAAAGGTATTATAACTCTGCAGACCTACGTCTCTTACCTGAAGCTGTGGTGACAGATACTGACCTGTTGTGGTGAACAGTTCCACCACGTCATCCACTTCTCCTTCCTGCACTTCTCCTTCCTCCACCTCTTCAACTTCCTCAACACCCTCAGGTTGTGGGTCTTGGTGAGGTTGGGGTTGTTTCGAAGCTGTGGGTTTCATGTGCTCCCTGGAGTGTTCTCCTCCCAGTCTTCTCTCCCCTATGAGAATCAAACAAAAGGTCTATTTATCACACAGAAATTTTCTCTAAAAAATAAAAACAGGCTAAATTGCTTGGAAGTGGGGTACAAGTGTCTGTTTGTGCAGAATTTCCACATGAAGACATTATTTTGTCTAAAAAATATGTTTAGTATTCACCTTTGGCTGTCAATTTTGAGACATGGAGGCACCACAAAATTTCACTGATGTACCTGTATGGGACACCCAAAAAAGACGTTCTGTTGGCCCACACTATAGTGCTCAAAAGTACAGATGTAGAACCAGCTGCTGAGTGTCCTCTCCTTTACACTGATTAAAGTTTGCATTTCATTTTCTTTACAAACACATCATCTAGCCAACAATGTAAGAACAACAATTTTATCAAAACAGGCAGATGTCTAATTAAATTTGAGCCAGAAAAATAATCAAAAAACGAGGATAGTGGCCGAATGATGTGTCTGTAACGAACGCTTACTGTGCCCAACCAAGTTCAAAATATTACATTTTTGGAGGGAGTACACTTGTAAAAAAAACAAACTTGGAGCACCATGTAAGTTGAGAAATACATTAATAGCATAAAAGTTTCAAAAGTACTTACTTTTTGCTAGCATTCTCTTAATGCTCTTTAACTGCTCCAGCTCTCTCAGTTTGAGGTCTGACCACCTCTTTCTGAGCTGCTCATTTGAGCGTTTCACCCCAAAATTCTTCTTCAGACTCTTCACGACTTTCTTCATGATTTTGGCCTTCTTTCTATTTTGTTTGCTATACGGCCCATGCTTTGCGTCATAATCCGACTTTAGCAATATGTCCACCATCTCCGCCATCTCCGCATAAGACATATTAGATGCCTTGAATCTCCTCCTTGATCGTGACGTTTCCTCAGTCTCCGGGCTTGTCTCCTCCTCGTTATTTGAGGAATTATCAGACACCTGCTGTAAATCCGCCATATCTGTCTGTGCGCCGAAAGAGAAGGGGCGGGGAAAAGATGTTAGTTAGAACGTCATGGGCGGGCGACGTTTGCGGAGCGACGTGTGCGTAGTTTGACGCATGCGTGGTGTATATATAGCAAACACACATGTGACTATACTACGTTCGGTGTGCGGAGAGAGGAGTTCAAGTGACGGACGTGCGAACGAAGGTATGTGAATTTGTGACTTTGAAAAATTGTTGCCCTATACTGTCTTGAGAATGTTGGAGGATATATATGGTGAAGAAGATTTTAAGGAGGTTAGACTGTGTGCCTCACATTAGTTATATAATTTTTATTTTACTTGCAGAGCCAATATGAATGTCTTTATTAGCGACAAAGAATTCCTTGCGGAATTTATAGACCGGGTAAGGGAGTTGCCCGCTCTGTGGGAAACCAAAAACCCCATACATAAAAAAAAAAGGGGTGAGAAAAGCAGCGCTGGAGACCCTGCTCCCATTTGTGCATACCAAGGTGCCCACAGCCACAGCAAAACAGGTGGACACTAAAATTGGGAGCTTGAGAGGCACATACAGGACTGAACGCTCTAAGGTCCTGGCTTCTCAGAGGTCAGGAGCAGCAGCAGATGATGTGTATGTCCCGAATTTGTGGTACTACAGCAGGATGTCCTTTCTGGATGACTACATTGAGGCAAGGCCATCACTATCCACTCTTCCCCCCAGACTTCCCTGCAGCCAACCTGAGCCTTCTCCGGAGCAAGAGGAGGCAGCCATCCTGGATGAACCTGATTTGGCCATCTGGAGCCAGGTATAGTATTTATAGAAAATGTATTGGGATAAACCTAATGTTTGAAAAATATGTCAAGATGACAAACATAAACTATTTTGTGTTCCACACGTAAAATCAAGATCTCTAGACATTAGTCTGGCCTAAATTGGGTGCTAAATGGTCAATCTGATGTAGTTGGAAATTTTTGGAAATTTTTTCTGGATTTACATTCAAATTGCTACAATCAGGATCTGAAAGTTGTATGAAAATAATAAGCCAAAATATTAAACTATGTCCCTTTTTCATACACAGGATGAAATCAGCCAGGAGGAGGGTCTGGAAACTGTCAGGCAGGAGGAGGCAGGGCCCAGTGGCAGCCAGGAGGTGGCAGGGCCCAGTCGCAGCCAGGAGGTGGCCGGCCCGAGGAGAACCAAAAGATCACAGGTGCCTACCATCCGACTTCCCAAAAGAAGCAGGAGGGACAGGACCACGAGTGAGGCAGCAATGGCCCTTATTCGAGAGGCCCATGCCACCCTCCAGGAGCCCACATCCCCTGAAGAGGCCATTGCCGGCCTAGTGGAGGCAAAGTTCAAGGTGATGAGCATGGAGCAACGCCTCCTATGCGAGCCCCTGCTCATCACCTTGCTGAACAAGGGGGTGATGGAGAAAATTACCCCCAATACGGCCATATGTGAGGTGGCACAACTATCCCAACCTCAACCTCCTCCTCCACCTCCACCTTCTTCTTCTGCCCCACCCCCTTCTCCTCCACCTCCTCCTCCACCTCCACCTTCTTCTTCTGCCCCACCCCCTTCTCCTCCACCTCCTCCTCCACCTCCACCTTCTTCTTCTGCACCACCCCCTTCTCCTCCACCTCCTCCTCCTCCTGACAGAAGTACCCCTCCAGTGGCCCAGCCTCCAGCCACACGAAGAAGGAAGGCTGCAGGGAAGGCTTCAGGGAAGGCTGCAGGGAAGGCTGCCAAGAAGACGAGGAAGTGATGGCCTTGCTTCATTGTGGTCGTACAGAAGGCAGCCTGTTGTAGTACCACACACTTGGGACATATATATCACCTGCTGCTGTTCCTGACCTCTGGGAGGCCAGCATCAGATTGTGCTCAGAACTGTTGGCCTTCTCAAGCTCCCAATTTTAGTGTCCACACAGGGTTGATGTGTGCTCTGGGGTCCCTGGGATTCACAAATGGCAGCAGGTTCTCCAGCGCTGCCTTCTCTTTATTTTTTACAAAACATGAATAAATGTTATTTTTGTTTAAGTTCATACTTGACTATGTTTATTTTTAAAAAAATTTAATTTAGCTTGGGAGTAAGCAGATACATTTGACAGCCAAAAAAAGGGACAGATAACAACCCCCCAAAAAACAAGAAAAAAATAATGTAAAAAATATAGGGTGTAAAATAAAAAAATAAAAAAATCAAATATACAATGGGAGATCACTAGCAAAACATTGCCAAATTACAATTAACATCTGTTAGAAAAATCTAAAACAGTAAAATATTCAGAAGATCTTGCACGATATAATACACCTAAATATTCTTAAGAGCAACATGAAAAAGGTTAAAAAAACATAGAAGAAAGGAAGCCGCTCAGGTGTGGAAGTCCCTGAAATTACCTCCTCCCAGCAACCAAGGGTGCAGGCAAATGCAAATGCAATTGAAGAAAGAAAGAAAAGTCTTCTGGACGCAGCACTCCGGTTAAAAAGCCTTTATTCCAAAAAAAGGTTCAGGAAACCAAAAACACACTGCACAACACAGCAAACTGATCACATCTGGCTCAGTTTGCTGTGTTGTGCAGTGTGTTTTTGGTTTCCTGAACCTTTTTTTGGAATAAAGGCTTTTTAACCGGAGTGCTGCGTCCAGAAGACTTTTCTTTCTTTCTTCAGTTAAAAAAACATAGTCATAACTCTGTGTGAATATCAGCAGCAAAAGAAGTTCATTCGTTTTGATTAATGTAACATTCTAAAGAAGATTTCAATGCACAACATTTAAACGATGCAATAATTTAGAGCGTCACGAATGTGCTATCTCCATTACGAAGGCTTGATTTAGCTGAAGATGCGCTCCCGTCTCATACTTGATTCTGAGCATGCGCGCTTTTGGAAGAGTCGTAAAAGCATACACACGAACCATTTTCTCGTCACAAAACAGGCCGACGAGAAACACGATGAGGAAATCTTGAATCCTGACGAGAAAATAGAGAGCAGGTTCTCTATTTTCTCGTCGAGATTCACGGCAGTTTTCTCGTCGTAAAACCATACACACGAACGGTTTTCTCGAAAAGAAAGCTCTCGCGGCACTTTTCTTGCCGGTTTTGGATGAGAAACTCGGTCGTGTGTACGAGGCTTAAGAGCTTTGGTTAGAGATGAGTAAACACTACAAATATATGTGCTTTGTTCAGATTTCACGAAAGAGGTGTACAACCACTTTAAATGTGCATTTTTTTAACGGGAGACCATAGATCTACCTTAATTTGCCTCCTTATTAATATTCTGTAAACTCCACAATCTCAAAGCAGTTATTAGACAAGTCAATGTTTGATCGATACAGTCTAGTGGAACTAAAGGGAGACCCAAGCCAAGGTAGTCATTCTAGATGGAATATTTATTGGGTAGATACTCTCATTAAAACACACAGAAGCCTACTGATACCTTTCTGACATGACGGGTTAGGGCTACCACTAAATAAGTGCTATGCATCCTTTCCTACTGCATTTCTGGTAAGGTGTTTTGATGTATGAAAATCATTGCACCTAAAAAAAACATTCTTTTAAATCAAAGACTGATCTTCTAGGCTGGGGGGGGGGCTATTTTGGGAAGAGAAATTGTTCAGGACCTAACACATAGAGGTCTATTTGTAAATGTTTTTATACAAGATTTTCAACCAATATTCAGTTTTATATTTGAATCCTATTGAAACAATGTGTAAATCCTAGATGAAAGCTGTGTGAGTATTATGGGTCCTACTATCAGAATACATCCACCTTGTTGGTGTGGATAGAGGAATCTGTTAGTGGGCTGAATGAAGACTTTGAGTCAATGAGCCATTGGCTCCCGCTGCTGATTGACAGCGGTGGGAGCATTGGCTCCCTCTGCTGTCAATCAGGGCCAGTGAGGAGAGATTGGGGGTGGAACCAAGCCATGCCCTGTGTGTCTATGGACACACAGAGCTTGTTCGAGTCTCAGCCCGCACGAGTGCCCCCATAGCAAGCGACTTGCTATGGTGGGCACTTGGTGGGACCTGAGAAGAGGAGGATTGTGGCTGCTCTGTGCAAAACCATTGATTTCCCTGATTTCCCTGATCTGACTGAGTACTATCACCATGGTGATCCCAGGATCCTAGCACTGGCTCTGGCTGCTTAGGGAACACCAGCAGGGTAACCCAGTCTGGCCTTACCAGTAATTCCTGGAGTTCTCTTGCATCGTTACAGGTTTTGCCAGCTAAGGACTCCACTGTGATTCTAATGAACAGAGAGAAGAAACATCCCCGTATAGACTAGAGGAGGGGTAAGTTCACACATGAGGTCTCTTTTAAAATGTTTACTAAACTAATGAATGCAAGATACAGGTCAGCCTCCCAATGTAGGGCAGTGGCATACAGCTTACAGTTTTAAACAGTTTTGTAGTAATGTACGGAGTGAGAAAAGACACTATGTAAGTTAGATATACTATGCTCCAAAGAACAGAGGCAAAACAAGAGGCTCACACCTACATGAGGGGTGTCCCAGAATCTGGAATCCCCTCTAAAGAGAACAAGTAGCCCTAACATGTGCAAGTCCTCCAGCTACCTCTGGCTTTTCCCGTCGGTGGAAAACCAAGATAGACATCTTGCCTACATGTTGGTTCAATTTGTTGCACCCACAGGAAAAATTATAATATGTCTACTTGTGGTAGAAAGAAAAAAAAGCAATACAAAAGTTTTTTTTATATGCTAAAATGGGTTCTTTGTTAGAAAAGGTTTGCTATAGTATGATTCTCTTTATGTTGTGACATATGTTGTTTTGTGATATAAGTAATACATTTAGTGATACTACTCTATAAATTAATTTACAATCAACCACTTGCAAGTTGTCTCCCCCATGGGAAATAATACATTTGTAGAGCATCAATTAAGGAAAATGTCAGCAATGAACACTTCTATGCAAGTATATTGGATAGTTCATTAGCAGAAATGCAACTTGATGTTAAACAAAGCTCTCAATATCCGGTATAATTAACACAATCCTATGAGCTGTTTATGACTTCACTATCAGTGGGCAACGGAAAAAAAACAATTCTCACCAATGTGTTACCCCTGCTGTGTAAACTGCATGAATCCACTGGCTTGCCATAGTTTGTGACCCCTGCTCCAATCACTTTCTTTATTCAATATTACTACTTTTGCTCAGTTAATGAACTTTGTACATGGTTAAAAAGATGTCAGCACTGTGAAATCATAAGACCTGCTGTGAAATCTCCATTGTTTCTCAAGGTCTAATTGACCTTTCACATCCCAGAAAGGCTCGAAAATCAATATGCTTACTTAGTCCCTCTAACATGTTAAAAATTGCTCTCCAGTCATTGGCACCTAAACATCCTAACATGTTCAGAATGACTTCTCATTAATAATCATAATATTAATCACTGTTGCCCAGAACTAGAACCTGACTGTGAAATTGCTATAATCTTTCAAACTACAGGAACAAGTATTTTTTTGGCATAGTTACTGCTGTGTTGGTATTGAAAAAATATGCCATTAAATGGCAGCTTTTAGTTATATAAATTGTGTTGATTAATTTTTAATTTCTAGCATTTATATGGCAATGCATAAGTAAAAACCTTTGACAATATACCGGTAATGGGCCGGCAAAAATCATTATTATAATAACTTACATCTGTTCAAAGGTTCATTTAGCCAGGGACAAAGTAAACTATTCATTAGTGAAAAACATTTATCCACATTGTCACATTTTTTTGTCTTTTTTCCCCCTGTGCTAAGCTGGGTTATTAACATTTAAAGTGACCTTGTGGTCATGTTAAAATCATTGAATGTGCAGCATATTAGAATAGCAAACACCTAGAGGTGCTTGAATGTATATGCTTACATGCTTTACAGAGGACCTTGGTATTCTCAACACCTAAGGTGCTCTTTTTATGAATCCCAAATCCCAACAGCAACTGTGATAGCTCAGTCTTTATCTCACTACTGTCACAGAATCATAAAGAGAGAAACATTGACCAATACTGAGCCATGCAGAGGTGGGAAGGGTGTAAGACTGCACTGCAAGCTAAAATTGCAAGAGGTTGTGAACTTTATAGTAGCCCTTGCTTGCCTGGAGATACAAAAAGTTGCCAGACTAGTGTCATTTGTCAAAAAAAAAATCATCAAGTCTTCTATATTAACTTTTCAAGACCTGGGGTCAAGCAGAACTTATATTTAGTACTGAATATACTGTACTTTCTGCTTGGAGAACAGAGTAGGGAAGAAGAAAGGAGAAGATGCAGAAGCTAGTGGTGGGTACAGGGTAGGTAGGTAGGTTACCTGAGTGATGCAGTGCGGCAATGCTGAAGCTTTGAATATCTGCCAGCAGATGGCGTGGACAAGCTTATGCACAACATGCTTGCTCAAACCAGGAAAATTAAGTGAATTCCATGACATGGAAGTGAGTTGCTACTGGATTGCAGTGACACCTAGAAGTTAGTATTTTTCTCGATGTTCTGGTGCATTTTAACTGTGTGCATATTTTTAATAGATACTACAGTATATAAATTAGATCTTTCATACTAAGCTGCTTTGGAAACAATAACTAGCTTGTTTGCTACAAAACACCAACAAAACAATCATTAACCCCTTCCTTACTGGGCACATATACCCCCTTCCTGCCCAGGCGAAATTTCAGCTTTCAGCACTGTCACGCTTTGAATGACAATTGCGCGGTCGTGCAACGTGGCTCCCAAACAAAATTGACGTCCTTTTTTTCGCACAAATAGAGCTTTCTTTTGGTGGTATTTGATCACCTCGGCAGTTTTTATTTTTTGCGCTATAAACAAAAATAGAGCGACAATTTTGAAAAAAAAGCAATATTTTTTTGATTTTTGCTATAATAAATATCCCAATTTTTTGGGATTTTTTTTTTTCCTCAGTTTAGGCCGATACGTATTCTTCTACATATTTTTGGTAAAAAAAATTGCAAGCGGCGTTTATTGATTGGTTTGCGCAAAAGTTATAGCGTTTACAAAATAGGGGGTAGTTTTATGGCATTTTTATAATTTTTTTTTTTTTTACTAGTAATGGCGGCGATCAGTGATTTTTTACGTACTGCGACATTATGGCGGACACATCGGACACTTTTGACACTATTTTGGTACCATTCACATTTATACAGCGATTAGTGCTATAAAAATGCACTGATTACTGTATAAATGTGACTGGCAGGGAAGGGGTTAACACTAGGGGGCGAGGAAGGGGTTAATATGTTCCCTAATGTGTGATTGCTACTGTGGGGGGAGGGGACTGACTGGGGGAGGTGACCGATCTGTGTCCCTATGTACAAGGGACACAGCATCGGTCCCCTCTCCCTGACAGGACATGGATCTGTGTGTTTACACACACAGATCCATGTCCTTGTCTGTGTAACCGCCGATCGCGGGTGCCTGGCGGACATCGCGGCCGCCAGGCACGCACATCGGCATTGCAGTGACGCGCCGGGCACGTGCGCGCACCGGCGCTCACGCACCCCCCAGTGGCCAAATTAGCGGAGGCTGTATAATAACAGCCTCCCGGCATGTAACAACCACCTCGCGGCCATATATACTCGTACGGCGAGCGCGAGGTGGTTAAATAACCTTGTTGTACCCTTACTTTTTCATACACTCCAATAACTAAACATTCAACCCGTTTAAAAGTAAAAACTACATAGGTATTGGACACGTTTACAAAACAGAGAACCTGAAACTTGTAACAAAAAAATGTGTCTTGCTTTTAAAAATAATTTGCTGGAACTGTGATTGTGGCTCCTTCCTCTCACTCCTACATCAGTGACTCACTATTGAGGCCTGTAATGATGTACGTGGCTGGATGGAGGAGCTACAGCAACAGGGAACACAATCATCCAGCAATCCTGGAAGTGTTGCATGCCAAAAAGTCTGACAGGGGCTCCATTGCTGGAATGGAGGAAAGGCAGGAGACATGGGCCAAAACAGAGTTTTAATATAATACTGACTGACAGGATCTCTTTAAAAGTATAGGGACAAGCAAGAAGCATGGACTTACTCAAGACAGCTAAGGCCCCTAAATTTATGTTTTGTTCTATTAAAAAAAAGGAATAGTCAGGCTCTCTGGGTTGGCTAGTTGTATTGAGTACTAGAGAATTTACAATCTCTCCTGCTTCCAAGTAGTAAATGATTGTCGAAAGTAAGAGCAACATTAAGTATTATGTGGTTGAAAACATACAGTGTGATATGGGGAGCAATCCACTGTATTTTACCACAAGACATCTGAATGTGGACTACTAGTAGGGATGAGCTTCCGGTTCAAACTGAACCAAAGTTCTGTCTGAATTTCATATTTTTAGAGTTCAACCAAAATTTGAAATTTACGAGATGTCCAGCAATGTTTCATAATTCTACCAGAACCAGGAAGGTAAACATTTAGCAGCAATATTACTATTGTTGCTAAATGTGACAGCTTCCTGCTCAGGCTAATTGTTAGGGAGCCACCAGCTTCTTAGCAACAAGTGACGTATACTAACACAGCCATTTAGTTGCCAGACATGGATTCTGGCTAACAGCTGAATGTACATAAAATGGATTCAATGTAAAAAAAAAACAAGGGCATAGGCACCTCCAGAATTCATGCCAAGCCTTCAAGTCTTGTATGGATTTTAAGGTTGTACATCATGCAAAGAAAAAAAAAAAGTATGTGAGGTCTCTCCAAAATCTATACCAAATCCTCATCCAAGCATACAGCCTGGCTGGCCAGGAAGGATAGGCGTATGACCATGTGGTACCCTCCTCCTGAACCTTTGGTAGTTGTGGGGGTCTGCAGGTGGGGGGATTATCTAAATCTGCATTTAAAAATACAGCGTTCCCAGATACAGACCCCCCTCATATAAATGAGTAAAGGTTACAGGGGATACCCCTACTCATTCACAAAAAAATGGAAACAGTAAATAAACCCCCCTGGGCGCCCCATGCTTACCTGAGCATAATCTCAAATCAGCGCTGTGCCTGAGAGCAGAAGCCCTCTTCGCTCTCTCTCTCCACACAGGGCAGATTGATAGCAGCAGGATTGATTGGCTCCTGCTGCTGTGAATCAAATCTTGTGCGGAAAGAGTGGGGGCATGGCTTACTGGCACTCTGTGTGTCTATGGATGTACACAGCCATCGCACAGAGCAGGTAAGTATAACATGTTTATTATTTTAAGGTTTGCAATCAATATTTTTCCAGCAATGCAGATTTTTTGTCAATCATAATGAACTACGCCCATCAACTTGCTGTAAAAAAATAAATCTGACCCATCATTATGATTCTAACCACTGCTCATACCAAATGACAGATCCAGCTGAAAGCTGAAGTATCAACAAAGAGACAGGATGGAATAACTATGAATGGTAGTTGATATCATTGACCAAATATGGTCATGGTTTAGGATAAGGGTTATATAGTCATGGTCAAGTATAATGCCGTGTACACACGACCGTTTTTCTTGTCGAGAAAAATGAAATTTTTTCCTTTTGACGAGAAAAACGATCGTCTGTGGGCATTTTGTCATTTTTCCCGACGGGATAAACGGAATTAAAAACGATGAGAAAAATTAGAACATGCTCTAATTTTTCTCATCGTTTTTCTCGACATTTTTTTCCGCTGCAGTTTTCCCATAGGGAAACACTGCCGCGGAGCCCACAGATGGTCGTTTTTCTCGACAAGAGAAAAAATGACGTGAAAAACGACCATGTGTGGGGAACAGGCCGTTCCCTCATTTTTAATGTCATTATTCACGGCGGTTTTTTAACCGCCGTGAATAATGATCGTGTGTACGCGGCATGAGAGTTATGGTATGAATTTTAGCTGGACCCTGCAATTTTTGTAATTTTTGCTTTAGGATGAACAAAAGCAAAAGCGACCATTTGGGAAGAATAAAACACTTGACAGCGTTTTCCATTTCCACTATAGCTTTTTTTATTTTTATTGCCCCATCCAAAAATAAAATGTAAGTTGGGTGAGTCCCCACCAAGCTGACAGAAAAATTAAATTTACTGGCAATTTAAATATAATTTTTTGTTTGGAAATATAATTTTTACTGTAGTACATTTTATATATCGTTCAGGGTATTCTCCAAGTATGTTATTTAAAAGAAATGGACATGTTTAATGTTTCACTTTAAGCATTATTAAAGTGGAAGTAAACCCTCCTATCATTTTCAGCCAAGGAAGCTGCCATCTTGGCCTCTGTTTAATCTTCAACTGCCATGATGCTGCACATGTGATCAGTTATGACACCAGCCATTGGATGGTGTGACAGTTTGGTTGAGAGCACAGCCAATGTGACAGTTAGCATTTCCGGAATGCCGGGAATTTAACTGTTTTTTTAAACTATTAAATCGTTGGGTTTACTTATGCTTTAACCACTTCAATACAGGGCATTTTCACCCCCTTCCTGTCCAGACCAATTTTTAGTTTTCAGCGCAAAAGAAGAATGACAATTTTGAAAACTAAACACAATATCTTTTACTTTTTGATTTAATAAATATCAATTTAAAAAAAAATGTTTTCCTCAGTTTAGACCGATATGTATTCTTCTACATATTTTTCGTAAGAAAAAATCACAAGAAGCGTATGTTGATTGGTTTGCGCAAAAGTTATAGCATCTACAAAATAGGGGATAGATTTATGGCATTTTTATTTATTTTTATTTTTTACTTGTAATGCGGCGATCTGCGATTTTTATTGTGACCGTGATATTGCGACGGACATTTCGGACACTTTTGACACATTTTTGGGACCATTCACATTTATACAGCGATTAGTGCTATAAAACTGCACTGATTACTGTTTAAATGTGACTGGCAGGGAAGGGGTTAACACTAGGGGGCGATCAAGGGGTTAAATATGTTCCCTATTGAGTGATTCTAACTGTAGGGGGAGGAGACTCACAAGGGGAGGAGACCGATCTGTGTTCCTCTGTACTGGGAACACACATCGGTCTCCTCACCACTGACAGGACATGGATCTGTGTGTTTACACACACAGATCCACGGTCCTACCGTGATCACGGGCAATCACGGGTGCCCTGCGGACATCGCTGCCGCCGGGCACGGGCAATAGGTCTCGAGCAATGTGGCGGGTGCGCGCCCCCTAGATGGCTGGGAAACCCTGGACATCATATGACGTCCACCTGGAGGGAGGGAGGGTTCCTGCCGACGTCATTTTACAATGACTCGGTAATGAAGTGGTTAAAAGTCCTGCTTCCCACCAAAGTGTAATTTTTTTATTTATTTTTTGCATCGGTACATGTCCCATCCTGACATGCCCAGCACCCCCCTACCCAATGCCATTTGTTTAACAATGCATTGCTTATTAGCCATGCTTATGGACAAAATACATTTTATTGATTCTGCACTCACTTCTGACTTCCGTGGGTTTCAGATTAGCATTCAGAATTTATATCCGTGCAATGAATTGAACCTATAATGCCTTCAAAAAGTATTTTTTGAAGTTTTCCACATTTTGTCATGTTACAACCAAAAACACAATTGTATTTTATTGGGTTTTTATGTGATAGACCAATACAAAGTGGCACATAATTGTGAAGTGGAAAGAAAATTATAAATGGTTTTCAATTTTATTTTTACAAATAAATATGTGAAAAGTGTGGCATGCATTTGTATTCAGCCCTCCCTGAGTCAATACTTTGTAGAACCACCTTTCACTGCAATTAAAGTTACAAGTCTTTTTGGGGATGTCTCTACCGGCTTTTCACATCTAGAGAGTGACATTTTTGCCCATTTTCTTTGCAAAATAGCTCAAGCTCTGTCAGATTGGATGGAGAGCATCTGATAACAGCAATTTTCAAGTCTTGCCTCAGATTTTCAATTGGATTTAGGTCTGGACTTTGACTGGGCCATTCTAACACATAATCTATAGACATGTGCATTCGTTTTCGTCTGAATGCATTTTCGTCCGAATTTCAGGTATTTTCGTTATCGTTTTAACAAACTAAAACGAAAGCGCAGAATCTGAAAACCGAAAGATCTGACATAAACAAATGCTTTATTTTCGTTTTCGTTGCGACAACAGTTCGATATAGAAAGGAGATTCGACATGACGCTGACAATAACAATCTGTGTCCATCAAACCTGTGGTCGAATGTGCCTAACCTTAACTCTATTAGTCCAAGATTATTCTACATAGAGAGAAAAGATTCAACATTATAGAGAAGAAAGATTCGACAAAGAGAAAAAAGATTTGACATAGAGAGAAATGATCGCTGCTGGAATTGGGTGGGGGGAGTAAAATAAAAATAATGATGATGATGAATGTTATTGGCTGATTGTAACCAAAGAGGAGGAGCAGTAAAATAGCTAGAACTAACTTGACAATTCAACATGAACGACGAAGATTCGACAAAGCATCGAAATACATACAAACGTCGAATCTGTCATTGAAGGCTTATGGCGTCGGTCGAAAGTTCTCAGAAGATTCAACGGAGCAGCTAAACTGTACGATGCCGCAATCGTACATTTCCGGTCAAATACATCCGCCCATAGGCTATAGAAAAATTCTAATGTTGGTTGACTAGTAATAATAATTAATAAATATAATTAATTATTATTAATCATACAACATTAGAATTCTACTATAGCTAGCTTGTAGGCGGAACATTGGACCGGAAATGTACGATTGCGGCGTCGTACAGTTTCGCTGCTCCGTCGAATCTTCTTTGAACATTCGACAGACACCATAAGCCTTCAATGACAGATTCAACCTTAATTAATTCAGATTTTCGGACAAATGCAATTTCTAACGAAAAACAAAATAAATAAAAACAAATTTCGGGAGTAACTAAATTAATACATTTTTCGTACGAAAGCTAAATTCCGAAACAAAATATTTCAGTGTGCACATGTCTAATAATCTAAACCATTCCATTGTAGCTCTGGCTGTATGTTTAAGGTCATTGTCCTGCTGGAAGGTGAACCTCCGCCCCAATCTCAAGTCTTTTGCAGACTCTAATGCCGCATACACACGATCGTTTTTCATGCCGTTAAAAATGCCATTTTTAAAAATGGCCATTAAAACCGATCGTGTGTATGCTCCAGAGCATTTTTAACGGTGTGAAAAAAGGGCATTAAAAATTTCGAACATGCTCTATTTTTTCACGTTGTTTTTCATGTCGTTTTTTTTAACGACGTGAAAAACGATAGTGTGTATGCTTTTACGAGGAGAAAAAAAACGCGCATGCTCAGAATCAAGTATGAGACGGGAGCGCTCGTTCTGGTAAAACTAGCGTTCGTAATGGAGATAGCACATTCGTCACGTTGTAACGGACTGAAAAGCACGAGGCTGAAAAGCGTGAATCGCCGCTCAACAAAGTTTACTAACATGAAGGGTGGCGCCATTCGAACGGAACTTCCCCTTTATAGTGCCGTCGTACGTGTTGTACGTCACTGCGCTTTGCTCAAGCGTTTTTTTTAATGATCGTGTGGATGGAAGACAGGCTTGAGAGGAAACAAGAAAAAAAACGACGAGAAAAACGTTGGCTTAAAAAATGGCATTAAAAACGTACGTGTGTACGCAGCATAACAGGTTTTCTTCTGAGATTGCCCTGTATTTGGCTCCATCCATCTTCCCATCAACTCTGACCAGCATCCCTGCTGAAGAAAAGCATCCACACAACATGATGTTCAGGGTGATGTGCAGTGTTAGTTTTCTGCCACAAATAGCATTTTGCTTTTAGGCCAAAAAAGTTCATATTTGAACTTATCTGACCAGAGCACCTTCTTCCACATGTTTGCTGTGTCCCCCCCTAGCTTCTCGCAAACTGAAAACTGGACTTTTTATGGCTTTCTTTCAACAATGGCTTTCTTCTTGCCACTCCATAAAGGCCAGATTTGTGGAGTGCACAACTAATAGTTGTCCTGTGGATAGATTCTCCCACCTGAGCTGTGGATCTCTGCTGCTCCTCCACAGTTACCATGGGTCTCTTGGCTGCTTCTCTGATTAATGCTCTCCTTGCCCGTCCTGTCAGTTTAAGTGGATGGCCATGTCTTGGTAGGTTTGCAGTTGTGCCATACTCTACATTTTCGGATGATGGATTGAACAGTGTTCCGTGAGATGTTCAAAGCTTGGGATATTTATTTATAACTTGACCCTGCTTTAAACTTATCCACAACTTTATCCCTGACTTGTCTACTGTGTTCCTTGGCCTTCATGATGGTGTTTGTTCACTAATGTTCTCTAGTAAACCTCAGAGGGCTTCACAGAACAGCTGTATTTATACTGAGATTAAATTACACACAAGTGGACTCTATTTTCTAATTAGGTGACTTCTGAAGACAATTGGTTCCACTAGATTTTAGTTAGGGGTAGCAGAGTACAGGGGGCTGAATACAAATGCACGCCACACTTTTCAGATAATTTATTTGTAAAACACTTTGAAACCCTTTTCTCATTTTCCTTCCACTTCACAATTATGTGCCACTTTGTGTTGGTCTATCACATAAAATCCCAATAAAATACATTTAAGTTTTTTGTTGTAACATGACAAAATGTGGAAAATTTCAAGGGGTGGGAATACTTTTTTAAGGCACTGTAGGTGCATTTGGCTCATTACTAAATACTAAGTATGTAAAGTTCTCTATATACATGTTATCTCGTGTATGGTAACAGATCCCTTTGGCACAGAGCTAAGGTAGAATAAATGCTTTTCAGTAATTACTTAAAGTGAGATATATCATTTTTTTCCCCTTAAAATAACAAACATGTTATACTTACCTGATCTGTGCAAGGGTTTTGCACAGAGTGGCCCAATCCTCCTTTTCTGGGGTCCCCCAGTGCTCCTCCTGGCTCCTCCTCCTCATCGAGTGCCTCCATGGAGAGCCGCTTTCCATGAGGCCACTCGTCCGGGCGTGCTTCCGCGTCCTGCTGCTGCGTCTATTGACACAGACAGCAGTACTTGGCCCCGCCCCCGGCTTCCGTGTCCCTGGATTTGATTGACAGCAGCGATAGCCAATGGCTCCTGCTGCTATCAATCTATCCAATGAAGACCCGAGACAGCGACTGGAGCTGCTGGGCTCGTTCTCATCGCTGTAACGATCGAGGTAAGGTAAGAATGAGTGTTATCTATCATATCCACTTAAAGACTGCCTAACATACATCTAAGTTAAGGCTTTCAAGCAGTATACCAGGATGATGCCTGCAGAAACAGGCATCATCCTGGTATTCTTTTATTCAGGAGGCGTTTGGCTTTTTTGTAAAATCCATCCAACGGCTAATTAGTTGCTGGGTGGCTTTTACAGCCGCCGCATGTCAGTGCCTCTCCGGGATCACTGTCCCACTGGAGAACCCGGAACTGAAGCCAGTGGTTTCGCTGGCTTATGATAGAGCCCATGGAGGACTGGAAGGTCTCCAATAAGCTCTAGACATGTGCATTCGTTTTCGTCCGAATGCATTTTCGTCCGAATTTCAGCTATTTTCGTTATCGTTTTAACAAACGAAAACGAAAGCACAGAATCCGAAAACCGAAAGATCCGACATAAATAAATGCTTTATTTTCGTTTTCGTTGCTACAACAGTTCGATATAGATAGGAGATTCGACGTGACGCTGACAATAACAATCTGTGTCTATCGAACCTGTGGTCGAATGTGCCTAACCTTAACTCTATTAGTCCAAGATTATTCTACATAGAGAGAAAAGATTGGACATAGGAGAGAAAAGATTGGACATAGGAGAGAAAAGATTTGACATAGGAGAGAAAAGATTCGACATTATAGAGAGAAAAGATTCGACATAGGAGAGAAAAGATTTGACATTATAGAGAGAAAAGATTTGACATTATAGAGAGAAAAGATTCGACATAGGAGAGAAAAGATTTGAAATTATAGAGAGAAAAGATTCGACATAGGAGAGAAAAGATTCGACATAGGAGAGAAAAGATTTGACATTATAGAGAGAAAAGATTTGACATTATAGAGAGAAAAGATTCGACATAGGAGAGAAAAGATTTGACATTATAGAGAGAAAAGATTTGACATAGGAGAGAAAAGATTCAACATTATAGAGAGAAAAGATTCGACATAGGAGAGAAAAGATTCGACATAGGAGAGAAAAGATTTGACATTATAGAGAGAAAAGATTCGACATAGGAGAGAAAAGATTCAACATTATAGAGAGAAAAGATTCGACATAGGAGAGAAAAGATTCGACATTATAGAGAGAAAAGATTCGACATTATAGAGAGAAAAGATTCGTTATTATAGAGAGAAAAGATTCGACATAGAGAGAAAAGATCACTGCTTGTGGGCGGAACATTCGACCGGAAATGTATGATTGCAGCGTCGTACAGTTTCGCTGCTCCGTCGAATCTTCTTTGAACATTCGACAGACACCATAAGCCTTCAATGACAGATTCGACCTTAATTAATTCAGATTTTCGGACGAATGCAATTTTCAACGAAAAACGACATAAATAAAAACGAATTTCGGGAGTAACTTAATAAATTTATTTTTCGGACGAAAACGAAATTCCGAAACAAAATATTTCAGTGTGCACATGTCTAATAAGCTCTATGGTATAGGAAACTGGAAGCAACAAGTACTGCCATCACTTCCATTTTCCCCAGATGTAAACAGCACCATTTTTAAATCTTGAAAGCATTTGATCACACTGATCTTGGTGTGATCAAATGCGTATCAGGCAGAGTAGACATCTGGGGTCTAATAAAGAGCATCTGTCACTGCCTATTGCTGTCACACGTGATGTTTACATTCCTTGTGACAGCAATGAAAGTGATCAAAACAAAAAACTTAAAGAAAAAGTGTAAATAAACAAATAAATAAATAATAATAATAAAAAACAAAAAGTAAAGCACTCCTGTCCCCTTGTGGTCACGTGCATTTGCCTGGTTCCGTTGGTCCTGCACACATACATAAACGGTGATTGCACCACACATGTGAGGTATTGCCATGAACATCAGAGTTATGGGAATAATTCTAGCACGAGACCTCCTCTTTAACTCTAAACTCGTAACTAATAAAGGCTTATAAAGTGTCACCTATGAAGATTTATAAATACTGAAGTTTGGCGCCATTCCACAAGTGTGCACATTTTTAAAGCATGACGTATCTGGTATCTATTTACTTGGTGTTACCCCATTTTTAATATTTTGCCCAAAAATGGATATTATAGTGTGTGCAAAATTTAAGTGAAAAAATAGTATTTTTTCCCAAAACAAATTGCATTAGAAAAACCGCTGGTCAAATACTGTGTTGCCCAAAAAACCCACCAGTTTATTCTCTAGGACCTCTGTAAGAAACCAAAATAAATAAATAAATAAATATATATATATATATATATATATATATATTTAATTATATATATATATATATATATATATATATATATATATATATATATAATATATATATTCATATATACAGTATATATACAGTTGCAATAAAAAGTATGTGAACCCTTTGGAATAATATGGATTTCTGCACAAATTGGTCATAAAATGTGATCTGATCTTCATCTAAGTCACAACAATAGACAATCACAGTCTGCTTAAACTAATAACACACAAATAATTAAATGTTACCATGTTTTTATTGAACACACCATGTAAACATTCACAGTGCAGGTGGAAAAAAGTAAGTGAACCCCTAGACTAATGAGATCTCCAAGAGCTAATTGGAGTGAGGTGTCAGCCAACTGGAGTCCAATCAATGAGATGAGATTGGAGGTGTTGGTTACAGCTGCCCTGCCCTCTAAAAAACACACACCAGTTCAGGGTTTGCTTTTCACAAGAAGCATTGCCTGATGTGAATGATGCCTCGCACAAAAGAGCTCTCAGAAGACCTACGATTAAGAATTGTTGACTTGCATAAAGCCGGAAAGGGTTATAAAAGTATCTCCAAAATGCCTTGCTGTTCATCAGTCCACGGTAAGACAAATTGTCTATAAATGGAGAAAGTTCAGCACTGCTGCTACTCTCCCTAGGAGTGGGCGTCCTGTAAAGATGACTGCAAGAGCACAGCGCAGACTGCTCAATGAGGTGAAGAAGAATCCTAGAGTGTCAGATAAAGACTTACAAAAGTCTCTGGCATATGCTAACATCCCTGTTAGCGAATCTACAATACGTAAAACACTAAACAAGAATGGATTTCATGGGAGGATACCACAGAGGAAGCCAGTGATGTCCAAAAAAAACATTGCTGCACGTTTACAGTTTGCACAAGAGCACCTGGATGTTCCACAGCAGTACTGGCAAAATATTCTGTGGACAGATGAAACCAAAGTTGAGTTGTTTGGAAGAAACACACAACACTGTGTGGAGAAAAAGAGGCACAGCACACCAGCATCAAAACCTCATCCCAACTGTGAAGTATGGTGGTGGGGGCATCATAATTTGGGGCTGCTTTGCTGCGTCAGGGCCTGGACGGATTGCTATCATCAAAGGAAAAATGAATTCCCAAGTTTATCAAGACATTTTGCAGGAGAACTTAAGGCCATCTGTCCACCAGCTGAAGCTCAACAGGACAACAACCCAAAGCATAAAAGTAAATAAACAACAGAATGGCTTAAACAGAATAAAATACACCTTCTGGAGTGGCCCAGTCAGAGTCCTGACCTCAACCCGATTGAGATGCTGTGGCATGACCTCAAGAAAGCGATTCACACCAGACATCCCAAGAATATTGCTGAACTGAAACAGTTCTGTTAAGAGGAATGGTCAAGAATTACTCCTGACCGCTGTGCACGTCTGATCTGCAACTACAGGAAACGTTTGGTTGAAGTTATTGCTGCCAAAGGAGGTTCAACTAGTTATTAAATCCAAGGGTTCACATACTTTTTCAACCTGCACTGTGAATGTTTACATGGTGTGTTCAATAAAAACCTGGTAACATTTAATTCTTTGTGTGTTATTAGTTTATTGTCTATTGTTGTGACTTAGATGAAGATCAGATCACATTTTATGACCAATTTGTGCAGAAATCCATATCATTCCAAAAGGGTTCACATACTTTTTATTGCAACTGTATATATATATATTAGGTTAGAAGAGAAGATAAAGTGATAGAGGTGTTTTATTATGTGGTGTTCAGTTTGCTTATGATTACATGAAATATCTTTATATTAAAGTGGTATTAAAACCATAACCCACAATGTAATATATTGCAGGTTACCAAATAATTAATTATTATGGTAAGCTGCATTTGTTTTATTTTTTTTGTATTTTTATCTTCTGTTACCTGGTGATCTGGCCATTAACATACGTCCTGTATTAAAGTGCCCCCATTCTGGAGGAAGGAGCACAGGGGGCACCTTTGGACAGCAACATTGTTAATTTCAGGACTGGGTGTGTTAGATGTACTAACAGATTTTGATACACTAACGAATTGAAGCCAAACCCCAGTTCACACTTTTGACACATACAGTCTGTTTTTTCACAAGATCACTAGAAGAAAGAAAGCCTAAAAAAGACAATGCATGCAGCCATTAAATCTATGAATTGGTAAACTGCAGTATAATAAATGTTGCTTTTGGGTTTAATACCAATTTAAAGCGGTGGTGCCGCCGAAAAAAAAATATATTAAAAGCCAGCAGCTACAGCTACAGCAGCTGCTGACTTTTAATATTAGGACACTTACCTGTCCTGAAGTCCAGCGACGTCCGCAGCAGAGGACGAGCAATTGCTCGTCACTCTGCTGCCCCCACCGCCATCCTCGGTGAGGGAACCAGGAAGTAAAGCCTTGCGGCTTCATACCCGGTTCCCTACGGCGCATGCGCGAGTCGCGCTGCGCCGTTCTGAATGGTCCCCTGTGTTCTGGGAGCCGAGTGTCTCCCAGAACACAACGGGTATTCTGGGGGAAGTGACGCGCTTCCTGCAGATTTCCTGCAGAGAGGACTCCAGAAGTGGGTGCAAATACCTGTCTTAGACAGGTATCTGCACCCCCTTCCCCCATGAAAGGTGTCAATTGTGACACCGGAGGGGGGGAGGGTTCCGATCAGCGGAAGTTCCACTTTAGGGTGGAGCTCCGCTTTAAATTAAATGCAAGATATTGCTTAGAAAATAATATTTTCATTGTGGTAGAACAGATCTACTTTTAGAAGCAGTCCTTGTAGACAGTAATGACATAGAGTCTCCATACAGATGTCTGTTTTCACATAAAATGTTTGTCCTGGGTGTGGTGTCTATATGCGTAGGAGTACGATTTTGAATAATAAATGTATTTCATTGCTGCTATTCCAGTGGTAATTACAGAAATCTTTCTCTAGTTGATTGAAGGTGCTAAATCTAGTCTCAAGTTCATAGTGATGTCATAATAGTAAACAAGGGTTACACTGTGTTACAGAGGATATTAGAATGGGAACTTTGGTTCTGTTATTATCGTGTAGCTGTAGACATAATTTTGTCTTGGCAAGTAACATGTTGAATGTATGTAATAACTGTGGTGCGGTGATGCTCCCTGCTAAATAAAGCAGTTGACATATTTAGGAGCAAATAATTTGTCATGACATGAGAGATGAGACATTTACACTTCAGAGACAGAATGGGGCTGATATTTGAAAAGTGTGCTACTGGAAAACATTTTCTGCTGTATAAAGGAACCAGTCTGCTTCCATCTGTCATTTTTATAGTTTATGTTTTGCAAGTGAAACAAGGATTATTATGGACACTGTGTAGAACAAGCAACAGCCCCAATGTACTTTTGAGAGAAAAGAACAAAAAAAAAAAGGCAAAATGTATATTGCCCTTTATCTGTACCAAAAATGCTCCACTGGCAACTTAGGACCAAGTAGGGCCTGTTGTCGGCTTAACCACTTCCTGACTAGAGCATTTTTTGCGATTCTGCACTGTGTCGTTTTAACTGACAATTGCGCGGTCGCGTGACGTTGTACCCAAACAAAATTGACGTCCTTTTTTCCCCACAAATAGAGCTTTCTTTCGGTGGTATTTGATCACCTCTGCGGTTTTTATTTTTTGCGCTATTAACAAAAAAAGAACAACAATTTTGAAAAAAAAAAAAATATATTTTTAACTTTTTGCTATAATAAAAATCCCCAAAAAATATCTAAAAAACCTTTTTTTTCCTCAGTTTAGGCCGATACGTATTCCTTCTACATATTTTTGGTAAAAAAATTGCAATAAGCGTATATTGATTGGTTTGAGCAAAAGTTATACCGGTAGCTTCTACAAAATAGGGGGTAGTTTTATGGCATTTTTATTATAATTATTTTTTACTAGTAATGGCGGCGATCTGCGATTTTTATCGGGACTGCGTCATTATGGCAGACACATTGGACACTTTTGACACTATTTTGGGACCATTGTCATTTATACAGCGATCAGTGCTATAAAAATGCACTGATTACTGTGTAAATGACACTGGCAGGGAAGGGGTTAAACACTAGGGGGTGATCAAGGGATTAAGTGTGTCCTAGGGAGTGATTCTAACTGTGCCGTATCCTTCAGCGATAACTGTTTCCAATCACAGGGAGCAGTAGACCCCTGTCATGACACTAGGCAGAACAGGGAAATGCCTTGTTTACATAGGCATCTCCCCGTTCTGCCTCTCCGTGTCACGATCGCGGGACACCTGCGGACATCGAGTCCGCGGGACCCGTGGGCACGATCACAGAGTATGCGGCAGCAAATTCAAAGGGATGTACAGGTACGCCCATTTGCCTGCACGACATACATCTGTGTAGGCTGCTCGGCAAGCGGTTAACCACTTTAGCCCTGGAAGAGTTTCTCCCCCTTAATGACCAGGCCATTTTTTGCGATACGGCACTGCGTCGATTTAACTGACAATTGTGCGGTCGTGCGACGTTGCACGTCCTTTTTTCCCACAAATAGAGATTTCTTTTGGTGGTATTTGATCACCTCTGCAGTTTTTATTTTTTGCACTATAAACAAAAAAATACCAACAATTTTGAAAAAACAAAACAATATTTTTAACTTTTTGCTATAAAAACAAATTTATTCCTCAGTTTAGGCCGATATGTATTCTTCTACATATTTTTGGTAAAACAAATCGCAATAAGTGTATATTGATTGGTTTGCGCAAAGTTAAAGCGTCTACAAAATAGGGGATAGTTTTATGACATTTTTATTATTATTTTGTTTTTATTAGTAATGGCGGTGATATGCGATTTTTATTATGACTGCGACATTGCGGCATACAAATCGGACACTTTTGACACTATTTTGAGACCATTGACATTTATACAGCGATCAGAGCTAAAAATAGACACTGATTATTGTATAAATTTCACTTGCAGCGAAGGGGTCAAACACTAGAAGGCGATCAAGGGGTTAAGTGTGTTCCCTTAGTGTGTTCTAACCGTAGGGGGGGGGGGTGGGCTCACTAGAACATGACAGAGATCACTGCTCCCAATTCATGGGAGCAGTATATCCCTGTCATGTCACTAGGCAGAACAGAGAAATGCCTTGTTTAAATAGGCATCTCTCCGTTCTGCCTCTCCATGTCACGATCGCGGGCCACCTGCGGACACTGAGTCCGCGTGACCCGTGGACATGCTCCTGTGGCATGTCCGCTAGCCTGCGATGGCGGAGGGACGTACGGGTACACCCATTTGCGCAACCGTGCCATTCTTCCGATGTACATCACTGTGCAGCAGTCGACAAGTGGTTAAACAATTGGTTGAATACATTTGTTGTTAAAGCGGAGTTCCACTCAAAAGTGGAACTTCGGCTTATCTGTCTCCTCCCCTCCTCCAGTGCCACATTTGGCACCTTTCAGGGGGGAGGAGGGAACGGGTACCTGTTTTTGACAGGTATCGTTCCCCACTTCCGGAGACGGCACCATGGCTCAGTCTCTTGGAAGTTCGGCCCCCTTCCTCCGCCGCCGAGCGTATCCTTCAGTTGTACTTCAACATAGTATGCAGCTTTTTGCCAACAGTAGACAGCACATGTACTTACACGTTTAGAATTTTGCTTCAGGAGATGACACTATAACTGTACAGTCTCTTCTGGAACTGAAGATTAATAGTCAAGCCTAATTCCTCTGGTAGCTGTATAAGTGGCCTGTTTAGCTTGATTCAAGACAGTTTTATATTTTGTGACAGATATCTTCATTCCTTTTGCACTTCATCATAGTCTGTGTTTTTTTTTTATATTATTGCAGAGATAACCCTCTCAATGTCAGCATTGTTGTGTGGTAGAACTAAAGCAATGGAGATCCCCTAACAGCTGACTTCATTTTTGAAATGTGGAACTTCAGGATTCCAATGTCACCAGACTCTTACAATTCCTTCTCTTCCAGTGTTTTGAACTCATTAAATTTCTTCATTGATGTATAAAACTCTTCTGAGAAAATAACCAAAAGGGAAGGTGTTTACAAAGGCAGTAAGGTTGTCATTGCTTGGAACATCAAGGAAAGGAGCTGCAAGGCTGAGAACTGGATCGTGTGGGTATTTTCTTTTGAAGTTGCAGCCAACTGTCACATAGAAAGCTGTAACATCTTTAAAGTAGCCATCCACCTTTCTAGATTTAAAATCTGGTGATTTCAAGAATCATCTTGTTGTTAACCTGACGGACATATGCTGTTGATTCAAAAAGTTTGCAGTGTCTAATTTGGGAATAAGTCAGGTTATTGGCTAATGACATTTGGCTTCAGAAACTTGCCAAGAAGGATGTATCTTGTAAAGATTTTTATTTTCTTGTAGTAAAGTTCTGTTTTAATTAATTCCTACACCCTTTTTAATTGTAAAGCTGTTCCACTCTGGAACTCCACATATGATTTGAAAACTCTTCAGCTTTCTCAAGTGAAAGTCAATGTGTCACTATATTTTAAATATTTTTCAAATTTTCATGTTGCAGAATTCACAAAAACACTTCAGCTATGCCATTCTTTTATACCTCTAAGAAAAGTAATTTAACACAATGGTACATTGTAGGCTGCATCCACAAACATAGAAAGTCACTTTCCAATGCTAAAATAGAGAAAATGACATAAGCTACCCTGAAAACACACATTTTCTGTAGGCCATTAAGTTTTCCCATAAAAACAATAGCACTGTCTACTGACAAGACCAAACAATTTCTCCAACGAATACTAGATTTTCTGAAAAAATTATATACAAAATGAAAAATAGCATTTGCAGAAGTGTCTTGTGTGCAGACCAGCATCTCCAGAATTGCATTTTGGAAGAACCTGTAATGTTTCAGCTTCAATCGTTTTGTAAAAGAGATCACTTTTTAAACTACAAAAATAAATTCTTTGTTAAGCTCTGCCCTCTCTTACAGCTGATTTCTTTTTATGGACTAAACTCTTTATGTGATTTTTGCAGTCACCAAGACCTTTATAGGCTATTGAAATATCAGAGCAGCACACTGAGCAATAAATGTATTCCTTCCCTAGTCTTGACTTTTTAAGAACTGTGTATGATGTAGCATAACTTTCTTTGTATGAGAAAAACCTCAATGCAAAGAACAGAAGAACATGACCTTTAAGGATGTAGACAAAAGAAAAATAACCAATTTCTGTTTGTGACAATTTTGACATTTGGTGGACTTACTGTCAGGAAAGGCTTGCTAGAGGAAGAAACGTTCCCTGCAGACTGACTCCCGTTCCCCAAACTTATGTTAAGAAAGCTGCGTTGGCACGTGCTAACGTAGGTTAGCACATGCGCACAAAGATGTGCAAGATGGGAACGGTTATGGGCATTCGCACATCAGCGCACACCAGCGTGCACGGTGCATTAGCGCACACCAGCGTGCATGGTGCACCAGCGCGCATGGCGCATAAGCGCGTACAGCGCATCCTGTGATAGATGAATGGACTATTTAAACCAGATCAGTACACAGACCCAGTGCTGTCTTGTCTACAGCGTTCCCGTGAGTGTCCTGCAATTGATTCCAGTTACCAACCTGGCTTGTTCTGACTATACCTGCTCTCTGCCTGCATTGACCCCGGTCTGAACTTTGACTACTCTCCAGCTTCTGCTTCTGTACCTCATCTGACCGTCCTGTGTATGACCCGGCTTGTCTGACCCTGCTCCAACCATGCCTTCCAGTCTGTGAAGTTCTGCTACCGCTGACCTGCATCTTCAGCATACCCGCAACCGCTGTCATCTGGCACACCACTCAACTGGAAGCCCAGCAGCTAGCACGACTACCGACTCTCATGAGACTCTACACTCCTGCACCTCCTGTTTGCTCTACCAGGGGCCCAGAGTCAGAGGAGTAAGAGATGCCTTCCTCTGCAAACCAGGCTCATTCCACCAGGTATGTGACACTTACAGAGTGCATGAGTGAGCATGATTGTGGGTACAGGATGCTGCGATGGTCCCTTGAAAGGCACAGTTAAGCTTTTGGGGGAAAAGTGGTAGGAGTCATTGTAGAAACAGAATGCAAACAGCAAATGAGTGTGACTATTAAGGGTGAGGACAATAGAATTTTCACCAGGTGGTGTTGGTGAAAGGTTCGAGCCCGGGCAGTCTGTGCCAAGAGGCGGATTTGTGCTTGACTGCAGGTACAAGATGCAATGTTTGTCCCTAGGATGGCATGGGTAAGCTTTCAGAAGCAGTAACTTGGATTAGGGATGGGTCAACGGTTCGGCCCGAGCATAAGTTTGGGCCAAAATTTGGTTGTTCAGGTGTTCTGGCGAACACCGAACAATATGCTGAGTTTGGGGAAAATTTGAAAGCCGCGGAACCCCGTTAAAGTCTATGGGACACGAACATGAAAATTTTTAAAGGCTTATATGCATGGTATTGTCATAAAAAGTGTTTGGGGACCTGGGTCCTGCCCCAGGTGACATGTATCAATGCAATACCATTTTTTCGGGAGCTGTGATTTTAATAATGCTTAAAGTGAAACAATAAAAGTCCTTTAAATTTCGTACCTGGGGGGTGTCTATAGTATGCCTGTAAAGTGTCAAATTTTTCCAGTGTTTAGAACAGTCCCTGCAGCAAAATTACATTTCTAAAAGAAAAAAGTAATTTAAAACTGCTCGCGGCTATAATGAATTGTCGGGTCCCGCAATACAGATAACAGTCATTGAAAAAAACTGCATGGGTTCCCCCCCCAGTCCATTACCAGGCCCTTTGGGTCTGGTATGAATATTAAGGGGAACCCCGAACCAAAATTTTAAAAAAATGCGTGGGGGTCCCCCCAAGTTCCATACCAGGCCCTTCACGTCTGGTATGGATATTAAGGGGAACCTTGCGCCAAATATTTTGAAAAAAAATGGCATGGGGTTCCCCCCACAAATCCATACCAGACCCTTATATGAATGAGTGACTTATATAGCGCTCACATGCGCACAGAATCGCCTCTAGGCGCTTTTTTCAGCCAGCGTCTGCTTGGCTGGTGCTGTCATTTTACCCCGTAGGATCTCGACGCACTTGGGACACACAGTCGTACACACACATATACATATATACTGGGCCAATTTGGACCAGATCCAATTAACCTACCAGCATGTCTTTGAAGTGTGGGAGGAAACCGGAGTACCCGGAGGAAGCCCACGTAGACACAGGGAGAACATGCAAACTCCAGGCAGATGGTGTCGTGGTCGGGATTCGAACCAGTGACCCTTTTGCTGCTAGGTGAAAGTGCTAACCACTACACCACTGTGCTGCCCTCTCACGAAACCTGGCAGGCCGCAGGAAAAGAGGGTGGGATGAGAGAGCGCCCCCCCTCCTGAACCATACCAGGCCACATGCCCTCAACATGGAGAGGATGCTTTGGGGTCCAAAGCACCATGTCCCCATGTTGATGGGGACAAGGGCCTCATCCCCACAAACCTTGCATGGTTGTTGTGGGGGTCTGCGGGCGGGGGGCTTAACGGAATCTGGAAGCCCCCTTTAACAAGGGGAACCCTAGATCCCGGCCCCCCTATGTGAATTGGTAACGGGGTACATTGTACCCCTACCATTTCACAAAAAAAGTGTCAAAAATTTTAAAAAACACAAGACACAGCTTGGGACAAGTCCTTTATTAAAAAAGAAAAAAAAAATCCAGCAATGTAATCCACTCTCGACCCGAGGATACCAAAAAATAAAAAATAAAACGCCACTACTGATGCCTCCATGGGAGGTTCCCATCGAATGATGCTACACCCACCGTGACAGCTCATAAATAGCTGAGGGCCGGGCCACCCGTGACATATGTGGGTGACCCTGTCCCCCCTCTGACGCCACGGGGGTTTCCTGCGGTTTCCCCATGGCGTCACGGGTGACCCCACCCCTCCTCTAATGCCACGGGAAACCGCAGGGAACCCATGCCGTTTTTTTCAATAACTTTTATCTGTATTGCGGAACCCGACAATTCATTATAACCGTGAGTAGTTTTAAATTACTTTTTTTCCTTTAGAAATGTCATTTTTTTGCAGGGACTATTCTAAACATAGGAAAAATGCGCCACTTTACAGGCATATTATAGACACCCCCCAGGTACGAAATTTAAAGGAATATTTCACTTTTAATGTTTCACTTTAAGCATTATTAAAATCACTGCTACCGAAACAACAGTCGCTTTTAAAACTTTTTTTTCATTGATACATGTGGGGGCAGGACCCGGGTCCCCAAACACTTTTTATGAAAATAACTTGCATATAAGCCTTTAAAATTAGCACTTTTGATTTTTAATGTTCGTGTCCAATAGACTTTAATGGTGTTCGAATGTGTTCGAACACATTTTTTGCTTGTTCAAAAAGTTCTGGTGCGAACCGAACCAGGGGGTGTTCAGCCCATTCCTAACTTGGATGACCGTAAGGGTCACTGTTTGTGAAACAGGAAAACAGCACAACAGCAAATGAGCATGACCATTAGGGATGAGGACAAATCAAAACAGCACAGCCTCAATGACATGCAGCCCTTATAAAAGATATGCCATGTTCACGTGTGTCTCCTCCATTCTTTGTGTGAAAAAATACTTCCTAATCTGTTCTGCTTGTCTGTGCTCCTGTGCTGTGCTTCCTGTAATAGTGTTTTTTCTCCTCTGCCCTCTGTCCTCAAATCCCCCCACCTAGGACAGGTACTCTATTCTGGCCCTCCTTGGAGTTTTTATTTTTTTTGTCTTTTACTTTATTGAAATATTTTTTCATTTTTTCATTTCTGTGTGGTCACCAGAATAGGAAGAGGGCAAAATGTCTCCAATAGGAATAAGACAGCAGTGAAAATACGTATTTGTGTAGTGTGGGGAAGCGTTACAACCTCTGTCAATTTTTTGGGAGAAAAAGAATAGAATCTTGGAGTGAATTCAGGTTTTTCACATGTTACAAAGTATAGGTTGCATCATGGCCAAGGTCCTCATGTACAGTGGAAAGCAAAACATATTTCACTCTATTTAAATGTGGAGGGGCAGGGCCATTATAGAATTAGATGAATAAATGATTATTCAAAGATGCTTTATTTGACTATTGCAATAGTTTCAGGGTTTAAAAATAATAGTAAAGGTTGTTTTTTCTGTTGTTTTTTTGTTTTTATGATATACTTACCTGCTCTGTGCAATCATTTTGCACAGAACAGCCTCAAATCTCCTTTTCTGGGGTCCCCTCCTAGTCCTAGAGAGAGAGAGAGAGAGAAAATAAACAGCACTGCTACTCTCTGGCTCATCAGCGTCCTAGTAGTTCTTTGAGAACTACAAGCCGTCAGCTCTCTTTGAATTGTGATAGGGAGTGCAGGGAAAATATCCCTGGTTCACTGCCTAAGTAGGGGGTGAAGGGGGGGGTCAAGGGGAGAGGGGGTCACATGCTGAACACATTTGAACACATTTCATGTTACACCCTAAATATTCAGAAAGGTGAACCTATCCTTTTAAATGTTTAAAAAATGTTTTAAAAAGAGAAAAACTCTAATTAATGGGGACACAGAAAGCATTATCCACTACATAAAAAAAAAAATGTATCTGCTTTAAAGCGGACCGCCACCCAAAAGTGGAAGTCCCACTTGTCTGCCTCTCCCCCCCCCCTCTGATGCCACATTTGGCACCATTTGGGTGGAAGGGAGGGGCGGGTACCTGGCTTTGAGCAGCACCCGCTCCCTCTTCCGGCTCAGTTCAGCATGGCAAAGTAAGCTGAAGGTTCGCCCCCCTGCCCACAGCCGGTTCATATGCAGAGGGCAGCACGATTCACACATGCACAGTAGGAAACCAGCTGTAAAGCCATAAGGCTACACTGCCAGTTTCCCTTAGCCAAGATGGCCGGGCCAACACCTGAGCACCAATTCAAGAATCTTCTCGGGTGAGAACACCGCTGGTAAGTGTAGGTAAGTGCTCTAATAGTTAAAGTCAGCAGCTATAGTATTTGCTGTTTTTAAGTTGCTTTTGTGCAAACGTCTGCTTTTGTTCAATAGCTGTGAAAGAAGCCACTTCTTAAATTCAAGACAGTCATAAAATATGCAACTTTTTTGCCTTTATATAGCTGGAGATGCTGTGAGAAAAACTACAAATTTGCTTTTAAGGATATAGAATTAAAAAGGAAATATACTGTGGTTTAAAGTGTAATGTAACAGTCCTCAGAGCTTTGATCAGCCCACCAATTATCTATTTATACAGATGTTCAGTAAAACTGGATGTAATCTTCCCGGACTGCCCTCTGACTCACCTTTGCCTTATGAAATCTTTGCAAAGTCATATTGAATTGCAATTGTATATTCTACACTTTGGAATATTATTGCCATTGCCTCTGGAGAGTTTATGCTAATTAGCAGACAGAAAAAAAAATACAAAGCTGGTAACACACTCATGCACAGATATTTTATCTTGGAAAAACACGCTTATTTAAAATACATATAAGACAAATATTTAATATTTATTTTTCAATGCAGATTGGTAAATATATATATATATATATATATATATATATATATATATATATATATATATATATATATATATTTACACAGAACTTATGCACTATATTCCCACAAAAATGAAAATAATGTGTATGTTTGAGTTTTGTTCTTAAGAGGGATTGATGATATGAACCATAAGCCAATCACACAAACAGGAAATACGCATTGTATGTTTTTGTGACAGTTCAGTGTGCAGAACAGTTCAGTGTGTAGAACTTCCCAATAAAAATAAGTCTTATTTAAAGTGTTTTGTCAGTCATCAGAAAACTATATCTGGCTGGAGATTTAACTAGAAAGTAAATTGTTTTAACATGTGTAGTACCATTAATAAAAGTAAAGATATACTTTAAGAAGGAACATGATAAAACATACATTTTGATCCAATTTAAAATATATAAAATTTAAATAAAAGTGTTTTTATATAGTGCTTTTTCATTTCTTGTATAACTGAAAAGTCAGATCAATATTGATTTTTTTGACATAAAGAGGAATGACTCTCTGGGTTCACCATCATAATGGATTCTGCAAAAATTCTAATTTTAAGTCAAAAGGCTTTGGTTTGGTGACATGAGAATTCAATACTGACCTGTAAATGCTTACAGAATCACATGAATTTTCTTGACCTTTAAAGTTTGAGTGGTATTTTTGTCAGGCTTGACTGAAATAAAGACAATAAATGTGGCACATTTTAATAAAAAATAGTAACGTTTTAAAGCAATACATAAACAAATGAAGTAGTGATAGTTAATTAGGAAAGTTTTAACATCTTGTAATCCTATATTAAATTTGATGATAGGTGTTCCATTTTGTTGACATAGGACCCTTTGGTTAGAGATGAGTACTATATACTGTACATCAATATAATTGTTAATAAAAATATGAAATACTGAAAACCACCCTCCAGTATAAGAAAACAAGTAAGTACCTGTTCCAGCATAGAGATCCTGCTGCAGCAGTGAAACAAAATAACTTAGGTTCATGCATAAGAACATCTAGGAGCTCTACTGTATGAGCATGGCTGGCTTTATGTACCAAATTTCTTGTCTGAGAATTTTATTTCAGCTTAGAAGAAATGGTGCAGGTAGATTAAAACTAATTGAATAATTGAATGTGACAAATATATACAGTTTATATATATATATATATATATATATATATATATATATATGTATATGTATATATATATATATATGCACAATATCTCACAAAAGTGAGTACTAGGCTTGTGCAATTCGTTTCGTAACGAATTGAAATTCGTCCGAATTTAGCAACCTTCGGACATTCGGAAGCATTCGAATTTCCGAACAAAGCAATTACGAATAAGACCGAATCCGAAATAAATTATACCGCAAATAGCGAATGCCCGAAGGTCTTCGGCATAATTCGTTATGAAAAAGTTACGAATGTACGAATCCATACGAAGCACAATAACACTCACTCTGCTCTGCTCTCTGCTTCTCCCACACCGTGCTGAACTCCCTCTCAAAATGGTGTACAGGGGCGGAGGTTATAGCCGCATGTAAAAAACGAAAGTAAAATACGAGATTTCGAATCCATTCGAAGCACAATAACACTCTGCTCTGCTCTCTGCTTCTCCCTCACCGTGCTGAACCCTCTCAAAATGGTGTACAGGGGCGGAGCCTATAGCCGCATGTTAAAAACGAAAGTAAAATACGAGATTTCGAATCGTTACAAATAACCGCAATGTATTTAGAAAAGTACAAATCCATTCGAAGCACATTAGGCATAATAGGCAGCGTCGTTGTGAGAGAGACACGGAAAATTACGAATCAACGAACCCAAAAAAAGTTACGAAAGTAGGAGTTGTGTCCAGAATCAACGAAAAACAACGTACTCTACCGAAAGTACGAACCCAAAAAAAGTTACGAAAGTAGGAGTTGTGTCCAGAATCAACGAAAAACAACGTACTCTACCGAAAGTACGAATTATAAAGCAACAAAAAATTCAACGAAAAATGTCGCTTGCAAAAATACGAATGAGTCGGAACACGAAAAATCCCGTCTAGCAAAATTACGAATGATTACGAATCAACAGGACCGGAAAGAAACGAACCGAAACGGAACGAATTTTTCCGTTGTGCACAAGTCTAGTGAGTACACGCCTTACATTTTTGTAAATATTTTATTATCTTTTAATGTGACAACACTGAAGGAATGACACTTTTATACAATGTAAAGTAGTGAGTGCACAGCTTGTCTAACAGTGTAAGTTTGCTGTCTCCTCAAAATAATTAAGCACACAGCCATTAATGTCTAAACCGCTGGCAACAAAAGTGAGTACACCCCTAACTGAAAATGTCCAAATTGGGCCCAATTAGCCATTTTCCCTCCCCCGGTGACATGCATGTGACCCGTTAGTCTTACAAGGTCTCAGGTGTGAATGGGGAGCAGGTGTGTTTAAATTTGGGGTTTTCTCTCTCACTCTCTCCTACTGGTCACTGGAAGTTCAACATGGCACCTTATGGCAAAGAACTTTCAGAGGATCTAAAAAAAAAGAGTTTTTGCTCTAGATAAAGATGGCCTAGGATATAAGAAGATTGCCAAGACCCTGAAAACTGACCTGCAGCATGGTGGCCAAGACCATCAGGTAGTTGGATAGGTCAGGTTCCACCCAGAACAAGCCTCGCCATGGTCGACCAAAGAAGTTGAGTGCACGTGCTCAGCGTCATATCCAGAGGTTGTCTTTGGGAAATAGACGTATGAGTGCTGCCAGCATTGCTGCAGAGGTTGAAGGGGTGGGGGATCAGCCTGTCAGTGCTGCATGGCTGTCGTCCGAGAAGGAAGCCTCTTCTAAAGATGATGCACAAGAAAGCCTGCAAACAGTTTGCTGAAGACAAGCAGACTAAGGTACAACGATTACTGGAACCATGTCATGTGGTCTGATGAGACCAAGATAAAGGTATTTGGTTCAGATGGTATCAAGCATGTGTGGCGGCAACCAGCTGAGGCGTATAAAGACCAATCAGTCTTGCCTACAGTCAAGAATGGTGGTGAGAGTGTCATGGTCTGGGGCTGCATGAGTGCTGTCTGCACTGGGGAGCTACAGTTCATTGGGGGAACCATGAATGCCAACATGTACTGTGACATACTGAAGCAGAGCATGATCCCCTCCCTTCGGAGACTGGGCTTCAGGGCAGTATTCCAACATGATAAAAAACCCAAACACACCTCCAAGATGACTATTGCCTTGCTAAAGAAGCTGAGGGTAAAAGTGATGGACTGGGCAAGCATGTCTCCAGGCCTAAACCCTATTGAGCATCTGTGGGGCATCTTCAAATGGAAGGTGGAAAAGCGCTGTGATGTCATAATGGAGGAGTGGAAGAGGACTCCAGTGGCAACCTGTGAAGCTCTGGTGAACTCCATGCCCAAGAGGGTTAAGGCAGTGCTGGAAAATAATGGTGGCCACACAAAATATTGAGACTTTGGCCCAATGTGGACATTTTCACTTAGGGGTGTACTCACATTTGTTGCCATCAGTTTAGACATTAATGGCTGTGCGTTGAGTTATTTTGAGGGAACAGCAAATTTACACTGTTATACAAGCGGTACACTCACTACTTTATATTGTAGCAAAGTGTAATTTCTTCAGTGTTGTCACATGAAAGGATATAATAAAATATTTTCAAAAATGTGTGGGGTGTACTCACGTTTGTGAGATACTGTATATATATATATATATATATATATATATATATATATATATATATATATATAAACATTTTTTTATTATTTTTATTTTTTTCTACATGATGCCTACTATGAGTTATAAATTATGTTTCCTGTCAGAAGAAAAAAAAAAGTTTTAAGCACTACTATGGATAATGGGGTAACAGCCTGAGTAAATGCCCTTAACACCTTCCAGTGAAAGGACATTTTAATTAGCTACCTATTTGTGTGTTATAGAGCTAATAACGTTGCCATCATCTTTCAAATATCAGTTATATATATTTTTTATTATCGTTATTATTATTATTATTATTATTATTACATAAGAAATTGCATCATTCCACCAAACCTAATTTCATATTTTACAAGATACCTTTATCCTTTTATAACAGCACAAAAAAAACAGCTTAACACTTTGCTCCAAAATTCCATATAAAATTAAGCTGTGAAGTGCAATGGTGGTATTTAAAATTATAGCACAGTGCTGTAGATAAAAAATATTAAAAATGTTACAATTATTATCTGCTTGTAAAGCACATTTAGGTTCAGAAAATAAATGATTTATCTGTTAAGACTAAGTTAAAAAAATGAATCCTGTTAAGGTTTTAAAAAATACTTGTTTTACTTGGAAATTGTGTTTCATTTATTCAGTGTAAAATTCCATAGAATTACTCTAGTATTGGTAATGGTGTACAATACACTATCTATTGATTTTACCTTCTAATTTGATTCTTTTGTTTGAAAGAATCAGAATTTCAGTTTATAGAATGACTTATTCTGTCAGTCCTTTCTGCCAATTTAATCTTTAGTTTTGCCTTTTGAAATACTGCAGGTGCCCATATCCTGCTGGTTGGCCAAGTGCAAACCTCCCACTGGGATTTTTACTCAGCCAGGTGTCATGGCTGCTACACTGAATGACAAACACTAAGTAGAACCTGTCACAAGCATATTTGCATTATGGGCTTTGCTTAAGAGTCAATGTGTTATAAGATGTCATTGAAGACCTTATAATAGTGACTAAGCTTTTTTTCTATACTTCAGCATCTCTTAGACTAACTTGCAACTCACTAGTCATATGGGCCTCCTGCAGGTAAGCTTAATAACTCTATAGCTCTAGTGCCTATATCTCTGCACACCTTTTACCATAAAGCAAGTATTGTCTTTGATTGTCCATCAAGCCTAATCCACTCTCAGTGTGATACTAGTTAGCATAATTGCTTTAAAGAAACCAAAAAAGCATTATGTTTCTCTGTCTTACTCCTTCCTTTTTCATAAATGACGACAGCCATTTTGATGGGAAGGTCACTGTATTTATCAAGCTAATCCAACATCTATGGATTTGTTCCTTCGCCTCACCCCCCCCTTCACAAAAAATATTTCAGGCTTACATGTTTTCATCCTTTTGTGTTACACCAAGGTCCTGTCCAAGGCTGCAAGAAATCTTTGTAATAACCACCATTAGCATTATATCAAATCAAAAGAGACTCTTGGCTAATATTGAAATTGTTACAATTTGGAACTTTTAGCACTTCTACTCCTGCTGTTTTAAATTATGTAATTTACTGTACATATTCACACATGCTACGTTTATGTGTCATTAACTGTAGGAGAAAGTTAGGAGCTTCTGCTACAGTATGTGTTCTATGTATTATTTCTTTTTCCCCTACCGGAGAAACACAAGAATGCATTCTGTCAACTGTATTAAAGAATTAGTAGAAATGTTCATTGTGATCAGATTTCTGAAACAACTCCCCGTGGACACATAAAGGACAATTTTTTTTAATTGTGTATTTAACTGATATCTATACCCACAGCACTGAAATGAAAATCTTGTGAAGAATTTTTGTATTGTTTAGGGTCCTTGCAAAACAACAGGCCGTCACAGCAGTCTACTCCAAAGAAATGTAAAACTATATCAGTACATCTAGCTTTTCAAGTATTTTTGCCATCTCATGGCAAGAAGCAGAAAGAATAGATAGAACTGTGTTGTGCGAAGAATGGAGGAAGTTCATAGATATGAAAAGAGCAAATTTAATAACAGAATTTGGGAGTAAAGGAAATCGGTAAGAAAGTATGAATATCTTAGAAATAAAAGGTATACTTCAAAACAATAGAGAAGGTGTGTATATAGATGTACTTTTGCATACAAAACTTAAATTTTGAAAGTGCAAAATGTACAAAGGCTGCAAATATTTTTTTCTGGTGTATTAGTTCACATAAAGATCAATATGGCATTTAAAGCATAGAAAATGTATGAAAAAAGCTTCTACAAAAATATTTTTATATACACAAAATTTTATTCATATGGTCAACATAAAAAAATGAAATGTAAGACGTGGACAATGTCAGGAGCATAATAATAGAAACTAGACTGCAGTTAAGGCTAGACGACTGTGGTACACTTTACATCTAGCAGCTACCTTTTTGAGTACCCTTTATCTGAGATCCTGGAATCAGATGCCCTTAAAAATGTAAGCACTGACCATATGGCCTGAACAAGGTTATGTTCCCTAATGAGGGTAAAATAGGAATCACTGTGCAGGTGCATCTTCTTAGAAGTTTTGGGATCCACAGTTTTTCCAAGATCTTGATGGAAGACCTTTGACATCTGCTTCACTTAGTTGTTACAGATGGAAACTGGAGTGTAAGGTAAATATATTATTTTTCTCGTGTTTTTTTTAAATGATGTTCAATGGTATGTTTTGACAAAGGTGGGGGGCTCAGTGTCTAAAGAATAAGTGGACCTTGCGTTTTAATGCAAGGTCTGTTATAAAAAAAAAACATATTTTTTGAAAATGGTGAGATTACATTTTCCTAACCTTCCTAGTTGTGGGTATAACAAATGTGCATATATTCTTCAAAATGTGTTATTAATTGCACGCACATTTTATGTTACATATTATTTAGATGTCCTCCTTTGTAAAATATATGGAAATGCTCCACATGGCAAAATTGCCATTGATTCTACTAAATGCACTCTATTTACAGTAACGGGCACCCAACATTGATCTTTAAATAATTTTTATGTACATACCATTTCTTAAAGTGTCAATGATCATATATTGTAAAATAGTAAAAAATGCAATATTTTCAAGAACTGTTGTATTTCAGTAAATTCCAGCAGCTTCTACCACCTGCATAGACACACCACATACAGTGCTGTGAAAAAGTATTTTCCCCTTCCTTATTTTAAATTTTTTTGCATTTTTCTCACACCTAAATGATTTAGATCATCAAACAAATTTTAATATTACACAAAGATAACCAGAGTAAATCCAAGATGCAGTTTTTAAATTATTATTTCATTTATTAAGGGAAAAAAGCTGTTCAAACCTGCCTGGCCCTATGTGAAAAAGTAATTGCCCCCTCCCATGCTGAATCATGAATGAACTGTGATTAACCACAATTTTTTGGAAAGCTGAGTTAAATTTCACTTGCCACACCCAGGCCCACACCTGTTGAATCAAAAAATCACTTAAATAGAAGCTGTCTGACAAAGTAAAGCATGGTAAAAGATCTTGAAAAGCAACACATCATGATTAGGGTTGAGCGGACACCTGGATGTTCGGGTTCGATGGGTTCGGCCGAACTTCGGAAAAAAGTTTGAGTTTGGGACCCGAACTTGACCCAAACTTGACCCCGAACCCGAACCCCATTAAAGTCAATGGGGACCCGAACTTTTGAGGACTAAAATGGCTCTAAAAAGGTAATGGAAAGGGCTAGAGGGCTGCAAATGGCAGCAAAATGTTGATAAGAGCATGGCAAGTGCTTTGCAAACAAATGTGGATAGGGAAATAATAACTTAAAATAAAATAAATACATAAAAATAAAAAATAATAAACTTGACCTAGGAGGACGAGGTCCATATGGAGTAGGAGGTTGAGGTGGCGGTGGATGTGGCGGTGTAGGTGGAAGCGGCGGTGGAGGAGGACGAGGTAGCCAACACTGGTTTTTGTTTTTAATATTTTTTTTTAAAATTAGGGTACACCCCAAAAAAAGTGAGAGAGATCAAAAATACAACAATGGCTGGGTAAGGCCGGTATACATGTCTATTCTGCACAAGGTACGGACAAGTCCTGTGGGATCCATGCCTGGTTCATGTTAATGAACGTGAGCTTGTCCACATTGGCTTTGGACAGGTGGCTGCGCTTGTCTGTGATAACGCCCCCTGCCGTGCTAAATACACGTTCAGATAATACACTGGCTGCAGGGCAGGCAAGCACCTCCAAGGCGTAAAGGGCAAGCTCAGGCCATGTGCCCAATTTGGAGACCCAGAAGTTGAAGGGGGCAGACCCGTCATTCAGTACATGTAGGCGTCTTCACACATACTGCTCCACCATGTTGGTGAAATGCTGCCTCCTGCTAAGACGTTCCATATCAGCTGGTGGTACTGGTTGTTGTGGCGTGCTGACAAAGCTTTTCCACATTTTGGCCATGCTAACCCTGCCTTTTGAGGTGCTGGCGGTGCCCCGGCTGCGTTGGCGACCTCTTCCTCCTCCTCTGCCTTTGCCTTGTACTTCCACTGTGCCCCCGCTGTCAGGTGGGAATGCCACTAGCAGCGCGTCTATCAGCGTGCGCTTGTACTTGCGCATCTTACAATCACGCTCCAGTGAGGGAATTAAGGACGGTACGTTGCCCTTGTAACGGGGATCCAGCAGCGTGGCCACCCAGTAATCAGCACCTGTTAGAATGTGGGCAACTCAGCGGTCGTTGCGGAGACACTGCAGCATGTAATCGCTCATGTGTGCCAGGCTGCCCAGAGGCAGCGAAAAGCTGTCCTCTGTGGGAGGTGTATCGTCTGTGTCCTCTGTATCCCCCCAGCCATGCACCAGTGATGGCCATGAGCTGGTCTGGGTGCCACCCTGCTGTGAACATGGTTCCTCCTCCTCCAGCTCCTCCTCCTCATCCTCCACCTCGTCATCCTCCAGAACTGTGCCCTTGCTGGACAATTGAGTACCTGGCGTTTGTTGGTGCAGGAACCCACCCTCGGAGCCACTTGTGAATGACTGCCCTGAAAGCCTTGGAAATTATCCCTCTTCCTCCTCCTCCTCCTTCACATCCTCTTCCATCATCGCCCAAAGCGTTTTTCAAGGAGGCATAGAACTGGGATAGTAACGCTGAGAACGGCGTCATCGGCATTGGCCATGTTGGTGGAGTACTCAAAACAGCGCAACAAGGCACACAGGTCTCGCATGGAGGCCCAGTTATTGGTGGTGAAGTGGTGCTGTTCCGCAGAGCGACTCACACGTGCGTGCTGCAGCTGAAACTCCACTATTGCCTGCTGCTGCTCGCACAGACTGGCCAGCATGTGCAAGGTGGAGTTCCACCTTGTGGGCACGTCACATATGAGGCGGTGAGCGGGAAGGCCGAAGTTACGCTGCAGCGCTGACAGGCGAGCAGCAGCAGGGTGAGAACGCTGAAAGTGCCCACAGACGGCCCACACTTTCTGCAACAGCTCTGGCATATTGGGGTAATTTTTAAGGAACCCCTGCACCACCAAATTCAGCACATGCGCCAGGCAAGGGATGTGCGTCAAACCAGCTAGACCCAGAGCTGCTACGAGATTTCGCCCATTATCGCACACCACCAAGCCGGGCTTGAGGCTCACTGCCACCAACCACTCATCGGTCTGTTGTTCCATGTCCCTCCACAACTCCTGCGCGGTGTGGCGTTTTTCCCCCAAACAGGAAAGTTTTAAAACTGCCTGCTGTCGTTTACCCCTGGCTGTGCTTAAGTTGGTGATGAAGGTGTTACGCTGACCGGATGAGGAGGCGGTAGAGGATGAGGAAGCGGAGTAGCAGGAGTTAGCAACAGGAGGCAAACTGAAGCGTCCTGCAATCCTCGGTGGTGGAAGGACATGCGCCAAACTGCTATCTGCCTCAGGCCCAGCCGACACTGCATTTACCCAGTGTGCTGTTAGGGAGATATACCGTCCCTGACCGTGCTTACTGGTCCACGTATCCGTAGTTAGGTGGACCTTGCCACAGATGGCGTTGCGCAGTGCACACCTGATTTTGTCCCCCACTTGGTTGTGCAGGGAAGGGATGGCTCGCCTGGAAAAGTAGTGGCGGCTGGGCACGAAGTACTGTGGAACAGCCAATGCCATCAGGCTTTTAAAACTCTGCGTCTCCACCAGACGGAATGACAGCATTTCAAAGGCCAGGAATTTTGCAATGCTGGCATTCAGGGCCAGGGATTGCGCGTGGGTAGGGGGGTACTTCCTCTTCAGCTCCAGTGTTTGGGAGATAGAGAGCTGAACGTTTCCATGGGACATTATGGAGATGGTTGGTGACCCAAGTGGTAGTGTTACTGGCAGATCCTCTGTTTGCAGGGTGGCAGGTGCCACTGTCACTACAGAGGTTGATGAAGAGGCAGAGACTGCAGCAGAAGAGGAAGCAGGAGGAGCCAGAGACCTTTCTTGGTTTTTGAGGTGTCTACTCCACTGCAGCTCGTGCTTTGCACTTAAAGGCCGGGTCATGCAGGTTGTGCTCAGGTTGAGAACGTTTATGCCACGCTTCAGGCTCTGATTGCACAGCGTGCAAACCACTCGTGTCTTGTCATCAGCACATTGTCTGAAGAACTGCCACGCTAGGGAACTCCTTGGACCTGGCTTTGGTGTGCTCGGTCCCTTGCTGCGTTGGGCAGTAGCAGGCGTACTGTCTAGGGGACGGACGCTCCGCTTTTGCACCCTGTTCCCTCTGTGAGACCACCGCCTCTTCCTCCGAACTACACAGGTCACCTGCATGACGTTGATTCCATGTGGGGTTGAGGACCTCATCGTCCTCCACATCATCTTTCACCCAGTCTTCACCCCTGCCCTCCTTGTCGGTCTGCACAATTGCGAAAGCAGCAGCAGTTGGCACCTGTGTTTCTTCATCATCCGAGACGTGCTGCGATGGTCCTCCCATGTACTCATCTTGAAACATAAGTGGTTGGGCATCGGTGCACTCAATCTCTTCCACTTCTGGGGCAGGGCTAGGTGGATGGCCCTGGGAAACCCTGCTAACAGAGTTATCAAAAAGCAGAAGAGACTGCTTCATGACTTGGGGCTCAGACTGCTTGGCTGATTTGCAAGGGGGTGAGGTGAAAGACTGATGGACATCGGCTGCAGGTTCCAACTCTGATCTTTCAGCAGTATACTGAGTGGTAGACAATGTGAAGGAACTGGAGGCACTGTCAGCAACCCAATCTACTATCGCCTGTACTTGTCCTGGGCCTGGCCTCAACATTCGTAGAGCCACATTAGGCCCGACCAAATACCATTGCAGGCTCTGTCGCCTACTCGCACCTGAGGAAGGTGTTTCACTTGTGCGTGTAGCTGGCACAGATTGACCACGTCCTCTCCCTGCAACAGGAGCTCCACCAGCAGCACCACGACCGGGCCACGTCCCTTATTTGACGGTCTCCTCATATTTCTCCAATTTAGGATCTTGCCCTAAATGGGTGTTTTTTGAATAGCAGAATAGAGCAACAGTATCTAAAGGGTGTATCTCACAGGTACAGATATGCAGAAAACGAACCAAATATTTTTTTTTTCCCTAAATGATTATTTTTTTGAAGAGCAGAATAGGAGAACAATATCTAACGTGTGTATCTCACACATAAAGATATGCAGAAAATGCACCAAATTTTTTTTTTTTGCCAGAAAACACACCCAATTTTTTTTTTTGCCCTAAATTATTATTTTTTGGAAGAGCAGAATAGGAGAACAGTATCTAAAGTGTGTATCTCACACGTACAGATATGCAGAAAATGCACAAAAAAAATTTTGGGGCCAGAAAACGCACCAAAAAAAATTGTTTGCCCTAAATTATTATTTTTTTGAAGAGCAGAATAGGAGAACAGTATCTAAAGTGTGTATCTTACATGTACAGATATGCAGAAAATGCAGCAAAAAAAAATTTTTGCCCAGAAAACGCACCAAAATTTTTTTTTGGGCCCTAAATTATTATTTTTTTGAAGAGCAGAATAGGAGAACAGTATCTAAAGTGTGTATCTCACACGTACAGATATGCAGAAAATGCACCAAAATACATTTTTATGGCAGAAAATGCACCAAAAAATATTTTTTTGCCCTACATTTTTTTTTTTTGGAATAGCAGAATAGGAGAACAGTATCTAAAGTGTGTATCTCACAGTAACATACGCATTGCTGGTGCACTGAGCTTGCATAAAATGCCCGCCGAAGCCAACCTAACTAACAGATGGATAAAAGTTATCTTTTCTCTGGCACTGGGCTCAGGGCAGGATAAAAAGATTGTGCACTGCACCCACACAACAAAAGCAAGGTAGATCGCTGAGTAATTTGATTTCTGAATTAGGACTCCTATCTAATTCTCTCCCTCAAAGCAGCAGCAGCAGCAACCTTTCCCTACACTAACTGAAGCAGAGTGACGTGCTGTGCTATGTGCCTCTAGCTTCAATAGAGGCTGGGTCACATGCTGCACTGGCCAATCACAGCCATGCCATTAGTAGGCATGGCTGTGATGGCTTCTAAGGGCACACAAGTTAAACGAATGTTGATTGGCTGCCCTGCAGCTTTCTAAAATGCGCCATTACATTGCCGAACACCGAACCCGATCCCGAACATACAGTACTTTACAGTTCGGGTTCGCTCAACCCTAATCATGATCTAAAGAAATTCAAGAACAGATGAGAAACAAAGTCATTGACATGTATCAGTCTGGAAAGGTTTACAAAGCCATTTCTAAGGCTTTGGGACACCAGCAAAGTGAGAGCCACAGTGAGAGCCATTATCCACAAATGGAGAAAACTTCGAACAGTGTTGAACCTTACCAGGAGTGGCCGGCCAACCAAAATGACTCCAGGAGCACAATGACATCTCATCCAGGAGGTCATAAAAGAACCCATAACAACATCTAAAGAACTGCAGGCCTCACTTGCCTCAGGTAAGATCAGTGTTCATGATTCAACAATAAGAAAGAGACTGGGCAAAAATGGCATCCATGGGAGAGTTTCAAGGCCAAAGCCACTGCTGACCAAAAAGAACACAAAGGCTCATCTCACATTCACCAAAAAACATCTTGATTATCCCCAAGACTTTTAGGCAAATATTCTGTGGACTGATGAAACAAAAATGTTACTTTTTGGAAGGTGTGCTTTCCGTTACATCTGGTATAAAACAAATACAGCATTTCGTAACAAGAACATCATACCAACAGTCAGACATGGTGGTGGTAGCGTGATGGTCTGGGGCTGCTTTGCAGCTTCAGGACCTGGACAACTTACCATAATTGATGGAACCATGAATTCTGAGCTCTACCAGAAAATCTTAAAGGAGAATGTCGGCCCATCAGTTTGTGACCTCAAGCTCAATTGCACTTGGGTTATGCAGTAGGACAATGACCTGAAACACATCAGAAAGTCCACCTCCAAATGGTTCACTTCAAACAATGCAAAATGTAGGTTTTGAGTGGCTTAGTCAAAGCCCGGACTTAAATTCAATAGAGATGCTGTACCATGACCTTACACAGGCCACTCATGCTGGAAAACTCTCCAATGTGGCTGAAATAAAACAATTCTGCAAAGAAGAGTGGGCCAAAATTACTCCACAGCAATGTGAAAGACTCATTGCCAGTTATCGCAAATGCTTGATTGCAGTTGTTGCCGCCAAGGGTGGCACAACCAGTTATTAGTAGTGATGAGCCGAACACCCCCGGGTTCGGTTCGCACCAGAACCCGCGAACGGACCGAAAGTTCGTACGAACATTAGAACCCTATTAAATACAATGGATGCGAACGTTCGAATTCTAAAGTGCTAATTATAACGACTATTATGCATGTTATTGTCCTAAAAAGGGTTTGGGAACCCGGGTTCTGCACCAGGGGACATGTATCAATGCAAAAAGAAGTTTTAAAAACGGTCGTTTTTCGGGAGCAGTCATTTTAATGATGCATAAAGTGAAAAAAAAAAGTCAAATATTCCTTTAAATATCATACCTGGGGGGTGTCTAAAGTATGCCTGTGAAGTGCCACGTGTTTCCCGTGTTTAGAACTGTCCCTGCACAAAATGACACTTCTAAAGGAAAAAAAAGCCATTTAAAACTGCTTGCGGCTTTAATGTAATGTCTGGTCCCGGTAATATGGATGAAAATCTTTAAGAAAAATGGCATAGCTACCCCATGTAGAATTTATATATTTTTAATATTTTAACCTTTTATCTATTTTAACCTTTTATCTATTGGGTAATACCCTTATTGCACTGATTTGATTTTTATTGTCAGAATATATATAACTACCGTTTGTATCATATACTGACATATTGCCCATATATTGCCTATGTTAGTATATTTGATTTAATCCATTTATTCTTATACTACATCCTTACAGTTGATGTAGTTCACGTTATTACTTTGTTTTTTGAAAAATTATCATTCTATTAAGCTCCATGTATGTGATCATCCGTACACTTGTGTAAACGAATACGCATAGATGTATATGTTTTACTGTCATACATATCAGCATGGCATATATCTTCCCCATAGTCACCTTTTTCCCCTTCCTTTTATCATTTCTTTTCCCCCCTCCCCCCACTTTTTTTTTTCTCTTCCCAAATCCCCCCCCCCCATTCCTGTTTCCCCTTCCCTCTTCCTTTCTTTCATTTGCCCGTTATCCTCCCCCACTCCCATCCCCCCCCCCCATAATAACATTATGCCCTCCCCTTCCCCTTTTCCCTTTTTTTATTATTATTATTTTTTTTTATTAATTTCATATTACTTATCAAACTATCATACTAATATTATCAATTGGATATATACAGTTGCCATCATCATCACCTTTTGGAAATTTTCTATATACATGTAACATGTTCCATATATCATATTATTTATAAGGAGACATACTTCGCCATTTGTCTACCTGCCTATTCCTGCAGCATTGCCTGCATTAATGGCACTTATCATTAATATATATTTTCCGTGACCCTTTCTATTCATATTTATTATATTTATTTTGTGACCCGTTATTCTTCTTTATACCCCGTTTATTCCCGCAGCACTGCCTATATTAATGCTATTTTATTATTAGTATATGTATATATATATATATATATATATATATATATATATATATATATATATATATGTGTGTATATATATGTATGTGTGTATGTGTATATATATATATATATATATATATATATATATAATATATATAATTTCTTTCGTGACCCTTAACATTCATATCTATTATATATATATATATATATATATATATATTTTTTTTGCGATCGGCCCCATTCATACTTATACCCATCTAACACCGTCACTATTAATGCCATTTATTATTTATATCTATTTTCCGGTCCATCCATTATCCTTGATCTATCCCCATTTGCTAATTTTTTATTTTATTTTATTTTATTTATTTTTTTTGTGATCAGGTCAGTTTTTTTTTTCGGTCATGTGATCAGGTCATGTGATCAGGTCATGTGATCCAGGCCATCCCGATCACATGACCTCTCCACTCCTCCTTTCATTGGACACCACCTTCTCCCAGCCCCACCCCATCCAGCTCACTTCCTCATCCTTGTCCCTATATAAGGCGTCTATCCACTTCTGCCCTTATGTCATGTTGATAAAGGAGCGCGACTTGCCAGGACACCGCAAGTCCGCACGCTCACGCAACGCGTCCATTTTTGATGACGTCACCCTCTGCAGCTTAACCACATGTGCGCTCCTAGCCTCGCTCTTAACATACTACAGGATCGTTGTCCCCGGAAGCCGGCCGCTCCATCTTCAGAGACACTCCTGTCATTCTACGCAGAGCTGAGAACCCCCTGTGACCTGCTGCTGCTGATCGTCATCCTGACATTTTAAACGCCTATGTTAATTCACCTAAATGTGAGTGTATTTGTATCTACTATTAAAAACTTGTTACAATATTGCACTTAGAGGCGCCTCTCTCCTTGTCTTCCAGTTACCCCTGAACATGGTTTCTGTTCATCTATGATGGCCGCCCTGTGCACAGTGGATCCCATTTATCCCTGCTCCACCCATATACACTGCAGTGTGTAAACAGACTCCTAAGGACTTCCTTTAAGACTGTCTATATATATATACATATGTTGTATGGTATTTTTTCATCTTATTTTTATATTTTATATATTTTTTTATTTTATTTTTTATTTATTTATTATTTTGTATTATTTTTTCTTGCTTCATATTGATTACTTTGGATAATACATGTTTCTGTGGATATTGTCGCCACCACTTGTCTATATAACTACCCCATGACCCCCCCCCCTACCCCAGCCCATTACCAGCCCCTTTGGGTCTTGTATGGATATTAAGGGGAACCCCGCACATAAAATAAAAAAGGCCCTATATACTCTGAACAGCCGTATACAGGCGGTGCATACAAGACAGGGACTGTAGGTTTGTTCTTATGTAGAATCTGTTTGTAATTTTGAACAGGTACATTGTTTAAGTGTAGCTCCAGCCCAAAAATCTATTTTTAAACTTTTTGGAAAACATAGGTAAGGGTTATCACCCCTGTAACATTTGTTTTGCTGTCTGTGCCCCTGTTCAGAACATTTCACCTCACTTTCCGTCCCAATGACAACTGTTTTTGAAATGTGGTGTTTTTCTTGAAACAAGGATTGGTGATAAAGCATCAGTAGAGAGGAGACACCTTTCTCCCATATTAATTCTTACAGGAGAGAATTTTCCTTCCTAGTGGTAGATTTCCTCTCACTTCCTGTTGTCTTCTTGCGTTTGCAAGTAGGAGTCGTTTGTAAGTTGGATGTTTGAAAGTAGGGACCTGCCGTATATACTCTGCAGAAATAGGCCCCTTAGTTGTTGGTGTTGGCACAACACTGTAAGCACTCACAGTTACTCTTGGTTGGTGCTGGAACGCCCTGCTGTCAACTATTATATCAGGAATTGTAATTACATATAATTGTTGAACAGTGGTAGTAAAAATTGGGCCTTTGATGGTGGTGCTGGTGCCACAACACTGTAAGCCCTCAGAGTTACTCTTGGTGGGTGCAGGAATGGGCCCTGCTGTGAATTATTAGATCAAGAATTGTAATTACATGCCCCTTTTGAACAGAATAGCACAATGACAATTTCCCTGACTGTCCAAAAAACAAGGATTTCAAAGATGGTTGATGAGGAATGCTTTAGCACAGTATAGCACAATGAGAATTTCCCTCACTGTCCTTCCCTGTCCCTACAAACAAGGTTTAGCACAGTAAAACACACTGACACTCTCCCTACCTATAGTTTTCTGTCCCTATATTTTTTTTTTTTTTAAAGATGGTTGATGAGGAATGCTTTAGCACAGTATAGCACAATGAGAATTTCCCTCACTGTCCTTCCCTGTCCCTACAAACAAGGTTTAGCACAGTAAAACACACTGACACTCTCCCTACCTATAGTTTTCTGTCCCTATAAAAAATGTTTTTTTAAAGATGGTTGATGAGGAATGCTTTAGCACAGTATAGCACAATGAGAATTTCCCTCACTGTCCTTCCCTGTCCCTACAAACAAGGTTTAGCACAGTAAAACACACTGACACTCTCCCTACCTATAGTTTTCTGTCCCTATAATTTTTTTTTTTTTAAAGATGGTTGATGAGGAATGCTTTAGCACAGTATAGCACAATGAGAATTTCCCTCACTGTCCTTCCCTGTCCCTACAAACAAGGTTTAGCACAGTAAAACACACTGACACTCTCCCTACCTATAGTTTTCTGTCCCTATAATTTTTTTTTTTTTAAAGATGGTTGATGAGGAATGCTTTAGCACAGTATAGCACAATGAGAATTTCCCTCACTGTCCTTCCCTGTCCCTACAAACAAGGTTTAGCACAGTAAAACACACTGACACTCTCCCTACCTATAGTTTTCTGTCCCTATAAATTTTTTTTTTTAAAGATGGTTGATGAGGAATGCTTTAGCACAGTATAGCACAATGAGAATTTCCCTCACTGTCCTTCCCTGTCCCTACAAACAAGGTTTAGCACAGTAAAACACACTGACACTCTCCCTACCTATAGTTTTCTGTCCCTATAATTTTTTTTTTTTTAAAGATGGTTGACGAGGAATGCTTTAGCACAGTATAGCACAATGAGAATTTCCCTCACTGTCCTTCCCTGTCCCTACAAACAAGGTTTAGCACAGTAAAACACACTGACACTCTCCCTACCTATAGTTTTCTGTCCCTATAAAAAATGTTTTTTTAAAGATGGTTGATGAGGAATGCTTTAGCACAGTATAGCACAATGAGAATTTCCCTCACTGTCCTTCCCTGTCCCTACAAACAAGGCTTAGCACAGTAAAACACACTGACACTCTCCCTACCTATAGTTTTCTGTCCCTATAATTTTTTTTTTTTTTAAAGATGGTTGATGAGGAATGCTTTAGCACAGTATAGCACAATGAGAATTTCCCTCACTGTCCTTCCCTGTCCCTACAAACAAGGTTTAGCACAGTAAAACACACTGACACTCTCCCTACCTATAGTTTTCTGTCCCTATATTTTTTTTTTTTTAAAGATGGTTGATGAGGAATGCTTTAGCACAGTATAGCACAATGAGAATTTCCCTCACTGTCCTTCCCTGTCCCTACAAACAAGGTTTAGCACAGTAAAACACACTGACACTCTCCCTACCTATAGTTTTCTGTCCCTATAATTTTTTTTTTTTTTAAAGATGGTTGATGAGGAATGCTTTAGCACAGTATAGCACAATGAGAATTTCCCTCACTGTCCTTCCCTGTCCCTACAAACAAGGTTTAGCACAGTAAAACACACTGACACTCTCCCTACCTATAGTTTTCTGTCCCTATAATTTTTTTTTTTTTAAAGATGGTTGATGAGGAATGCTTTAGCACAGTATAGCACAATGAGAATTTCCCTCACTGTCCTTCCCTGTCCCTACAAACAAGGTTTAGCACAGTAAAACACACTGACACTCTCCCTACCTATAGTTTTCTGTCCCTATAATTTTTTTTTTCTTAAAGATGGTTGATGAGGAATGCTTTAGCACAGTATAGCACAATGAGAATTTCCCTCACTGTCCTTCCCTGTCCCTACAAACAAGGTTTAGCACAGTAAAACACACTGACACTCTCCCTACCTATAGTTTTCTGTCCCTATATTATTATTTTTTTAAAGATGGTTGATGAGGAATGCTTTAGCACAGTATAGCACAATGAGAATTTCCCTCACTGTCCTTCCCTGTCCCTACAAACAAGGTTTAGCACAGTAAAACACACTGACACTCTCCCTACCTATAGTTTTCTGTCCCTATAATTTTTTTTTTTTTAAAGATGGTTGATGAGGAATGCTTTAGCACAGTATAGCACAATGAGAATTTCCCTCACTGTCCTTCCCTGTCCCTACAAACAAGGTTTAGCACAGTAAAACACACTGACACTCTCCCTACCTATCCTTCTCTTTCCCTAAACTAAAGGAATCCAGGTTAAGCAAGAAAAAAAAATGTCACTGTCCCTGCCTATGCTTCTCTTTCCCTGCTTCGGAACACACTACACTAGGCCGCCGTGCTGGCGGCCTTTTATAGTGTGGGGCGTGTACTAAACACCCTTAGCAATAATTGGCCACAGGCATCCTGCCTGTGGCCAATCATTGCTCTCCTCGCTGCCGGCGCTGTGATTGGCCAAGCATGCGGGGTCACAGTGCATGCTTGGCCAATCACAGCGCCTGGATGACACTGTGATGGCGTAGTGCATTGTGGGCCGCGAATTAGGCGCGAACGGCCCAAATCGTTCGTTGTTCGGCGAACGATCGAACAGCCGATGTTCGAGTCGAACGTATGTTCGACTCGAACACCGAGCTCATCCCTAGTTATTAGGTTTAGGGGGCAATTACGGTACTTTTTCACATGAAGCCAGACAGGTTTGGACAGCTATTTTGCCTTAATAAATGAAACCATCATTTAAAAACTGCATTTTGTGTTTACTCTGGTTATCTTTGTGTAATAATAAAATTTGTTTGATGATCTGAGTAATTTAAGTGTGACAAATATGCAAAAAAAAATTAATCAGAAGGGGCAAATACTTTTTCACAGCATTGTATATGTATGTTATTAATTGTCTGGACATTTGATAAGGCCACAGAAGTGATAAAATGGGAAATATTTACTAATACTGGAGCATTCACAATCTGGTGCAGCCGTGCATGGTAGCCAATCAGCTTCTAACTTCAACTTGTTCAGCTTTGGCAGTAAAACCTGGAAGTTGATTGGTTTCTATGTAGAGCTACACGAGAGTTTTCTCTCTGCATTTGTAGTAAATAACTCCTGGTTTTCAGGAGTTAGCTTTACCATACCTGGAGTTTATGATTCAAACAATCTATATGTTTTGAGAGGGACTAAGATGGCAGAGGATTACAAACACCTCACACAAAGGACTCACTCAAGATGATGGGGTTGATTTACTAAAGGCAAATAGGCTGTTTACTTTACAGGGTAATGTGATATTCGTTGCAAAGTACATTTTCACAGCATTCAAGTTAAGTGAAATCTCCCTTAAAAAGTGAACAGCCTATTTGCCTTTAATAAATCAACCACATGGGTCATATCAGCAAATAAGAAAAAAACTAAGTTTATTTAACCACTTCAGCTCTGGAAGGTTTCACCCCCTTCATGGCAAGGCCATTTTTTGCCATTTATCACTGCGCTACTTTAACTGGTAATTGAGCAGTCATTGCAATGCTGTGCCTAAACAAAATTTATATCATTTTTTTCACAAAAATTTAGTTTTTTTTGGTGGTATTTGATCACCTCTGAGTTTTTTATTTTTTATTATATAAACTAAAAAAGACCGAAAAAAATGAACCTTCTGCTATGAAACACATCCAATAACAAAAATTTCAAAAATCTAATTTTTTCATAAATTTTGGCCAAAATGTATCCTGCTACATGCTTTTGGTAAAAAAAAATCTCAGTAAGTGTATATTGATTGGTTTGCGTGAAAGTTATAGCGTCTAAAACTATGGTATATATATATTGGATTTTTTTTATTTTATACAACTAATAGCGGTGATCAGCGACTTATAGTTGGACTGCAATAGTGCTGCCGGCAATCTGACACTAACTGCCGCTGGGATGGGGGACTGACTAACTGCCACTGACATCACCAGTGATGCTAATACAGTGCTAATACCATACACTGTCACTGTACTAATCACACTGGTTGGGAAGGGGTTCACCTCTAAGGTGATCAAAGGGTTAACTGTGTGCCTAATGTGTGTGATATGTGCTGATTTTTACTAAATATTTATTTGTTTCTTATCCTTGCTTTGAAGGGATAGGAGAGAAATCATTCACTCTGCACAAAGCACTGTGTTGATTATCAACACAGAGCTCTGGGCTGTGATTGGACACAGTTGATCAGCAGGTCCCCACCATGAATCATTGGTCGGGATTTGCTGATAGACTCCCACTGTGTACAATCACAGTGGGTGTCGGCAGGGGCGCACACCATAAACCTGGAAGCAGGCAGCTAGGTACCAGTAGATTACCTTGCCTGCACGGGTCACCCATCTGCAGTACATTGCGGGTGGTCCAAAAGTGGTTAAAGCCAATCTTTCTTTGTTTTGTTTTGGATAGACTAGGCAAAGGTTAAACACCTGTACATTTTTTTGTTTCCTTCAGCAATTGGGGGGATTCTTCCTCACTGCCTCTCCTACGGACACAACATAAAGTGAGAGAAAATCTTTTAAATGTTAGGAAAATCCCCTTTTAGAGCTTGTTTACACTGTCACACCTCTGAAAAGCGATCCATGCTGGATCGCTTTTCAGAGGCACTTTACAGACAGGTAAGAGGCAATTTGACTGTTTTAACTTTTGAAGGCTGCAGCATTACATGTGGTTGCAAGGTGATATACTTGAATGGGTTTGGTGTCATTCTCAACCTGTGGTATAATTTTTCTCACTCTCAGTCCCAATTACAATGGTATCTATGAAAAAAGAGAGGGTTAATATTCAAAGTAGACACAGACTAGCTGCAATAATAAACAATAATGAAAACTGTAGCTACAGTACCCACAGACACATCAGACTTTTAAACAGTCTTTCATGCTAATAACCTCAATAAGCAGTAGAGATCCTATTTACTGAAAAGGTAATTTGTTTAGAAAAACCTACATGTCAATGATAATAGCAAAAAGATGCTTCAAAATGTAAAAAAAGAAATGTGCATATATATTGTGTTTACAGTCTTTTTTTTTTATTGCTTTCTGTGACTCCATGAGGAAGTGTGGACACCAAAACAAAAAGTTAAAACATTTTCTTCCAATAGAGAAGCATTTTATTGCTGTCTGTATGCCTGTTGGGATGACTCTACTGTCTTACTGGCCCAATGACCTCACAAAATCACCAAAAACCTCCTTAATAGGTAGACCAGAGAGCAGTTAAAAACCCGACAGTAGTTCAAACCCACTATATAACAAAAAACAGTCATGTCTATGGTCCGGCATTGAAATGTAAAAAAAGTAAAAAAGGATAACAATAGCTCACCTGATGCAAAACAGGTGCAAAGTTGTATATCTGCTGGTCAGTTGTATTGGGTACATTCACCTTCTGTAATATCTTTTTCTTCTTTCAAAATATGTTTTTCATTTTCTAGACCACAATTTAATGTCCAGGTGTAGACTAGCTGTGACAAAAAAAAAAAAAAAAAAAAGTTAATTGTAAAAAAAAGATTTATTTCTCTAATAAAAAAATTGGATACAAGAAAAAGGATCTATAAAGGTTGATTTTCCTAATCCCCTAGATAAAAATAAAAAAAGAGGGTAAAAAATAAATAATTTGTGGTATGGATGAAATCTGAATATTGCAATGCTTTGTCTTCCTCAACCTTATCTCTGTCAGGGACATATTAAAGGAAGACAAATGCCTCGTACACACGATCGGGTTTCCCGACGGTCAAAAGTCCGCCGGGAAAACCGAGGGGAAAACCTGCTCGGTTGCTTTTCCCCGTGTACACACAGCCAGTTTTCCCGACAGGAAAACTGCCATGACAGCTTTGGTCAGGAAAACCGGCCGTGTGTATGCTCCACTGCAGTGTTTCCCATAGGAAAAATTTTGATAAAAAAACGTCTAGAATCGCGGCGGGAAAAAAAAGACAAGTTCTTATTTTTTTGCTCGCAGTTTTCCTGTCGGGAAAAATGCTATGGAGCATACACACGGCCGGTTTTCCTGACCAAAAGCAAACATGGCAGTTTTCCCGTCGGGAAAACCGGTCTTGTGTACGAGGCATTAGAGTGTATTTATTACACTTCTTTTTCGTGTGATTTTGTAACTAGGAGTCGTTCTGACTGGTTGTAATTGGTATTTCTAATGCCGCGTACACACGGTCGGAATTTCCGACAGAAAAAGTCAGACGTGAGCTTTTCCAACCGTGTGTATGCCCCATCGGACTTTTTCTGTCTGAATTTCCGACGGACTTAGATAGAGAGCAGGTTCTCTATTTTTCCGTTGGAAATTCCGATGGACATTTTCCCGTTGGAAAGTCCGACCGTGTGTACGCGGCATTAGATGGAGTTTGTTGATAACTGGCCAACTTCAGCATAGGAAGAATGGGTAGAGCTATGAACCTTGGGGCCATAGTTTTACTTCCTATGATTCTTGTGGGGTTAAAAATTTCTTATTCAAATATGAAAAGCAAAAATATACAGTATGCTTGTTTATGTCTTTATTTATATTATCTATTTATTCCTCTGTTGCATTGTCATCTTAAATCTTGGTGTAAAGTCTGCAAATCCTGGGAAAGAGGAAAGACTAAAATAACAAAGACCAATAAAGTTTATTGAGTGTATCAGAAAGATGGAGAGAGAAGGAAGCAGACAGCGGGAGCCAAAGAGACACTTTCCTCTGAAATCATAAACTTGTACAAGTGTAGCCTTTATTGTGAAATATACAGTTGGGAAATGTGCTGTAAAACCCTGACAAGGTTACAATGAAAGCAAACATAAAGGACTTTATTAGGCAAGTCATAGTCATTAATGATCCTAATGGCAATACTAATGTACAGTATATACTGTATATTGTACTTTGGATTCTAAGAAACAAGGTGCGCTATCAATTCAAATTTCTGATAGTAACAATAAAAAAATTGACATACTGTATATAAAACAGTCCATTAGTAGTTGTTCCATATGCTCAATCATTATTAAAAATACATATTGTCATAGAATAATAGAAATATAAAGTTAGTCAGTTAAAAACTTAAGTCAGTGAGTTTGTACCCCATGATGATTTTAATGTTTGAAGAGCATCTCAGCAATCTCAGTACACAGTTGTTTGATTGCTGCATTTGGCAGTAGAGGTAAAACTGTTTTGGTGTGTGGTTGTGCCTAAAACATAAGAACAAGTGCATGATGGTCATGTTAAGGATTTAAGTGAATGTACCTTGGATTATGAGCATAATTCGTTCCAGAAGAATGCTTGTAATCCAAAGCACTCGTATATCAAAGCGAGTTTCCCCATAGCAGTCAATGGAAACTCAGATAATTTGTTTCACAGTGACTGCTATTGTATGCAGTACCGCATGTGGCCAAAGGTGGGGGTTCCGGAGACACTCAAAAACACTCGGAGACCGCTCGGAGCCGCTCGGATGCCCTCTGGGACCCTCTGAGAGGCTCAGAGGCACTCAGGAATAGAGTGTTTCCGAGTGTCTCCACGCAGCTCCGAGTGCATCTGAGCGTCTCCGAGTGTCACCGTCCCCCCCACACCTCTGGCCAAATGCAGTACTGCACACCCCATGTGCTCGAATCCTGCTCATCTTGCAAAACAACGCTCGCAAACCGAGTCAGGATTTAAAAAAAAATAACAGCTTGTATTGCGAAACGCTCGTAAACCGCGTTACTTGCAATCCAAGATATTACCGGTTATCCAAATTTTGTGATTTTGTTTCAAAAAGACAATGGAAGTCCATGTCCAACTGGGATAATTCCTGTAACGCAACAGGAAGTGAAAGGAAATCTCTACAATGTAAGGGGAAATCACCTCTTGCAGTTGCAATCAGAACAGATGTTCTCATTAAACGATTTACCTCATGTTCTGGTGACTCAAAAATGTTGGCTTTCTCATTACTTTTTGTCTAGGTGACATTGGTTACCAGCACAGACAGAGAGGAAAAATCTGTCTAGTGGGAGACATCAATGGCATTTCACATCGACAACAAAACTTGACAAGGTTTCTAATCCTTTTCTTCTCAATCCCCTTAAAAAAAGTTTGGGCTATATACATTAACATAAAAAAATAACTTCTTCTTGAAGTCAATGCGTTTAGAAGCATGGGGATTTCCCTGATACAGACCTTGATTAGCAATCATGGAACTTTTCTTTCACAGTAGTACTTTACTGTCTCAAAAAGATTATGCCTTATCAAGATTACACCAAGGAACAAGTAAGGGCCGGTTTATTCATTTTCCTGAAGTAAAATGAACACATTTTATTGCATGAAAATACATTTTAAATTCCTTTTTAATACAACGACATATAGCATTTGTGGGCATTTATAAGCATTACACAGTCCCATTTAGTTCAATTTATATTTATTGCATTTAAACACATCAATCATACAGTTTTGTGCATTTTAACACATCTGTATCATGGAATATCCATGTTCTAAATCCTTCTCTATCGCATATATAATGTATAAAACAATGCACAAAAATTTTCATAAACAAATATAACATGTATCAAAAATATGCAATACTGCAAGTGTATAGGTGTAAAAAGTCCTAAAAGAAACAGTGCAACAAATCAGACTGTTCTGTGTTACTCCGTCAATGCATTAGATGCAATAGCTAAATATGAACTTTACACAAAAAATATTTTAATTTTCTGTAAAAATTTAAAGGGATACAATTAAAGGGATTAAAAGTACATTGATACTTCCTGGTGCCACCTTATCAAATATTAAAAGTGAGTTTCTGATTTTAAAATGTCTAGACATTTTCAATATCAGGTTCCCAACCTACTGTACCTTTGGGTTTGTTAAAGTGGTAACAGGTGCTTGTATGATTAAACCCCAGGGTAAACTATCTGCAAATTACCCAATAGAATTTAGCTTTCCCACCATACCGCTTTGTGTGAGAGGACAGGGACAGAAATCAGAGAGCAGGAAGTCAGGGACAGAGAGCTGAGAACAGGAAGTCAGGGATAGAGAGATGAGAGCAGAAAGTCAGGGACAGAGAGCTGAGAGCAGGAAGTCAGGGACAGAGAGCTGAGAGCAGGAAGTCATGAACACAGAGATGAGAGCAGGAAGTCAGGGACACAGAGCTGAGAGCAGGAAGTCAGGGACACAGAGCTGAGAGCAGGAAGTCATGAACACAGACATGAGAGCAGGAAGTCAGGGACAGGGAGATGAGAGCAGGAAGTCATGGACACAGAGCTGAGAGCAGGAAGTCATGAACACAGAGATGAGAGCAGGAAGTCAGGGACAGAGAGCTGAGAGCAGGAAGTCAGGGACAGAGAGCTGAGAGCAGGAAGTCAGGGACAGAGAGCTGAGAGCAGGAAGTCAGGGACACCGCGCTGTGAGCAGGAAGTCAGGGACATAGAGCTGAGAGCAGGAAGTCAGGGACACAGAGCTGAGAGCAGGAAGTCAGGGACACAGAGCTGAGAGCAGAAAGTCAGGGACAGAGAGCTGTGAGCAGGAAGTCAGTTCCAGCTTGTCAGGTGGAGGAATAATAGCTAACAGGACAGGAATCAGATGTTTCTCCTGAGAGTAGTTGACCAACAAGATTTACGATTTTGTGTAGATATAAGTTTGTTGCCTGAAAGCATTAATATTATGTGGCTATTATCTCATGGTATAGGCATAGGAAACTTAACTCCTGCCTATATACTTACACATCAAATAGCACATAGGGTATGGTAAGGACTTTTGAAAACAGAACAATTTTTAGCTAAACTACTAGTTTTCTCTGTATGATTAATGTTAGAATTATTAAAAAACTACAGTGGAGGGCATGTCACCTGGCTGCGGATTATTTTCCAAGCTCCCTTTGCATCATCGGGTGTGGCCTCTCTGAGCTTAGGGAGGAGGGAAGCTGAGGAATTTATACTACCTCGGAGTGTTTGTTCAGTAACACAGGGAACTGTGGGAAATTGGGGGTCTGCCTCTGAGCATGGTCAGTAAATGAGCACTCTCTTTTTTTTTCCACCCACTTGAACCTGTTGTTAATGACAAGCCTGAAGACCATTTAATTCCATCTTAAATAAAGTCTACAGGGGGTCTACCAAAGGTAGTTCTCATGGATTGTCAGATCCATCTTCAAGGATCAGAGACAATACAGCTCTGTCTTGAGGTACATTAGCAGATGCTGGTTCAGAGAGTTCCATAGTTGAGGCTTGAGCTGGGTGATCATTGTCAGGATCCATGCCTTCTCCCGGGAGTCTTGGAGATAATGGTGGAAGAGCAGGAGGCAGATGCCACTAACCCTTTTACTGCCAGAGCTGTTTTTGCATTTTTTGCACATGTTTAAAAAATTATGTTGGGCCTAAAGTTTAGGTAAAACCCCACAAACATTTGTAAAAGAGAAAAAAATAGAGGTTGTTTGAATTTTGTTATTTCATCCGATATTTTAGCAGCACTTTATCAAGTACAACATTTCAAATTTCTTGGTAAAGTATAAAAAAGAGGTTGCAACTAGTAAACATTAGGGATGAGCTTTATGTTCGAGTCGAACATGAGTTTGACTCGAACATTGGCTGTTCGCCCATTCGGCGAACGGCGAACAATTTGGGGTGTTTGCGGCAAATTCGAAAAGCCACGGAACACCCTTTAAAAGTCTATGGGAGAAAACTAAAGTACTAATTTAAAGGTTAATATGCAAGTTATTGTCATAAAAAGTGTTTGGGGACCCGGGTCCTTCCCCAGGGGACATGTATCAATGCAATTTTTTTTTTTAGAAAACTGAAGTTTTTTCGGGAGCAGTGATTTTAATAATGCTTAAAGTGAAACAATAAAAGCGAAACATTCCTTTAAATTTCGTACCTGGGGGGTGTCTAAAGTATGCCTGTAAAGTAGCGCATTTTTCCCGTGTTTATAACAGTCTCTGCACAAAATGTTAAAGCGGGCTTCCAGATTCCGATAAGCCCCTCGCCCGCAGACCCCCACAACCACCGGGCAAGGGTTGTGGGGATGAGGCCCTTGTCCCCATCAACATGGGGACATCCTCCCCATGTTGAGGGCATGTGGCCTGGTACGGTTCAGGAGGGGGGACAGTGATTGCAGTATTCTAGTCTGCATCTCCCCAAGGTAATACTTAAAATCTGGCCTGTTAGTGGGTCCTGAGGACAGGAGTTGAGAACCACTGGTTTAGAGTTAACCACAAATAGTGGCCTTAGAATTCTTGCTCTCACTCCAGCGTGTGAATTGATATGTAACATGTGTATTGCAAATTACATTTTCACACATAGGCATCCCCACCAGGTGCGTTTATGGTCATGTGTGCTTATGTGGGGGTGGGGCCTAAAATATTTTTTGAGTTTTTTTTTAAGTACTTGGGTGTAACTTTATTTTAAAATATTTTTAGTTTCACTAAAACTTTATATTTATGTCTCACGTGCCTTCAAATGAAACGAATGGAATGCAAATAATCCTCCACTAGCTTATTCAACGGATGTTCACTGGTCAACCTCCTCTCCACATGGTGGCACGGCAGGCGGCACACTCTGGGAGTCACAGAGCAACCGGATAGATTTCATTAGAAAGCCAAAAGTCACCTTGTGAGATATTCACACACTCCTGGTGGCTGCAGTCACCAAGAATGTGGGTAAAACCCCCCTGACACTCACATAAGAGATATGATGGTGGCGGTAAAAGGGTTAAACCACTTGTGGTAGAGATGTTTGTGGCTCATGAACTTGGACAGGATTCTTAAAAACTCCCATATGAATCTCTGTGTATCGCTATGGGTTTGAAGGATTTACAGTGCAGATGCCTTGCTTTTTCTTGGGTTCCTTCTCTCTGAAAATCATAGATTGCCAGACTTGGAATTGGCTGTTTAAGGACAACACCAGGGACTTCTTCCAATGGTGTTTGCAGTCTGCCATGCTGTTGTGCCCTTTTGCTCAGACTAGCACTATGTCTCCAAGTTGAAAGGCAAAGCCTGATGCTTCTAACATTTCTTGCTCCACACATGACAGGTCCTTAACAAACCAAATCGAGGAAGTCAGAGTGTGTTGAAATTTTTTTGTGGGTACTGTGGCCCATTGGTCTCTGGTCTTCCCAAGAATTCAGTTTGATACAGTACTGTATGATGGTATTTTCAGACCTCTACAGTTAAGTAGTGGGTCAATTTCTTTAATTTCTCATGAGCTACGTCTCTAAGATGTGTTAGGATACAATTGCACCTCTCAATGCCCCATTGCGTTGTGCGACTACTTAAAGGAGAAGTAGGGCCCAAGTTTTTTAGGCCCTATTTCTCCTGTGGGTCACAGGAGTGCACCTTGCCAGTCCAGACACTGTAGAGATCCCGACTTTAATGTTGGGATTCACCCAGATGCCTGCATGGCAGCTGGCTCAGCCTCTCAGTGCAGTCCACAGCCTGGCGCTCCAGTGAGAACTGGATATGCTGAGCAGAGAGCTGGGGACTGACACTCACTGACTCTCTGCTCACTGAAGACTGAGAACTGAGTGATCAGCGGTTTTGATTGCTAATTTCTTAGCCTTAAAGGCTGCAGGGGGCAGATGCTGCATTAGACCAATGCTGCTTCCACCTAGATGAGAATGACTGTTCATTATTTTTATTCCCAGACTCTTTTTTAATGCCTAGTAAGTGGCACCATTCCTGGAAGAACTCACTTTTGAAACAGGGTTCCTGGTCTCAATATACAGTATCTTCTGTGGACAGCCATAGGAGCAGCAGTCTTGCTGGTCTCGTCCCAAGGCTGTACTGGCACGGAAAAATAGGTAAAATGGTCCACCATAACTAGAACATGATAATCCTCTGATATGTGGAGTTGAAGATAGTCGATGGTCAGTACTTCCAGATTGACAGACTTGTGCCAAATCAGAGGTGGAATCCAGGCCATGCATTTGGAATTGTATGTTCAGAATGCAGGTATTCTGCATTACCAGCATATGTCCCTGAATGCATAGAGCCCTAAACATGAGTACCATTCAGCATAGAGTCCAACAGTGTCTTCTCAGGCGCATGAAAATAGTGGGATTGGATGCACAGGGGCTAAATGCCCAAAGTGCATGTGGCCTAAGACTTTGCACACCCTTTGTTGTGGTGCACCTTGAGTTTATTTGGCTAATTTAATCTGAAAGTTCAGTTAGGCTTTAAGGCTGGGTTCACACTAGTCTGGTGCAAATTGCAGCTCCGGTTTCCCTGCAAAGATAAAAATGATTCATTCAGCGGTTCCACTCCATTCATTGTAGCTGTGGATCATCTGACCAGGGGGAGGGAGAGGTGTAAAAGGAGTGATGCAGAGTGCCGAATGCAACGCACATATGTGAACCAGACCCATTGAAAAAAACATATTTTCAAATATCCTGCAAATTGGATGTGGTGTAAGCAACATCCAATTTGCATATGTGTGAACCCAGCCTAAAGAGTAATTGCTTTTGTTACAGATAGTAATCAGTTTCTCTGGAGCTGATAGCATATTTCCAGCAAATAAACCAGGGCCAAAATCTGTAAAGTCTGAATGGCTGCTATGCATTCTATTATAATATGACAAGTACCGCGTCAATTTGACAGCATACATTAATTTTGTAAACAGGCCCACTGTTATACAGGAGGCCTAAGTTAAATGAACTATTGTTGCACAATTAAGAAGAAAGTATGCTAAAGGATACTTCCACATTTAACACTGTTTTACTTAATCAACCCTCTTAAAATTTATAAATCATTATATAGTTTAAATCATTACTTTTTTACTACATTTTTTTATATTATGTTCTATAACCATACTGGCTCTGCATTGTTAGAAAAAAAATCAAATCTAAAACTTGTATAAAGTACCATAATGTCCGACCTCTGTAACTCTCAAGTGTACATGTTTGATACAGGGGAAAGGGGGTCAGAATCTCATTATTACCAGTCTTTTTTCTCCTCCTATATCTAAGTGCCACAAATAAGGAAAACAATATAGTGGAGAAAACTATGATATAGTTAAACAAAATATGTAATTGAAAAATCATACAAGCTAGAATTACACTTAAATTCTTTATTAAGTAGAACTCTACTAAGCTCTACTATATCAAAAAATTCCAGAGCAGTTTTAGAAGAAATCGAACATCTAGTACATCCTGTGGGACGGGACTGTTCCTTAGTGCTCATGCACACACGGATGTATTTGCAGGCAGTAAAATATGCCTGTATTTGTGGCACCCAAGAGTCCCAACTGCTGAGTTATTCTGCCCATAGGAATGAAGTACAAAATACGATCTATACATGTATATGCATGTAAATGCAGGTACTTGCGTTTTCATGCAATGAACATATGTTTTTGCAAACTCGCATGTAATTCATTCCAATGGGACGAGTTATGCAACAGCTGGGGCTCCTAGGTGCCAGAAATACAGGACTATTTTACATTGCACAGCTATATGCAGGAGCCCTATCTTGCTTTTTATAACTAGTGTAGATGTGTACAAACAAAACAAAATGAGTTACTGAGGGAGTATACATGTTCGCTTAGGAAAGTAGACGTTCAATATAGTGAAGCTGTGTTTACTTTAATCATTTAATCATGTACAAGATACAAACCTGTATTTTTAAATGTCCCTTGCATTTGACTGGGTAAGCAAAATGATTACAACAGCACCTAAGTTTCAAGAACATTTACTTTTCAGAGTGAAAATTTACTTTGCTAAGTGAATAGTCTTGGCTCCATTAGTAAATCTATGCCTGCAGGTACTAAACAGAAAAAGGGAAAATGGTCTGGTGCTGCCAGTGACACACCTCCATCCACTTAATATATACAACAAAACAAAATTTAGCCCATGGGACTTTAAATGAGGTGAGCACAAAAGGCCAAACAAATATATAGAGTAAACATAGTTTCTGGATTTAATAAAGATGTATGACAATCATCATATATAAAATACATGGACATAAATGTCAAACCGATTTGGTAACATGATACAAAAATGCTTAAAACCATTCACATATGTTACAATAATTGGTATGAAAAAATACCCAAGCCTCTTGGAACTCGACGTGTTTTGTGAGCCACTGCTCTCTTCTTCAAGAGTAGATGTATAGGCAGTGTGTCTAAAAAATAAATTTATATTTAAATATATATCACAGTAATAGATATGGTTTGTCAAAAAGTAGGGGGCCTTTGTAAGGGAATCCCATACTTACAAATCGGCTGAACATTAAGATTCCAAAGGCTATTTTCCCAAAAAGTCAAAATGCAATATCAGAGCATTCCTGTATAGACTTTGCAGAAGAGTATGGAGGAATGTGTTTTCTCTCAATATACAGTCCTAGTAGTGGCTCTATTGCAATTAGAGAACATTTTCTATTCTTCGGGATAACTACACTCCCACATATAGGCTGCTTGAAACTGTCTGAGGGTTCCTTTTAGATATTAGACTGTCACTTTGTTTGTGCAGAAAAAATATCATCTGAAATGTATGGGCACTCTAAGATAATGCTACAACAACATCTAAAGTTAACATTGATAGGTTAAATCACTTGCTGGTCTTCTAGTAGTTTGTGTTTACCCCTGCTTGAAGGACCTTAGTAGAAGTGGCAGTGGATTTCTAAATAGTTTGCTTATTTAAAGTAAAAAAACTCTACCAAGGGGTCGCAACACCATCTTTTGACTTTAAAATCGCTGTGGCTTTTAAGAGAAGGAAGCAGGAGGAATTTTGAGAAGGGTTTCTTGCTAATGAAGTCCCTGAGAAATATGAGAAACCAGCATGAGATTTGGCTTGACATCAAGCAACGGCAAGCTGAAATATTGGCTCTGAGTGAAGCTGGCATTCAAATAATTAGAATTACATTATAACCCAGAACTGGTATATATTTCATTGTGTTATATGTATGTATTTCAGTTACTATCTTGTTTTGTTTTTTCAATCAATTGCATTGATATTTGCTCCACAAAAATCTGTAATATTGGTCTATCTATCATATAAATACATGCTTAATTGGTACTCATATTCTTTCAGATATGTATTAATTTTACACCTTTTATATATGTTGTAAAATTGACTAATACATGATTTGTTCAATATGTAACTCTAGAAACCTGGGGAAGGCTGTCCTTTCAAGTTGACAAGCAGAAAAGTAATGACATAATAGCCTGAAGTGTATTGCTTTGCTTGGACTCCATGATGAATCGCATATATGTAACAGACATGTCTATCCCTCAAGGTAACATTTTGATTCCGGTTCCAGATGGCTAATGTGCTATCAAATGTAGTGCTACTTGTTATGCATGTATTGTGAAATGTAGCATGCATCATACATTTTAATTTTTTTAGTTACAGGCCATTCAAATCGATTCTGAAAACTAAGAGAAATAAAAGGATTGTTAAAGAAGAACTCAGACCTAAAGGTGGATATATTTAATTTGAAGAAGTAGGTTTGACACCTTAGAAAATATAAGGGTTGATTTACTAGAAGAGTAGAAGGTGTTTGCTTACCAATGTGAATGTTAGTAAATAAGCTAAATCTCTGTTGACTTTGAATAATCAATCACATCTAAGGGATTTAAAAAAACAGTTTTTGCAATTTTCCAAGCTCAGTAACCATTCACTTTAATGAATGAATAGTCTAAACCACTTTAGGGAATCAACACCTACAATATAACTACTCCTGAGGTTAGGGGTAGTTGTCGGTTTTATAACTGAATTTATGACAAATTAGGTAGTGGTGGATTTCTGATTTACTAAAGATAGAGGCAATGTAAAGTGAGGCTGTTTTCTACTCAAACGTCAAATAATGGACAAGAGAAGCTCATTTGTTTCTTAGTTTCTCTGCATATGATTTTTTTGTTTTTTTTTTATTAGTTTATAAAAATATAACAAATACAGAGCTGTAGAGTACATACTCAGAATAACAATTTGCATCAATATAAATCACAAACTACTGAGTATTTCCATATCAATCATCCATAAAAGTATATAAAAAAAACATCTGATCATGTACTCAAAATCGGCCCGTAACCGTTTAATATATAAGAAAGAACGAGAAATTGTATTCTCCTATAAAACATTTAGTAACTATTGACCATTTTTTGTTCCCTTCTCCTTTACAAAAACAGAAATACCTGTGTAGTATTGATTTGCAGAAAGTACGTTTCTTTTTTTTTTTTTTTCCTTTTTCTTTTTTTTCTTTTTTTGTGCAAAACAAATTATCTAGTAGGCCTGTAGGTTCCCCATAAGTGCCAGTTATTTGTGAATTCCTTTACTTTCCCCTCTTTGACAGCAAAGGATTTTTCATATAAATAAGAGTCATCAACTAACTTCAATACTGGTTAGTACTAGTCTGGCTGCATATACAGTAGGATGTGCATTACAAGTGGGCGGTAGGGCTTGGGGTAGATATCCATGTCAACACTCAATAAAGCTTGTTCCACCCTTAATTTATTAAGTATCCCAGTATGTCAGATTAGCTATTACCCGAGCTATTACAGCCCAGAAGCTAAGCAGAGATACACAGAACCAAAGCACATGGGCCAAAGTGCCCACATGTCCACACTCCCTCCAGCATAGGTTGGATGTATGGCCCTGAAATTTAGCCAATACGTAAGGGGTTCTGTACCACCTCAATTGTATCTTCTGTGCTATTTCTCTGTAGTTAGAACATTTGGTGTAAGAGTAGTTTGCTTTTATTGCTCGCATCCACTGTACTTTAGATATGGTTATATTCAAGTCTGACTCCCATTTCAGGAATTGCTTCGGAGTTACAAAGTGGAGTTTACATTGCAGTAGGTTATAGAATATTGTTATTCCTTTTTTGGGTGTGGGGAAAGAGTGTCATAGGTCATAAATGGATTATGGTATGTCTAAATGTTGTGTTTTAATAGCATTTATGATGCTGGTAATCCTGGCATATTCCATAAACTCATTCTCAGGGATAGACTTAGTAGTTTGTAGCTCAGGGAAAGTTATGAGACATTCCTGGACAAACATATCTGAAATATTAACTATACCATATTTCCCCCAGTGTCGTATATCTAGATTTGGAGATAGGAATGATAGTGCTTTCACTGGGATTGGTATCTTTTTATGAGCAATATGGGGATTTTTATTTGCCAAGAAATATTCCCATGCTGATAATGTGGCTGCTACTGATGGGATTGTCCTACAGGGTGAGTGTTTGTCTAAGAGTGAGATCAACAAAAGGTTTTGAATCTCCCCGTGTCCTATCTGAGCTTGTTCTGCTCTACACCAATGGATTGGGTCTGAGGAATGAAACCACGCTTTAGCTTGGTCCAATATTGCTGCCATATGATAGTCCTTAATATTGGGCACCCCCATTCCACCTGATGTTCTGTGTTTCATAAGTAAATTATGAGAGCATCTGGCTCTCTTCCCTTCACATATGAATTGAGACAAGGTCCGTTGCATAGTTACATAGAATGAGCTAGGTATTTGAAGTGGAAGGGCTCTAAAATAGTACAATAATTTGGGAAGCATATTCATTTTATATGCTACTAGTCTACCAGACCAGGTGAGGTAAAACTTCTTCAATCTAAACATTTTGTGTGTAAATTTGTCTATCAGGGGCTCGAAGTTGCAGCTGTAGAGTTGGGAGACCGAATGAGTCAGTGTAATGCCTAGGTACTGAATCTTATTCTTTGCCCAGAGATATGGTAGCCTCTCTTGAATGAGAGATTTTGTTTTACTGTCAACCCCTAGGCCAAGTACACTGGATTTGGTAGCATTCACTTTGTAATAAGACACCGCATTGAACAACTCTAGTATTTCATGTACCACTGACAGGAAATGAGCCAGATTGAGAGCGACAGAATCACATCGTCTGCAAATAGGATAATTGTATGCTCCTCTTTACCTAATCGGATTCCCTGAATTTGGGGGTTTGTTCTTATCTTCTCAGCCAAAGGCTCCATCACGAGAGCAAAGATCAAGGGTGACAAAGGGCACCCCTGTCTTGTGCCATTCGTGATAGAGAATTGCTCCGAGAATATGCCTTCTGTAAAAACCATAGCTGAGGGATTTGAGTATAAAGCAGAAATGGCGGAACAGATATGCCCTGAGAATCCGAATTTCCCAAGAACTTTTGACAGATATCCCCAGTGGATCCTGTCAAAGGTCTTTTCTGCGTCCAATGAAAGGAGGACCGAGGGCCTCTTAGAGGTGGAGGATGAGTGTATTAAGTTTATAATTAGTCTTGTGGCATCCGTAGCTTGCCTACCCGCCACAAACCCAACCTGATCAGGTTTAATCAATGTAGGGAGCAAGCCCGCAATTCTATTGGCCAAAATCTTTGCATATACCTTTAAGTCAACATTTAAAAGTGAAATAGGCCTGAAATTCTGTGCTCTGTCCGGCTCCTTCCCTGGTTTAGGCAATGTAACCACTGTAGCTTGCAACATTTCTGCAGAGGAGGCAGCAGCATGGAACACTCGCACCAGTATGGGAGACAATATATCAGTACATTTTTTGTAGTATTCCGAAGAGTACCCATCAGGGCCAGGTGATTTATTGTTTGGGAGGTTTAAAATGGTACTAGTAATTTCTGAAGTAGAAATCGGAGAGTTTAAGAATCGTAGGTCTCTTGGGATAGCTGAGGAAGTGATATGTCCTCTAAAAAGCTTTCTATCAATTTTGGGGTGGGTTGGGGTGTTTCAGAATCGCTCTGTAGGTTATACAAAGTGCCATAATAGCTACTAAATGCATCTGCTATCTCTTTGGGGTTGGTCAGTTTGGAACCGCTCTTGGGGTGGAATAAGTGTGGGATTTTTTGTTTCAGTGCTTTCTCTTTAATTTGATTTGCTAGTAACTTGCCAGCTCTATTACCATGAGTGTAAAAATTGGACCTAAATCTGTGGGTGATACGAACATGCTGTGAAAGAAGTAAAGTTCTAAGGTCATTTCTAGCTGCTGCTAATTTATTGCTAGTGTCCATGGTAGGGGAAGATTTGTTTTGAATTTCCAACTTTGTGATAGTTTCTAGAATGGAGTCCATGTGCTGCCCCCTCTTTTTTCTCAGAGAGGCACTATGTTTCATTAGCAACCCTCTTATAAACGCTTTATGGGTATTCCACAAAGTGAACGGGTTTACTCCCGTAATGTCATTATTGGCAAAAAATTCTGATAGAGATTTCCCAATATCTTTGGCAATTGTTGGATCTGAAAATAAATGGATATCATTTTTCCATCTATTTGCCCGGGTATTGAACCACTGGTTCCCCACTGTGATGGATACAGGAGCATGGTCAGACCATGTGATGTGACCAATATCCGTGTGTGAGATTTTTTGTAGCAAAAATTTGTCCGTTAGGAACATATCAATCCTCGAGTAGGACATGTGGACTGGGGAAAAATAAGTAAAATCCTTTTCAGTGGAGTGTTGGCCCCTCCAAACATCAGAGAGATTATTCGCACTGATAAAGTTCGATAAAGTGTGCATGATGCTTTTCCTGGCAGTGGCGCTAGAAACATCTAGGTGAGTGTCAGATATGGAATTCATATCACCGCAGAGTATGACATGTCCAGAACTGTGTTTCCTAATTTTCTTCCACATTTTCTTCAGGAAATGTAGCTGCCTATTATTTGGGGCATAAACATTGACTATGGTGTACTTAACGCCATTAATCTCGCAAGACAGAATAATATATCTCCCTCCTTCATCACAGTGATTAGAAATCAGTTTAAACGCCACTGTGTTCTTCACCAAAATAGCCACCCCCCTTTTTTTTGAAGGGGCACACGCGACAAAAGTGTGAGGGTACAAGTTGTGTGGTAAATTAGGATGATTTTGCTCTTTAAAGTGGGTCTCCTGGATACAGAACACATCACAGTTTTGAGCACGGGCTTCCTTCCATAGCATGTGTCACTTCTGTGGGCTATTTAAGCCTTTCACATTCAGCGAGGTGATTTTAAACGCCATTGTTTGGTGAGTTGGTTTATTGGCGAAGGAAAGATTGTGTCAGACCTTGTGGGGCTGCTAGAGAACCGGCTTCTGAAAAGGTGTGTTGTTACACGTGTGAGAGGTGTAATCGTATACCTGTAGTAGGAGAAGTTGTTGAGGCAGTCCTTCTCAGTATATTCGTGAGCTCCTACTGCATTTGTCGCTGAATTTCAGAAATCCTATTCTGTGGTACGGTTTGTTTTGCTGGGTATTGCAGAGTAGAAATCTGGCTGGAGATGCAAGTCAGCAGCTTGGCAGGAAAAAAGAAAAACTGAACAAAAGACAAAAACTGGTCAAACGTTTTTAGAAAGAAACAATCTGCGCAAAACGAAGCGCACTTTAAAAACGTGCAATTTCTATTGAAATCTGGGCAGGGATGAACCTGCTAACTAGGGGGTGTAAAGAGATTAAGAGTTTATGCCGGTAGAACATCCGGAGCATGTTGAGGTAAACTACTATGATAGGGCAACATATGTTGTTTTGCCGTACAGTCATTTAGGGCGGGTGTGATAAGAGGCATGCGTTTGTTGATCATCCTCTGTCTCATCAGGGAGAATTTTCCATCTCTCTAACAATTTGATACCCTCTTCCAAGGATCTCACCAGAAATTCCTTTTCTCCCTTAGTGATCAGTAGGTTAGCGGGGTAATTCCACCGATATGGAATCTGGTGATTCCTGAGAGGTTTGTGCACAGATAGATCCGCAAAGAAGGATAGTCCTTGCATGCATTCAGGTAGATTGTCAGCTCGTCTTGCCACATACATCAATTTTTCTTTAACTGTATAATAATGGATTCTGACTATGGTGTCCCTGGGCAGCTTCTCAGGGATGTGTTTAGGTTTGGGCAGTCTGTGTATTCTATCAATGACAATTTCCTCCAGGGGAGGTCAGGGAGGGCTTCTTTTAGTATGTTAGTGAGGAAAGCATTCAATTCTGAGTTTTTTACTGACTCGGGGATTCCTCTAATTTTAATATTGTTCCTTCTGGAACGATCTTCGAGGTCAGCGACCTTTGATTTGAGGCAGACAATGTCCTCCTCGTGGTCATTGTGCGCGTCCACCATTGCATTAAAAGTCTCAGAGAAATCCCCCATCTTATCCTCTATGTGAGCCACCCTGTCTCTGACTTCAGTCACTTCTGCTTTGCATTAGTTTACCAGCTGCAGCATGTCAGTGTGTATAGCACCTCTAAGGGACACTAGCATTTCTTTCAGTGTGGAATCCATTACAGGCTGGTTATTTGTAGGGAAAGCTGCTTTGGCATCCTGGAATTCTAGTGTGTCATCAATCCGCACTCCTCCCTCCCCTTCAGCCATTGTCCCAGAAGCAGGCACAGATAATCTTTATCTGGCTTTAACAGGGCTGTTAACTGTGGAGGAAGACTGTGAGCTTGGTAGTGTCTGATCAGAGAAAGGTTGTGGAGAAGCGCCCGCCATCTGGTTTCTGGGATGTTTCAGGCCGTGTGTGTGTGCAGAGCCCTGCACGCTGCCGGCGACATTTTGGCTGCTGCGGCGGTCTGACAATGAGAAGAAATCCGTCATCTTACCCAGTGCAGATCTTTCTCTTCTCCTCCTCCCCATGCTCCGGTAGTGTCCCTGCTCTGGTATGTCCCAAAACCGCCGTTCCTGGGTGCCCTATGTAGCTGTGAGAAGCTCCGATGTGTTCAGGTGGCCGGGAGCTGTGATCTCATGCGGCCATACTCCTTGCTTGCCGGCTCCGCCCCCCTCTGCATATGATTTTAATGTTTATGTTCTCTATACTCTCTCACACATACCCTCACTTCACAATAGCTTTATAAAATTAGGTCCATTATATTTGCACAATGCAAGGCTGTTACAATTTTTAAATAAAATTACATTTTTAGTTTAGTTGATGCTATCATTAGTAGGTCCATTGGTTTGCTTTGGGTTTAAGATTACATGCATCCATGAAACACTAACTGTGATATGCACTATATTATGTAATACATTAATAAATATATTTATAGTTTTGATATGGGAAAAATTAAAGGATTTAACTTTTTCTGTACAAACTCTTGTATGAATCATTATTGCATTTGTTTCATAAAATAAGTTGATGTATATATAAGTCCAAAATGTTTTTTGGTTGTTGTTGTTCTGGATAGAACATGAAAAGGGTAAAATCCCTCCCTGTGTCACTAATGGGGGGGGGGGGGGTTGTCTTAATTTCCTGCCCCGAGGAACAGCAGGAAATTCGAAAAAACATAAGAGAGAAGCAAGGTAAATACCTTCTTAGAACAAATTACCTTAATGGAATACTACCCCTTTATTACTATTCCAGTGACAATTTAAAATTTAAAATTTTCCCTAATTTGCAGTCCCAATGACAGTGGTCACCCAGACAAACAAAGATGGTGTATCTATAATGCACTGCATGGTTTTTGAACTTTGGCTAGCAGGCTGAAAAAATCCATTAATGGGGGCTTTTTGATAAGCTATACTATAAAGGTGGATTTGTAGCAGCCATAGCAGTGTCAGTGTATCACAAAGCTGCTGTAGCGAGAAGATAGGGGAAGCTCGAGGGAGAGATTAGTATAAGTTAACAATAAAGAGAATTGTCCATTTACCCACCATGTTTAGATACAGCTACAGGCCCCTTTAACTCCTTTTCCCACAACTCCCTAGGTTCCTGGACATGCCCAGGGAATGTAAATTCCTTAGCTTTCTTCCCTCAGCAGCTCAAAGAAGTTACACCTGATGAGGAAGAAATAGCTGGGGAAGTAATAGTGGAGCCATCTGACAGTGGGGAGTGAGCAGCCTGCACTGTTAGAACTGGTATATGGGCAGTCAGGCAGGAGCCTAATAACATATGTATAAAAATGGGCATAGAGTCCAAAGAAATTCATCCATGAGAAACAACCGGTATTGCAAAAGTACAAAGGCTTTATTGAAAAACCACACAAAAACTATAGTAATAAGAACTGCACCTCCACCATATAATCAATTAAAAAAATACAACGTTGTCAAAGGACACAGGTAGCTACCACAAGCATTCATCCATCCACACGCATACTAATATAAATGATCTATGGGCAACAAGGAGATCACATTGGGGAAGGTAATCACAGACCCAGAGGAGCCAGGCTTGCTCAATAAAAGGATCAATGTGGTATTCCACTGGTCAACCAGTGCAGTCCGGAATAGTGAAATAAAGTATGCACAGGTGGATCACATCTATTGCAGTCCCGGGATGTTGGCATAAATCATAGATCAGTACCGATTGTTTATTACGTGGGTAGGAAGTGTATGGGGAGAGCAATTCCCTGGGATGGAGATAAGCCACTAGGGCTATAGGTACTTGTGTTTGGTAAAGAATATATTTTATGATATTGTCCCTACAACAAGTGCTGCACGCTGCAATGTCCGCACGTCCCATCTTGCTGCATCTGCAAGCTGTGGTTAGTTCCCAGGGAAAGGACAAGTCATCGTGGAATACAATCTGTGTCGGAGCATCACAGACGTGGTGACGTCATGTTGAAGCGTTTCACTCGTCAGGCGAGCTTCTTCGGAGCGAGGGAGTCTAATAACATGCAGCTTCTCCAGAAGACCTAGCTTCTATAGGGAACACCTCTCTAATTTCTACCAGAGCACTCTAGTTCCAGTGGAGTGGCTTCCCTGTGTCCTCAGGCCTTGGATCATGCCAGCTGTTCACCTTTGTTATCAGATCTACCCTGGACTTCACTGAGAAGAGTGCCATTTATAAGGAGAAGTGCTAGTCACTTTTTGTAGTAGTCATTCTCAGCTTGTCTGTTTTTGTAGAGTTTTATACAGACTGTGCTAAACAGTGACATGTTACCCTAACTGAGCCACAGTGACATGGTTGTAAAGAGTCCATGTTTGTTCAATTTTGATAATCTGTTTTGTATTATACTGCAGCATATGCATGCTTGACATTCTGACTGTATTTTGCATTATTGATTCCAATTTTGCACCTGTTTATTAAACTTCAAGTTACAGTTACTCCCTGTCTGATCATTCTGTTACAAGAAAATTGTTAACGCTAACTCTTTTGCCAGTCACCTTGCTGCCTTCTTTTTCTGTGCTTATTATCAAGGCTTTTTGTCTTTAATTTTAGCTCCTAGTTGATGTGATGGCAGCAGTTAGTTTAAGTTGCTGTTGCTTCCATAGTAATCTGAAGATAATTTATGTTTTTCATTCCTTTTGGGCAAATATTTTTTTTTTATTTGATGTTGGTCTTTTTTAAGTTTAGGATGCTCAAAGTGCAGCATTCACTTGTTACTAATCAAAAGAAAGGATTAAGGCTGCTTATACACTGGAGAGCTTTGCAGGCGCTATTGAGCTAAAAATAGCGCCTGCAAAGCGCCCTGAAAGAGCCGCTCCTTTCTCTCCAGTGTGAAAGCCCGAGGGCTTTCACACTGGACGGGTGCGCTGGCAGGACGGTAGAAAAAGTCCTGCCAGCTGCATCTTTGAGGTGCTGTAGGAGTGGTGAATACACCACTCCTAAAGCGCCCCTGCCCATTGAAATCAATGGGCAGCGCCTCCGAACAGCCGGCAAAGCGGCCGAAAATCGCGGCAAAAACGACGGTAAAGTACTGCTAAAAATAGCGGCACTTTACCGCCAACGCCTGCGACGCCCCAGTGTGAAACTAGCCTAAAGCTCAATGAACCGTTGGCCAATTTCTAGCCGCATGTCAAAACAGACTTAGTACATCTTGATGTAAAACATATGCTGCTACTATGACTATCTGAAAAAAAGTTTTTTTTTTTTTTTTTTACTTTAGTGAATTAGAGTGATGCTGTATGTAAGCCAAGCTAATTGTAAAAAGAAACACATTTGAATTTACAGCCTAATATGTTCTGCTAGAGACTGTGACTGTCCTTAAAAAAAAATACATTTCCATACCACCATGCTCATCTTTAAAGTGGTGATAAGCCCTTGATTTTTTTGTTTTGTTTTTAAAACAACAAACGTTATACTTATCTGCTCTGTGTAATGATTTTGCACAGAGAAGCCCTGCTTGCTATGGGGGCACTTGTGCGGGCTGGCTCTCAAGCTGGCCATTGACACACAGGCCCTGCTCCCGCTTCCCTCTCCACTGGCTGTGATTGACAGCAGTTAGTGCCAATGCGGAATGAGAGCTGCTGCCCCGTGCACATTGCTGGATCAAGATAGGGCTGAGGTAAGTATAAGGGGGGTTGCATTAAGAAGGTTTTTTTACCTTAATACAGAGAATGCATTAAGGTAAAAAACCTGCAGCCTCTACAATCACTTTAAGGATTTGTGTATTTTTAACCACTTCAGTCCTGGAATAATTTGCCCCTTTAATGACCAGGCCATTTTTTGCGATACGGCACTGAGTCGCTTTAACTGACAATTGCGCGGTTGTGCAACGTTGTACCCAAACAAAATTGATGTCCTTTTTTCCCACAAATATAGCTTTCTTTTGTTGGCAATTGATCACCTCTGCAGTCTTTTTTTTGTTGCGCTATAAACAAACAAAGAGCGTCAATTTTGAAATAGTTTTTTTTTTTTTACTTTTTGTTATAATATATATCCCTCAAAAAATATAAAAAAATAAATGTATTCATCAATTTAGGCCGATATATATTCTTCTACATATTTTTGGTAAGCTTGCGCAAAAGTTATAGCGTCTACAAAATAGGGGATAGATTTATGACATTTTTATATAGTTTTTTATTTTTACTAGTAATGGCGGCAATCTGCGATTTTTAGTGGGACTGTGACATTATGGCGGACAGATCAGACATTTTTGACACTTTTTTGGGACCATTGACATTTATACAGCGATCAGTGCTATATATACATACGCCCCTGTTGAAGTCTATTCTGACGAAACGCGTCGGTCTTGGCTTATCGCTCCCCAGATTGCTTTTTTTAATCTTTGTGATCACAAATTTTATCATCACGGATGTCATTCAGTTTTTATTCAATAAAACCTATTCTTTTTGATATATACTATGTGGAGGTTTTTTCTCTCTTTTTATCCTTCCCTATGAGAGTTTTTTGGCCTTTCCATCTTGGCTCTCCTTGCTCGATTGACTCGTTGTTACCGACATTCGAGTCCACCTTTTTTGGTAAGAGTACAGTATACACCCCATATTTCAATAGAGGACAGACCACTTCTGAGTAGGGATGAGCTTCGTGTTCGAGTCGAACATACGTTCGACTCGAACATCGGCTGTTCGATCGTTCGACGAAGATCGAACGATTTGGGCCGTTCGCGCCAAATTCGAGTGACGCGAACGGCCCACAATGCACTACGCCATCGCAGTGTCATCCAGGCGCTGTGATTGGCCAAGCATGCACTGTGACCCCGCATGCTTGGCCAATCACAGCGCCGGCAGCGAGGAGAGCAATGATTGGCCACAGGCAGGATGCCTGTGGCCAATTATTGCTGAGGGTGTTTAGTACACGCCCCACACTATAAAAGGCCGCCAGCACGGCGGCCTAGTGTAGTGTGTTCCGGAGCAGGGATAGAGCAGCATAGGCAGGGACAGTGACTTTTATTTCTTTCTTGCTTAACCTGGATTCCTTTAGTTTAGGGAAAGAGAAGGATAGGTAGGGAGAGTGTCAGTGTGTTTTGTGCTTGTGCTATAGTGTGCTTAAAAAAAACATTTTTTCTAGGGACAGAAAACTGTAGGTAGGGAGAGTGTCAGTTTCTTTCACTGTGCAAGTCCTTGTTTCTAGGGACCTGGAAGGACAGTGAGTGAATTATCCTTGTGCTATATTGTGCTTAAAAAAAAACATTTTTTCTAGGGACAGAAAACTGTAGGTAGGGAGAGTGTCAGTTTCTTTCACTGTGCAAGTCCTTGTTTCCAGGGACCTGGAAGGACAGTGAGTGAATTCTCCTTGTGCTATATTGTGCTTAAAAAAAACATTTTTTCTAGGGACAGAAAACTGTAGGTAGGGAGAGTGTCAGTTTCTTTCACTGTGCAAGTCCTTGTTTCTAGGGACCTGGAAGGACAGTGAGTGAATTCTCCTTGTGCTATATTGTGCTTAAAAAAAACATTTTTTCAAGGGACAGAAAACTGTAGGTAGGGAGAGTGTCAGTTTCTTTCACTGTGCAAGTCCTTGTTTCCAGGGACCTGGAAGGACAGTGAGTGAATTCTCCTTGTGCTATATTGTGCTTAAAAAAAACATTTTTTCTAGGGACAGAAAACTGTAGGTAGGGAGAGTGTCAGTTTCTTTCACTGTGCAAGTCCTTGTTTCTAGGGACCTGGAAGGACAGTGAGTGAATTCTCCTTGTGCTATATTGTGCTTAAAAAAACATTTTTTCTAGGGACAGAAAACTGTAGGTAGGGAGAGTGTCAGTTTCTTTCACTGTGCAAGTCCTTGTTTCTAGGGACCTGGAAGGACAGTGAGTGAATTCTCCTTGTGCTATATTGTGCTTAAAAAAAACATTTTTTCTAGGGACAGAAAACTGTAGGTAGGGAGAGTGTCTGTTTCTTTCACTGTGCAAGTCCTTGTTTCCAGGGACCTGGAAGGACAGTGAGTGAATTCTCCTTGTGCTATATTGTGCTTAAAAAAAACATTTTTTCTAGGGACAGAAAACTGTAGGTAGGGAGAGTGTCAGTTTCTTTCACTGTGCAAGTCCTTGTTTCCAGGGACCTGGAAGGACAGTGAGTGAATTCTCCTTGTGCTATATTGTGCTTAAAAAAAACATTTTTTCTAGGGACAGAAAACTGTAGGTAGGGAGAGTGTCAGTTTCTTTCACTGTGCAAGTCCTTTTTTCTAGGGACTGGGAAGGACAGTGAGTGAATTCTCCTTGTGCTATAGTGTGCTTAAAAAAAACATTTTTTCTAGGGACAGAAAACTGTAGGTAGGGAGAGTGTCAGTTTCTTTCACTGTGCAAGTCCTTGTTTCTAGGGACTGGGAAGGACAGTGAGTGAATTCTCCTTGTGCTATATTGTGCTTAAAAAAAACATTTTTTCTAGGGACAGAAAACTGTAGGTAGGGAGAGTGTCAGTTTCTTTCACTGTGCAAGTCCTTGTTTCTAGGGACCTGGAAGGACAGTGAGTGAATTCTCCTTGTGCTATATTGTGCTTAAAAAAAACATTTTTTCTAGGGACAGAAAACTGTAGGTAGGGAGAGTGTCAGTTTCTTTCACTGTGCAAGTCCTTGTTTCTAGGGACCTGGAAGGACAGTGAGTGAATTCTCCTTGTGCTATATTGTGCTTAAAAAAAACATTTTTTCTAGGGACAGAAAACTGTAGGTAGGGAGAGTGTCAGTTTCTTTCACTGTGCAAGTCCTTGTTTCCAGGGACCTGGAAGGACAGTGAGTGAATTCTCCTTGTGCTATATTGTGCTTAAAAAAAACATTTTTTCTAGGGACAGAAAACTGTAGGTAGGGAGAGTGTCAGTTTCTTTCACTGTGCAAGTCCTTGTTTCTAGGGACCTGGAAGGACAGTGAGTGAATTCTCCTTGTGCTATATTGTGCTTAAAAAAAACATTTTTTCTAGGGACAGAAAACTGTAGGTAGGGAGAGTGTCAGTTTCTTTCACTGTGCAAGTCCTTGTTTCTAGGGACTGGGAAGGACAGTGAGTGAATTCTCCTTGTGCTATATTGTGCTTAAAAAAAACATTTTTTCTAGGGACAGAAAACTGTAGGTAGGGAGAGTGTCAGTTTCTTTCACTGTGCAAGTCCTTGTTTCCAGGGACCTGGAAGGACAGTGAGTGAATTCTCCTTGTGCTATATTGTGCTTAAAAAAAACATTTTTTCTAGGGACAGAAAACTGTAGGTAGGGAGAGTGTCAGTTTCTTTCACTGTGCAAGTCCTTGTTTCAAGGGACAGAGAAGGACACCTGAAGGTAGCCCTTATTGCTTTTTTCCCATCTCCCTGCAGGCCATCTATTAGAATGTCTGGAAGGCAAACAAGGAGAGGCAGACAGTCAGGAGGCAATAAAAGAGGGCAAGCAGGCTCTGTGTCTGGGGGCAACAGTGCTGGTCGTGGACGCGGTGCATTGTCATCAGCACATGGCCATGGGACACGCTTGTCCTTCTTTTCGGCAGCTGGACATGTTGAGCCACATCATGCCGAAGACTTGGTAGAGTGGATGACCAAGCCCTCCTCCTCCTCCTCATCCTCTCTCACCCAGGCTCAGGGTACTGGCAAAGCAGCTGCCAAAGCGTCCTCTTCCCTGGTATCAATGTCAGACTCATCATCAGTCACTCCTTCCCTAGACCCACCATGTCCTCCTCCTGAGGAGTCCCCCGAACTGTTTGAGCACAGTGTTGGGTACATGCTCCAGGAGGATGCCCAGCGTTTCGAAGGGTCTGATGATGAAACCCAGCTACAGGAAGGCAGTAGGGTGAGAGCAGACAGAGGGGATGCTCAAGAAGGACACCAATCTGGCAGTCATGTTCCAGCAGCTGCAGCATACTGCCAGATTGGCTCCAGTGATGAGGAGGGAGGGGATGATGAGGTCACTGACTCCACGTGGGTGCCTAATAGGAGAGAGGAGGAGGAGGATGAGGAGGAGGCACATCTCCAACGAGACAGGATGCCCTTTGGTGGCCAGCGTAAGGGCAGTACACCGACGGAATCACACCGCAGAGCTCCGCCTGTGCAGGGCGCTGCCTCTGCCCGTCATTCAAAAAGTTCCTTGGTGTGGGCCTTTTTTGAGGCTAGTGCATCAGATCGCACAGCTGCTGTTTGCAACATATGTCTCAAGCGTATATCGCGTGGCCAAAACATCAGCCGCTTGGGTACCACATGCCTGACCAGACATATGTTGACCTGCCATGCAGCTCGTTGGCAAGCCTACCTCAAAGACCCACACCAAAGAACAAAGCGGACCTCTCCTTGCACCGCATCAGCTGGGATCTCCAACCCCACTATAACTTCAGTCCTCTCTGAAACATGCACTGAGAGGAATGAAGGTGTAGAATTAGGTGTGTCACAGCCAAGTACTTGCGGCCACTCTGCTAGCAGTACACCGACGTCCGATTCTAGCAGGCAAATTTCCCTGCCCCAGCTGCTGGACCGTCGAAAGAAGTTCACTCCCAGCCATCCACATGCCCAGCGGTTGAATGCTAGCTTGGCTAAATTGCTAGCGCTTCAACTGCTGCCTTTTCAGTTGGTAGACTCGGCCCCCTTCCGTGAGTTTGTGCAATGTGCGGTTCCTCAGTGGCAGGTTCCCAAACGCCACTTTTTCTCATGGAAGGCTATTCCGGCTCTCTATCGGCATGTGGAAGGCAATGTCTTGGCCTCGCTGGACAGGGCGGTCAGCGGTAAGTTGCATATTACCGCTGACTCATGGTCCAGCAGGCATGGACAGGGACGTTACCTTTCTTTCACGGCCCATTGGGTCACTCTTTTGGCAGCTGGGAAGGATGCAGGACAAGGTGCAGTAGTGTTGGAGGTTGTCCCACCGCCACGCCTCCAAAATGCTACTACTGGTTGTGACACACCTCTCTCCTCCACCCCCTCCTCTTCTTCTTCCTCCATGGCCTCTTCCTGTGGTTTGTCCTATGAACCAGCGGTGCTCCGTAGCCGTTCACGGGGCTACGCAAGTACGCAGGCAAAAAGATGCCATGCCGTGCTTGCGCTGGTGTGTTTGGGGGACAGAAGCCACACTGGGGCAGAGGTCCTGTCTGCTCTGCAGGGCCAGGCCGAGAGGTGGTTGACGCCACGCCAGCTTAAGCCAGGAATGGTGGTTTGCGACAATGGCACCAACCTCCTCTCCGCCCTCCGACAGGGACAACTGACCCATGTGCCCTGTGTGGCTCACGTCCTTAACCTGGTGGTGCAGTGGTTCTTGGGCAGGTACCCGGGCTTACAGGATGTCCTGAGGCAGGCCAGGAAAGTCTGTGTGCATTTCCGCAGATCTTATAATGCCAGTGCTCGCCTGGCTGAGCTGCAACAGGAGTTGAACTTGCCCAAGAACCGCCTTATATGTGACATGCCCACCAGGTGGAACTCAACGTTGGCCATGCTGCAGCGGCTGCACATGCAGCAGAGGGCCATCAATGAGTACCTGTGCGACTACGGCACCAGGACAGGGTCAGGGGAGCTTGGTTTTTTTCTCCACGCCAGTGGGGCATGATCAGGGATGCATGCACTGTCCTGGCACCATTTGAGGAGGCCACGAGGATGGTGAGCAGTGACAGTGCATGCATCAGTGACACTGTACCTCTTGTCCACCTGTTGGAGCACACGCTGCGTGGAATAATGGACAGGGCACTTGAGGCAGAACAGAGGCAGGAAGAGGAGGACTTCCTTGCCTCTCAAGGCCCCCTTTACCCAGACAGTGTTCCTTCTGTCCCACCCATCGCACAGGAAGAGGAAGAGGAGGAGGAGGAGGAGGAGGATTGTGTCAGCATGGAGGTGGAGGCTGGCACTCAGCATCATCAGCAGCAGTCTTTTAGGGATGATTTACAGTCCCAAGAAACCAGTGGACTTGTACGTGGCTGGGAGGAGGTGACTGCGGATCATGTCGTCCTTAGTGACCCAGAGGACTCCGGAGCGAATGCCTCAGCAAACCTACGCTGCATGGCCTCCCTGATCCTGCAAAGTCTGCGGAAGGATCCTCGTATTCTTCGGATCAAGGAGAGGGACCATTACTGGCTGGCCACTCTCCTTGATCCACGGTACAAGGGTAAGGTTGCGGACCTTATGTTACCGTCGCAGAGGGAGCAGAGGATGAGACAACTCCGGGAGGCCTTGCAGAAAGGTCTGTGCAACGCGTTCCCAGAGACTGGGAGGTTACAAACTCCTGGTCCAGGACAACGAGTTGCTGAGGCTTCGGCCAGTCAAAGAAGGAGCGGTGGGGAAGGTGGCCGTCTGACCGATGCGTTCAGACAATTCTTTAGTCCGCAGCCCCAAAGTATGATTGGTTCCAGCAACCATCGCCAGCGTCTGATAAACATGGTGCAGGAATATCTAGGGGCAAGGTCAGACTTGGACACCTTCCCCACCGAAAATCCTCTGGCTTACTGGGTCTTGAGGATGGATCACTGGCCAGAGCTTGCACAGTATGCAATTGAGCTACTGGCCTGTCCTGCATCCAGCGTTCTTTCGGAACGCACATTCAGTGCTGCTGGAGGATTTGTCACGGATCACAGGGTGCGCCTGTCCACCGACTCGGTTGATCGACTGACTTTCATCAAGATGAACCAGTCTTGGATCACCACCAGCTACCACACACCTGATGCTGATATAACAGACTAATTGATTTTAACATGTCACGTCCCTTCAAGACTGATGCTGATGCTGAGTGCCTGTGCTGTTATGTTGACTGGCTATCCTCCTCCTCCGAGTCCTCAATGATACGATTGATGATGATAGCTTGGAAGATCATTTTTGTTTATGGGTGCCGCCACCAGTGGCTAAGGCCCAATTTTTCAGCCCCTGTTTTACAGGGGCGTGTACTTACAATTTTTTTAGCAATAATTTGCCATAGGGCTCATTGCTGTGCTCCAAGTACAGTATCTGTGAGGGGTTGTAGTGTTGTGCCACCAGTGCCTAAGGCCCAATTTTTCAGCCCATGTTTAACAGGGGCGTGTCATTACAATTTTTGAAGCAATACTTTGCAACAGGGCTCATTGCTGTGCATCAAGTACAGTATCTGTGAGGGGTTGTAGTGTTGTGCCACCAGTGCCTAAGGCCCAATTTTTCAGCCCCTGTTCAACAGGGGCATGCAATTACAATTCTTAATGTAATAATTCACAGCAGGGCCCAAATCCTGCACCCACCAAGAGTAAGTCTGAGGGCTTACAGTGTTGTGGCAACGCCACCACCACCACCACCACGAAAGGCCCAATTTTTCAGCCCCTGTTCAAAAGGGGCATGTAATTACAATTCTTGATCTAATAATTCACAGCAGGGCCCATTCCTGCACCCACCAAGAGTAACTCTGAGGGCTTACAGTGTTGTGGCAACACCACCACCACCACCACCACCACCACGAAAAGCCCAATTTTTCAGCCCCTGTTCAACAGGGGCATGCAATTACAATTCTTGATCTAATAATTCACAGCAGGGCCCATTGCTGCACCCACCAAGAGTAACTGTCAGGGCTTACAGTGTTGTGGCACCAGCACCACCATCAAAGCCCCAATTTTTACTACCACTGTTCAACAATTATATGTAATTAAAATTCCTGATATAATAGTTGACAGCAGGGCGTTCCAGCACCAACCAAGAGTAACTGTGAGTGCTTACAGTGTTGTGCCAACACCAACAACTAAGGGGCCTATTTCTGCAGAGTATATACGGCAGGTCCCTACTTTCAAACATCCAACTTACAAACGACTCCTACTTGCAAACGAAAGAAGACAAAAGGAAGTGAGAGGAAATCTACCCCTAGGAAGGAAAATTCTCTCCTGTAAGAATAAATATGGGAGAAAGGTGTCTCCTCTGTACTGATGCTTTATCAGCAATCCTTGTTTCAAGAAAAACACCACATTTCAAAAACAGTTGTCATTGGGACGGAAAGTGAGGTGAAATGTTCTGAACAGGGGCACAGAGAGCAAAACAAATGTTACAGGGGTGATAACCCTTACCTATGTTTCCCAAAAAGTTTAAAAATAGATTTTTGGGCTGGAGCTACACTTCAACAATGTACCTGTTCAAAATTACAAACACATTCTACATAAGAACAAACCTACAGTCCCTGTCTTGTATGCACCGCCTGTATACGGCTGTTCAGAGTATATAGGGCCTTTTTTATTTTATGTGCGGGGTTCCCCTTAATATCCATACAAGACCCAAAGGGGCTGGTAATGGGCTGGGGTAGGGGTCATGGGGTAGCTATGCCATTTTTCTTAAAGATTTTCATCCATATTACCGGGACCAGACATTACATTAAAGCCGCAAGAAGTTTTAAATGGCTTTTTTTTCCTTTAGAAGTGTCATTTTGTGCAGGGACAGTTCTAAACACGGGAAACACGTGGCACTTCACAGGCATACTTTAGACACCCCCCCAGGTACGATATTTAAAGGAATATTTGACTTTATTTTTTTCACTTTATGCATCATTAAAATGACTGCTCCCGAAAAACGACCGTTTTTAAAACTTCTTTTTGCATTGATACATGTCCCCTGGTGCAGAACCCGGGTTCCCAAACCCTTTTTAGGACAATAACATGCATAATAGTTGTTATAATTAGCACTTTAGAATTCGAACGTTCGCATCCATTGTATTTAATAGGGTTCTAATGTTCGTACGAACTTTCGGTCCGTTCGCGGGTTCTGGTGCGAACCGAACCCGGGGGTGTTCGGCTCATCACTACTTCTGAGGTTCTCACATGATCATTGTGTCCCACCTTTTGAGGAACAACTATTCCATGTTGGACTTTATGTGTTTATTTCACAGATTAGTTCATTCAATGGACATTTCTTATATTTTTGTTCACATGTGCGTGTTTGCATGTTTGTACATGGTATATTTTCACAATTGTTTTTAGATGTCTTCCTGTCATGCATAGCAACATTTGTTATATCAAATTTTGTTTATTTCGTTTTATTCTAGCGCTACATTTTTGACCTACCGTATATAATCGAGTATAAGCCGAGTTTTTCAGCACATTTTTTTTGTGCTGAAAAATGTTGGCTTATACTCGAGTCTGTGTCATTCTTCAAATTTGTGCACCTGATCCCGGCCAGCCGTAGGTCCCCTGGACCCCAAACATGTCACACATGTAGCCCCACTCTTCCTCTACAAGTGTGCAAAATTTGTTGTTTGGGAGACCTACGGCCGAGGTGCACCGAGTTTTCAAACCTGGGCACCCCTTCCATAGACTCCCATGTTAAATGGTAATTTCTCCGGTGATTTGGGGGACCCGGTACCAGCCGGCCCTAGGTCCCCTGGACCCCAAACTTGTCACACATGTAGCCCCACTCTTCCTCTACAAGTGTGCAAAGTTTGTTGTCCAGGGGACCTACGGCCGGGGAGCACCGATTTTTCAAACCGGGCACCCCTTCCATAGACTCCCATGTTAAACGTCAGTCTAGTCAAACAGCGATGGAGATCAGGTAGGGAGATTGGCACAGTGAGGCATGGACACAGTGAGGCATGGGAACAGTAAGGCACAGTGAGGCATGGACACAGTGAGGCACAATGGGGCATGCACATGGACACAGTGAGGCAAAGTGAGGCACAGTGAGGCATGCAGATGGACACCCTAGGCTTATACTCGAGTCAATAAGTTTTCCCATTTTTTTGTGGTAAAATTAGGTGCCTCAGCTTATTTTCGGGTTGGCTTATACTCAAGTATATAAGGTACAATGTCTAATCATTTTTGTCACATTTGTATGTAGCAGCTTTTATCCTTTTAATATCAGATTAGCGCAGTATTTCCCACTTTTTACAGTGCTATAAATAGCCACTGATTACTGTGTAAATGTCAATGGCAGGTAAGGGGTTAACAATAGGGGGCGATCAAAGGGGTTAAATGTGTTCCCTAGGTGTGTTCTAACTGTAGGGGGGTGGGCTGCCAGGGACATGACAGAGATCACTGTTACCGATCACTGGGAACAGTAGATCCCTGTCATGTCACCTGTCAGAACGGGGAATCGCAGTTCCCCGTCCTGCCTCTAATAGGCGATCGCAACACTAAGTCCGCCTGACTCAGGGGCATGCTCCTGCAGCATGCACCATGCGCGAGCGCTTGCCGGCAGCAGCATGGGCCCGCTAACTATTGCGCCTGAGCGAGCCACCGTACAGCTATGCCGATTTGCGCAGGAGAGCCGACCTGCCGCTGTATAACGACGCCAGCTGGTCGGCAAGCAGTTAAAGTCACCCTTGCTGCACTTCAAAACTGGGCAGATTCGTTCATCCTAAATTTGCATTGTGTGTGCTATGCTTTAATATATTTTATTGATTTACAATCATTTTAACATACGTGCAGTCTAGCAGTTCTTACATTCATACTAAGGGCAAGGAAGATCAATATTCCACATCATTCTTTAAAGTGGTTGTAAACCTCAGTCATGGAATCTGAGAAAAGCACATATATCTGTAGTGTTTACTTATCTCTCTACAAAGCTCTAAGTGTCATTTCTCTTTCTTTCCTCTGTTATCGGCATGAGTCACTTCTGAGAAGTTTTCCCAATACATGAGATAAATTTGGGTCAGGAGGGGGAGGGAGAGCTCAGAATGGAGCTTGTCTATTCATAACACAGTTCTTCTACTGTGTGGAGGGGGTGTGTTCCTTTCCTCCAATCAGCTCTCACACAGTGTAACTGCAATCTCTCCGTCCCCTCCTCTGTGCTCCTGACACGACAGCTCGGGCAGGCGCAGTTGCGGGCGGGCATGAACTCGCACCCACTGAGTGCTGCGGGAGCGTGCCCGTGGGTCGGGTGGGCTCCATGTCTGCCGGCGACCCACGATCACCTAGTATAGAGGCAGAATGGGGATCTGCCTATGTAAACAAGTGGATCCCCATTCTGACAGGGGATAGAACAGAGATCAACTGTTTCCAGTCATCAGGAACAGTGATCTCTGTCATGTCCCTGCTAGCCCATCCCCCCTACAGTTAGAACACACCTAGGGAACACACTTAACCCCTTAATCGCCCCTAGTGTTAACCACTTCCCTGACAGTGTCATTTTTACATTGATCAGTGCATTTTTATAGCAGTGATCAATGTAATAATGTCACTTAGACTGGGTTCACACTGGTCCGACAAATGCTCCGACATTGGGAGCTCATGTCGCATGACGTGTGAAAATCAATGTTTCCCTATGAGAGCTGTCTTAACTGGTCCGACACAAGTCGGTCCGACTTTGAAAATGCTCCCTGTACTACTTTGGTCCGACTTTGATCCTACTTAAGCCCATTGAATATCATTGAAGTCGGATCAAAGAAGGATCCTTGTCCTAACCATCCGACTTTTGACATCCGACATGGTGATTACAGCAGCAGTAAAAGGAATTTATCTCACCCTGGGATTGTTTTGATTGGTCAAAGGACAAGTCAGACTAGCACAAAGTCGGATCAAAGTAGTATCCTGTTCATGAAAGTCGGATGGATGTCGGACCAATGTAGGATCAATGAAGCTATGAGTAAGCGTCAATTCGTGACGTGAAACGCGTTAGCCACCCTTCCCTGCATGCACACCATCTGCATTTGTTGTTTTGGATTTATGGATTTATTTTGAATTTGGATTTTTTACCTGAAATTTTGGAATAAATAACTGTCTATACAGAGTGCGGCAGTCCAGGGTTTCTTTTTCTCCAATGTAGGATCAATGTAGGACTGATTTCGCATAGCAAAGTAGGATGAAAGTTGTATGAATGTCGTGTTGTACCAGTGTGAACCCAGCCTTATCCCCAAAAAGGGTAATTTGGGGTCAGATTTGTCCGCCGCAATGTTGCAGTCCCGCTAAAAATCACAGATCGCCGCCATTACTAGTAAAAACAATAAAAAATAAATAAAAGTCCCTAAATCTATCCCATAGTTTGTAGACGCGCAAACCAATCAATATACGCCTATTGTGATTTTTGTTACCAAAAATATGTAGAAGAATATATAATCGGCCTAAACTGATAAAAAATATATATAATTTTTTTGGATATGTAATATGTAGCAAAAAGTAAAAAAAATATTTTTTAATTGTCGCTCTTTTTATATAGCGCAATAAAAAGACGCAAATTTTGTTTGGGTACAGCGTCACACGATCGCAAAATTGTTGTCAGGGTCACCTGTGGCCAGGTGACAGATGCACACCGTAGAGGGACAGGAGTGCACCGCAGGGTAGTGAACCCTATGGCTGGCTTCTGCGGATAGGAAACTGGGTGGTTGTGGAAAGCGGGACCAGAGGAGCACAACCGGGATCCTAACGGAAGCGAGAGCCAAGATTTCCCAGGGCGCGGAGTCTAAGACCCAGCTGGTCTTCTCCAGGGCCTCTAGTGGTGAGGATGTTACGCTGCAGGCTGGGACCAGGTCGCGGCCCCTGGAGTTTCCTAGCTCACGCCCCGTAGGATAAGGGGAAAAGAGGGGAAGCAGCAGCACACGATAGAGAGAACCGAATAACAAGCTGAAGGTCAGGGGCCACAAGCAGACAAGGATAACGAAGAACGAGCCGAAGGTCAAGGGTCACGAGCAGACAGGGATAGTCGGGGACAAGCCAATAACGTAACAGAGAGACAGACGTAGCACACGGCAGGCAGGAACCCAAACACACAATGCCTAACAAACACATTGATTAGCAAAGCAGGCTTGCAGTGCACAGGTTAATATAGTGTTCAATGATAGGGCCTGGGGTGGAGTCAGGCTGGGAGGAGATTATAAAGGAAGCCAGGTGAAGGAGGTCTGGTCTCTAGATGAACACATGAGGAGGAAGGTAAGATGGCAGACAGACATTAATGCATATCCATGACAGTACCCTCCCTCTTACGAGGCCTCCCCCTTCCCCGCCTGGGCCCAGGTTTAGAGGGAAACTTCAGATGAAACTCCTTTAACAGACGAGGTGCAAAGACCTCAGATGCAGTGATCCAAGACCTCTCCTCAGGACCAAACCCTTTCCAATGAACGAGGTACTGAAGAACGCCTTTACAGAGTCGGGAGTCCAGAATTTGACTGATCTCGTACTACTGATTATCCTCAGAGACAGGCGCCACGGTAGGGAGAGGACGAGAGAATTTATTGAGGACTAAAGGCTTTAGAAGAGCAACATGAAAGGAGTTAGTGATTTTAAGGCTCTTAGGAATCTGGAGTTTGAAACAAACCGGATTCAGTTTAGCAGTTACCGTGTATGGACCGATGAATCGTGGAGCAAACTTCAGAGAAGGAACTCGGAGCTTGATGTTCCTGGTAGAGAGCCAGACTTTGTCCCCTGGCTGAAGAGAAGGCGGTTTACGCCTGCGGCGGTCGGCAAAGCCTTTGAATTTTTCAGCAGCTGCCCGGAGGGAATCATGAACGTGACCCCAAACGGAATTGAGAGACTCCTGAACCGAAGCCAAAGCTGGAATGTCTGGAGAAGAGATCATGGGAAGAGGAAGTTGAGGGTGTTTTCCATAAACTGTGAAAAAGGGTGTCTTCTGTGAACTGGTATTCACATGATTGTTATGGGAGAATTCTGCCCACGGGAGTAGAGAGGACCAATCGTCATGGTGAGAAGACACAAAGGTGCGAAGAAAGACCTCTAACTCCTGATTAACCCTCTCAGTCTGTCCATTGGATTGGGGATGGTAAGAAGAAGAAAAATCCAAGACAATATTGAGGGATTTGCAAAAGGCTCTCCAAAAACGAGACGTGAATTGGACTCCCTTGTCGGAAACAATATGAGAAGGGACCCCATGTAGGCGGAGAATTTCCCGAATGAAAATGGGAACCAAGGCAGGGGCAGAAGGAAGACCAGGAAGAGGAACAAAATGAGCCATCTTGGAGAATCGATCGATCACCACCCAAATGACTGTATTATTCTCAGACAGTGGGAGATCGGTGATAAAATCCATGGCAATATGGACCCAGGGTTCCTTAGGAATGGGCAAGGGCATGAGGAGACCAGCAGGAGCTTGTGTGGAGGATTTGGACTGAGCACAGACATGACAAGCTTTAACGTAGTCTTTGACGTCTGAGCGGAGATTAGGCCACCAGTAGTGACGACTGATGAGTAGGAAGGATCGGAGGAATCCAGAATGCCCTGCCACCTTGGAATCATGTCCCCAACGAAGGATCTTAGCTCTTAGCTCAGTGGGGACAAAGGTCTTACCAGGCGGAATTTTAGACTTCAGGGTGGTAGAGTGGGCAACAATGCATGAGGTGGGAATGATCGGCTCAGGTTCAGGGGCAGACTCCTCGTCCAAAGTGTCAAATGACCTAGAGAGCGCATCAGCCCGACCGTTGCAGGAACCAGGTTTGTAGGTAATCGTGATATTAAAACGGGCAAAGAAGAGACTCCACCTGGCCTGTCTAGGATTCAGACGTTTAGCATTCTGTAGATACTGTAAATTCTTGTGATCGGTAAAGATCGTTATGGAGTGAGGGGAACCCTCCAAGAGATGACGCCACTCCTCTAACGCCAATTTAATTGCGAGAAGTTCCCGATCACCGATGGCATAATTCCTCTCTGCCTGAGAATTTTTTTTGGAGAAGAACGCACATGGTTGGCGTCTCTTCTCAAAGATTTGAAGAAGCACAGCTCCCACCCCCATTGAGGAAGCGTCCACTTCAATAAAAAATGCATTCCCAGGATTTGGTCTCCTCAAGAGGGGGCCAGAAACAAAGGCCTGTTTCAGGTTGTGAAATGCAGAGACAGCTTCGGGAGGCCAGTCTCTGGCATCCACACCCTTCTTGGTCAAAGCGATAATAGGCGCGGCAATGGAAGAGTAATTCCTTATGAACTGCCTATAATAATTAGTGAAGCCAAGAAAGCGCTGTGTGGCCTTGAGGCTAGCAGGAAGAGGCCAGTTGGTGATAGCCAAGACCTTCCCAGGGTCCATACGAAGCCCCGAACATGAGACGAAGCACCCCAAAAACAGGACCTCAGAACATTCAAAGGAACATTTCTCCAGCTTGGCATAGAGATTGTTCTCTCTAAGACGTTGAAGTACAGTGCGGACATGGTTTCTGTGGACGAGCAGATTTTCAGAAAAGATCAGAATGTCATCCAGATAGATGACAACAAACTGGTACAGCAGATCTCTGAAGATTTCATTGACAAAGTTTTGAAACACGGCTGGAGCATTACACAGACCAAAAGGCATCACCAGATATTCGTAATGCCCGTCTCTAGTGTTGAATGCAGTCTTCCATTCGTCACCCTCCTGTATTCGAATGAGATTGTACGCGCCTCTGAGATCCAACTTGGTGAAAATGGAGGCACCCTTCAACCTATCGAATAGCTCAGATATTAAGGGTAAGGGGTATCGATTTTTAATAGTAACCGCATTTAAACCCCGATAATCGATGCAGGGTCTTAAGGTACCATCCTTTTTGGCAACAAAAAAGAACCCTGCCCCTGCAGGCGATGAGGATTTCCGGATGAAACCTCTCTCCAGATTCTCTGCGACATACTCCGACATGGCCTGGGTCTCTGGGATGGACAGAGGGTAGGTACGACCCCTGGGTAGAGTTGCTCCGGGGACAAGATCAATAGCACAGTCAAAAGACCTGTGGGGAGGAAGCACCTCAGCTGATTTTTTACAGAACACATCCCGGTAATCGCTGTATGCAGCAGGAAGATCAGAAGAAACAGAAGTGGCAGCAACCGGAAGACTCTCCTTGGGGGTCACCTTGAGAAGACACGACGAGAAACATGAGGAACCCCAAGCCAGGATCTGCCCAGAGACCCAGTCCACATGTGGAGAGTGGAGCTGTAGCCAAGGGAGGCCCAATACAACTGGGGTAGAGGCCTTGGGTAGAATAAGAAAGGATATTCACTCCTGGTGGAGAATCCCTACCGACATCCTAATGGGTAGCTTCTGGAAGTGAATAGGGCCCCCTGGGAGAACAGTGCCATCAATTGCCGAGACTACCAATGGGGTAGTGAGAGGTGAAAGGGTAAGCTTCATAGAAGAAGCAGTTCTCCAATCCATAAAATTGCCGGCAGCCCCGGAATCCAGGTATGCAAGGGTAGACTGAGGAGAAGTGCCTACATAAAGGAACACCGGCAAGAGCAGGCGAGAAGGTGATGTTTCTGGGTCCAATACTCCACCTTCCAAATGTATTACGCCCGAACGTTCTCCGGACAGAAGCGAGCAAAAGTCACGAAAATGACCCTTGCCCCCACAATAGAGGCACAAGCCCAGAGTTCTGCGCCTAGCACGTTCTTCGGGGGTTAGTCTGGTCCGGCCCAGCTGCATAGGTTCTTCAGCAGGTAGAGGATGCTCCACGGAATGAAGGGAGGGGAGCTCAGACTGGCTAGGACCCAGAGAGTGCTGGCGTCTTTTTTCTAAGGACCTCTCTTGAAAACGAATGTCGATCTGGTTGCATAATGAAATTACATCGTCCAGACCAACGGGAATGGCTCTTCCCGCTAATTCGTCTTTCACTCGGTCAGAGAGGCCATGTAAAAAGGTAGCGACCAGGGCCTCATTATTCCAGCTCAATTCAGCTGTGTGGATACGGAACTGAAGAGCATATTGCCCCACTGAACTAGATTCTTGGCGAAGACGTAAGACAGCACTAGCCGCTGAAGAAGCCCAAGCCGGCTCTTCGAAGATATTACGAAAGAGCTTCAAGAAATCGGACAGACTGGAAACCACCGGATCGTTCCTCTCCCACAGGGGGGCAGCCCAGGCCAAAGCTTCACCGGAGAGGAGGGAAATGATATAGGCTACCTTAGCCCGGTCAGACAGGAAGCTTTGAGGCTGAAGCTCAAAATGAATTGTGCATTGGCTGAGAAAGCCCCTGCAGGCCTTGGAGTCCCCAGAGAAACGGAACGGAGCTGGCAATCTTAGTGAGTGTGAGGCTGCGACTGGTGCGATAGGTACAGCCGCTGGTTGTACCTGGGGTTGCGGATTCGGGGTTCCCAAGGAGGCCTGAAGCTGCTCGAATCGAGAAGCCAGATCCTGGAGGAATCGCATCACCTGGGTCTGATTTGATTCCTGGGTCTCAAGTCTGCGAACTATGCCCTGCAATGGATCATCCGCGGGAAGCGGGATGTCAGCCGGGTTCATGGCTGATCAAACTGTCAGGGTCACCTGTGGCCAGGTGACAGATGCACACCGTAGGGGGACAGGAGTGCACCGCAGGGTAGTGAACCCTATGGCTGGCTTCTGCGGATAGGAAACTGGGTGGTTGTGGAAAGCGGGACCAGAGGAGCACAACCGGGATCCTAACGGAAGCGAGAGCCAAGATTCCCCAGGGCGCGGAGTCTAAGACCCAGCTGGTCTTCTCCAGGGCCTCTAGTGGTGAGGATGTTACGCTGCAGGCTGGGACCAGGTCGCGGCCCCTGGAGTTTCCTAGCTCACGCCCTGTAGGATAAGGGGAAAAGAGGGGAAGCAGCAGCACACGATAGAGAGAACCGAATAACAAGCTGAAGGTCAGGGGCCACAAGCAGACAAGGATAACGAAGAACGAGCCGAAGGTCAAGGGTCACGAGCAGACAGGGATAGTCGGGGACAAGCCAATAACGTAACAGAGAGACAGACGTAGCACACAGCAGGCAGGAACCCGAACACACAATGCCTAACAAACACGTTGATCAGCAAAGCAGGCTTGCAGTGCACAGGTTAATATAGTGTTCAGTGATAGGGCCTGGGGTGGAGTCAGGCTGGGAGGAGATTATAAAGGAAGCCAGGTGAAGGAGGTCTGGTCTCTAGATGAACACATGAGGAGGAAGGTAAGATGGCAGACAGACATTAATGCATATCCATGACAATTGTCAGTTAAAGTGATGCAGTGCCATATCGCAAAAAATGGCCTGGTCATTAAGGGGCCAAATCCTTCCAGGGCTGAAGTTTTTACTAAAGTTGTTATGAAATCTAATGAGAATGTAAACAATTATTGTGATCATAAATGTATAAATGTAATATTTGTTTAAGTTATTATTAGTGGGAATGCTCAGCAGCATTCCCACTAGTGTTATATGTTTTTTGATTTTCCGTACGTTTTTTGGCTCTGCGTAACTTCTGCATGCTTTCAGCTATTAAACCATTCAACTTTTACAATGTTCAACTCTTTCAGCTAATGATGGGACTTCTTCAACTTTTTTTCTACTATTTGTACTTTTTAAAATATTAAGCTTTTTAACCCCTTTTTTTTTAACATTGAAGTAAATGAGAGCATGCTTCAAATCCTTAAAATCTTCTTCCGCTCCCAAAAGTTTCAGCTCCTTCATACTTTCACCTACAGACGCCAAACAAACTTTAAAATGTTCACAAAATATTCAGCTATCCGGCTATATCTTTTCAGTGTGATATATTTTACAGTTTTTGTGAAAAAGCTGTTTAAGTTTAGTGATCATTTCAGGAAATGTTATCGATTGTGTATTGGGCTTATTCTTTGCAAACTTTTAAAGCCAACAATTCAGTTTAGTGTCAGCTTTTCAAAAAACCTTTAAATATTTCACATCTTTCATACATTAGTGGTGTTGTTAAACTTTTTTAATGAAATTCATGTTTATTTTAAAACCAATCCTACTTTTTCAACTTTTTCTTACGGATTTAAGCTATTCATCCAGTTAGCTTTAGCAATTCAGCTATTCAGCATTCCCACGCATTTTCTGCAGGAAATGCATTTTCTAGTTAGTATCATGATTTATACAACAATGGTTGAAATTCAACCCTAAGTTTATTCATCTGAAGAAGTAGAAGTGGTTTTGTGCATCAGGGATACAGAGCTTCCTTACCATTAGTATGAAATGTGAATGGCTTATAGACTGCATATAAACTACTGTATATGCCCAAAAGTTTGTATGTCCTGCAGCGAAGTAGGTGGTGGTGGAAAGAAACGACAGCGTTTGTCAGGGAATGTCGAATCCAACTCCTTCTGGAGGTGTGGTTGGTGAAGAGGATGCACCATAGTTCTTGCAGCAGAGCAAAGTATAACATATCTTATTTATAGGGGAATGTTTGTATTTCAGTTTTTCATCACTGTTGCTTTAAACTCCAACTCTGGCCAAAACTTTTGTGGAACAGAATAAAACCTCTCTCTCAGATTTTTATTGCAGCTTGTATCCCCTTTGCAAACATTTCCATTGTCCATGCTGAAATTTTGCCTTATCTTTCTGTAGTATATCATACTGAGTTGTATTAATTTTACACAATTTTGGATCTTAAAGTGGCATGCCATCCATTGAGAGAGCCATGCCATGGCTGTGACTCTAGTGCTCATGCACATGAGTGATGTCATCGCGGCTCAGCCAGTCAAACAGCCAAAACTTGCAAACCCAGAGGGAGGACCTGGTGAAGATATAAGCCCTGTCAGTAGTGACAGCGTGCCAATGGAGGGCTTAGATCTAAGGTAAGTCTTTCATAATGTGCTAATCAGGGATGAGCCGAACACCCCCCTGTTCGGTTCGCACCAGAACCTGCGAACAGACAGAATGTTTGCGTGAACTTTAGAACCCTATTAAATACAATGGACTCGAACGTTCGAAATCTAAAGTGCTAATTATAAAGGCTTATATGCAAGTTATTGTCCTAAAAAGTGTTTGGGGCCTGGGTCCTGCCCCAGGGGACATGTATCAATGCAAAAAAAAGGTTTTAAAAATTTACGTTTTTACGGGAGCAGTCATTTTAATAATGCTTAAAATGAAAAAATTTAAGTGAAATATTCCTTTAAATTTCGTACCTAGGGGGTGTGTATGATATGCATGTAAAGTGGCGCATGTTTCCCGTGCTTAGAACTGTCCCTGCATAAAATGTCATTTTTGAAGGAAAAAAAGTAATTTAAAACTCACTCGCGGCTATTAATGAATTGTCGGCTCCCGGCAATACATACAAAAGTCATTGATAAAAAAAAAAAAAAAAAGTGTGTGGGGGTCCCCCAGAATTCAATTACCAGGCCCTTCAGGTCTGGTATAGATATTAAGGGGAACCCCGCCGCAAATTTAAAAAAAAAATGCGTGCGGTTCCCCCAAATATCCATACCAGGCCCTTCAGATCTGGCATGGATTTTAAGGGGAACTCCACCCCAAATTTAAAAAAAAAATGGCGTGGAGTCCCCCCAAAAATCCATACCAGACCCTTATCCGAGCACGCAACCTGGCAGGCCGCAGGAAAAGAGGGGGGGACGCCATTTTTTTCCTTCAAAAATGACATTTTATGCAGTGACAGTTCTAACTTAGAACTGTCCCTGCATAAAATGTCATTTTTGAAGGAAAAAAAGTCATTTAAAACTCACTCGCGGCTATTAATGAATTGTCGGCTCCCGGCAATACATACAAAAGTCATTGATAAAAATAAAAATAAAAGCGTGGGGGTCCCCCAGAATTCAATTACCAGGCCCTTCAGGTCTGGTATAGATATTAAGGGGAACCCCGCCGCAAATTAAAAAAAAAAAGGCGTGCGGTTCCCCCAAATATCCATACCAGGCCCTTCAGATCTGGCATGTATTTTAAGAGGAACTCCACCCCAAATTTTTTAAAAAAATGGCGTGGAGTCCCCCCAAAAATCCATACCAGACCCTTATCCGAGCACGCAACCTGGCAGGCCACAGGAAAAGAGGGGGGATGAGAGAGCGCCCCCCCTCCTGAACCGTACCAGGCCACATGCCCTCAACATGGGGAGGATGTCCCCATGTTGATGGGGACAAGGGCCTCATCCCCACAACCCTTGCCCGGGGGTTGTGGGGGTCTGCGGGCGGGGGGCTTATCGGAATCTGGAAGACCCCTTTAACAAAGGGGACCCCCAGAACCCGCCCCCCCATGTGAATTGGTAAGGGGTACATTGTACCCCTACCATTTCACGAAGAAAGTGTCAAAAAATGTAAAAAAAAAACACACAAACACCTTGGAAAAGTCCTTTATTAAAAAAAATAAAAAAATAAAAAATAAAAACATTCCAGCGGTGAAATCCAGTGTCCCGCGGCGATCCGATGTCCAGCGCTGTCCGTCATTGGCTGAGCCTGAGCGGACCTGATGGGGAACTTCCTCCGCAGTCTATTACATGTATAGACCCACCCCTTCTAAAGTTCCCCATCAGGTCCGCTCAGCCAATGACTCGGTGTAAGGCTGAGGACCTGATGCGGAACATGAGAAGGGGCGGGTCTATACATGTATTTCACAGTGAGGGAAGTTCCCTATCAGGTCCACCTCCTCGGTATGTCAGACCCCGCCTACATCATTGGCCTGAGCGGACCTGATGGGGAACTTCCTTCACTGTGTAAATTTAAATTACACAGTGAAGGAAGTTCCCCGCTCAGGCCAATGACGTAGGCGCGGTCTGACATACCGAGGGGGCGGACCTGATGGGGAACTTCCCTCACTGTGTAATACATGTATAGACCCGCCCCTTCTCATGTTCTGCATCAGGTCCTCAGCCTTACACCGATCTTCATGTCTGTATAATGTTGAATCTTTTCTCTCTATGTCGATTAATCTCGGACTAATAGAGTTAGGTTAGGCACATTTAACTGCAGATTCGATAGACACAGATCGCTATTGTCACCGTCATGTCGAATCTTCTATCTATATCGAACTGTTGTCGCAACAAAACGAAAATAAAAGCATTTTTTATGTCGGATCTTTTGGATTTCGGACTCTTCACATTCGTTATCTTTTGTTAAAACGAATGTGAAAAGCCCCGAAATTTGGACAAAAATGCATTCTGACGAAAACTAATGCACATGTCTACCCCACATCATGAGGAATAAAAAGTGGTATTCATAATGGACAACCATAGACGTCTAGAGTGACCAGCAACTTAGTCTGTATCTTCATCCGAGCCTGGAAAGAGTTACCTCACAAAGACATAAAATAAAAGATACCATTGTGCAGTAGATTTTTTTTTAAATCCATTGGTCTCTTTATTTAATACAAATGCTCACACACATGTAATCAGTCAAAATGCGTGTCAGAATCATATTACGCCGTGGCCATCTTGGAATGTGATAAAGCGGTAGTAATGTGATATACATTGCCAATTACTTAAACTGTATATAGTTTGAACAGCTTGCTCCACAACATTCTGATCTTGTTCTATATGACAGAGTCACTTAAATCAAATGTCTATAATTACCATTATACCATTATAACTGGTGGACAGGAGAGTGTAGGGAATTTGTGAAGACTACAGACCTGAGTAATTTGTTCTAATTAAAACCAGAAGTCTCAATTGCTATGGGGCTTCCACCTGTCTGGTAGTTTAGCAGCCCTTCTCCTAAAAAATTGGATTTTAATGTACTGTATATGGAAGCTTCATGCTCATCTAAGTACCTCTGTATTGAGCAGTCCTTAGGAGAAAAATACTAATGTCCAATAATACATTTTTATACTCAGGTGCTCTTTTTTTACAAAGATGAATTAGTTATTTTAACACCATATATATTTTATATTATATTATACCCTAAAATGTTCATTCAGAAAGATAATCATTACTTAGGGGGATAATTGTAAATTTTACATGAAATGGGAATATAACTGTTAAAAGCCTTATCCACTTAAGGACCACCCTATAGCAGATATACTGCTACAGGGAGGCCCTTGTGCGCAGAATCACATATATATACATGATTCTGCACTTCTGCCTAGGGGAAGAGACACAGAACAAACAAGGCAGAGTTCTGTTCTGACGGGGGGGGGGGGAGTGGTGGATTTTGTGTAAAAATAAAATACATCAGTTCCCCTAGTAAAAGCACCTAACAGTACATAAAAAACACTGGCTAGGCACACAGTTAACCCTTTAAGCACCCTAGATGTTTAACCCTTTACCAGCCAGTGTCATTAGTACAGTGACAGTACATATTTTTAGCACTGATCACTGGTTAGTGTCACTGGTTCCCATAAAGTGTCAAAAGTGTCAGTGTCCTAATGTCTGCCGCAATATCACAGTCCTGCTATAAGTCATTGATAAGTCATTGATTGCCGCCATTACTAGTAAAAAAGAAACCAACAATATGTAGCAGGATACATAGTGGCCTAAATTTAAGAAGAAATTAGTTTTTTTTAAATTTTCTTATTGGATATGTTTCATAGCAGGAAGTAAAAAATATTATAATTTGTTTTCAAAATTGTCTGCCTTTTTTTATTTATAGCGCAAAAAAAATCAAATCATCAAATATTAAAAAGCTATGTAGCGACCTCACCTGTCACTCCCTCTTTCTCTTCTCGGTCAATGGCTCTCGTCTAGGGGACCAGGGAGGAGAGTGTGGTGCACCACCAGCTCGTATCCTCTTGTGTGCAGAGGTGTGAGCTATAACCTTTTACCTTCGGGCCTGTGTCCCTGTCCAGAGCCAAAACTTCCCTTGAGGATGATTCCCACCCTCCACACAGGTGGAGGTAGGACCCTTTAACTCCCACTGAAAGTCCAACACTTATTTATTCTTCAGAGCAATAAATAGTCCTTTAAGAGTGACTGGTTAGACACAGAACAGTTCAGAACAAAGTGGGGAGGAGGTCCAGGCACAAACTTGAACTTGGTTTCTCTCCTGTTCCGTTATAGCGCAAACAGGCTTGGCGCACAGTCGCTGCACCGACCGTGAAGGGGTCCCTGCCACGGACCAGATGAATAAGGCCTCTGCCACAGACCTGGTTGTTGGGTCTCTGCCACCGACCTAATTCACGATGGGTCCCTGCCACAGACCATGAGAACGTGGACTACCTTCTTTAAGCAATGGCCCCTGTCAGGGAAAGGACATCCATACGGACAGTTACCAGAGGCCGCACCGTCAACAGCAAATGCTGCACTGGATATTCGGAAGGGTCACCTCCCTGGCCTCCTCATCCCAGATTCAGGCATCCACACCGGGGGACACCCTAGGAGCCCTCGATCCCTTGCGGGACCCAGTCAAAGGTACTGGGCCCCAGGCCTCCAGAGAGTACCTCACCCCAGACCGAAGGTGTCTGGGGTGGAACCGGAACTCCGTCCCTGGGCCTAGGGCACCCGGAGAACACCATCACTCACCCCCAGGCTGAAGGTGCCTGGGAGTGGACCCCGAGCGGAAGATTTCTGCCCCTTTATACCCTCTCCCAGCATGCACAGCAGGTTCCCCACCCCGCTGTACTACTGCCGTGAGAGGACACAAAGGCGCAGCCCTCCAATGGCACTTCAACACCGGCCTATGGCAACAGCGCCACCTATAGGCCGCAGGGAACTGAACACCATTGATATCCTCCACTGGCATAAATTGGTCCAAGAATCCTAACAATTGTTGCATCTGAGCCTGGTACCACTCAGACCCCTACCTAAAATATGACCACCCGCTACACATCCCCCCCAGTGTTTTGACACTGGTCCCCAGTGTCTGAAACCAATTCATGCCCCCTCTAAAGCAGAGTCAGCATTCATTCGATCCAGAGACAAACTAACCAAAAGGAAAAAAATGACAATTTTAAAATTTTGCTTCGTTTGTGCCTGAACCAAAAGGGAAGGGAAGAAACAACAGACAAAACATGCACAGGTATAAACATTCAAAGGCATAACAGCATAATTTTTTTTCAAAATTACATTTACCCCCCACCCACATCACTGACTAAGATCTGCCCCATTCTCAGCAGACTTGATTGACGTTCTCCTGCAGAGGGCGAAAAAGACACATTATCTGACACAGTATGTGATTTGGAATGAACAGGCTCCCCCTAGAGGAAACCCCTTCCTTCCAAAAGTAATGTGTGGTGTGTGGCAATCGTTGCGCAACACCCCCACCTGGTGGGCGTGTCGCAGTCAGAACACTTCTTTTCTTCCATCCATAAATCCTTTCTTTCTGTACTGTGGCCCTGTCTCAACTACACCCCAAAGTCTCCGTATCCTTGCGGTGGAGAAAGAAAAAGGAGAACAACAAAACAAAACTTCTCCCAATTCTTCCAAAAGTAGGCCACCCTTTGTGGGTTAAAGAGTCCCTGAGTTCCTGCAAAGGCACTCCGGAATGTTCAGGAACAAAAAAAAACCACAGGAGTCTATTCTCCTACAAAAAAAACCTTGGGTGCGGCAGTACCATGGGTTTCAAATACCTGTCGAAAGTCTCCATGTGATATTCCACATCATCCCCCTCCCTCCAAAAAATAAGCACCCGGTCAGCATGGATGTGCCGACCCAACATCCACTCTGCCTTGCAGTCTTTGAACCTTTTGGAGGCTACAGGGGAACATGAGAGGTACCTACGAGCGTGGGGCACCTTGAGATGTGTCCAAATTAAGTCATCATACCATCGCTGTCTGCAGGCCCCCACTTCATATAAAAGTTCCTTGGACAAATATGGGTACTCCCACCCATATTCATTGGCAACTTTCTGACCGAAAAGTCTCTGCAAACGGGAAAGGGGTGGCATTGTAGCACGGTCTCCTTCACCAGGCAGCACTATAGCATCCGAGTGCCGGGGCACCTTCACCACCTGTAGATTGGGCATAGGAGCCCGCAGTGACACTCGCTTCGCCCCAGCAACGGGCGCAGGCGACTCCGAAGGTGGAAAGGCATGCAGAGGACCAGATCCCTCCTCAGGCGCCGGGGCCTCCACCCAGGGTATACTATCCCCAGTAGACATGGGTGGGACCCTCTTCACACGGGACGAGGATAGGGGTATCTTGTCCCAGCCCTTCTGATCAAAAAGTTCATCTATAATAACATCGGAGATCGACTCCAGGTCGAAGGTGTCATACTCCTCCGCGGGACAGTAACTCTGTGTAGATGTGGAATCACCCCCTCGGACAGGTTCCAGGGCCTCTGGATCCCCGACACCTCCAACCACACACCAGGTCCCGTCCCTCGGCTTACCTCGGCCTTTACTTGAACTGGGATGTCCGGGGCTCTTCCTTACGGATCCATCCAGGCCAGGCAAGCGCTGGGGTGCGACTCTCCCACGGCCGCAGGAAGCCTTGACCAAACCGACTCTCCTGGGGTGGAACCTCAACTCAACCTCAACTCCGTCCCCGGGCCTAGGGCACCCGGAGACCACCATCACTCACCCCCAGGCTGAAGGTGCCTGGGAGTGGACCCCGAGCGGAAGATGTCTGCCCCTTTATACCCTCTCCCAGCATGCACAGCGGTTCCCCGCCCCGCTGTACTACTGCCGCGAGAGGACACAAAGGGCGCAGCCCTCCAATGGCGGTTCAACCCCGGCCTATGGCAACAGCGCCACCTATAGGCCGCAGGGAACTGAACACCATTGATATCCTCCACTGGCATAAATTGGTCCAAGAATCCTAACAATTGTTGCATCTGAGCCTGGTACCACTCAGATGCCTCCCCTAAATATGACCACCCGCTACAGCTATATTTGTGGGGAAAAAAGGGCATATATTTTATTTGGGTTCAGCATTGCATGACCACGCAATTGTCAGTTAAAGCAGTTGTAAACCGCTGGATTTTTATATTTTTTTCTTAACCACAAGGTGATGCATCGCATACTAGCACATTATGTGAAACTTGGTACCTGAAAACAAAGCATTCCAGCGAGAAGTATCACTGGAGGCCGCTTCTATCTTTACCCATCTTGCTTCCGGGTTTGGGGATTTGGGGATTTTGGGGAGCCGCGATGACGTCACATGGGAGCCCCTGTTATTGGCACAGGGCTCTGAAGGAACGACACCGGTCAGAGCGCATGCGCCAGTGATGTAACTGGCTGCATGTACAGTAAATATCTCCTAAACGGTGCAAGTGTAGCAGATATTTACACTACCTATAGGTAAGCCTTATTATAGGCTTACCTATAGGTAAAATGTAGTGATGGAAGTTTACTTCCACTTTAAAGTAACGCAGTGCCATATCGCAAAAAATGGCCTGGTCATGAAGGGGGTAAATCTTCCGGAGGTCAAGTGGTTAAAGTACAATTTTTTTTTTTTATTTGTTCATTTTTTTCTCTAACTAACCTCCTGTATTAAAAAATATTGTCATATTTTAGTCTATTCTACCCTCTTCACGCTTCCGCACTGTCCCCAGCTTCTCCCTCTTTGGGCAGGGCAACACTTATGTCATCTTTGGACTGATTGGAAGGTTGCAGGTAAAAAGGTACTTACAGTGTTTTTTGTTTTGTTTTTTATAAAAGAAAAAACTTGGTGGCCTTCAGGGGGTGGGCTTTTTTCAGGGAAGGGGGTGGCTGGAAGCGGCTCTTTTCTGAGCAATAGCATTTAGTGTTAGGAAACTCTTTTTTGCTATTTGCATTTGTAACATTGACGTCTCATGTTTGGATACCATGCATACCAGCGCTCATGTCGTTTTTTATTGATGTGATTTTTTCATATATCTGTACGCAATAAATAACTTTTTTTGATATATTCTATTCAGTCCAATTTTTTCTAGCTGCCTATAGGGCCTTGGGAGCAATTTTTCAAAATTAATCATATTTTGGGCTAGCAGCACTTTCTCTCCACCCAGGTGGGTGGGTTTCACTTGATTACAGGGGGGTGGATGGAATTCCAATTTATTACTCAAAAATTATTATTTTATCTTACAAAGTTCTTTTTATCACCACTACAAATGGCTCCCTTTTTTGCTTCAGGCATAGGCATGTGTTATAACTCTCAGTTATTATCAGTCTAATGCCGCATACACACGATCGGAAAATCCGACAAGAAAACCGTGGATTTGTTTCAGATGGAATTTCGTCTCAAACTTGTGTTGCATACACGCGGTCACACAAATCTTGTCGGAAATTCTGAAGGTCAAGAACGCGGTGACGTACAAGATGTACGACGAGCTGAGATCAATGAAGTTCAATAGGCAGTTCGGCTCTTCTGCTTGATTCTGAGCATGCGTGTTTTTTTGCGCGTCGGAATTGCATACAGACGATCGGAATTTCTCCGTCGGAAAAATAGAGAACCTGCTCTCAATCTTTTGTTGGCGGAAATTCCGACAGCAAAAGTCAGACGGAGCCTACACACGGTCGGAATTTTTGTCCAAAAGCTCACATCGGACTTTTATTGTCGGAATTTCCGAATTGTGTGTACACGGCATAAAGGTAATGTTATTTTAGGGATTAATAATCTGTACAATAGTATCTGATTTTTTTTTATTTCATTCTTTCATAATGGCAGTTAAAATAAAGTTGGCAGTGTTATAATGGCACTAGTAGGGGTAAGGCACCATTAGGTACAGAACAAATCTTTCCTTTGTGGACTGAGCCTTTAGAGAAATTAGATATGTAAGGTGTGGTATCAACAAATAATAACCAAATAAATCTTTAAGCTTAAATCAAATAAAAAGTCATAATTTTATGTTGAACATTACCAAAACGTTCCAACACCCAGGGCCTATTCACACTAGCTGCACACTAAAATGATCTGTTTTTGTGATAGCTAATGTCTACTGAAAGTTGTTACAACTAGAGTTGAGCGGACACCTGGATGTTCGGGTTCGACGGATTCGGCCGAACTTCGGAAAAAAGTTCGGGTTCGGGACCGAACTTTAACCCGAACCCGAAACCCGAACCCAAACCCCATTGAAGTCAATCGGGACCCGGACTAAAAAGGACTAAAAAGGCTCTAAAAAAGTAATGGAAAGGGATAGAGGGCTGCAAATGGCAGCAAAATGTTGTTAAGAGCATGGCAAGTGCTCTGTAAACAAATGTGGATAGGGAAATAACTTAAAATAACATAAAAAAAGAAAAAAATATGCTGGAGGCCCCCTTTTCAGCAGAAGAGGTACGGGAAGTCATTAAGAACCTCAGAAACTCAACGGCACGATGCCACACATATGGTGGGAATGCCCCAGAATACGCCCTTTCTGGAATAAATTATTCAATTTAATGGATAAGCTAGTGGGAAAATAAAATACTTTGAAATAAAAATGTAGCGGGGTGCTAAATTTAAGGGAAGTGTTTGAGTGGTAAATATGCTCAAACACCCTAATTCTGTAGGATTCATGGACCATTTTGTCCTCGGGGGACAGTATTGGTGTACAGTTCCCTGCGGCCTACAGGTGGTGCTGCCATGGTAGGCTAGGGTTGAACCGCCGATACAGTGCTGTGCCTTTTGTGTCTCCTCTTGGCAGTAGTACAGCAGGGCGGGGAACCTGCTGTGCATGCCGGGAGAGCATATAAAAGGGGCAGACCTTTGGCCTGGGGGCTGATATCCAGTGGGGTCCACGCCCAGGTGCCTTCGGCCTGGGTGCATGTGTTCCTGTTCCATCTCGGGTACCTTTAGCCCGGGGTGAGGTACTATCCTGGAGTTCCTGCTGCCCTGGGTATGGAGGCCTAGGTGCGGGAGTAAAGCCTGGAGTCCAGAGCCTTCGTCTGGAGTCCGCTAAGGGTCGAGGAGTCTTAGGGTGCCGCCTCGTGTAGGGGACCATGTTCCAGGGAAGGGAGGATCATTCTGATGGACCGATGCGGGAGTCACGGTGAAGGAAGGGTCTGTTGACTCCCTGGAGAGATGTCTTCCCCTTGATATGGGCTAGGTTCGTAGAAGGAGAAGCTCAAGGTCATCTTGAATGTATCAGAGGCCTTATTCACCCGGCCCGTGGCAGGGGCCTTATACACCCTGGTCTGTGGCAGAGACCAAAGTTCTCCAGGTCCATGGCAGGGGCCTTATACACCCTGTCTGTGGCAGAGACCAACCTCAAGGTCTGTGGCAGAGACCGTGCACCTAAAACTGTTTGAGAAACCTAAGCAGTGAAGTGAATGTGCTATGTTTGTGCCTGGACCTCCTCCACACCTTAAGCTGTCCTGTTTCTTTGCTCTAACCTTTTCTATCCGAGTAGAGTTTATTTTGCCATGAGAGAATAAGAGTTGTAATTTCAGCTGGTGTGGACATTGACTTTACTGGGAATTAAAGGACTTGCCTCTACCTACAGTAGAGGTGAGAATCATCCTCTGGAGGAGTTTTGACTCCGGATGTGGACACGGCCCGTCAAGTACACCGCTCAACCTCTTTATATAGGAGGGTACGGGCTGGTAGTGCGGTGTGCCTTTCTCCCTCCTGCGAGGAGCCAACAACATAAAGGCAGGTAAGGGGGAAAGGATCTGTGCGCTACAAAAAAATAAAATAAAAATTATAATCTTGACCTAGGAGGACGAGGTCCATATGGAGTAGGAGGTTGAGGTGGTGGTGGATGTGGCTGTGTAGGTGGAAGCGGCGGTGGAGGAGGACGAGGTAGCCAACACTGGTTCAAAAATACAACAATGGCTTGGTAAGGCCGGTGATGTGTCGAATTCTGTCCCCCGTCAAATAGTGTCCACCCTGTACTGCGCTTGCTCAGTATGTAGGACAAGGGGATTTCGAAAATCTCCCAAGACGAATGGCGCCTGCGTGGTGAGTTCAGGTGAAGGCCACACCATCCGTGGTTCAAGCCGAGCCAAGTGAGGCCGTGCCCGAAGCGTGGCGATCGAACCGAGCCCGTGAGGGGCCCTGTTACTATGTGCTACCGTATGTCCACTTGGATGGTGGGGCTTGAACCTGCACTCACAGCGCAGGCGCCGTTCATCTTCGGAGATTTTGTGAATCTCCTTGTCCTCTGTACTGCGCAAGCGCTGCGCCTTCGCAGTATGGGCCGGACACAATCCGATGGCCGGACAGTTTTTGTCACAACACCGGTATACATGTCTATTCTGCAGAAGGTACGGACAAGTCCTGTGGGATCCATGCCTGGTTCATTTTAATGAACGTGAGCTTGTCCACATTGGCTCTGGACAGGCGGCTGCGCTTGTCTGTGATAACGCCCCCTGCCGTGCTAAATACACGTTCAGATAATACACTGGCTGCAGGGCAGGCCAGCACCTCCAAGGCATAAAGGGCAAGCTCAGGCCATGTGCCCAATTTGGAGACCCAGAAGTTAAAGGGGGCAGACCCGTCATCCAGTACGTGTAGGCCTGTGGACACATACTGCTCAACCATGTTGTTTTTTTTAGTATAGCACAGTAGAAGAAAACTATATAGAAACTGTTTATTTCACACACCTCCACATATGTATAACACACTGCAAAATATTTTTTGTGGCCCTAAATGGCGTTTTTTGGAAGACCACAACACACCCACAGTACGTAACCGCTGAATCGCACAGCTACAGAACTGCAGAAAATGCTATTCAAGAAAAATGTTGTTATTTTAGTATAGCACAGTAGAAGAAAACTATATAGAAATTGTTTTTTTCACACACCTCCACATATGTATAACACACTGCAAAATATTTTTTGTGGCCCTAAATGACGTTTGTTGGAAGACCACAACACACCCACAGTACGTAACCGCTGAATCGCACAGCTACAGAACTGCAGAAAATGCTATTCAAAAAAAAAATTGTTTTTTTAGTATAGCACAGTAGAAGACAAATATATAGAAATGTTTTATTTCACACGCCTCCACATATGTATAACACACTGCAAAATATTTTTTTTGTGGCCCTAAATGGGTCTTTTTGCAAGCGTACATTAAAGTGCAAATTCTTTTACTTATTTTTTTGCCCTAAACGGGTCTTTTTTTGCACGAGCAAAATAAAATGCAATTTTTTTATTTTTTTTGCCCTTAATGGGTCTTTTGGAAAAGAGCACAATAAAATGCCTTTTTTTTTGCCCTAAATGGATCTTTTTCCAAGAGCAGAATACACCCACAGTATGGAAACGGTGTATCTCTCAAAGTAATATATGCAGTGCTGGTGCACTGAGCTTGCAGATAAAAGGTAGATTTTCTCTGACACTGGGCTCATGGCAGTGTAAAAAGACTGCACTGCAACACAAACAGGTAAACCTATGCAGATCGCTGAGTTATATCCCTGAATATATCTCTCTCCCTAAAAGCAAAAAACAGGAACCTGGCCCTACACTACCTCTCTATCTTTTCCCTCAGATTCCAGAATCAGGACTAACTCATGTATTTTTCAATCTCTCCCTAAAAGCAGCAGCAGCAGCAGCAAAGATCCTCTCCCTATCTATTCTGAAGCAGAGTGACGTGTGTGCTGTGTGCCTCTAGCTTATATAGAAGCTGGGTCACATGTTGCACTGACCAATCACAGCCATGCCATTAGTAGGCATGGCTATGATGGCTTCTAAGGGCACACCAGCTAATCAAAAGCTGATTGGCTGGCCCCTGAAGCATTTCTAACTGCGTAATTAGATTGCTGAACCCGAACCCGGACTTTCGCACAAAGTCCGGGTTCGGGTTCGGGTTCGGGAAAAAGCTAAAGTTCGGTACGGACCCGAACTTTACAGTTCGGGTTCGCTCAACCCTAGTTACAACGCAAGGCACAATTTACCTTTTTTTTTACTTATTGAAATGTCAAAGCGATATTTTATTTACTCTTACAGCAGCACTGGTGTGTTACAGAAAATGGCAGCATATCTGCATTTTTTTTCGTAATACACTGCAACCCTCTTGAAGGCACTTGAATGCAGTGTTGCAGTGTAAACAGGGCATATAGAAAACATTTGTTTCAATTCATTATTGAATAATGAATAAATTAGAAGTAGACATGCATCGGAGGTAACCCCATCTCCTTAATGGAACTGCAACATGACCAATATGATCCAAGGCATTTAAAGTCTCCTTGTGTGTATGAATCAAACTCCAACAAAGCGAAACAAGCCAACCATTTGGATCAATTTATAAATTGCAAAGAGCAGGTGCACATAGTAGGTAAAGCAATATAGTGACCAACACAAATATTCCCAGGTTTGAGGTTTTTCTGTCTCTTAGCAGCCATAATTAATTAAAAGTGCACAAAAGAAAAGTGTTTGTACACCCAATAATAAGATTCCAGCTTTCAGTTTTCTAGTGTAGGTTAGGAATTGATCACTGTAGACAGCTGAGATATATTTCTTTTTAAAACATAATGTGGCCTCAAGAAAAATAATGTCATCACAATTGTATCTGTTCTGATGTAAATCAGAAACTTCTATATTTCAGTTTTGTCTCACCAGAGGCCACAACATATTCACAAATGCAGTGTACATTGGCTCTTGATTCCCTACCTAGAGTAGGCAGGAGTGGCTCCACCTGTGCGTATGCTAGATATATATACACACTATATTGTCAAAAGTAATGGGACACCTGCCTTTACACACACATGAGCTTTAATGGCATCCCAGTTATGTCCTTAGGGTTCAATATTGAGTTGCCCCACGCTTTTCAGCTATAACAGATTCAACTCTTCTGGGAAGGCTGTCCACAAGGTTTAGGAGTGTGTCTATGGGAATGTTTGACCATTCTTCCAGAAGCGCATTTGTGAGGTCAGGTACTGATGTGGACGAGAAGATCTGGCTTGCAGCCTTCGCTCTTATTCACCCAAAAGGTGTTCTATCGGGTTGAGGTCAGGACTCTTTGCAGGCCAGTCAAGTTCCTCCACCCCAAACTCGCTCATCCATGTCTTTATGGAACTTTCTTTGTGCACCTTTCTTTCTACTTCAATAGGGATGTGGTGACTGTCAAACAGTTCTGTGAATAAGGGGATATCTTTCTTTCTTTGTGCACTGGTCCAAATTATTTAGTGAAGGGAGGCTTATGGTGTGGGGTTGTTTTTCAGGGGTTGGACCTGGCCCCTTAGTTCCAGTGAAGGGAACTTTTAAGGCATCAGCATGCCAAGACATTTTGGACATGTTCATGCTCCAAAGTTTGTGGGAACAGTTTTGGGATGGCCCCTTCCTGTTCCAACATGACTGTGCACCAGTGCACAAAGCAAGGTCCATAAAGACATGGATGAGTGAGTTTGGGGTGGAGGAACCTGATAGAAGACCTTTGGGATGAATTAGAGTGGAGACTTCGAGCCAGGCCTTCTCGTCCACATCAGTGCCTGACCTCAAAAAATGCGCTTCTGGAAGAATGGTCAAACATTCCCATAGACACAGGCCTCGTACACACGACCGATTTTCTCGGCAAAAGCCAGCAAGAAACTTGCTGGCAGAGAAGTCTTGCCGAGTAAATCGGTCGTGTGTACGCTGCTATCGGGTTTCTCGTCGAGAAAACCGACAAGAAACCTCGACGAGAAAATAGAGAACCTGCTCTCTATTTTCTCGTCGAGATTCTCCTCGGCATGTTTCTCGACGAGAAAAGTGAGTGTGTGTACACTTACCTGTCCTCCCCGAAGCCCGCGCATGTTCGAAATGAATTTGACACATGCGCGGTAGCTTCCTAGGCATACGTAGGGTATACCAAGATGGCGGCGACGGCATCGAATGTGACGAGCGCATGCTCGACGTAGTCGATGACGTCACCGCGTACGCTCCTTTCAAAGAACCGCGGGTTCTTTGAAACGAGCGTGTGTACACTCGGCCGGGACAAGTTTCTTGTCCAAGAATCTCGTCGAAAAAAACTACATGTTTTTTTCAACGAGAATCTCGGCCGTGTGTACGAGGCCACACTCCTAAACCTTGTGAAGTGCCTTCCCAGAAGAGTTGAATAACACCATTCCTACATTAAAGCATAGAGTCAAGAGGTTCAGGCACAAGGGGTGCATGAAAGCAACAATTAACAGTTCTGGTAAGAGTACAGCAGTTGTAATAGTCTTTATGATAAAATGGGGGGTGTATGTAAAGCACTGTAGGCTGCTGTCCTCAGAGTTACGCCAGCTCTGTGAAGAAGACAAGAAGAAAGGAGAAGGGGAAGTGCAACTAAGTGCAGTATCACAAGGAAGGATTTAAAAAAACACTTACAGGATTAAAATGATTAATTCGCTTATCGCATAAATAAGGATGTCCGCCATAAGTCCTCTGCCCTGCAGGTGCTGCTGGGATCTGGTCCACTGTGGACGGAATGGACCCTCTGTAGTTGACAGGAAGTCCCCGCTGTCACGCACTGGACACTCCGGCGGACGTGACGTCACCAGGAAGAAAGAGAAGAGGCTGGACAGTACTGACAATAGAGGCTATGTGCTCGGAGCTCTCTGCTCCTTCAAAAGGCTGATTACTGATCTTTTGTTTACATCATGTGATCAGCTGTCATTGGCTGACAGCTGATCACGTGGTAAGGGGCCGGGATCGGCCCCTTACTCCAATCTGTGATCAGCCGACTCTCATGCAGGGGGCTCGCAGGCAGCTCATGCATGGGAGGACGTCTATTGATGGCCTCCTGCAATCAAGGTCCATGCTGTAGCCATCAATCGGCTATAGTGCGGGTGGGAGAAGGTTCATTTTTGTTTAATTTTTTCTGACATGTTGGTGTTATATCTTTCACTTGGATATTATAAGTGAGTAAAGCAGCTGGAAAAAACTAAAACTGTGTCTGTCTTCATTTCAGGCTGCAAAGCAACACAATGTTATTATTTTAAAGGGGGTGCTTATTTTCTAGACCCACTGTATATGTATATATATAAATATATATATATATACACAGACACACTTATACAGTGTATACTGTATATTTGAAAATGCCAAAAGATAAAATATTGGTGTATAGGAAAACAAATAATAAAAAAAAAAAACTACCACTAATTATTTTACTGTTTACTCAATGTACAATCTGTTGTAGATCAAGTCACCAAGTAGGTAAGCACACGGACATATAAACATGTATAAGCATTAATATGAAAAACAAAACATTTATATGCAAACAGACCTTGAAGATTACAGTTTGTGAACAAAATGTGCCAGATGGCAGTGTCCAAGACTGATTGATTATGTCACATTTTGATGATCCTTTGCTGGGGCTGTTAGCTGCGTTAGCAGACGTTGCTAGCCTCATGCCAATGACCTTGTTTTGCTAAACATGATAGGAGGTTACCAAGCCATTGCTCATCCGAAATATGCATTCAGTGTCTTATTATGCAGATTCTCTTGCTAGGTCATTCTTCACTTTCTGTGTACTACTATGTAATGCTATAATATAAAGGCAATGCTTTTAAAATTATTAGTAATATAGATAGCTTTCTAGTTTAGGCAAACTAAATAAAAAACAAAGTTATATTAATTATTTTTACTGTACAGGTTTACAAGGGCGTAACTTGTACCCACCAACCCATGATACAAGAAATGGAACTTGGTATGAGGCAGTCAGAAAAAAGACAATTAAATCAGCCTTAATGGCATAAGTGCTAAGCAATTCACTGCAGGCCTTCAATCAGTTATCCTGATCATAATAACCAGTATAAACTATGAGCATTCTAATCGGCAGATGGTCTGCAGATTCCTCTGGAACATAGGCTTAGTTAGAAACCTGATGACCATTATCTTTGTATTGTACAGCTTATATTCTGATGAAGGTTGTAGCCTTAGGGGTTTCACACTATAGAGAACAAGTGTAGAATATCTTTCACTATAAAATAAGTGACCGGATTTACTTAATTGATACAATAAATACATTTATAATACTGTGTATATACTGTATATGTATGTATATATATATATATATATATATATATATATATATATATATATATTAGTCTAGTTAACTCAGTTAATATCTCAGTTAATATAGCTCAACTTTATCATTTGAAAATACATATTAATTGATATGTAGACACAAACATCTCTTGCACTTTGAATGACAATTGCGCAGTCATGCAACACTGTACCCAAATTAATGATTTTTTTCCCCACAAATAGAGCTTTATTTTGGTGATATTTGATCACCTCTGCGGTTCTTATTTTTTTGCACTATAAACAAAAGAAGAGTGATAAGTTTAAAAAAAAAAGACAATTTTTTTTAACTTTTTGCTATAATAATTATCCCATTTAAAAAAAATTAAAAATTCCTCAGTTTAGGCCGATACGTAATTTTCTACATATTTTTGGTTAAAAAAATTGCAATAAGTGTATATTCATTAGTTTGCGCAAAAGTTATAGCATCTACAAAACAGGGGATAGTTTTATGGCATTTTTATTATTAAAAAACCCGTTGCCTGCGGGTGTGGTTTTGGGGGCTGGTGGGCGTCGGCGTGCTCATATGGGCGGCTGCCGTGGTGGGGTCTGGATGTTTCTGGCTCTCTCTCACACCTACCTCATATCTCTTTGTTTGGACTGGATTTCTTTGCTTCCCAAGCACCAGGTATCACTACACCCTTCCACACACGCCCCTTCCTTCCCCTTTTTCTCCTACTTTCCTTTTCTTTTTTCCCCCTTGTTTCCCCCCCCTCCTTCCCATTCTTTCATCTTCCTCACTTCCCTCTTTCCAGGTAATGGGTGTCTTAGTGTCGACCTTGTTTTGTGGTCTTCCACCTGCACCCTCGTCCAGCACCTTCACACCACTTTCACAGGCACTCACATTATCGCCTCACATAGTTTCATTTCTATCATTGCCCCAATTATACACAGTTTATTTTGCATTGTTCACATAGGAGTGCTTGGTTCGTCCGGATCCTGCTGGGGCGCTGCCTGTGGGGGGCGCCGGCGCTGGTCATGCCCTCTCAGCTCCTGGTCCTGTTACCCTCAGCTCACGGTCCCCGCTAGTGTACCCCCAAGTGCACATACAATTGTAAGTGACCCCTCTCTGTTTCAGGGATGGCTATATTGTCATTTATATTCGCTTGTAAACAGACTAGTCTACCAAGACTTTTTACCATTCATTATTTTTCTTATTGCAGATCCTCTATATACATGCTCCTGACGAGCGGCTTAGAGCCGCGAAACGCGTAGAGCTATTACCCGCTGTGTATACATTACACGCTTCCCTGGTTATATGCCCATCACTTATCATTTTACAGGGACCAAAAAGACCCCAGATCGTGCAGACCATAATTGCTAATCATGCATACCTTATTATGAATAGTGGTGAAACCCTCTTAACCTACAATGTGATTGATGTCTGTAATGCGATACTACCTGAAATTACAGTTTCAGGAATTGGCACTATTGAATGTGCGTTTTATGTAATGTATTCTAAGTCTGTAATGCGTTACTACTTGAAATTACCGTTTCAGGAATTGGCACCATTGAATGTGCGTTTTATGTATATGTAATCAATATATTCTAACATGCATCCTTGTACTAATAAATGCTTTACCACCCACCACTCTATCAATTTGTCACCAAGAGCCTCATTTAAAGTCCCAACTTTCCCCCCCCCCTCGTTGCACTCTGACGCTTATATGGCTGTATTTTTGCTGCGTTTTTTTCTAAAACAGGCAATAGATTTAAGGCATTTTTTTTTTTACTAGTAATGGCGGCGATCTGCGATTTTTATCATGACTGTGACATTGCGGCGGACATATCAGACACTTTTGACACTATTTTGGGACCACTCACCTTTATACAGCGATCAGTGCTATAAAAATGCACTGATTACTGTGTAAATGTCACTGGCAGGGAAGGGATTAACACTAGGGAGCGATCAAGGGGTTAAATGTGTTACCTAGGGAGTGATTCTAACTGTAGGGGGGGTACTCACAAGGGGAGGAGACCGATCGGTGTTCCTCTGTACTGGGAACACACCATCGGTCTCCTCTCACCTGACAGGACGTGGATCTGTGTGTTTACACACACACACAGATCCACGTCCCTGCTTTATTACCAGCAATCACGGGTGCCCGGCAGACATCGTGGCTGCCGGGCACGCGCACAGGCCCCTGAGTGACGCGGTGGGGGAGGCGCGCTGCCGGCGGGCCCCCTAGACAAGTGGGGAGGCCCAGGACGTCATATGACGCCCACCCAGGATGGGAGTTCCCTCCTGCGGATATCATATGTCTATGAGCGGGTAGGGAAGTGGTTAAAAAAATTGTCAATACATTATGATATTCATCACATAGCAGGCAACACCCACAACAAAGCATTGGTCACTAGGTATTAGCCTATATCTTAGGGCGGTTACTCCTGGAACAGATCCCACTCCCACATGGCAGATGGCAGGTGCAGCAAAATAAAAAAAGTTTATAAATACATCATCACATTTTCATGTTGGGAAGGGGTGCTGAAGACAAGGCTGAGAAAAGTAATGCATACATCAGTCACTGAATAATACCTGGTTTATGGTACAGAAAAATGTTCCATATCACTGCCTCTGCCTGTGACTTCCAAAGTTGTGGGCACATAGTATTTTTGCCCTTCTGATTTTGCCTCTCAGTTTTGCCCAAGATGAGTACCTTGTGTACCTTGTGTGCCTCTCCCTTGGCCCAACCATATGCATATATAATAAGAGTTAAAGTGGTTCTAAATGATAATGTTTTTTTTTTACCTTAATGCATTCTCTGTATTACGTTAAAAAAAACTTCCAATACCAGTCCTCCCCAGCCATCTCTAAACTCTTACCTACGTCCTCTCTGGTTTTACTGCTGTCCCATGTGCAGCAGGGCTGCTCCGCTCTTTCTGAATTCACAGTAGTCTCTGAGAGCAGTGGGAGCCATAGGCTCCTGCTGCTGTAATTCAAATCCTGTGAGGAGGGATAGAGGGGCGTGGCCAAGCCGTGATGTGTGTATTTTTGGATGCACACAGCCTGGCTCAGGAACACGCCCGCATGAGTGCTCCCTTGGCACATGTCTTGCTGAGGGACAGTTGGAGAAGAAGAGGTGTGGACAGCATCAGAAAGCATCCAGAATAGGAAGTATAGGGCCGCTCTATGCATTGCCATTGCACAGAGCAGGTAAGTATAACCTCTGTTTTTATTTAATAAAAAATATGCATTTAATATCACTTTATTATTTAACTTTTCCTGTCTATCTCTAGAAAATATTTCTATCCCTTCTGCCTATCTAAACAAAGCAAAATTTGTTTCTGGATAAAAATTAGAAAGACATTTTGCCATAACTTTTTTCTTTAATAATTACCACTACCCTAATAAACTATTATGCCCTGTACACACGATCGGTTCTTATGATGATAAAAGTCCGATTGACTTTTTTCATCGGAAAAAACGATCGTGTGTGGGCCCCATCTGACTTTTTTCCATCGGTGTAAAAAAATAGAACATGTTTTAAATTTTTCCGATGGAAAAAAAACGATAGGAAATTCCAATCGTCTGTGTGGAACTCCAATGGAGAAAAAACCCACGCATGCTCAGAATCAAGTCGACGCATGCTCAGAAGCATTGAACTTCATTTTTATCGGCTCGCCTGAGTGTTTTACGTCACCGCGTTTTGGACGGTTGGATTTTTGTCTGATGGTGTGTATGCAAGACTGATGGAAGTCAGCTTCATCAGAATTCCTACGGAAAATTCCATCAGATTTTATTCTATCGGAAATCCGATCGTGTGTACAGGGCATTATTTTCAGCAAATGAAAGCTCAAGATAGCTTTTTAAAAATATGCAACAACTCATTTTTTTTAGACTGTTTTTTAAATAGTTTGTATACTTTTCACCATCTTGTTTATACTTTTTACACTTCTGTTCTATTGGTGGAAACCCAGCCAAAATTTTGAAGTGAACTTAGGAAAATCAAAAGCACTAATCGGCCTCATTATATTACAGAACATTTATTTTGTTCCTTGTTCTGTATTAGCTTTGGTGTGAGCTAAAGTTTTATACTGTTTAATGCACCTTGCATTAGACATGCAAGGAGACCATACCATTTTCATTTTTTATATAGTTAAAAAAAAAAAAAACTACAGTTATGAGGCCATTTACACATTCAATCAGCATGCCAGAGATATAGTGGATTTTTTTTTCCTGTTTTACCCTTGCAGAAATATTACCGTAATATACATCTGAATTAATAAGAATGGGCTTGCAATTTCATTTTCAGTTATATCTGATCATTTTATCCATCAATGATTATATCCATTGGGTACTTGTAAAATGCTAATATATTCAAATAATTATAATTTTATAAAATTTTTATTGCATCCATAAGTAGCAAGTGTGAAATTAAGTTAGAATGACTGTATGCTTTTAACAAAAGACTGTTTCGTATTAGAAGGATATTAATATAATTGAACAGTTTAAACTAATGTAATAAGGGGAACGCACACACATTAATACTAAAATATTATATTCGCTCCCTCTCATGAGTAGCTGCAGTTGAGTTATACATTTAGATAATTATGTTCTGTAGTATTAGTAATTCACAGTTAAATTGAATTGCAGGAAGTGCAAATAAATTGAAAGTGTGGTCATATTTCTTGCTTTCCCTGTACGGCAAAACAAGAACGTATTGATGTAAGTTATAAAATCGAGCACACATATAAATTCCCTAGGCTGCAATTGGATCAAATCAGATTAAACTCGTAGCTCAAGCTATGTTAAGACTTTGCCATTGGATGGCAGTAACATTCTGCATCAATCACCCTATGTGATTTAAAATTAAATAAATAATTGTAAATACATGTTTTTTCATGTTAACAACTGACTGCTAAAAGTGCTGCTGTATTTCAGGAAATAAATATTTTAGGTTCTTGAACGTAATAAAGTTTAAAGTCTAAGATTTCATATATGTGTATTGATTTTTTTAAATATACAATCTAAGGCAAAAAAAAGGCTTTGAGTTAAATCTCTATATGGGATAAACAGAGTGTTACATTTGTAACCATAATAATGCTCGGCTTTGTGGCTTTGCATATACTGTGTAAAGCATTTCAGAAACTTCCTACAAACTCTGGACTGGATGGCAAATATAAAGCACTCTAATGCCCTGTGCACACGATCGTTTTTTCCGATGAAAAAAGTAAAATGGACTTTTTTCATCGGAAAAAACGATCGTGTGTGGGCCCCATCGGACTTTTTTCCATCGGTGTAAAAAACAAGTTTTAAATTTTTCCGATGGAAAAAAAAACTATAGGAAATTCCAATCTCCTGTGTGGAACTCCATCGGAGAAAAGTTCATGCATGCTCAGACTAAATTAGAAGACGGGAGCACTCGTTCTGGTAAAACTAGCATTCGTAACAGAGATAGCACATTCCTCATGCTGTAACGGACTGAAAAGCACGGAGACTGAAAAGAGCGAATCGGCTAACACCAAACTTTTACTAACATGCGGTAACACGAAATCAGCAAAAGCAGCCCAAAGGGTGACGCCATTGGATTTGAACTTCCCATTTATAGTGCCGTCGTACGTGTTGTATGTCACGCGTTTTGGACGGTCGGAATTTTGTCTGATGGTGTGTATGCAAGACTGATGAAAGTCAGCTTCATCGGAATTCCGCCGGAAAATTCCATCAGATTTTATTCCATCGGAAATCTGATCGTGTGTACAGGGTATAGGATAGAATGTACGCTCCAATCACAATGTGCTTTGTAGATGTATTTAGTATGTAGTCACAAATCCTATCACAGATGGAAATTATAAACTTTGTGTGAATTTGTTTTATCTAAAATTTATAATGGTATCACAGCTTTTGATTATGTACTGTATATATTTTAAAAAAGACCTACTGGGCTAAAGTTTGTAATCTAAAGTGTATGTCTAAGTAAAGAAAAAACATATTTAGTACTACTCTGCAGTACATGCACATTTCTCTATCTCATTGTACTCTGCAAGTAGAAAAAAATACTTATTAATCTGCCTGAAATCCAGTTTGGTCCTAGCTCCTATGTAGCTTTCCTTTGCTGCACTAAAAACCTCAAGCAGTATTATCAGCCCTGCCTCAGTTCTTTTTGCATAGTACAGAACACCTCCCCTCCCCTTTCTAGAACAAGGGGAGGAATTCTGTAGCAAATGACAACATTGCTTGATATCTCAGTGCAGCAGAGGCACTGCGTCAAATTAGTAGCACACTGTATTTCTGGCAGATTAGTAGCAGGTATTTTTCTGTACTTTTTAAAATTATTTTATTTCTCCTAGGGATAGGCCAAACATCCCCCGGTTTGGTTTGCACCAGAACATCTCGAACAGGCAAAAAGTTCTAGGGAACATGGAAACTCTATTAAAGTCTATAAGACATGAACATGAAAAATCAAAAGTCCTAAATTTTAGGGATATGCTCAATGTTCGAGTCAAAAGCAAGTTCGACTTGAACATCGGGTTTTCATTTGTTTGTAGAACAAACTAACATATGGGGCGCTTGCGGGACGTTCCCCCACCGCAAAGCACCCCATAATGCACTGTGAGATCGCAGTGCATTGATGGCTGCTGATTGGCCAAAGCATGCACCTGATCTGTATGCTTTGGCCAATCCCAGCGCAATGTGCTGTGAGAGCCATGATTGGCCAAAGGCAGGGTGCCTTTGGCCAATCATGGATCAGGGGCTAAGGCCACGCCCCACACTATATAAGGCTGGTTACATGGCGACCGTTTATAGTGTTTATGAATGGAGAGAGATTAGGCAGGTTAGCTAGTGGATTGAGCGTGCAGTCAGTGTAGAATATATAATATAGTGCAGTCAGTGTAGAATATAAAACCCAGTGCAGAGTATATAGTGCAATCAGTGTAGTGTATATAACCCAGTGCACTGTATACAGTGCAGTCAGTGTAGAATATATAACCCAGTGCAGAGTATATAGTGCTGTCAGTGTAGTGTATATAACGCAGTGCAGAGTATATAGTGCAGTCTGTGTAGTGTATATAATGCAGTGCAGAGTATATAGTGCAGTCACTGTAGTATATATAACGCAGTGCAGTGTATTGAAGTGGTTAAGGGGAACCCTATGATAGAATTAAAAAAAATTCCCCCCAAATTCATCAAAATTCATACCAGGCCCTTTGGGTCTGGTATAGATCTGGTATAGATTTTAAGGGAAACTACACAACAAAATAAAAAAAAAAATTGGCGTGGGGTCCCCCCCCCCAAAATCAATACAAGAACATTATCCAAGCAAGCATTCTGACAGGCCGCTCGCTCCCCGTTGATCGGAACAAGGGCCTCTTTCAGACAACCCTGGCTGGTGGTTGTTGGGGTATACAGGCAGGGGGTTTATCTGAATCTGGAAGCCCCCTTTAACAAGGGGGCCCCAGATCCCACCCCCCATGTGCTTGGGTATCGGGTACATCGTACCCCTACCCATTCACCAAAAGAGTCGAAACCACAAGAGACAGTTTTTGACAAATTCTTTACTAAAAAAGAAAAAAAAGCTTTTATATAGGCAGGGGCGGGGCCCCCAGGTGATGTAACCGGGTGACCCTGCCCCTTATGACATCATGTGGTGTCACATAATGTCAGAAGGGGCGGGGTCACTCGTTTATATATAAAAGCTGTCAGCGGGAGGCAGAGCACTTTCATGTTTGCAATTTTCACATGGGGGCGGGATTTGGGGGATTTGGGGGTCCCCATACACTTTTTATGACAATGGGGGTCCAGGGACTGCCCTAGGGAACATGTTCAATGTTTTTAAAGGAACAGTGATTTTAATGATGCTTAAAGTGAAACAATAAAAATGAAATATTTCTTTAAATATCGTGCCTGGGGGTTTTCCTTAGTCTGCCTGTAAAGTGGTGCATGTGTGCGATGTATAGAACATGTTTCGGCAATAATGACATTTCTAAAGGAAAAAAGCACCCTCCCCATGTTGAGGGCAAGCGGCTTGATATGGTTCAGGAGGGGGGAGCGCTCACTCATCCCCTACTTTCTTGGCCTGTCAGTCAGTCCTCTCCCCCCACAGAGAGAAACATCTCCCTAGGGAAAAATTACCCTCTTGATCGCCCCTTAGTTTTAAGCCCTTCCCTGCCAGTGTCATTAATACAGTAATCAGTGGTTATTTTTAGCACTGATCGCTGTATACATGTCACTGGTTACATGTCACTGGTCCGAAAAAAGTGTCAAAAGTGTCTAATCTGTCCGCCGCAATGTCGAAGTCCCTCTAAAAATCGCTAATCACCGCCATTACTGGTATAAAAAAAAAAAATCTAAAAAAATGCTTCCAATTACACCCCAAAATCCTTCCCTTTTCTCCTCCTAAGCATTGGGGATACCACATGTGTGAGTCTTTTTCACAGCCTGGCCACATAGAGAGGCCCAACATGCAGGGAACACCATCAGGCGTTCTAGGAGCATAAATTACACATCTAATTTCATTCCTACCTATTACACTTTTGAAGGTCCTGGAGCACCAGGACAGTGGAATTACCAACAACATTACCCCATTTCGGAAAGAAAACACCCCAACGTATATTCTATGAGGCATGGGCTGCAGATAGGTACTCGGATACTCTAGGGGCTGCAGGAGGGAGGGAGTGTTCCTGCTGGTGACATTTTACAATGCAACGGTAGGGAAGATCCCCAGCACATTCAATCAGTTACATCAGCATCAGGGGCTTGATAGCTGCTGTTGATCCAGGACTGATTCATTTTGATAAATGTCAGCCTATCAAAGGGAGTCTGTGGACAGGCGCACTCTTTTATCCATCACAAACCCTGCCGCAGCACTGAATGTCACTGGGGAACGGGGTCACATGACGGGTGGCCCCGCCCTCAGCTACTTAAGAGCTGTCACTGGCTGAAGCCGCATCATTCCCGGGTGTCTCCGCTCCGGTGAAGAGCGCTGTTCCTTGCTGCGCTGGACATCATCGTTGGAGCCTGGACCCCGGAGAGGAGAGATCATCCATCGCTGGACCCCGGAGAGGAGATCACCCATCGCAGGATACCGAGAGTGGATTAACGCCACTGGAATCTTTTTTTAATTTATTTTAAATTTTTAATAAAGCACTTTTCCCAACAGTGTCTGTGTGTTTTTTTTACACTTTCTTCGTGAAATGGTAGGGGTACAATGTACCCCTTACCAATTCACATAGGGGGGGCGGGATCGGGGGGTCCCCTTTGATTCTGATAAGCCCCCCCGCCCGCAGACCCCCACAACCACCGGGAAAGGGTTGTGGGGATGAGGCCCTTGTCCCCATTAACATGGGGACATGGTGCTTTGAGGAGTCACAGACCCCCAAAGCATCCTCCCCATGTTGAGGGCATGTGGCCTGGTACGGTTCAGGAGGGGGGTGCTCTCTCGTCCCCCCCTCTCTTTTCCTGCAGCCTGCCTGGTTGCGTGCTCGGATAAAGGGTCTGGTATGGATTTTTGGGGGGAACTCCACGCCATTTTTTTATTAAATTTGGTGTGGAGTTCCCCTTAAAATCCATACCAGACCTGAAGGGTCTAGTATGGATATTTGGGGGGAACCCCACGTCATTTTTTTTTAAATTTTATGCAGGGTTCCCCTTAATATCCATACCAGACCTGAAGGGCCTGGTAATTGAATTTGGGGGGACCCCCACACATTTTTTTTTTTTATCAATGATTTTTCTCTGTATTGCCGGGAGCCGACAATTCATTATAGCCACGAGTGCTTTTAAATTACTTGTTTTCCTTCAGAAATGACACTTTGTGCAGGGACAGTTCTAAGCACGGGAAACAAGTGTTGCTTTACAGGCATACTCTAGACACTCCCCAGGTACGAAATTGAAAGGAATATTTCACTTTTATTGTTTCACTTTAAGCATTATTAAAATCACTGTTCCCGAAAAAACGGACGATTTCAAAACTTTTTTTGCATTGTTATATGTCCCCTGGGGCAGGACCCGGGTCCCCAAATACTTTTTATGACAATAACTTGCATATTAGCCTTTAAAATTAGCACTTTAGATTTTTCATGTTCGAGTCCCATAGACTTTAACGGTGTTCGAATGTTCGAACAAATTTATTACCTGTTCGCAAGTTCTGGTGCGAACCGAACTGGGGGGTGTTTGGCTCATCCCTATTTATGGGAGAGGGGACTGCTATAGGTGAAGAACAGAGTAGCCCGCTATAGTGTCTGACTACCCGCGTTAAGGGTAAGCGTGACATTATCACAAGCCTTTAGCAAGAATTTTTTCTGGGAAGATAGACTCTACACAGGCTCGTTTATTTTCAAACTGACATGCCAAGTCTAGGAAGTGTCTGTGCATGTACACGCACCTCCAGAAGTAACACAGGAGCCAGAACCCAAGGTTAATCCGCCTAATCATTTTCTGATGACCCCCCATATGTTTTCCAACTTTAAAAATAATTGTATGCTATAGATTGGATACAACTCTTGTGTACCTATATCTCAGACTACTTTGGTATCAATCCCTGGTATAAATATTGGAACCCACAAAGGGGGAGAGAGGGGAGAAATGGGATTTCGTGATGTCCTCAAAGTGTGAAAAAATAAACAAAATATAATATCACATATTTATTGAAAATATCATTAAAAATAACCTCAAAGCCTATAGGCATAGGCAAGTGGCCTTATTTGATTCAGCCTGCCAGGCTGCTTGCTCAGATAAGGGTCTGGTATGGATTTTGGGGGGACCCCACGCCAATTTTTTTTCATTATTTTGGCATGGAGTTCCCCTTAAAATCTATTCCAGACACAAAGGGTCTGGTATGAATTTTGGGTGGGACCCCACACTGTTTCTTTTTATTTTGGTGTGGAGTTCCTCTTAAAATTTATACCAGACCAAAGGGCCTGGTATGGATTTTGTGGGGACCTCATGCCGTTTTTTTTCTTAATTCTGTCATAACGTTCCCCTTAACCACTTCAATACACTGTATTATATACTGTGCACTGACTGCACTATATATATTATGTGTGTATGTGTATATATATATATATATATATATATATATATATATATATATATACTCTAAACTGCCTGCATGCCACTAACTAACCTGCCTAATCTATCTCAAGTTCTCTCAATCTCCACGTTATCACACTACATACGGCCGCCATGGTAGCAGCCTTATATAGTGTGGGGCGTGGACTGCCTGCCTTTGGCCAATCATGGCTCTCACAGCAGATCATGCTGTGATTGGCCAAAGCATGCAGGTCAGGTGCATGCTTTGGCCAATCAGCAGCCGTCAGTGCTCTGCAATCTATAAGTGCAATATGGGGTGCTCCGCGGTGCTTGAATTTGTAGCAAATGCCCCATATGTTCATTTGTTTTGAGAACAAACGAACAGCGGATGTTCGAGTCAAACTTACGTTCGACTCGAACATCAATACCATCCAATAACATTTCATCACTGATGGCGATGGAAGAATGGCGTGAAAACACGATGTCCTTTACACATATCCAGAGCCCCGAAGGGTTTCAACCAACTAGGTCTTTGTCAGGAGGATGGCAATCTTAAAGTATCACTAAGACATACATAAATGTCAGTATGGCAAACAGAAAATAGCAAAAGTATCATATACTAAGAGTACAATAATGTAAAGATGATACGATGCACTCACATAATTTATACCACAACCAAAAACATTATGCTAGAGGTTCACAGAGACATGGGGCAATGCTGTACACATGTGTCCAAAGCACAAGGATCAGCCTATATAATGAAAATGATCCTATTTAAAGACACAAAAAAACTGTAAGAAACATATGAGAAATATACAGGCTCAGTTATAACTTATAAAAAAATCAGGTCCATAAATACCTGAATGTCTGGGTTGATAACTTCCATCGGGGGGAGTCTTTTTCCAAATAGTGAGCCAGACCTCTCTGCACAAAAAGAAGAGGCAAGGGGGAAGGGAAAAACCCAGAAAAGGACCCAGTATGGGCTGCAAAAAATATATGAATAAAAACTGAAAATTGTATACTCACCTTCCGTAATTTTCCTTTCCTGATGCATCCAATGGCAGCACACACATTGGGGGTTGTGACTCCGCCCCCACAACCTGATAGGACTGATTAGTTATAAGTGTTGAAGAGGAGCCCACCGCCATATTCTCAGTATATATTACCTCATACGGGTGGGTATCTGTGTGCTGCCATTGGATGCGTCAGGAAAGGTGAGTATACAATTTTCCGTTTTCTGACGCATCATGGCAGCACACACATTGGGAAATAACTCGCAACAATGCATACGTATATATATTTATTTATTTTTTATACACAAGATATAGAAGAGTTAGTCTCGATGACTGCTCTGCCAAATTCTACAGTCGTTACCCGTGCCGGATCTATTCTGTAGTGAGACATGAACGTGGTTCTGGAGGACCAAGTAGCTGCCTTACATATCGTCTCTGGTGACACTCTACAGTACGCTGCCCAGGATGTTGCCACTGCCCTGATCGAGTGAGCCTTTAGATCGTTAGGTATCGGAAGACGTTGGATTGAATATGCTCTTTTGATGATTTTAACAAACCAGGTTGCTATTGTCCTAGACGAGGCTGCCTGGCCTTTTTTTGGGCCGTTGGGTATAACGAACAGATTTTTTGTTTTTCTAAATGGGTTAGTCACCTCCAGGTATGAAGATATGATGGATTTGATCTCTAGTGGATGCGGATTTCCCTGGTTAGTGAGAAAAACTAGTAGGTTGATTTCTGGATTGAAATGGAAAGCCGGTGTTACTTTTGGTATGAATTGTTCAGACGGTTTTAGAACGACTCTGTCGAGATAGAAGATTAGATGAGACTTTTCCATAGACAGTGCTTGCAGCTCGGACACTCTCTTCGCAGAGGTTTTTGCGCCCAAAAAGGCCAATTTGAGTGTTAAGTCTCCTAAGGATATATCCTCTAGGGGAAAAAAGGGTTGGTTTGACAAGGCTTCCAGAACTATAGACAAGTCCCAGGTTGGGAAGGTCGGTTTCCTGGGTGGCCTTATTTTGAGGCATGCTCTCTGAAACTGAATTATGAGAGGGTTGAAGGCCCATTTGACTCCGGTCATTGCTGACAAGGCGGATGTTTGAACCTTTAAAGTGCTCGAACTTAGGCCTCTATCCAGGCCTAGTTGAAGGAACTCAAGAACTTGAGCCACCGTCGGAGAAAGTGGGTCCCATGACTGCTGCTGTGCTAATGTAGTGAACTTTTCCCAAACTTTGCTATAGACACCAATAGTTGACTTTTTCCTAGCCTGTTGTAGTGTGGCTACTACTTTTAGGGAGCATCCTTGATTTAATAGCCTCCCCCTCTCAACTACCAGGCCATTAGGTGGAGCCTCTCCGGTGCTGGGTGAAAGAACTGGCCCTGTGAAAGTAGATCCGAGGTTACTGGAAGAATCAGTGGATTTTCTATATTCAGCTCGAGGATGGTCGTGAACCATGGCCTCCTTGGCCAGAAGGGTATTATCGCTATCACTGTAGACGTCGAGTTCCTCAGTCTGGCTAGGAACCTGGCTATTAAGGGAATGGGAGGAAATATGTACCCCAGGCGAAACCCCCAAGGATGAAGGAGACAGTCGACACCTTCCGCCGTCGGATAAGCAGTTCGCGCTAAGAACTTGGGACATTTGCTGTTCACCGGTGTTGCTGCCAAATCGATGTCGGGCATTCCCCACCTCTGCGTTATAAGGGAGAATGCCCGGTGACTCAGTGACCACTCGTTGTTCGAAATGTATAGCCTGCTTAGATCGTCCGCAAGCTGATTCTGAGCCGCTGGGACATAAACCGCTTTCAAATCTTTCAGGTGAACTTCTCATTCGAGAATTGGACGTACCTCCTGCATAAGAGATTTGCTTCGCGTTCCTCCCTGTCTGTGGATGTAGTTCACTGCCACCGTATTGTCCATTCGCAATATAACGTTCTTTCCTGTGAGAAGTGGTCTAAAAGCTAGTAGCGCTTAAAAAGCAGCCCTGAGTTCCAGGATGTTTGATACTACTCCCAGCGGATGAAAAGCCCAGGGACCTTGAGCTGCTAAATCTTGATAATGTGCCCCCCAGCCCTGGAGGCTGGCGTCTGATGTAACTATCTCTGGTCGAGACGGTAAAATGGGTCGATGACGTCTCAGGTTGCCTACTCGTGCCCACCACCATACCAATTGTTTCACCAATGTGCTGATGAGGATTGGTTGTTTTAATGACGTTCCGTCCCATTGTTTCAGAAACGAGACTTGAAATGTCCTTGTATGCCACTGAGACCACTGGATCATCGGGAAGGTGGAAGACATGGAGCCTAGGATGCTTAGGCATGTTCTGGCTTGCAGATGTGTTGCCCCATTAATATTTTTATTTTTGTATTAGTGGGCCTATTTTCTCCTGTGGTAGACCCACAGTGTTGGCATTGGTATTGATTTCTGCGCCTAGGAAGATCATAGACTGGGTTGGTTCCAGACTGCTTTTCTTCCAGTTTATTATCCAACCGAAGAGTTGTAAGGTGGAAATTAGTATCTCTCGATGTTGGAGTAATAGCTGTCAACTGCCGGCTGTGAGGAGAATATCGTCGAGATAATAATGGACTCTGAGTCCCTTCTCCCTCAAATAGGCTATTACTGGAAGTAGAACCTTCGTAAATGTCCTGGGAGCCGTCGATATTCCGAACGGAAAACTCTGGAATTGGAAGTGTTGCTGTCCTATTGCGAAGCGTAGGTACTTTTGAAAATCTTGGTGTATAGGTATATGGAGATAGGCGTCGGATAAATCGACTGATAACATCCAGTCTCTTATATTGATCGCTAGAAGTATGGATTGGAGACTTTCCATTTTGAAGGATTCTACTTGTATCGATCTGTTGAGGCTCTTTAAATCTAGAACCGGTCTGAGGTCCCCTGTCTTTTTGTTTACGAGAAAGAGAGGGGAATAAAAGCCTTTGGTTTTTTGGTGTAGGGGTACTTCCGTCACCGCTTGCTTCTGAGTTAACTCCAGTACGTATTTGATTAGAAGCTTTCTCTTTGATAGGGATGATGGAATCCGGGTCACTTGGAAATGATCTTTGGGGGCTCTGCTTCTGAAACCCCATCTGTGTCCTTCTCCAATTGTGGATAATGTCCATGGGTCTTTTATATGGTCCCCCCATACCCGTGTAAATAGCTTGAGTCTTGCTCCCACTGTTACGGGCTGGGTGACCGATCCATCTCCTGTGATAGCAAGCTTGGGTTTCTGTGTCCTCAGATAGGACGATTGGGTATTTCTCCAGTTGCGTTTGAAGTCTTTGCCTGGTCTGTATGATCTTGCCTCCCTGTATCTCTCCGGTAGGTTTCTTCTAAAGGGAGGAGGTTTTTGCTGTTTTGGCCTCCTGTCTGATGGTATCAGGCCGGATTTCCCGCCTGTGACCTTCGATATCGCCAGGTCCAATTTTGGGCCGAATAGATTGGTTCCGTCATACGGGATCTTACACCAATTTGATTTGGATGTTCCATCTGCGACCCACGGCTTTAGCCAAAGAGCCCTTCTGGACGTAACCGACGCTAGCATCGACCTCGCTGATGATCTAATGATGTCGACCGATGCCTCGGCTACGAAGTCACCTGCCAGGCTAAGTTCTTGTAGCGCAGATACTATTCTGTCCTGGTCTGTTGTTTCTAGCAGTAGTTTCTCGACGTTTGACGTCCAACTTGTAATTGCTCTACCGACTGCGGCTAGGGCGATAGCTGGCCTGCAGGCACCTCCTGCCGACGAATAGGCCTTCTTGAATTCGAGGTCCATCTTCCTATCCAAGACGTCTCTGAAGGTTACCGCGTCTTCAATTGGTAGGGTCACGTGTCTTGCCAACCTCATTAGAGAGGAGTCTACTATAGGAGCTGAGATAAGAGGGTTTACTGCGGTTCTTTTAAAGGATATAGTTTTGCTATCCTGTTATTAAGGCTTGCTTTTTTGTCAGGCTTCTCCCACTCATCCTTGATTAGTTCTTCAAGTTCCTCAATGAAGGGAAAGGTTTCCGGATCATTCTTCAGGTTAGGGAAATATTTTCTAAGCTTACGAGGCGTTTCTCTCGACTCATCCCAGCCAATAGCTTCTTTTACCGATCTTGTAAAAGGGTCTATAAGGGAAAAATCAAAACCAACCGACAATGGGGAATCCTCCCCCATCACGGATTCGTCTGACCCCTGCAGGGTGTAAGAAGTTGATGCTGGTGTTGTCTGGGTCAACCTTACAGGATCTAAGACAGAGGCTTCCATAATTGATTCTTTTACTGAATCTCTGATGATGTTTGATACCTCGATTGCGCCCGACTCTTTGTCTCTTGTTGCTTCATCCGCACAAGATTGACAGGCCAGTTTGTTTGGAAGAGCCTGTGCTCCGCATAACCAGCAGGTATTATCTGCAGGACAGGTCTGATGGGAGTCCTTATTATGAGAGGATGATTTGTTGTAATGGTGAGAAGATGTTCTTGATCTGCTTCTTCTGGAGTGTGATCGTCTTGAGGGGGAACGTTCCCTACGTCTGGAGCGAGATGACCTTGAAGATCTGCCAGGGCTATCAGAGAAGTGATATATTAAAGGCATTGCACTCTTTTGTCTCCTCTTCACTACTTACCATTTTGCTGCCCCTTACCTTGCTGGCTGTGGATGGTCTGCTTGGGCAGTGGCTTCCATGGTGAAAGGAAAAGAGTGTACCTAGAGAGAAGGGGTGCTTAGGGTAAAGGAAATCCCAGGTAGTAACAAAGTAATTGTTGTATGCAGATGCATTGCAAAGGTAGTAGATGACAAAGGCAGCACTTACCAGTCTAGTTGGTGTCCAGAGCTTGTGGCAGCATATATTGCAGAGTATGGCGAGCGGACAGCAAAGAAACATTATTCCAGCTGTTTTTAAATAGACCGCCGTCGCCGTGGCGATGACGCAGCGCCGCGCATGCGCACTAGCGCTTAGACTGTGCCGCCGTCATCTTAGAGACTGGCGAGATGATAAAAACAATTGAGGTCACTTCCGGTCGCGGCGGCGACCATACAGCTCAGTGATGGGAGGAGGATGGGAGCAGGAGAAAGACCTGCTGCGGAAAAGGGAGTATAAAGAAAGTTTCATAAAGAGGTAGGAGAGAAAAATAAAGAATAATGGAAGCCATGCCCAGTGTTTTGGAAAACCTATTTAAGGCTTATCATAATAGTGATATACTCACTGCGCCCCTGAGACCAAGAGAGTGGGGTCCCTGCATAAAGCTCCTTTAGAGACTGTACAAACAGGGCTTCCAACTAGGAGAGGCTGAACCTAGCTGGGGTGAGAGTGGTAAGAGGTCTTATGCTCCATGCTGTCAGTCCTTGTTGATGAGGAAAAAAGAGAGAATATGGCAGGGGGGCTCCTCTTCAACACTTATAGCTAATCAGTCCTATCAGGTTGTGGGGGCAGAGTCACAACCCCCAATGTGTGTGCTGCCATGATGCGTCAGGAAATAAGGTTTCAAAGCTATGAAAGATATATAAAAAAATAAAAAAATAAAACAGAATAAGGAATCATTAATAAAGAGTATGTTCTTACCAGTAATAAACCAGGATCTATCCAAATAAGATGGAAAGGCTCTAAGACCACTTTCACTCTGAGGCGCTTCTAAACTGCCAGTAAAAACACTGAGTGCTTTTGAAGAGCTTATCAGTTGCTTTTGAAGAACTTTCCATTAATTTCAATGTAGAGGGGAGTTTTTTCACAGCCCTGCCAGCACACTGCCCCAGTGTGAAAGCATTCATTGATTTTACTGGAAATAGGTTTTCGTGAGCTTTTTAGGTGCTGTTTTTAGCGTGAAAGCGCCTGAAAAGCGCCTCAGTGTGAAAGTGGTCTAAATGTAAATAATCTAGGGAGAGTCCTTCAGCTGCCTCCACCAGGAACAACAATGAAGGAACCCTGGATCATTTTCATTTAAATAAGGAATGTAATGAGGTATACAAATCACCAACCAGCAGGGTGCACCCCCCCTCCCCGATGGGAATTATCAACCCAGACATTCAGGTATTTATGGACCAGATTTTTTATAAGCTATAACTGAACCTGTATATTTCTCATGTTTCTTACAGTTGTTTGTTTTTTGTGCCTTTAAATAGGATCTTTTTCATTATATAGGCTGATCCTTGTAGATCCCTTGTGCTTTGGATACATATGCACACATTCTGTACAGCATTGCCCCATGTCTCTGTGAACCTCCAGCATAATGTTTTTGGTTGTGGTATGAATTACGTGAGGGCATCTTATCATCTTTACATTATTCTACTCTGAATATATGATACTTTTGCTATTTTCTGTTAGCCATACTGACATTTATGTATGTCCTAGTGATCCTTTAAAGCTGCCATCCCTCTGAGGAAGACCTAATTTGTCAAAAGGTGTCGGGGCTCTGGGTATGTGTAAAGGACATTGTGTTTTCACATAATTTTTCCATCGTCATCAGTGATAAAATGTTATGAAACTTTTTGATATGATGTAACATATTTTTTATCTTCAATATGTGATACTGTGTATGTAGCATACTATTCCTCAAGGCTTTATGAGGCTATGGGGTTATTTTTAATGATATTCTAATTAAATATGTGATTTTATATTTTGTTTATTTTTTCACACTTTGAGGGTTTCACAAGGTTCCATTTCTCCCCTTTCTTCCCCTTCGTGGGTTTCTATAGTTATATGCTATACTTTAAGATTAAGCCACGCTCTTTTGGTTCTGGCACATTAACCTGATTTTTACATGGTTGCAGAGGGACCCCCAGTCTTGGGCTTTTAGTCTCCCCGCAGACGACCCCCGCGTGTCAGTTGAAGCATTTTTCAAGGTTCTAGGTTTACTCTATGATGATCCTGACCATGTCCACTCTGCTGAAACTAACCTTAGGTCATTCCGTCAGAATAAACGTACCGCTGAACAATATTGTTCTGATTTCTGCAGCTGGGCACCTGACTCATGGTGGAATGACCCAGCACTAAGAAGCCAGTTCAGGTTAGGCTTATCAGACTCCATCAAAGACTTCTTAGTACATTACCCTGAACCAAAGTCATTGAATGAAGCCATGCAAGTAGCCATGCAAGTAGACAGGCATTTACGGGAAAGGAGTACAGAAAGGTTTGTTTCTTTGCCCCCTAGTACGCTGCCCACTTCTTCTTCTCCATGAGACCTTCCTGAGCCCTCTCAACTTCTCCTGGTGTTACATATTTATCCTCTGGGGAAAAGGCTACAAGAAGATCTCAGGGACTCTGCTTACTGTATATTGTGACAACGATGGCCACGACGAATGACGTTGACAGTTCATCAGCACACCCAATCCACTGATTTTGGTCACTTCCAACAGTCCAACAGTCCAGAGGAAAGCCTCACATGCTGACAGTGGTCTGTACCCCTGGAGGTCTGGCCTTCCATCTCCTGGTCTAGCGGTCCTACATCTCACAGTGCTGTTGAGTGGATCCCCCACTCACTCCAGTAAAATCAAAATCACCTTGCTGTCCTGAGTCCCTGTGAATCCAACTCCAGTGACAATTGTGAGAAACAATAAGCTGTGAAAAAAATGAGCGAATAAAGTCCCACAACAATAGATTGCTGATAAGTGAATCACGAGTAAGGATGCTGTAATTCAAGCAAATACCAGTCCTTATAGCAGGGGTCCTCAAACTATGGCCTGCGGGCCGCATACGGCCCGCCAAGGCGATTTAGCCAGCCCGCGGCACGTACTGCCCCTTTAATAAGATCGCAGCACTTCTCCTCCGCAGCACTCCCCCCTCCCCTAACTTATTCACACAAGACGCGATGCATGGCAGGTCCAGAAAAAGAGCGGGACTTTTCAAGTTAAGAAGCGGTTAATTGGTTACTAGGCAGCGGGGCGGTCCCAGCAATCAATCATCTGCCTTTCACTTGAAAAGTCCCGCACTTTGTCCGGACCTGCCGTGCATCGCGTCTTGTGTGAATAAGGTAGGGGAGGGGGGAGTGCTGTGGAGGGGAAGTGCTGTGATGGGGAAGTGCTGTGATTTAATGGAAGGGACACTGTAATATCGCTGGAGGGATCTGTGATGGGGGCTCTGTGATTGGGGGGGGATCTGTGATGGGGCTTTATGATTGGGGGATCTGTAATGGGGGCTCTGTGATTTGGGGGGATCTGTGATGGGGCTTTATGATTGGGGGATCTGTAATGGGGGAGTCTGTGGTGGGAGGGATCTGTGATGGGGAACTTTGTGATTAGGGGGCTCTGTGATGGAGAGGAGTCTGATAGAGGGATCTGTGATGGGAAGAGTCTGTCATGGAGAGGGATCTGTGATGGGAGAGGGATCTGTGATGGGAAGATGGATCTGTGATGGGAGAGGGATCTGTGATGGGAAGAGGGATCTGTGATGGGATGAGGGATCTGTGATGGGAAGAGGGATCTGTGATGGGAAGAGGGATCTGTGATGGGAAGAGTCTGTCATGGAGAGGGATCTGTGATGGGAGAGGAATCTGTGATGGGAGAGGGATCTGTGATGGGAGAGGGATCTGTGATGGGAAGAGGGGTCTGTGATGGGGAGAGGGGTCTGTGATGGGAAGAGGGGTCTGTGATGGGGAGAGGGGTCTGTGATGGGAAGAGGGATCTGTGATGGGAGAGGAGTCTGTGATGGGAAGATGGATCTGTGATGGGAAGAAGAGTCTGTAATGGGAAGAGGGATCTGTGATGGGAAGAGGGATCTGTGATGGGAAGAAGGGTCTGTGATGGGAGAGGGGTCTGTGATGGGAGAGGGGTCTGTGATGGGAAGATGGATTTGTGATGGGAGAGGAGTCTGTGATGGGAAGAGGGATCTGTGGTGGGAGAGGAGTCTGTGATGGGAAGAAGGATCTGTGATGGGAAGAGGGATCTGTGATGGGAGAGGGGTCTGTGATGGGAGAGGGGTCTGTGATGGGAAGAGGGATCTGTGATGGGAGAGGAGTCTGTGATGGGAAGAGGGATCTGTGATGGGAGAGGGATCTGTGATGGGAGAGGGATCTGTGATAGGAAGAGGGATCTGTGATGGGAAGAGGGATCTGTGATGGGAAGAGGGATCTGTGATGGGAGAGGAGTCTGTGATGGGAAGATGGATCTGTGATGGGAAGAAGAGTCTGTGATGGGAAGAGGGATCTGTAATGGGAAGAGGGATCTGTAATGGGAAGAGGGATCTGTGATGGGAAGAAGGATCTGTGATGGGAAGAAGGGTCTGTGATGGGAGAGGGGTCTGTGATGGGAGAGGGGTCTGTGATGGGAAGAGGTATCTGTGATGGGAGAGGAGTCTGTGATGGGAAGAGGGATCTGTGATGGGAGAGGAGTCTGTGATGGGAAGAAGGATCTGTGATGGGAAGAGGGGTCTGTGATGGGAGAGGGGTCTGTGATGGGAGAGGGTCTGTGATGGGAAGAGGGATCTGTGATGGGAGAGGAGTCTGTGATGGGAAGAGGGATCTGTGATGGGAGAGGGATCTGTGATGGGAAGAGGGATCTGTGATGGGAGAGGGATCTGTGATGGGAAGAGGGATCTGTGATGGGAAGAGGGATCTGTGATGGAAAGAGGGATCTGTGATGGGAAGAGGGATCTGTTATGGGAGAGGAGTCTGTGATGGGAGAGGGATCTGTGATGGGAGATGAGTCTGTGATAGGAAGAGGGATCTGTGATGGGAAGAGGGATCTGTGATGGGAAGAGGGATCTGTGATGGGAAGAGGGATCTGTGATGGGAAGAGGGATCGAGTGATGGGAAGAGGGATCTGTGATGGGAAGAGGAGTCTGTGATGGGGGATTTGTGTATATTTTTTTCAAACTAGTCCGTCCCCCCAACAGTCTGAGGGACCGTGAACTGGCCCCCTGTTTAAAAAATTTGAGGACCCCTGCCTTATAGAGTGTGTCCATAATGGTAAAATTAAGAAAACTTGTGATAGAAGAGTCTTCATCCACCAGAAAGGCACCCAAGAATGGTATAGTAATCTCCTTACCCCAACTTTGTGACCACTATAACGGCGGTCTCTTGACGCACAGGGATTTAAGGTCTGCCTCTAGACCCACTGTGGATGATTGAATAGCAGGGGATGGTGTCTATTGTCTCGTGGAGATATAAACAGAAAAGGGAACCATAGCGTAATACTTCAGCTATGGAGTGCCACGGCCTTCCTGATTGCATACAAATAGAAAGGGTTTTGGTAAATCTGTGTGATGTCTTCTCTCCCAGATACAACGTTCTCTGCCAGACACATTCTTGGGTGCCTGTCTGGTGGATGAAGACTCTTCTATCACAAGTTTTCTTCTTTTTACCATTATGGACACACTCTATAAGGGCTGAACTTGCTTGAATTACAGCATCCTTACTCGTGATTCACTTATCAGCAATCTATTGTTGTGGGACTTTATTCACTCATTTTTTTCACAGCTTATTATTTCTCACAATTGTCATTCACTTTCATGGTTTTATTATGTCTCACATGTTAGTTGCATATAAGATATATGGTTTATGACTCTATACTTCATGCATCTTGATTATTAATCACTTTTACTATTATACTGACATTTATCATGTTTTGTCATTAAGGTATACACATGATTTTATCATTGTTTTAAATTTCATAGCGCTGTACGTTTTTTTTATTATTAGTTTTTCTGAATTCTTGTATCCAATTTTTGGTACTGGCCGCTTTCCATTTCACTATCATTGTGTAGTTTTTCACCTTCACTGTTTTTTTATTTGTATTTTCTATCTAGCGCAGTGTTTTCCTTTTTGGTTTTTTTAAGCCATATTGCATTGCATTTTCAGAAAATTAAAGCGGCTGCAGATTGAAAAGGAAAGATGATTTTTAACAACATTCAATTACAATATGACTTGTGTTGCAATTGTATACACTATAATATTTTTTCTTTATTTGCTATTTATTACCCTCGAAAGCGAAATTTAAGGGGCACACCACTGGCCACCACAATAAGGGGGCATTAACTCTTGACCACTGAAATCTCCAAGCTGTTCTGTGCACTACATAATCCTGATGCTTTCACTCTGACTGATGCACTCTATACGCTATGTCCTAAACTAAACAAAACAATTGTGTGGTGTTGGTACTGTATTGGCATTTTACAGCCTCATTGAGATAGACAAGCTCCACTTTCATAATCGTGCCACCTCTTTCCTGTTACAGCAGTTGTGCCAGGTGTCTAGCAATAACTTTGCAGGTCCCAGAGTTAGAGCCTTTGCTTTCTATAATCAGCACTTAGTAACACCCCCTTTACCTCTCTTCTCTGTGTAAGGGTGATGTGGCTTTTCCTGATGTGCTATAACAGAATTTTGGCCTTGAGCACATTATACAGACACTATTATATTACTATATTAGCCAGGAAGAAAAAGACCACGGGACAATTGATAACAGGGATTTTTAATCTAACCAATATAGAACTTTCCAAAGAAGAATTAGGCGTCCTATCTCAGGGGTTAAAGTATGCGCCAGATAAAAACATTAACAAATTTGAGTTATTTATAGATGTGGAAAAATACATTAGAAAACTTAATATTAAAAAACATTTTGCTTCCCAGATCCCTACTGTCTCATCCACAGTGGCAACTGAACAGTTTGTTCAGAGTGGTTTGAAAAATAATTCTGTATTCAACCCTAAAAAAGGGACTCATCACCATGTCGAGGTGTTTAAAAATATGGTACAGGATGAAATCAAATCAGTACAAGTCAAACATACTAGAAAAAATTGTGTATTAATAGAGGGTATAAAACAGCTAGAAAAAAACAAAAACTTGGTGGTTCGCCCGGCAGACAAAGGGGGTGGTGTCGTGGTAGTCACCAAGGATGATTACAATACAGAAATACAACGGCTGTTGGGTGATGTCGAAACCTATAGGGTTCTTATCTCTGATCCGATCAACAAACTACAAATTGAACTGATCAATTGGGTTTCTAGAGGTGTGGACCAACATATTCTGAATTTGAAAGAAGCTCTATAATTGATTCCACGGGCTTCACATACCCCAGTCTTGTACACGGTACCCAAAATCCATAAAACCAGAATTAAACCCCCTGGTCGACCCATCATTAGTGGGATAGGGTCCCTTTATTCACGTGTTGGAGAATATATAGACATATATCTCCAACCACTGGTAGCACAAGGTAAGTCCTATTTGAAGGACAGTAGAGAGCTCATTAAGTCTATATCCACTATATCAGTGACAGCTAACACAATTTTGGTTACAGTCGACGTGGAGTCGCTGTATACTAATATTAAACAAGATGATGCTGTAGTAGCTGTAAGATTGGCTTTAATTGAGCAATCCAAGCTACCTATTGACCAAATCAACTTTTTGATAGAAGGTCTTAAACAAGCTATGGGCCATAACTACTTTTGGGCCCAGGGTCAATTCTTCAACCAAATTAAGGGGGTAGCTATGGGGGCTCGCTATGCCCCCAGTGTAGCCAACCTAGTACTCAATAAGTGGGAAAATTAAACTATATATCATGAACCCAAAGCAGCTCTTTTGTATTACAAAATATATATTGATGATATTATCCTATTCATCACATATCTTAATAACAACAACCATGGGCTCACATTTACTGCTGAATGGAGTACGGTTACAGTGAACTACTTAGATTTGACCCTGGTTAAGAAAAATAACATGATTAGCTCTAAGACTTTCTTCAAGAGCACTGATAGAAATGGGTTTGTGCCAACAACTAGTTGTCATCACCCACGATGGCTAGGAGCCATACCCAAAGGTCAGTACATGAGGATTAGAAGGAATTGTGAGAGTATCACAGATTTCCATGAACAGGCCTCCATTCTTACGGAAAAGTTTATGGAAAAAGGCTACTCTCCTCATGTACTTCAAAAAGCTCAGCACCAAGTAGCCATTATGGATAGAGAGACACTTTTGACTTCAAAGACAAAGTCTCCTTTTCAAGGAGATTTGGCCTTTGTATCTGGCTTTCATAGGCAGTATAAACAATTGAGCGTACTTTCCAGAAATTTTGGCCCATACTCCTCAAGGATAAAGATTTGGTTAATGTACTTCCTTCAAAACCCAAATTCATCTACAGACGAGCACCAGGGTTAAGAAATATGATAGCACCTAATGTCCCTGACCCCCCATTGAAACCCTTGACTTTTTTGGATGGATCTGGTTTTCATTATTGCACAAGGTGCAAATCTTGTCGCACAACCATCCGACATGGCAAAAAAATTACTAAGTTTCGGTCCTCTGTTACACAACAAGAGTTTTTGGTTAAACCCTTAATTACGTGTTATTCCAAATACGTAACCTACGTTTTGGAATGTCCATGCTCCTTACAGTATGTGGGACGCACAACACGGGAATTGAGGGTTAGAATCAATGAGCATGTCACTAATATCTCCAAAGGATTTCCCAATCATAGTGTGTCATGGCATTTTGATCGGTTCTATGCTAGAGATCCTCGCCAGCTCACATTCTACGGAATTGATAGAGCGGTGTCCCACTGGAGAGGCACTGACCTAAAAAAAGCTATTTCTCAAAATGAGACCCAATGGCTGTATCGCCTTCAGACGATGCAGCCACAGGGACTCAACATAGATCTAGATTAAAATTGTTTTTTAACCAACGATTAATCTCCCTCTGGTTGTCCATTTTTATTTTATTTTATTTTATAAGATTATTATATATTGTAATTTTTTATTATCAATTTTTTATTATTTATTTTTATCATCATGTTTCCTATTTTAGCCAATACTATTAAATTGCTTCATTTCCCGGTAAATTTAAAAAAGATTTTTAGGATATATTAAGGAAATTTTGATATTCCTGTTTACAAGTGAATTTAATCTGTTTTAAACATATTGTTGTATCTAATGTGTTCCGTGTTGGTGCTTGTGATCCGGCATTGAGGCTGACACAATTAGCTTTCCAGCTTGGCTTGATTGACAGGCATTTAAAAGACCGCCTATTCAGTGACCCAGTACGCTTCCTGATGACGGTGTAATGAAACGTACATCGAAGCGGTACTTGGTCATGTTTTCCTATTCCACTTCCGGTACTTGCTGGTTAGCCGCTGTAACAGGTGGAATGCATGCCAGCTATCCATACGGACGGACGGAACTATTTGGCTCCTACATGCTTCTCAGTCTCAGTCCCGGGCTAAGGCACTACAAAATGTAAGCAGCCATTTGGCTTTCTTTTTATATTGTTATTTTATTCTAATAAACGGGATTACACAATTTTTGGCATTATTCGTTTATCTGCATATTCCAACCGAGTCTATCCTGGGGAGACAGACGGATTTGGGATCCTATTCCTTTCATTAGCAAGTGGCATCTTGCAATAAGCGCTATTGACCCTCTTTTAGTTAAGAGGGTCAACATCCTGGGGTAAGCGGCCATCCATCCATAGCACTTCGGGTGATTTTTCTGTGTTGGTGAAGGTGTCACTTCCAAGAATATACTGGATAAACTTCTCTATGGACTCACTTATGGATTAGCCACTTTTCACCAATTGGATGTTTATATACATATATATTTTGATTCCTACTGTTGATACTATATATGTTTTGATTTATTATTGAGGAGGTTCATCAGCAGATTATTTTCATATCAATCACACAATTGTAATTGCACATAATTTATCATAATTTAATATTTGTTTAAATACCTCTATTGAGATTATATATTAGTTGTAATTATTTAACTCACTAGCGCCCCCTTGTACACATTTTTCACTTTTGCACTTTATGGGACACTCATTCAGTTTTTAGGGGTGCAGCTCTTATTATTATTATTATTTTATATTGTTTTGGCGCAAGGTTTTCACTTAAAATTTCCCAGAGTTAGAGCCTTTGCTTTCTATAATCAGCACTTAGTAACAGCCCCTTTACCTCTCTTCTCTGTGTAAGGGTGATGTGGCTTTTCCTGATGTGCTATACCAGAATTTTGGCCTTGAGCACATTATACAGACACTATATTGCCAAAAATATTGGGGCGTCTGGCTTTACACGCACATAAACTTTAATGACATCCCAGTCTTAGTTCGTACCTTGCTTTGTGCGCTGGTCCAAATCATTTGGAGAGAACTCTTAAGGCATCAGCATACCAAGACATTTTGGACAATTTCATGCTCCCAGTTTGGGAATGGCCTCTTCCTGTTCCAGCATGGCTGCCCACCAGTGAACAAACAAGGTCCATAAAGACATGGATGAGCGAGTTTGGGATGGAGAAAATTGACTGGCCTGCACAGAGTCCTGACCTCAACCCGATATAACTAATTTGGGATGAATTAGAGCGGAGACTGCGAGCCAGGCTTTCTTGTCCACATCAGTGCCTGACCTCACAAATGTGCTTCTGGAAGAATGGTCAAACATTCTCATAGACACACTCCTAAACCTTGTGGACAGTCTTCTCAGAAGAGTTGGAGCTGTTATAACTGCAAAGGATGGGCCAACTCAATATTGAACAATAAGGACTAAGACTGGAATACCATTAAAGTTCATGTGTGTGTAAAGGCAGGTGTCCAAATACTTTTGGTAATATAGTGTATTTGTTGAACAGCTAAAGGTAGAAGGGTATAAAAGTATTAGTACAATTTGATAAAATTATGTATGTTAACCTCTTGAGTTCTGATACCATTTATAAATTGCAGCTGGTAGCAAGGATTTTGAAACTCCACGTTTGTTGAGAAAAAAAACACCTCTGGGTGATCAATGTATATTGCAAGGACTTTGTAGCAGAATCCTACCAGTTTCTGTTCTAAAGAAAAAGCTGTATGTTCTACAATGTCCTTGGAATAATGATTCCTGAATGGGAGTGTCTGACTTTGCAGTGTTCTAATAAGGAAAGTTGTCTGCACCCCTTTTTGAAGTAATTAACCCTTAGGGAGTTTCTCATGAAAAATACAATTCCTATTGCAGAAGATGCCTAAAATGTTACTAGTGTCTTCAAAAATCAACAATCCAATCACACAAGCAGGGAATTACATTTCTAGGGAATTATGTCCACCATTAGTGTACAGAACGTCTACATGGTGCTAGCACCTGTGGTTCCTGGATGGGGAAATATTTCTTCATGTGGCCCCAGGCACCTGTGTGCATGAGGCCTTAAAACAACCCCGTCCAGTAAATAGAGTAAATTCAACTAAACCGTGCCTGAGAAAGTAGGTGAGGAATTAAAATTGGCTCCTACATCCTTTAATAACATAGGAGCCAGCAGGAGGAACTACAGCAAGATCAGAAATGTGAATAGGTTTTAAGAAACAGACCACCAGAAAGGTATAGTATTTACCTTCTTTGTGGTTTAAAGTTTATGTATAGCCCAAATTTGCATTTTTGAAACATTTGTCCCCATTGGAAGATTTCCCCTCACCTCTTGCTCTGGAGATAACAAATTTTAGAGGTCTAACCCTTCCCTACTCTATCTAAAGCTACAAAAAAATGTTGGCTTTGCATACACGGTTACCTTCTCTCATTACTGATATGGCCACTTTAAGAAACTTTGAAAGGATTGTAGATTACCTATAAACTATTTTCTCTATCATGTAAATTTATAGATACATATTCCACAAATTAAATCTTATATTACAAATGGAAAACAATTCTTCTCTTTATATGCATTATATTGCTATCAGATGAGAACACTCACATTTTAATAAAAAGTTTACGGATCATCTCGTATGCTAACAATGTATACGTATGTTTATATACAATGATTCATTCTCAACATAAATCAAGCGACACATTCGTATCCATTATGTAAATAACATAAGGAATTCCAATAGTGTATCAATGTTGTTGAGCAGATGGTATTGTAAGATTTACCACCCCATTACATTTGATGGGATTGAATTCATTTGTTTTTCTGGGTGTTCAGTGTCCTTTGCCTGACAGCCGGCATGCCAATTTGTCTTTTACAACAATTTCAGAGACTGCTTAAAAATGAACTTATCTAGAAATACAGTATATATGGGCAGAAAATGCAGGTTTTCATATGTTTTATAAAAAAATTAACCTGTTCACAAACTTGGTCATATGTTTTTTTAGATCACTATCATGTTTATATCTATAGATTTGCATTTAAATTCTAATACATGTAATTACATTTATGTAATTATGACAATTCTACATTATGGTGGCCATATGCGATACATTATTAGCGTTGTGCAATGATGTCCAACGTGTGATAAATCATAGCAACCGTTAAAACCCACCTTTCATCAGTTTAAAGCAGGCTATACTGTATACAGAATGTTGACTGCTGATTGGTTAGGAGCTTACACTGGATGGGTTGTCATTTTCTGTGACAAGTCAATTCTGAAAAGTGAAATTTTAGGGTATTCCAAATGTCTAGACTAGTATTTTGCACAGTAGGCAAATCACTGACTTTTAACAAGGCACAACTCTTGGACCTTTTCTTTGGGGGCAGAGGGATGATATTAAGAAGAACTGGGATCTTTGGCTAGGGATAGGTGGAGCACAAGCTTCCCCATCTATCTTCATATTAGGAATGCAAATATATAAATGCAATCTTATTAAACAAACAGAGAGTTGGAGTTTCAGGATGAGTACATCAATCTACAAATTTCATAATCTTACCATATTGTAGTCAGATTGATTTTTTTTCCTTATGCTAACCAGCAAGTTTTTTTATCCACCCCTCCATCATTATGAGCACGTATTGTGTATTAGCTGCTGTCTTAAGCCCTGTACACACAATCAGTTTGACTGATGAAAACCGTCTGATAGATTGTTTTCATCAGACAAACCGATCGTGTATGGGACCCATCAGTCTTTTTTCCATCGGTTTTATAAAATAGAACATGTTTTAAAATTATCTGATGGATGAAAAACTGATGGCAATTTCCGATCGTCTGTGGGGAAATCCATCAGATAAAAAACCCAAGCATGCTCAGTAGCATTGAATTTCATTTTTCTCAGCTCATCGGAGTGTTTTACGTCACCACGTTTGGAACGGTCGGTTTTTTGACTGATGGTGTGTGGGCAAGACTGATGGAAAACAGTTTCATCAGATTTCTGATGGACAAATCCATCAGACGAAAATCCATAGGATATCTGATCGTGTGTACAGGCCTTTAAAGCATACGTTCACTTAAAAAAAAAAAGCAAACAAATGAAATTTTTTTGCAGGTAAAAAAAAAAAGTGCATTTATTATTTAGAGCCTGTGAGGCTGGGTTCACACTGAAGCACGGAGCAGCTCACAGCAAGGGTCCGGTGCGTCCCTGTCCACCATTTCAGGTCTGATTTTAGTCATAATTTTTGGCTAAATTTGGACCTGAAATGGTCCAGAAGACACACAGGACTCCTGTGCAATTCGCCCATAGAGGGCCGGTCACAATCTCCTGACATGCGAATTGGAAGCGGTAAGCCGCATCCAATTCGCAATAGTGTGAACCCAGCCTAATGCATTGTGCCAACGGTCAGCAGATCGCTGGTGCCATGCAGGTCTCCCACTGACCTGTTAGTGTATCTGTGTGCCCGTACATCCTGTGCAGGCAAGCAGATACACTAACAGGAAGAATCAATAAACTACCATTGTGCTCCACAGTGCTGTGGTTGTTCATTCAGAACTAGAAAGCCGACAGCTGCAAAGGATGTTGGGACTTGGAGTTCATTCATACACAGAGCTCTGATTTAAAAAACTGACAGCTAGTACAGGGAACTTCTCCCTGTACTGCTGTCACAGTGAGGGGGATCGGGCAGCTAAAAACGGGTGGAACATGTAACATGTTCTCAAAGGTGAACCTATCCTTTAATGGGTGGAGCCGAACATGGGGGTCCCCAGAAGGTACCTCCCATGAATGAATACTTTTTTTTGTTTGGCTGAGGTGGACACTGTGATGTGACCTACCTCTCTGCCTCAGCCAATTAGAGGAAGCTTTGTATTCATTCATATTATACAACGTTTCCTGTAAATGGCTGAGCAGCACTCAGCCCCACTCGATTTTCTTCTGGGAGCAGAATGGGGAGTGCCTGTCCGTCTGCCAGAACACAGCCCTGTATACTCTATGTAGCTGGTGTTATATAAATTTCATACAGCGTGCCCAGCAAACACATCTGTTAATGAAGGAAATCGTTTGTTTGGACCAGCATGGCCCAAATGAACTATTTATATCAGTGGTGGTCAACTGGAAAATTATAGTGGGCCGCACAATAGCAGTGCATTTTTGCAACCTCAAAGCCCCAGTGCAGTGTATTGCAATGCATACTTAAAAAGTTGGAGTACAATAACCCCCAGTATGGTTGCAAAAATAACCTCCAGCATTGGAGGTGGCCATAATAAAAAAAATCAGCACTAGTATCAGTACTATTAATTTAACACACATTGGTGGTCAGTGGCAGTGAAAGTTTAACCTACCCACACTGCATTGGTGGTCAGTGGCAGTTAAATTTAACCCCACCCACCCTACATTGGTGGTCAGTGGCAGTGAAAGTAAAAAAGTTAAGTTCCCACCCCCCCACATTGGTGGTCACGGTAGTCAAAGTTAACCCTCCCGTGCCTCCCCTCCTGCATTAGAAGTTATGGAAAGTTAATCATCCCATCCCCCCTGTATTGGTAGCCATGGCAGTAAAAGGTAATCCCCTCCGACTCTGTGCTGGTGGTCGTGGCAGTGAAAGTTACCACCCCATATTGGTAGTCATGGCAGTGAAAATGTTAACTGCCCCCTGTATTGGTGGTCACTGCAGTGAAAATAGTAACCGCCCCCATTGGTGGCCACAACAGTGAAAGTGTTAGCCCCTCCATGCCCTCTCCTGTACTGGTGGTAATGGTAGTAAAAGTGTTATCCCCCACCTGATTCTTTTACACTTACCAATCACATACTCCTATGCTTCTCTCTCTCCCCAGGCCTGGTCCTTATTTGAACTATGGCTGGAGATAACTCTACCCACAACACAGTCTCTCTTTCACTATCAGGTGTTAGAACACAAAGAGCATTCCCATGCTGCCTGGCACCCCGCTGACACTCAGGAATCTGACTGGTGCCCAATAGCTCATGGTTCGAAGGTAGAGGGCTGGCGGGCTTGTGTTGGGCTCCAGGGATTTAAATGCACAGTAAACATGGAGTTAGACTTTAAAGTATAACAAAGGGCAAAACTTTTTTTGTTGTTGTTTTGGATAGAGGGGAACTTATTACTGTCTGTACCCCCATTAGGGTGAGTCACCCTCTCTATTTGTCCTGTTTACTGTTAACATTGAAAGTGAAAGTTGTCCTCAGAAAAGTAATAGAGGGGAAATCTTCCAATGGGAACACTAGTTCTGGTGACCTTGGGGTTTCCGAAGAAATTCCCTTTATTTGTAGGAGTTTCCTTTCATTTCCTGTTTGGCTATGGGACAGGAAGTGAAGGGAAATTTTCGTAATGGGGCACAGATGGCAATTTTTTTTAACCTCTACACTTTTTCACCCCCAAAGTCTACAGGGGAGACAGCAGTAGAGTGTGATATTTAGATAGCTCTCAGAGAGACAGTGTCGTTTATCTCAACTCTAGCTTTGGGAACTTTCAGTATAAGCTAGGGCACTGGCATTTTTCAGGGAGCAGGAGAGTACCTGATATTCAAGTTGGGACTGTGGTATTCCGGAGAGAAGGCAGTTTGGAGTCTTTTTGCTAGAAGTGGAGAAGTGGAGAATACTCAAGTTGTACATTTATCAAGTTCTGGGCATCCCATACCACCCTTGCCCCATCCAAGTTATTTATTTACCCATAATAAATAACAAAAACAAAGCTCTTGAACTGGTTTATTGTCTATGGGTGTTTTGGGGAAAATGCGTGTTGCCTGGATGTGCGGGACAAGTGGGACCCCAAATCCCTTTAGGGGTTTGCACTACATAAAGAAAGGGGCCAGCGATACAAAAGGAATTTATTGTGAGGGATTAGCTGATGGAGAAGTAAGATTTTTAGGTAAAGGCAGAATAAGCTTCCCTGAAGAGATGAATTTTCAAGGATGGCTTACAGGCAGACAGAGTAGAAGATAGGCAGAAGGGATAAACTCCGCGTTCGAGTCGAACATACGTTCGACTCGAACATCGTGTGTTCGATCGTTCGACAAAGATCGAATGTTTTGGGTCATACGCGCCAAATTCGAGTGACGCGAACGGCCCAAAATCCCGGCGCTGTGATTGGCCAAGCATGCACTGTGACCCTGTCAATCACACTGTGACCCTGCTTGGCCAATCACAGCGCCGGCAGCGAGGAGAGCCATAATTGACCACAGGCAGGATGCCTGTGGCCAATTATAGCTCGGGGGGGTTAGTACACACCCCACACTATAAAAGGCCGCCAGCGCGGCGGCCTTGTGTAGTGTGTTCCGGTGTGCAGGGAGAGAGAAGGATAGGCAGGGACAGTGTTAGTGAAATTGTGTGTAGGGAGAGAGAAGGATAGGTAGGGACAGTGTCAGTGTGTTATTCTGCTAAACCTTGTGTGTAGGGAGAGAGAAGGATAGGTAGGGACAGTGTCAGTGAATTCTGCTAAACCTTGTGTGTAGGGAGAGAGAAGGATAGGCAGGGACAGTGTCAGTGATATTTTTGCTAAGCCTCCTGCACAGCATACACCTGAAGCTAGCCCTTATTGCTGTGTTTTCTGTGTGTGTCACACTACCAGGCATCTGCAGCACTTACAGCAGGCGTAGTGTGCTTCCTGCAAAATATACACCTGAAGCTAGCCCTTATTGCTGTGATTTCCTGTTTGAGTAACACAGGCAGGCATCTGCAGCACTTACAGCGGGCGTATTGTGCTTCTTGCAAAATATACACCTGAAGCTAGCCCTTATTTCTGTGATTTCCTGTTTAAGTAACACAGGCAGGCATCTGCAGCACTTACAGCGGGCGTATTGTGCTTCTTGCAAAATATACACCTGAAGCTAGCCCTTATTGCTGTGATTTCCTGTTGAGTAACACAGGCAGGCATCTGCAGCACTTACAGCGGGTGTATTGTGCTTCTTGCAAAATATACACCTGAAGCTAGCCCTTATTGCTGTGATTTCCTGTTTGAGTAACACAGGCAGGCATCTGCAGCACTTACAGCAGGCATAATGTGTGCCTCCTGCACATTATACACCTGAAGCTACCCCTTATTGCAGCGTAGTTTTTTTTCTTTGTGTTACACTAACAGGCATCTGCAGCACTTACAGCAGGCGTATTGTGCTTCTTGCAAAATATACACCTGAAGCTAGCCCTTATTGCTGTGATTTCCTGTTTGATTAACACAGGCAGGCATCTGCAGCACTTACAGCAGGCATATTGTGCTTCTTGCAAAATATACACCTGAAGCTTGCCCTTATTGCTGTGATTTCCTGTTTGAGTAACACAGGCAGGCATCTACAGCACTTACAGCAGGCGCATTGTGCTTCTTGCAAAATATACACCTGAAGCTAGCCCTTATTGCTGTGATTTCCTGTTTGATTAACACAGGCAGGCATCTGCAGCACTTACAGCAGGCGTATTGTGCTTCTTGCAAAATATACACCTGAAGCTTGCCCTTATTGCTGTGATTTCCTGTTTGAGTAACACAGGCAGGCATCTGCAGCACTTACAGTGGGCGTATTGTGCTTCTTGCAAAATATACACCTGAAGCTAGCCCTTATTGCTGTGATTTCCTGTTGAGTAACACAGGCAGGCATCTGCAGCACTTACAGCGGGTGTATTGTGCTTCTTGCAAAATATACACCTGAAGCTAGCCCTTATTGCTGTGATTTCCTGTTTGAGTAACACAGGCAGGCATCTGCAGCACTTACAGCAGGCATAATGTGTGCCTCCTGCACATTATACACCTGAAGCTACCCCTTATTGCAGCGTAGTTTTTTTTTCTTTGTGTTACACTAACAGGCATCTGCAGCACTTACAGCAGGCGTATTATGCTTCTTGCAAAATATACACCTGAAGCTAGCCCTTATTGCTGTGATTTCCTGTTTGATTAACACAGGCAGGCATCTGCAGCACTTACAGCAGGCGTATTGTGCTTCTTGCAAAATATACACCTGAAGCTTGCCCTTATTGCTGTGATTTCCTGTTTGAGTAACACAGGCAGGCATCTACAGCACTTACAGCAGGCACATTGTGCTTCTTGCAAAATATACACCTGAAGCTAGCCCTTATTGCTGTGATTTCCTGTTTGATTAATACAGGCAGGCATCTGCAGCACTTACAGCAGGCGTATTGTGCTTCTTGCAAAATATACACCTGAAGCTTGCCCTTATTGCTGTGATTTCCTGTTTAAGTAACACAGGCAGGCATCTGCAGCACTTACAGCGGGCGTATTGTGCTTCTTGCAAAATATACACCTGAAGCTAGCCCTTATTGCTGTTATTTCCTGTTTGAGTAACACAGGCAGGCATCTGCAGCACTTACAGAAGGCGTATTGTGCTTCTTGCAAAATATACACCTGAAGCTAGCCCTTATTGCTATGATTTCCTGTTTGAGTAACAGAGGCAGGCATCTGCAGCACTTACAGCAGGCGTATTGTTCTTCTTGCAAAATATACACCTAAAGCTAGCCCTTATTGCTGTGATTTCCTGTTTGAGTAACACAGGCAGGCATCTGCAGCACTTACAGCGGGCGTATTGTGCTTCTTGCAAAATATACACCTGAAGCTAGCCCTTATTGCTGTGATTTCCTGTTGAGTAACACAGGCAGGCATCTGCAGCACTTACAGCGGGCGTATTGTGCTTCTTGCAAAATATACACCTGAAGCTAGCCCTTATTGCTGTGATTTCCTGTTGAGTAACACAGGCAGGCATCTGCAGCACTTACAGCGGGCGTATTGTGCTTCTTGCAAAATATACACCTGAAGCTAGCCCTTATTGCTGTGATTTCCCGTTTGAGTAACACAGGCAGGCATCTGCAGCACTTACAGCAGGCGTATTGTGCTTCTTGCAAAATATACACCTGAAGCTAGCCCTTATTGCTGTGATTTCCCGTTTGAGTAACACAGGCAGGCATCTGCAGCACTTACAGCAGGCGTATTGTGCTTCTTGCAAAATATACACCTGAAGCTAGCCCTTATTGCTGTGATTTCCTGTTTGAGTAACACAGGCAGGCATCTGCAGCACTTACAGCGGGCATATTGTGCTTCTTGCAAAATATACACCTGAAGCTAGCCCTTCTTGCTGTGATTTCATGTTGAGTAACACAGGCAGGCATCTGCAGCACTTACAGCAGGCGTAGTGTGCCTCCTGCACATTATACACCTGAAGCTACCCCTTATTGCTCGTAGTTTTTTTTTCTTTTGTGTTACACTAACATGCATCTGCAGCACTTACAGCAGGCGTATTGTGCTTCTTGCAAAATATACACCTGAAGCTAGCCCTTATTGCTGTGATTTCCTGTTTGAGTAACACAGGCAGGCATCTGCAGCACTTACAGCAGGCGTATTGTGGTTCTTGCAAAATATACACCTGAAGCTAGCCCTTATTGCTGTGATTTCCTGTTTGAGTAACACAGGCAGGCATCTGCAGCACTTACAGCGGGCGTATTGTGCTTCTTGCAAAATATACACCTGAAGCTAGCCCTTATTGCTGTGATTTCCTGTTGAGTAACACAGGCAGGCATCTGCAGCACTTACAGCGGGCGTATTGTGCTTCTTGCAAAATATACACCTGAAGCTAGCCCTTATTGCTGTGATTTCCTGTTTGAGTAACACAGGCAGGCATCTGCAGCACTTACAGCAGGCGTAGTGTGCCTCCTGCACATTATACACCTGAAGCTACCCCTTATTGCTCGTAGTTTTTTTTCTTTTGTGTTACACTAACAGGCATCTGCAGCACTTACAGCAGGCGTATTGTGGTTCTTGCAAAATATACACCTGAAGCTAGCCCTTATTGCTGTGATTTCCTGTTTGAGTAACACAGGCAGGCATCTGCAGCACTTACAGCGGGCGTATTGTGCTTCTTGCAAAATATACACCTGAAGCTAGCCCTTATTGCTGTGATTTCCTGTTGAGTAACACAGGCAGGCATCTGCAGCACTTACAGCGGGCGTATTGTGCTTCTTGCAAAATATACACCTGAAGCTAGCCCTTATTGCTGTGATTTCCTGTTTGAGTAACACAGGCAGGCATCTGCAGCACTTACAGCAGGCGTAGTGTGCCTCCTGCACATTATACACCTGAAGCTACCCCTTATTGCTCGTAGTTTTTTTTCTTTTGTGTTACACTAACAGGCATCTGCAGCACTTACAGCAGGCGTATTGTGCTTCTTGCAAAATATACACCTGAAGCTAGCCCTTATTGCTGTGATTTCCTGTTTGAGTAACACGGGCAGGCATCTGCAGCACTTACAGCAGGCGTATTGTGCTTCTTGCAAAATATACACCTGAAGCTAGCCCTTATTGCTGTGATTTCCTGTTTGAGTAACACAGGCAGGCATCTGCAGCACTTACAGCGGGTGTATTGTGCTTCTTGCAAAATATACACCTGAAGCTAGCCCTTATTGCTGGGATTTCCTGTTGAGTAACACAGGCAGGCATCTGCAGCACTTACAGCGGGCGTATTGTGCTTCTTGCAAAATATACACCTGAAGCTAGCCCTTATTGCTGTGATTTCCTGTTTGAGTAACACAGGCAGGCATCTGCAGCACTTACAGCAGGCGTAGTGTGCCTCCTGCACATTATACACCTGAAGCTACCCCTTATTGCTCGTAGTTTCTTTTCTTTTGTGTCACACTAACAGGCATCTGCAGCACTTACAGCAGGCGTATTGTGCTTCTTGCAAAATATACAACTGAAGCTAGCCCTTATTGCTGTGATTTCCTTTTGAGTAACACAGGCAGGCATCTGCAGCACTTACAGCAGGCGTAGTGTGCCTCCTGCACATTATACACCTGAAGCTACCCCTTATTGCTGGTTTTCCCATCTCCCTGCTGGCCTTTAGAATGTCTGGAAGGCAAACAAGGAGAGGCAGACAGTCAGGAGCCAATAAAAGAGGGCAAGCAGGCTCTGTTTCTAGAGACAACAGTGCTGGTCGTGGACGCGGTGCATCGTCATCAGCACGTGGCCATGGGACACACTTGTCCTTATTTTCGGCAGCTGGACGTGTTGAGCCGCATCATGCCGAAGACTTGGTAGAGTGGATGACCAAGCCCTCCTCATCCTTCTCATCCTCTCTCACCCAGGCTCAGGGTACTGGCAAAGCAGCTGCCAAAGCGTCCCTCTTCCCTCGTATCTATGTCATCATCAGTCACTTCTTCCCTAGACCCACCGTGTCCTCCTGAGGAGTCCCCCGAACTGTTTGAGCACAGTGTTGGGTACATTCTCCAGGAGGATGCCCAGCATTTCGAAGGGTCTGATGATGATACCCAGCTAGAGGAAGGCAGTAGCGTGAGAGCAGAGAGAGAGGATGCTCAAGAAGGACAGAAATCTGGCAGTCATGTTCCAGCAGCTGCAGCATACTGCCAGATTGGCTCCAGTGATGAGGAGGGAGGGGATGATGAGGTCACCGACTCCACGTGGGTGCCTGATAGGAGAGAGGAGGAGGATGAGGAGGAGGCACATCTCCAACGAGGCAGGATGCCCTCATGGGGCCAGCGTAAGGGCAGCACAACGACTGAATCACACCGCAGAGCTTTGCCTGTGCAGGGTGCTGCCTCTGCCTGTTATTCCAAAAGTTTTTTGGTGTGGGCCTTTTTTGATTCGAGTGCATCAGATCGCACCGCTGCTGTTTGCAACATATGTCTCAAGCGTATCTCGCGTGGCCAAAACATCAGCCGCTTGGGCACCACATGCTTGACCAGACATATGTTGACCTGCCATGCAGCTCGTTGGCAAGCCTATCTTAAAGACCCACACCAAAGAACAAAGCGGACCTCTCCTTGCTCCGCATCAGCTGGGATCTCCAACCCCACTATACCTTCAGTCTTCTCTGAAACCTGCTCTGAGAGGAATGAAGGTGTAGAATTAGGTGTGTCACAGCCAAGTACTTGCGGGCACTCTGCTAGCAGTACAACAACGACTGATTCCAGCAGGCAAATTTCCCTGCCCCAGCTGCTGGACCATCGAAAGAAGTTCACTCCAGGCCATCCACATGCCCAGCGGTTGAATGCTAGCTTGGCTAAATTGCTAGCACTTCAACTGCTGCCTTTTCAGTTGGTAGACTCGGCCCCCTTCCATGAGTTTGTGCAATGTGCGGTTCCTCAGTGGCAGGTTCCCAAACGCCACTTTTTCTCACGGAAGGCGATTCCGGCTCTCTACCGGCATGTGGAAGGCAATGTCCATGCCTCACTGGACAGGGCGGTCAGTGGTAGGGTGCATATTACCGCTGACTCATGATCCAGCAGGCATGGACAGGGACGTTACCTTTCTTTTACGGCCCATTGGGTCACTCTTTTGGCAGCTGGGAAGGATGCAGGACAAGGTGCAGTAGTGTTGGAGGTTGTTCCGCCACCACGCCTCCAAAATGCTACTACTGGTTGTGACACACCTCTCTCCTCCACCCCCTCCTCTTCTTCTTCCTCCATGGCCTCTTCCTGTGCTTTCTCCTCGGAACCAGCAGTGCTCCGTAGGTGTTCAAGGGGCTACGCAAGTACGCAGGCAAAAAGATGCCATGCCGTGCTTGCGCTGGTGTGTTTGGGACACAGGAGCCACACTGGGGCAGAGGTTCTGTCAGCTCTGCAGGGGCAGACCGAGAGGTGGTTGACGCCACGCCAGCTTAAGCCAGGAATGGTGGTTTGCGACAATGGCACCAACCTCCTCTCCGCCCTCCGACAGGGACAACTGACCCATGTGCCCTGTGTAGTTAACGTCCTTAACCTGGTGATGCAGCGGTTCTTGGGCAGGTACCCGGGCTTACAGGATGTCCTGAGGCAGGCCAGGAAAGTCTGTGTGCATTTCCGCAGATCATATAATGCCAGTGCTCGGCTGGCTGAGCTGCAAAAGGAGTTGAACCTGCCCAAGAACCGCCTTATATGTGACATGCCCACCAGGTGGAACTCAACGTTGGCCATGCTGCAGCGGCTGCACACGCAGCAGAGGGCCATCAATGAGTAGCTGTGCGACTACGGCACCAGGACAGGGTTTAGGGGAGCTCGGTTTTTTTTCACCATGCCAGTGGGGCATGATCAGGGATGCATGCACTGTCCTGGCACCATTTGAGGAGGCCACGAGGATGGTGAGCAGTGACAGTGCATGCATCAGTGACACTGTACCTCTTGTCCACCTGTTGGAACGTACGCTGCGTGGAATAACGGACAGGGCACTTGAGGCAGAACAGAGGCAGGAAGAGGAGGACTTCCTTGCCTCTCAAGGCCCCCTTTACCCAGACAGTGTTCCTTCTGTCCCACCCATCGCACAGGAAGAGGAGGAGGAGGAGGAGGATTGTGTCAGCATGGAGGTGGAGGCTGGCACTCAGCATCATCAGCAGCAGTCTTTTAGGGATGATTTACAGTCCCAAGAAACCCGTGGACTTGTACGTGGCTGGGAGGAGGTGGCTGCGGATCATGTCGTCCTTAGTGACCCAGAGGACTCCGGACTGAATGCCTCAGCTAACCTAAGCTGCATGGCCTCCCTGATCCTGCAAAGTCTGCGGAGGGATCCTCATATTCTTCGGATCAAGGAGAGGGACCATTACTGGCTGGCCACTCTCCTTGATCCATGGTACAAGGGTAAGGTTGCGGACCTTATCGTACCGTCGCAGAGGATGAGACAACTCCGGGAGGCCTTGCAGAAAGGTCTGTGCAACGTGTTCCCAGAGACTGGTAGGTTACAAACTCCTTGTCCTGGACAACGAGTTGCTGAGGCTTCGGTCAGTCAAAGAAGGAGCGGTGGGGAAGGTGGCCGTCTGACCGATGCGTTCAGACAATTCTTTAGTCCGCAGCCCCAAGGTATGATCGGTTCCAGCAACCATCGCCAGCGTCTGATATACATGGTGCAGGAATACCTAGGGGCAAGGTCAGACTTGAACACCTTCCCCACTGAAAATCCTCTGGCTTACTGGGTCTTGAGGATGGATCACTGACCAGAGCTTGCACAGTATGCAATTGAGCTACTGGCCTGTCCTGCATCCAGCGTTCTTTCAGAACGCACATTCAGTGCTGCTGGAGGATTTGTCACGGATCACAGGGTGCGCCTGTCCACCAACTCGGTTGATCGACTGACCTTCATAAAGATGAACCAGTCTTGGATCACCACCAGCTACCAAGCACCTGAAGCTGATATAACAGAATAATTTATTTTCAAATGTCACATCCCTTCAAGACTGATGCTGATGCTGAGTGACTGTCCTGTTATGTTGACTGACTATCCTCCTCCTCCTCAATGATCCGATTCCTGATGATAGCTTGGAAGAACATTTTTGTTTCTGGGTGCCGCCACCAGTGGCTAAGGCCCCATTTTTCAGCCCCTGTTTAACAGGGGCATGTAATTACAATTTTTTATGCAATTCTTTGCAGCAAGGTTCATTCCTGCACTCCAACTAGAGTATCTGGGAGAGGTTGCAGTGTCGTGGCACCAGCACCAGTGCCTAAGGCCCAATTTTTCAGCCCCTGTTTAACAGGGGCGTGTAATTACAATTTTAGATGCAATACTTTGCAACAAGGCTCATTGCTGTGCTCCAAGTACAGTATCTGTGAGGGGTTGCAGTGTTGTGGCACCAGTGCCTAAGGCCCAATTTTTCTGCCCCTGTTCAACAGGGGCGTGTAATTACAATTTTTGATGCAATACTTTGCAACAGGGCTCATTGCTGTGCTCCAAGTACAGTATCTGTGAGGGGTTACAGTGTTGTGGCACCAGTGCCTAAGGCCCAATTTTTCTGCCCCTGTTCAACAGGGGCGTGTAATTACAATTTTTGATGCAATACTTTGCAACAGGGCTCATTGCTGTGCTCCAAGTACAGTATCTGTGAGGGGTTGCAGTGTTGTGGCACCAGTGCCTAAGGCCCAATTTTTTAGCCCCTGTTCAACAGGGGCATGCAATTACAATTCTTGATCTAATAATTCACAGCAGGGCCCAATTATGCGCCCACCAAGAGTAACTGTGGGGGCTTACAGTGTTGTGGCACCAGCACCACCACCAAAGGCCCAATTTTTCCTACCACTGTTCAACAATGGAATGTAAGTACAATTCCTGATATAATAGTTCACAGCAGGGCGTTCCAGCGCCCACCAAGAGTAACTGTGACACCTAAGGGGCACATTTCTGCAGAGTATATACGGCAGGCCCCTACTTTCCAACATCCAACTTACAAACGACTCCTACTTGCAAACGGAAGGAGACAACAGGAAGTGAGAGGAAATCTACCCCTAGGAAGGAAAATTCTCTCCTGTAAGAGTTAATATGGGAAAAAGGTGTCTCCTCTCTACTGATGCTTTATCACCAATCCTCGTTTCAATAAAAACCCCACTTTTCAAAAACAGTTGTCATTGGGACGAAAGTGAGGTGAAATGTTCTGAACAGGGGCACAGACAGCAAAACAAATGTTACAGGGGCGATAAACCTTCCCAATGTTTTCCAAAAAGCTTAAAAATAGATTTTTTGGCTGGAGCTACACTTAAACAATGTACCTGTTCAAAATTACAAACAGATTCTACTTAAGAACAAACCTACAGTCCCTGTCTTGTTTGCACCGCCTGTATACTGCTGTTCAGAGTATATAGGCCTTTTTTATTTTGTGTGCAGGGTTCCCCTTAATATCCATACAAGACCCAAAGGGGCTGGTAATGGGCTGGGGTAGGGGGGGGTGATGGGGTGATGCCATTTTTCTCAAAGATTTTCATCCATATTACCGGCCGCAAGCAGTTTTAAATGCCTTTTTTTCCTTTAGAAAATTTAATTTTGTGCAGGGACAGTTCTAAACACGGGAAACACGTGCCACTTCACAGGCATACTTTAGACACCCCCCCAGGTATGATATTTAAAGGAATATTTGACTTTTTTTTTTCACTTTATGCATCATTAAAATGACTGCTCCCGAAAAACGGCAGTTTTTAAAACTTAGTTTTGCATTGATACATGTCCCCTGGTGCAGAACCCGGGTTCCCAAACCCTTTTTAGGACAATAACATGCATATTAGTCGTTATAATTAGCACTTTAGATTTCGAACGTTCGCATCCATTGTATTTAATTGGGTTCTAACGTTCGTGCGAACTTTTGGTCCGTTCGCGGGTTCTGGTGCGAACCGAACCCGGGGGTGTTCGGCTCATCCCTAATAGGCAGACAGATTGGGGTAGAGAGTTCAAGCAGAAAGGAAAGGAGAAAGCTAGAGAAATCCTGGAGGTGAGAAAGGATATTTTGAGATGAGTTGGTGATGTAGCTTGGGGCAGAGATGTGGATGACTTTGCAGGTCTTATTTAGTGTTTTAAATTTTATTTGTTGGTTGATCAAGCGGTTGGTATGGGGAATAAATCTGGCAGCAGCATTTATGATAGACGGAAGGTGAATAGCCTTTGTAAAGGTAGGCCAGTGAGCAGGGAGTTGCAATAGTCAACATTTTGGAAATGTTGTGAAGGTTAAAATGGCATTTAAACCCAAAACCCAAAATTTAATATATTGCAGTTTACCAATAATTTGATGTGGTGGCTGCATCAATTTTATTTTCTTGGACTTTTTTGCCTCTGTTTTCACCTAGTGATCGGGCCAGTAACACTCCTCCTGAATTTAAGTCCCCACACTCTGGGTTAACATCCCTGGCGGTATGATTCTGTCTGGAATTATGTACCAAAAGCGGTACAATTATTTTGCATGGAAATTTGGTGCTATGTATTGTAGGCCTGCAATTCTTAGTAATTACTTACTTAAACCTGACCAAACAAGAGTCTAGTAGACATCCCGGGTATGATAAAGTTTGAAACACAAAAATCATAAATTATAATATAATAAATAACTATAAATAATTATAACAAATTGTAATGTAATTATAATAAAAATTATTCAATAATGTAATCAAATCAAAAACACTGAAATTTGCTCAGTTGCAGAATTGTCGCTGTCATTAGATTTAGTGTTTGATGACGAATTTCCACACAAATCGCTATCGCTCAATTCTGCAAGTGATTCTAATTTATTATCACTGTTTTTTAGCTGGTCTAAAACCACTTTTGACATAAAGGGACACTTTTTGGTTGCTATGGACAATCTCCAAATTCCAGGCAGAAATAACTGTATTTATAATATAAAAGTGCATGCAGGGCACTGCACAATCCATTAGGGACAAAGGGGATGTGTCATTATTTTATACAGTACTGTAATTAGTAAGATTACAGTATACTGTATGTGTATTGTGTTTTTCACTTTTTGAATTTGGCGCCGAACTCCGCCCCCGCGCCGCAGCATCGCAGGGAACGGAGCTCGGCACCTAGCAGTGTGAATCAAGTGAGACACGGCTCGCACACACTGCGGGGAGACATCGCAGGATCCAGGGAACAAGGTAAGTAACTTCCCCTGGATACTGCGATGCAGCCCGAGTCTGGCTCGGGGTTACCGCTCTTAGCATTAAAAACTCACCCCGAGCCAGACTCTGGAATACCGCCGAGGGGGTTAATGAACAGCAGCGTTGTCAGTCTGGTGAAAGAGGAATGTTAGATGTACTGGCGGATTTAAATACACAAATAAATTGAAGCCAAACTCCAGTGTAGTGTGTATACCTGTGTGCAATGTGCATAGTGTGTGTAATATTCAATCTGTGTGCATATTTGTGTGTAATGTAAAGCTTGTGTGTAATGTGAAACTTTTATGTGAGTGTGTTAGCTTGTGTGTAATGTGCAGAATGTGTGTATGTTTGTAGTGCAGTAGAGCAATGTGCATGTTTGTGTATGTGGTGCAAATGTATATAATGTGACAGGTGTGTAAAAAACAAACAAAACAGTCCTGTCAAACGTCAACCCCCCTAGGCCCTTTTCTCACCTATGTGACAATGCACAAGAAGGAGAATTCTATTGTTTTATATGAGGCCGTTTACATCTATATTCCTTGATGCAGTGAGACTTGGAAAAAGGTGCATGAGTTTGTTTTGGTGCAGCATAGTGCATTTTTGACCCCTAGGACTTCAACGGGAGCCAGGGGCGGATACAGGGGGGGCAACAGGGCAATTGCCCCCCCGAGACCATCTGTCACACTCACTTGCTTGCTCTGTTTTTTATTTGTTTGTTTTTTTGCGCCTGATCTCCTGGACTTTGGGGACCCGGTACCGGCCCAAACATGGCACACATGTAGCCCCATGTCTCCTCTACAAGTGTGCAAAGTTTGGTGTCTGGGAGACCTACGGCCGGGGAGAACCAATTTTTCAAATCCGGGCACTCCTTCCATAGACTCCCATGTTAAACATCAGTCTAGTCATGGGCACAGTGAAGCATGGGCACAGTGAGGTATGGGCACAGTGAGGCAAAGTGAGGCACAGTGAGGCATGCAGATGGACACCCTAGGCTTATACTCGAGTCAATAAGTTTTCCCAGTTTTTTGGGGTAAAATTAGGTGCCTTGGCTTATATTTGGGTTGGCTTATATTCGAGTATATACAGTACTTGTTCTGCGGCTGCCGCTGCCTCTCTGAGTTTCTCACATCAGCCGATCAGTGGCGCCGAGAGAGAGACTCGTCTAATGTAGTTACGCGGTGCACTGACACGATACCAGGAGCGGAGGAGGAGGTGGGTGGAGCCTCTTCCCTGCACTCGTTGCTAACACCTGGGCCGCTTGGCGTCTAGCAACGAGTGACGTCAGTGAGTCACGTCGGGCCGCTCTGCGGGCAGGTGCGATAGCGTGCGGCTCCACAGACGGTTAAAAAAGTGGGCGGCTCCGCCTTCCGGCGTGGTTTGTGGGCGGGCAGCGCAGTTCTTGGGCAGACCGTGCTGCTCTGTGTGTTGGCAGCGCAGGTGAGAGAGCAGGCTCAGTGTGGCAGCTGGCCAATCAGCTAGCCGGGAGCGGGGGAGCAGAGAGATGAGATCAACTCTCACCGCCCGTGCCTGCCCTGCATTCCTGCAGTGACTTCCGCCCTCACTGTGCAGGCAGCAGAGAGATTACATTATCTCTGGGAGTCTGGGACACAGCAAGAGACAACCAAAACTACTGTACACCTTAGCAGGCAAGTTAGTGACAATCCGCAAGGTGTGGCAGGCGTCATGGCAAGTGACAATCCGCAAATTGTGGCAGGTGACGTGGCAAATGACAATCTGCATCTGGTGGCAGGCAAGTGACAATCAGCAAGGTGTGGCAGGTGACATGGCAAGTGACAATCCGCAAGGTGTGGCAGGCGACGTGGCAAGTGACAATCCGCAAATTGTGTCAGGTGACGTGGCAAATGACAATCTGCATCTGGTGGCAGGCAAATGACAATCAGCAAGGTGTGGCAGGTGATGTGGCAAGTGACAATCCGCAAGGTGTGGCAAGTGACAATCCGCAAGGTGTGGCAGGTGATGTGGCAAATGACAATCCACAAGGTGTGGCAAGTGACAATCCACAAGATGTGGCAGGTGACGTGGCAAGTGACAATCCGCAACGTGTGGCAAGGGACACGCTCAGGGCTCCCACTAAATGCAGGCGACGGTGGCAAGTGACACACTCGGGGCTCCCACTGATTCTGCATTGAACTATTAAATTTTATATTACAATGTAATAATAGAAATAATGTGCTTCAATCATCCTGACACCATAACAACCATGGTGCCGGGATGATTGAAGCACCGACACCAGCCATTTCCCCGATAAATTTCCCACAAAAAAACACATATTTTTTGTCAGTGCCCCTCCTGAGAAAAGACTCTGGATTCGCCACTGACGGGAGCACATGAAAAAATCATGTAACATTTATTTCTGTGCATTATGACAACAAGCCCCCACCCTTGTAGGGCTTTGGCACAACTAATACTTTATTTCACATACACTGACCAAAACAAAAACCCATCATGCATGAATATGCTAAAGAAAGGGCAAAAAAAATGCCCAAAAAAAAATCACATGAAAATGCAGAAGCACAAGTGTGAACAAAGCCTACAGAGCCTTGAAAATGTATTCATATCCCTTGAAATTTTCCACATTTTGTCATGTTACAACCAAAAAAAGTAAATGTATTTTATTGGGAATTTATGTAATAGACCAACACAAAGTGACACATAATTGTCAAGTGGAACGAAAATGATAAATGGTTTTCCAAATCTTTTCCAAATATCTGAAAAGTTTGGCGTGCATTTGAAATTCAACCCCCTTTACTCTAAGGCCACGTACACATGACCGTTTTTCTCAGCAAAAAACGACAAGAAAGCTGCCGGGAGAGCTTTATTGCCGAGAAAACCGGCTGTGTGTACGCGGGTTTCAGTTTTCTTGTCAAGAAAACTGCCCAGATTCCCCGACGAGAAAAAAGCGACCTGCGGTCTTTTTTCTCGTCGAGAATCTCGTTGGCCTGTTTCTTGACGAGAAACCCAAGCGTGTGTACACTTACCTGTCACCGTGGAAACCCACGCATGCTCAAAATGACTTTGACGCATGCGCGGTAGCTTCCTAGGCATAGGCATAGGGTGTAGCAAGATGGCGGCGACGGCATCGAATGTGACGAGCGCACGTCGATGACGTCACCGCGTTCGTGCCATTCAAAAGAACGGCGGTTCTTTTGAATTGTACGTGTGTACACTCGGCCGGGACAAGTTTCTTGTCAAGATTCTCGTCAGGAAAAACTATGTTTTTTTCCTGACGAGAATCTTGGCCGTGTGTACGAGGCCTATTACCCCTAACTAAAATCTAGTTAAACCAATTACCTTCAGAAGTCACTTAAATAGTAATTTGAGCCAGGGAAATACACAATTAAAAGAGACAGAGAGGCTGCGCACCCCGAAAAATGGATGATAAAGGAAAGTTCCCCATGGGGCTTTGGACAGCAATAATGGAAAGGTAAACAAATTATAATGGAGTGATGATATACACCATTTATTAGACATAGAATTGGAATGCAATATAAATGATAAAAACATGTTACAGATCTGATGTTACAGTACAGTTCCACAATAAATGTATAAAAACAATTGTGCACAACATTACATTGCATGAAAGCTATATGATGTGCATGCCCCGATGCGTTTTGACCTGTATAAGGTCTCTTCAGGGGGATAATTGACTCTAGAAAATACACATTACATATATTAAGGATTGATTAAACATGTCATATATATATATATAAACACGTTGGTAAACCAAAATAAGTGTTTACCGTAAAAAATGAAGAATAAATATTGGGATAACCAAAATTGATCCAGGTAATTGGAGAAACCAAGGGAAGCCTCATGGGCGCCACTCAAAATCCGAGAGGGGGGGAAAGGAGCCCAACACGAAGGGCTTACAAGGAGCCACACTGTAGATGCCCTCCAAGAAGACGAGGGAGCCGATGCCTGCAAGGAGCACCCAAGTGTTAGCCATATGTTAAATAAAGTATAAGTATTTTTAATTTATAGCATATTGTTGCTAGAATATCAGTTTAACTGTTGAGTATTGTTTCGGGCATATATAAAGGAGAAGGACTGGCAACAATAATATAAAATTTAAATAGATGTAGGTTACGACTATATGAACAGTGTCCCATTGGAGTATCTAGCCAATGAGAGGTATAAATTACTTAAAGTAATAAATTATAGCTTAATGAAAAGTCAGGGTATGTGATCCAAAAACAGTGTAATTGGAGATTGATTTATAAAAAACACATCTTGCTTGGTCTTAACCAAGCAGAGGAGCAGTGTGTGTGTGTTGCGGGACTGACTAAATAAAAATGTCGGGCCGTGTATTCATGTGCCTAAATTAATGTGCTAATGTGTGAATAGAAGTAAAAATATAAGTAGTAATGATGAAAAATTAATGATGAAAAATTAATGAGGTATGCAATGGGTAGCGAAATGCTAAGGTTATGAAGTGTGCAGAGTAAGAATGGTGGAAAATAAAAGGTTAAAAACCAAATAAGTAGTGCATGTGAAGAGGTGATTACCCGGTGCGGTGACACAATTCATGTGGACTTGTGGAGAAAGCTTCCAAAGCTTGTTAGTTAGTATTCAAACCTGACTGCAAGTATGCAAGAAAGGTATGGGCTTCTATTGCCAAGAAAAGAGAAGTAGGTGCCGTCTGTTCTGGACTGCCTGGAATCGACAAATGATTCACAGGCATCCAGTCTTTATATATGTCTGTGGGCGTTGCAGACGGGCTGAACAACCGCAGGCACCAGTAAATCCCCCGTACCCTGGAGATATGGCGTGGGGGCCGCTGCATGGGCGGCCCTCGTGTGGCTCCCTCGGCGTTCCGGAAGGCCGAACAGCCCCGACCACTGTCGTCTTCTCCATCGCAAACTGCGTGACGTCATGATGCCGTGCGCACGCCAAGATCTCGAGCATGCGCACTTCGCCATAGAGGTCCGGAGAAGAACACGGGACGCCGCCGGCAAGGGAAAGCTCACGACTGCGGCTGAGGAAACCTCGACCACAGCCGGAGCAAAAAAGGGGGATGCTGAAGATGTTCACGTCCACCTTTCCATTATTGCTGTCCAAAGCCCCATGGGGAACTTAGTCGTAACCTACATCTATTTAAATTTTATATTATTGTTGCCAGTCCTTCTCCTTTATATATGCCCAAAACAATACTCAACAGTTAAACTGATATTCTAGCAACAACATGCTATAAATTAAAAATACTTATACTTTATTTAACATATGGCTAACACTTGGGTGCTCCTTGCAGGCATCGGCTCCCCCATCTTCTTGGAGGGCGTCTACAGTGTGGCTCCTTGTAAGCCCTTCGGGTTGGGCTCCTTTCCCCCCCTCTCGGGTTTTGAGTGGCACCCATGAGGCTCCCCATGGTTTCTCCAATTACCTGGATCAATTTTGGTTATCCCAATATTTATTCTTCATTTTTTACGGTAAATACTTATTTTGGTTTACCAACGTGTCTATATATATATATATATATATGACATGTTTAATCAATCCTTAATATATGTAATGTGTATATTATTTTTTTGTTTACAAGCGGTTTATTGAAAAATAAGTCTCAATACAATATTAACTGTACATTGATAAAGGGTACATACACAGAGAAGGGTGCAAAAAATATCAGCATAAATTATAAGTAGAAATGATGTAAGATGGAGGGATACAAATGTTGGGATGTATAATTGAGTTATTGATACAGCCTTTATACCTCTATAATGTCTTTTGATCTGTTTAATAAAAAAATAAACACAAAACAAATTCAATAGTATCACTCCGCATTTCCATGAGTTAACAGAGAAAAATACCAAGGTTTCCATTTATTATCATATGTGTGCATAGTATCGAATAAGGTGTGATGGATATGTTCTGAAAGCTTGATGGCTAGCATGCGATTCATAATTTGAGACCATGGCACAGTAGAGGAACGCCAGTTAAGAGCTATAGCCCATTGTATTGAGCTGAACAATGTGTGTATTAGCCTGGTATGTGCTATAGAAATATCAGGAATAGGATAGAAGAGGAGGCACATTTTAGATGTCAGTTCAATTCTTCTACCTATTATTTGTTCTATTTTGTTTTTAGCTTGTTGCCATGTAGTTTTAAGGTGTGTACATTCCCAGAATGTGTGTTTAAGGGAACCCTGTGCTGGGCATCCTCTAAAGGATAAGGGAGAGGTTGTCGGATAGAATAAGTTGATTCTGTCTGGGGTGAGGTACCACCTATATTGAAGTTTAATGGCGGATTCTCTGATGGAGGCTGTCCTGGTGCATTTTCGTAAATTGTTGATCATAATGTCCCATTGTTCTACAGAGAAGGATTCATTCAAGTCTGCTTCCCACTGGTACATCTGACGTGTTTTGTCTGGTGTGTTGTGTTCATTTAGGTTTTTATAAATTCTGGATATTAACCCCCTATCGCGAGGTGAAGTAAGACAGATTTGTTCAAATATCGTGAAAGGAGTTTGGAGGGTGAGTGAGAAGTATTTCTGATAAAATAGCTTGATGTTGTTGTAGTCAGAGAGTTCAGTTTCTGTAAGTTTATATTCTGTTTGCAAATCTGAGAACGTACGAAATGAGTTATTTTTTGTGAGTGATTTTAGGTTGGATAGTTTGAGGAGTTGCCATATAGAATATTGATTTGAGTTTAGATCGGGGGGGGGGGGTAAAAAGGGGGTCCCTTATGAAAGAGGCTAGGGGAGGAATCTCTGATGAGATGTTAAATTTATGCTTTTGTCTGTGCCATAATAGTAAGTTTTGGTGTACTACTGTGTTGAGGTGGCCAATTCTTTGAGTTTTGATGGATTTGGACCAGGGAAGGCCCTGAAGGTGGTACGGTAGGACAGATTGTTCCTCAAATAGTAACCACGGTGTATGGCTGGATGGTGAATACCATTGTGCGAGCTGTGTATATCTAGCTGAAAGATAATATAATCATAGGTTGGGTTTACTCAGCCCGCCCCTTGATTGAGGTCTGAACATTAATGCATATCCAAATCTAGATTTTTTATTTTGCCATATGAACTTGTTTATCTCTCTCTGTATAGAATCTAGGGTGTTTTTGGGTACCAAGAGAGGAAGTGCTCTAAAGAGGAATAGTAGCTTAGGTAGTATAACCATTTTTGTGGCAACTATCCTACCCATAAATGAAATGTGGTATGTTGACCATGATTTGAGTAATTCTTTGACATTTTGGAATATTTTAGGGTAATTAGAGTGGTATAGGGTCTTGTGAGATGGGGTGATATTGATTCCTAAATATCTAAAGGATACTGGACATCATTGAAATGGGAATTTCTCTTTTAATATAGCAGTCAGATCAGGGGGGCAGTTGATTGGAAGGGCCGAACATTTAGATAAGTTTATACTTAAACCTGTTAGGTCATGGAATGTATCAAGAGTTTTGATAAGGTTTGGTAGTGAAATTAATGGTTCAGTGAGGAACAAGAGTACGTCATCTACATAGAGACTTAATTAAAATTCTGCCGAACCTTTTGTATAGCAAAAACAGGGGTATGTGCAGCGCATAAGAACAATATATAAAACACCATCAAATATGTGGTCGGCAATATAAGATCTAATACAATTCTATCACTGAGAGAGAAAAGTCCTCTTAAGTTCCCAGAATGGTATAGCAGGAAAAAGGGATGAGATTCCTCATGTGATGAAAGGAGGGGGATACAATCTTCTGCCCAAATTGTGCTGATACAATCCTCCACCGTAAATATATTAGGCTTACCTGATACGATGGACCTCTCCGCTAAGAGAAGGTCATACAGGCATGTATCCACCCTGGGATAATGGAATTGAGTGACTGCAGCACGAATCCTTCCACAGATAGCCTTACTTGGTGGCCAAAAGGTGGCATAGATATCCTCCTAAGAATGGTGCTGGATGCAATGATATAGTATCCAATGGTCCCAAAAAAAGGAAGAAGGGAGACAGCCTAAGTGCACTCCGCAAAGATTTATTAAAAGTCAATGTAAATAAAACAACATTGGCGCTCTGCGCCTAGATAAAAAGCCGGTATACAGCCGGAACTGACAATATGAATGAACGCTTGTGGACATCCGGCGTTACGTCCAGCAGAAAATTAAAAAAGTGGGGGATCCCTCATATCTTAAAAAAGGTATTAGCACATTGGAAAAAAATAAAGAAGTTGTAGTCCGCCCCGCAGACAAGGGGGGGGGGACTTGTGATTATGAGTAAAACTTATTACAAAGGGGAAATGGAAAGATTGTTGTCAGATACTAACACTTATCAAGTTTTAGGACATGATCCTGTGTTTCAGTTTAAAGGTGAACTCCAGGAGCTAATCTCCATGGGGAAGACGCATGATGTTCTCAATAAAAAAGAAGCTTTATACTTAGATCCTAGTGCTTGCCGGAGACCTATAATATATTTTTTACCTAAAATTCATAAAGACTCTCGGTCTCCCCCGGGTAGACCGATTGTCAATGGTATTGAGTCGGTCTCAGCCAGACTAGGTCAGTACATTGATCATTTCTTGAAACCATTAGTCACCACCACTACAGTGTATCTTAAAGATACAAAACACATCATACAAATCCTGCAGGACATTCCCTGTAAAGATAACAGCTTGTTGGTGACAGCTGATGTCAGTTCTCTGTACACCATCATAGGGCATAGAGATGCCATGCCATAGCCTAATATATTTACGGTGGAGGATTGTATCAGCACAATTTGGGCAGAAGATTGCATCCCCCTCCTTTTATAACATGAGGAATCTCATCCCTTTTTCCTGCTATACCATTCTGGGAACTTAAGAGGACTTTTCTCTCTCAGTGATAGAATTGTATTAGATCTTATATTGCCGACCACATATTTGATGGTGTTTTATATATTGTTCTTATGCGCTGCACATACCCCTGTTTTTGCTATTATCTTATAGGTTTGTGATGACCCTAATGTGTTCAGCTGCTTAACGTTTTTTTTTTTTTTTTTTGCGCTGATTGCTCCATAATTTTATATGAACCTTTTGTATACCCTTTGATGTTCATATTATTGCGGATAGCGCATGCAAGGGGCTCGATCGCGAGAGCAAATAGGAGAGGGGATAAGGGGCAGCCCTGTCTCGTGCCTTTGCTAAGCGGGAAAAACTCTGAATTGTGGCCAGGGAGTTTGATACAAGTATGTGGATCATTGTAAAGGGCTTTAAACCCGTGCAGAAACTCATTCCTTATTCCGTATCTGGGGAGAAGTGAGTCTAAGTAAGACCAGCTGACGCTGTCGAAGGCCTTATGAATGTCCAAGCTAAGTAGTAGTGTGGTTCTAGTGTGTAGGTTGGAGTCTGGGATGATATTTGTTGCTAATATTATATTGTCTGTGATTTGCCTGTCAGGGATAAAACCTGATTGATCCGGGTGGATTAAGGGTGGGATAACTGAGGCCAATCTGTCCGCTAACATCTTGCCAAAAATTTTGAGGTCATTATCTATGACTGAGATCGGGTGGAAATTTTGTGGGTTGGAGTGGTCTTTGTTTGGTTTAGGTAAAAGGGACATATTAGCTAGAAGCATTTCAGAAGGGAATTGGTTGCCTTGTAGGATATGGTTAAATAGATTAACTAGGTGGGGAATTAAAATTGAGGCAAATTTTTTGTAATATGATGATGAAAAGCCATCTGGGCCTGGGGCCGTGGAGGTCTTTAATGAACCTATTATTCTATTTATTTCTGTTTCTGAACAAGGTGCATTTAACGCCTCAATTTGTTGGGTAGAAAGAGTGGGTAGAGGAATTTCATCGAACCATTGTGTCGAGGATTGTTTTGGGGTGTTTTGCGCAGAGGATAGGAGTTTCTTATAAAAATTCAAAAAAATCTCCATGACTCCTTTTGGGTGGGAGATTAAATTGCCAGCAGCGTTTCTTAGTTTATAAGTATGAGGGGGTTTCATAGATTGGTTCAATTTTCTGGCAAACATGGTGGATGAGGAGTTACTGTATAATAAAAATCTTGCCTTAGACCATCTAAGGGCTTTTTCTGTGTCTGAAGTTAGTAATGTGTCAAGGGCCGTACGTTTATCTTGAATTTGTTTTAGTATATCTCCAGAGGGGGATTGACTGTGTTTATGGTATAGCTTGTCTAGATCTCTGGTCAGTGTTTTTATGTCCTTTAATTTCATCCTATTTTTGGTAGATGCCATCTTGATTAGATGGCCTCTCATGACAGCCTTGTGGGCCATCCATCTTGATGTGGGAAGAATGTCTGGGGAGGAGTTAAGTATAAAGTACTCTTCCATGTCGCTAGTTAGCTGTTGTATATTTCGATGGTCTGTTAAAAGTGCGTCATTGATGCACCATTTATGTGATGTATTGGCCATACCTATGTATGAAGTGGTAAAAGATACAATCTGATGATCCGACCAGGGACAAGAGTGAATGTCTGCTTTTGATGAATTAGCTACTAAAATTGGGGTGCAAAAAATGTAATCCAATCTAGCGGAGCAATCATGTGGGTGTGAGTAAAAAGTGTAATTTCTAATGCCTACGTTATGTGCTCTCCATGTGTCGATGAGTTGGTGGTTGTGTAGTGTGCGGTTTAATGTTTTAGGGAAGGCTTTAGATGAGGGTACAACTCTACTTCTGTCTAAGGATGAGTGTGCAGCTAAATTGAAGTCTCCGCCTACAATCAAATGGGGGGAGGAGTATTTATTTAATGTATCAAAGAAATTTGAAAAAAAGGATGCATGAGCTTCATTAGGTGCATATACAGAGGCTATTGTGACCTTACGTCCTCCTATGGAACCCTTTACTATCAGGAAACAACTCTCTGGGTCTTTAAAGATACTTTGGGTTTCAAATACTATAGAATTTTTAATAAAAATAGATGTTCCTCTTGTCTTGGAAGTAAATGTAGTATAATAGAATTGACCATATGCTTTGTCAAAATATTTGGGGTGCTTGGATGCAGCGAAGTGCGTTTCTTGCACTAATATAATGTCATCCCCTAGTCTTTTATATTGGCGGAAGGCTTTTTTCCTTTTTTGGGGAGAGTTTATGCCATTAGCATTGTGGGAAATTACTTTAAGTCCCATTTATAATGTATCGAAGAGTGCTCTGGCATGAAAGATAGTGATACCAGATAGTTATTTTTGAGTAATGAATGATGAAAACAGAGTATGGTGATAAATTAGCAACATTCCGAGCACCCCAATATATAAGTGTATTATATCTGAATACCAAACTTGAAGAGATATATGATAGCGATGCGTTAATCCTAGGCATAAAATCTATACCGAACCAGTATCTAATAATTCTGTTTTTAAAGTGAGACTTGTGTACATTAGAACTCAACAAAGTAAACCAGAATAACATTTTTTCGAAATTTCTAGGGTAATTAAACATGTTACCTATCTTGCTGTAAAACTGGAAAGAATTAATATGAAATAACAGGGGGTCAAGCTAAAAAAAACAGTTTGACTTAAAAACAATAACCTTTGGACAGAAATGTCCATATCTCACTACGGGAGTCTCGCCGAAATGGCCGGCTAAGAGTAGGAACAGAAGCACCAAAGAGCGTGCTATAAGATCCATATCTAGACTCCAAAAGTGAGAGGGGGGACAATCTAGCGGAGGTGGAAAGACTAAGCAACTCTCTATTTTTATCTATATAATCTTTCTCTCGTCTTCCCTCCCCCCCCTCTTTACTACCTCTCTATTCCAATAGATTGAAAAGTTTTAGCGTGTAAGTATTATAGAGAATCAAGCTTTGACTAAGCCATATATATATCTAGCAAAAGAAAAAAAAATTAATACACGCCCCAAGGTGTGGTGAGTGCTATCTTGTGACAGGAAGAGGGAAGGCTTCATTACTTTGGTGCAATTTATCTGGACTTACTGATCGCATGGGTGAGAGAGAAAATAAATAAATAATTGGGGTTAAAATAAAAATAAAATAAAGATAAAATAAATCAAACTGAAAATGAAAACAAAATATTTGTTCTTCTAGAGGTGTCTTTCAAGGTCTAGTACATGCAAACATGAGAACATAAGAGTTAAAAAAAAAAAAAACAGATAGATGCAACTTTTCATGGATTTGCATAGTTCGTAAATGGGTTGAAGAGTTTTACCTTAATTATGGATTCTGTCATGGGCTAGCAAATCGTGTAGTTGAGACATCTATCATGTGATACCAAATCGCATATGAATGAAAAGAGTCTAAATAGAAACAAAACCTTTTTCCTCGGATCAGCAAATCACTAAGATTGGGGAAAGAGAGAAAAAATAAGAACCAACAAAAAATAATAAAAGGAGAACAAACTTGTCTCAGGCAACTCTCATGGGTTGGCAAATCGCATGGATGATCTTATTCTTCCTTGATCCCATCTTGAGGAGGGAGTGGCCCAAATGGGTGATGAGTGTGGCGTAGATTGGGGTCTTGGGTTTACTTCCGGATCCAGCAATCCTAATTTGAGCAGGAGCTCTTTACCTTCTGCAACATTTATGACAGAATATATGGTGCCATTATGAGGAACAATCAGTCTGAAAGGAAATCCCCATCTATATCTGATATGGGCAGATTGTAGGATTGATGTTATTTCCTTCATCTTTCGCCTTCTTTCGAGGGTGGCCTGTGAGATGTCAGGATATATTTGAATTCTTGTTCCCTCAAACTCTATGTTGTGCGAGTTTCTGGCGGCCCTTAATGTATTTTCTTTTGTGATAAAGTCCTTCATACGAAGGATAATGTCACGAGGGAGCTTGTCTACAGGAGGTTTGGGTCGCAGAGCCCTGTGGATTCTATCACATGTGAAGGACTGTGATGGGGTGTCAGGAAGGAGAGACTGGAATAGTCTTGAGACAGCGGGCATTAAATCTGTAACAGACTCAGGAACACCGCGGATTCTTAAATTGTTCCTTCGGTTTCTGTTGTCTAAATCTTCCACATGTGCTTGGAGATCGGAATAGTTTTCAGCTAGTAGCTCAAAATCCTTTCTTAGATCATTGTGGGCTAATGACAATTCATCGTGCTTTGTCTCCAACAAGTCTGTACGCCCTCCCAGGGAAGCTATCTCCTGCTGTAGTGTGCTTGTGGATGTCTTTAGTTCTGAATGAAACTTGTTTGCTAGTTTGTCATACATGATAGAGAGACTGGCATCTAGATCAGCTTTAGTGAGCTGTGAGGGGAACTCACTTACTTGTTTGGATGAGGCTGTACTCTGAGAGGCATGTGGAGCTGCTGGAGAGGCCTGTGGAGAGGGATGGGCGCTGTCCTGGGACATCTTGCCTTTCACTTTGGATCGGAGTAAAATGTTGATTGGAGATTGTTTTGACCGGCGACCACGGGTCCTGTAGTTTCCAGGCATGCACAGATGTATCCTGCAGGGGTGATGGTGGTTATTGGGTAGTTTGTTTGTGAATCCGCCACATGGACAAGCTATAATCCTCCTTGACCGGCTGAGTTTTTACAGAGAGCTGCTGTCTTGCATCGCGCCTCGCATGTGCCCCCACTTAGTTGAGGATGTATCTTTTAGTTCATCCTGTCACCTTTAGTCCGGTGAAGAGGTCATGGGATCCTCTAACTATGGAGCGCCGACTCCCGCCGCGTTCCCCCGGCAACATTGGATGGAGCCGGCTGAGGGCCGTGACGTAGAGTAAGAGTCAGTGGTCGACTGGGGGTCATGATTTGGGTAAGAGACGACTTATGGGGATTCCAATGCTAAGAATGGGTGGGTAGGAGTCTGAACCTAAAAACGCTGGCTCAGGATGGATGTGAATTAAGTCAGGGTTTGTGGAGCGCCACCGCTCGAAAGTTTTTCTCTGATGGTGACCTGGAGATAATCTATCAGGACAGGTCTCTTTAATTGTGTGACATAGAAAAGATCATCAGCAGAGGGGTAAGGGAGATCTTTGTAACTTTTGGACCAGGTGTAGCAAGATGTCTGCCCATGGGGTCCGGGCTGCAGCTGCCAACCGCATTCGGGGATGAAACACACCTCAATCCTCCACTAGGGCTCTGTCTTGACTGGATTGGGAGCTGCGGTGGAGGAACAGGGTCTGTGTCAGGCTGCAGGGGGATTGAAGGCCTTGGAAGTTTGCCTGGGTGTACCAAAATGGCCGCCGTATGCCAGCTCTGCAGACCTATGTAAGCCAGGCAGGTAGGTGGGTAGTGGTTATGGCACCCTCGGCTGAGGAAGGGCCCAGGATGGGTGTCTGGTGGATGCTGTGTGGGGACCCGCGCCCCTGGAGTGGAAGCGGACCGGCCGCGGAGCGCTCCGGCGGGGCACAGCTTCAGGAAACACTGGGGATCCGAAGGCCCCACTAGGCCGCGGCCTCCACGGAAGTCCCCGAGGCTCAGATCTTGCTCCGGACTGCTCCGGACTGCTTCAGGTGGGTGGATGGGTGGTAGGGAAGGATGTGTGCTGGTTTATTAACCTTGGAAGGTGCTGGAATCGGGTTCCTCTGGAAGGCCGCAGGCCTGCAAGATGGCGGCGGCCTCAGGATCTGCTGATGGTGAAACTCAGGCGTCCTTTGGCCGAATTGCCCCCAAATAATTGTGAAAGGCACTACAGGGGACTGTGCTGATCATGCAGGAGTGCCTTTAGTTTGTGGATTGTTGATTGTGGCCACAGATGGTGGCGGATTGAACTTAGGTTTCCCGAAGCTCCTCCAGAACACGTCTGCCACTGCTCAAGTCCAGGCCACGCCCCTCATAATGTGTATATTCTAGAGTCAATTATCCCCCTGAAGAGACCTTATACAGGTCGAAATGCGTCGGGGCACGCACATCATATAGCTTTCATGCAATGTAATGTTGTGCACAATTGTTTTTATACATTTATTGTGGAACTGTACTGTAACATCAGATCTGTAACATGTTTTTATCATTTATATTGCATTCCAATTCTATGTCTAATAAATGGTGTATATCATCACTCCATTATAATTTGTTTACCTTTCCATTATTGCTACCAAAGCCCCATGGGGAACTTTCCTTTATCATCCATTTTTCGGGGTGCGCAGCCTCTCTGTCTCTTTTAATTGTGTCTTTCCCTGGCTAAAAATTTTTTGGGTGGTTAAACACCCCTTCCCCTTGACACATTGGAGACTATGTTTAGCTGTGTGTTCTTCTGCCATTCCTCTAAAACTCCTGCACTTTCCATTTTAGCACCCTTGACAACCATTCAGGCGAGACATTAAGGGTAACTCTCGCGTATTAGACGGGATACCCACTTTGGGGGATCGGACTACAAATTTATTTTCCCTCTTTTCTCATGCATCAGGAGACATCTATCCTAGAGTCCCTGTTTTGCATGAGATTCAAATATCTTAAGGATATTTGTTTTGTTTTTTTTTCCCTCAGGACATGGAATCACCACATAGCTCAGTCTTATAAACTCTTATGCATAGAATTGATATTCACGATATTATATATTTCAATCTTTTCCCTTGATATTACATACTCAAGTACTATCCCATGTAATATGGCTCTATGGTGGTTGGCACATCCTGGGAGTCCTGTTCGCGCCCTTTCCCCATGGGGGTGTATCCGACCCCCTGTGGCTTCCCGGCAAGGTAAGGGGACGTGAACATCTTCAGCATCCCCCTTTTTTGCTCTGGCTGTGGTCGAGGTTTCCTCGGCCGCAGTCGTGAGCTTTTCCTTGCAGGCGGCGTCCTGTGCTCTTCTCCGGACCTCTATGGCGAAGTGCGCATGCTCGAGATCTTGGCGTGCGCACGGCGTCATGACGTCACGCAGTTTGCGACAGAGAAGACGACAGTTGTCGGGGCTGTTCGGCCTTCCGGAATGCCGAGGGAGCCACACGAGGGCCGCCCATGCAGCGGCCCCCAAGCCATATCTCCAGGGTACGGGGGATTTACTGGTGCCTGCGGTTGTTCAGCCCGTCTGCCACTCCCACAGACATATATAAAGACTGGATGCCTGTGAATCATTTGTCGATTCCAGGCAGTCCAGAACGGACGGCACCTACTTCTCTTTTCTTGGCAATAGAAGCCCATACCTTTCTTGCATACTTGCAGTCAGGTTTGAATACTAACTAACAAGCTTTGGAAGCTTTCTCCACAAGTCCACATGAATTGCGTCACCGCACCAGGTAATCACCTCTTCACATGCACTACTTATTTGGTTTTTAACCTTTTATTTTCCACCGTTCTTACTCTGCACACTTCATCACCTTAGCATTTCGCTACCCACTGCATACCTCATTAATTTTTCATCATTAATTTTTCATCATTACTACTTATATTTTTACTTCTATTCACACATTAGCACATTAATTTAGGCACATGAATACACGGCCCGACATTTTTATTTAGTCAGTCCCGCAACACACACACACTGCTCCTCTGCTTGGTTAAGACCAAGCAGGATGTGTTTTTTATAAATCAATCTCCAATTACACTGTTTTTGGATCACATATCCTGACTTTTCATTAAGCTATAATTTATTACTTTAAGTAATTTATACATCTCATTGGCTAGATACTCCAATGGGACACTGTTCATATAGTCGTAACCTACATCTATTTAAATTTTATATTATTGTTGCCAGTCCTTCTCCTTTATATATGCCCGAAACAATACTCAACAGTTAAACTGATATTCTAGCAACAACATGCTATAAATTAAAAATACTTATACTTTATTTAACATATGGCTAACACTTGGGTGCTCCTTGCAGGCATCGGCTCCCCCGTCTTCTTGGAGGGCGTCTACAGTGTGGCTCCTTGTAAGCCCTTCGGGTTGGGCTCCTTTCCCCCCCTCTCGGGTTTTGAGTGGCGCCCATGAGGCTTCCCTTGGTTTCTCCAATTACCTGGATAAATTTTGGTTATCCCAATATTTATTCTTCATTTTTTATGGTAAATACTTATTTTGGTTTACCAACGTGTTTATATATATATATATGACATGTTTAATCAATCCTTAATATGTAATGTGTATTTTCTAGAGTCAATTATCCCCCTGAAGAGACCTTATACAGGTCGAAACACATTGGGGCACGCACATCATATAGATTTCATGCAATGTAATGTTGTGCACAATTGTTTTTATACATTTATTGTGGAACTGTACTGTAACATCAGATCTGTAACATGTTTTTATCATTTACCGTATATACTCGAGTATAAGCCGAGATTTTCAGCCCTTTTTTTGGGCTGAAAGTCTCCCCCCCCCCCCCATCGGCTTATACTCGAGTCAGCGAAATGTAACATTGTAAATAGTACCTGAAAAAAAGTTGAGAGGCTGCGGCGTCCATCGTTTAAATCTCGCGGTCTCTTCCTGGTCCCTTCCGTGATAGGCGATTCTCAGCAGACACTCTCCGCCTATCACGAACGTTCTCTCATCCTCAGTTTCCCAGCAGACGTCTGTGATTGGCGGAACACCGAACACAGTGTCTGCTGGGATGGGTGAGGATGAGAGAACGTTCGTGATAGGTGGAGAGTGTCTGCTGAGAATCGCCTATCACGGAAGGGACCAGGAAGAGACCGCGGGATTTAAACGATGGACGCCGCAGACTCTCATCTTTTTTTCAGGTACTATTTACAATGTTAAATTTAAACAGTGAGCTAGGGAACAGTGAGGATCGGAACAGTGAGGATAGGAACAGTGAGGATAGGAACAGTGAGGATGGGAACAGTGAGGAACAGTGAGGATGGGAACAGTGAGGAACAGTGAGGATGGGCACAGTAAGGATGGGAACAGTGAGGCATTTCTAATTTTTGCACATTGTTGACCCTCGGCTTATACTCGAGTCAGTAAGTTTTCCCAGTTTTTTGTGGTAACATTAGGTACCTCGGCTTATACTCGGGTCGGCTTATACTCGAGTATATGCGGTATATTGCATTCCAATTCTATGTCTAATAAATGGTGTATATCATCACTCCATTATAATTTGTTTACCTTTCCATTATTGCTGTCCAAAGCCCCATGGGGAACTTTCCTTTATCATCAAATAGTAATTTGATTCCACATGTGTGTAATTTAATCTCAGTATAAATACAGTTGTTCTGTGAAGCCCTCAGAGGTTTGTTAGAGAACCTTAGTGAACAAACTGCATCACGAAGACCAAGGAACACACCAGATAGGTCATGGATAATGTTGTGGAGAAGTTTAAAGCAGGGTAAGGTTGTAAAAAAAATATTCCAAGCTTTGAACATCTCACGGAGCACTGTTCAACCCATCATCCAAAACTGGAAAGAGTATGGCACAACTGCAAACCTACCAAGACATGGTTAACCACCTAAACTGACAAGCCGGGACGGAGAGCATTAATCAGAGAAGCAGCCAAGAGGCCCATAGTAACTCTGGAAGAGCTGCAGAGATCCACAGCTCAGATGGGAGAATCTGTCCACAGGACAGCTATTAGTCGTGCAATCCACAAATCTGGCCTTTATGGAAGAGTGGCAAGAAACAAGCCATGGTTGAAAGAAAGCCATAAGTCCCATTTACAGTTTACGAGAAGCCGTGTGGGGGACACAGCAAACATGTGGAATAAGGTGCTCTGGTCAGATGAGACCAAAATTGAACTTTTTGGCCTAAAAGAAAAAATGCTATGTGTGGCGGAAAACTAACATTGCACATCACCCTGAACACACCATCGCCACCGTAAAACATGGTGGTGGCAGCATCACGTTTTGGGGATGCTTTTCTTGAGCAGGGACAAGGAAGCTGGTCAGAGTTGACAGGACAATCTTAGAAGAAAACCTGTAAAGCCGTGTACACACAAACGGTTTTACTGATGAAAACAGTCCGATGGATTTTTTTTAATCGGACAAACCGATCGTGTATGGGCCACATCAGTCTTTTTTCCATTCCAAAAATAGAACATGTTTTAAATTTTTCCGATGGATAAAAAACCGATAGCAAATTCCGATCGTCTATGGGCAAGTCCATCGGTTTAAAAACCATAGGAAATCCGATCGTGTGTACAGGGCTTTAGAGTCTGCAAAAGACTTGAGACTGGGTGGAGGTTCACCTTCCAGCAGGACAACAACCCTAAACATACAGCCAGAGCTACAATGGAATGGTTTAGATCAAAGCATATTCATGTGTTGGAATGGCTCAGTCAAAGTCCAGACCTAAATACAATTGAGAATATGCGGCAAGACTTGAAAATTGCTGTTCACAGATGCTCCCCATCCAATCTGACAGAGCTTGAGCTATTTTGCAAAGAAGAATGGACACAAATGTCACTCTTTAAATGTGCAAAACTGTAGAGACATCCCCAAAAAGACTTGCAGCTGTAATTGCAGCGGAAGGTGGTTCTACAGACTATTGACTCAGAGGGGCTGAATACAAATGCACGCCAACACATTTTACATATTTATTTGTAAAAAAATTAAAAGCATTTATCATTTTCCTTCCACTTCACAATTATGTGCCACTTTGTGTTGGTTTATCACAAAAAACCCCAATAAAATACATTTACAATTTTGGTTGTAACATGACAAAATGTGGAAAATTTCAAGGGGCATGAATACATTTTCAAGGCACTGTAAGTGATCCATTCACACTATTCTGCACCCAGATCGTGTGTATGTTTGGGTTTTAAAATGCAGGCCATGATCTGCAAATCTTAGCAGACAATAACGGAGAGCGGATAGTGATTTCTGCTCCCTGTTAAAAATAAACGTTAGTAATCTTGCAGAAATAGCATTGGAGGGATAATTATGGAAAACTGTGCATATGAAAAGAGGTGTTGTTAGGGGACTTGCCCTGAAATTGTTGGTGTGTGACCCAGGTCCTGATGCCATGACTGCCCACAATTTTTTGTTTTATTTATGTGCAGTTTTTGCTACCTGCCAGTCCATCTGCTGCCTATCAAATATAATAGGGATCCCATGATACTACTCAACTATCTGTTAAAAGTTAAAGTGGTTGTAAACCTAGTTACACCACTTGTACCTACAGGTAAGCCTATAATCAGGCTTAGGCTTACCAGTAGGTACAGTAAATATCTCCAAAACCTACACGGTTTAGGAGATATTCATCATATACGCTTGCGTCAACGTCATTGGTGCATGCACACTGACGAAACGGCCTGCTCGTGGCTTTTCTTCAGGGTCAGTGCCATCATAGCGAAGCAACGTCATAGCGGCTCCGGCCAATCACAGCTCCAGAGCCCGCGAACCCGGAAATAACTCCGGGAGACATGTTGCCGTTCACAGTGGTGTGCGGGAGCGGCTGAAACAGCTTCGATCTAAGGAAAGTATTTCAAAATGAGCTAGTATGAGATACATACTAGCTCATTATGCCTTTGTCCTACAGGGGTTTTTTTTTCTTTGGTTTACAATTACTTTAAGACCAGGCCTTTTTTGGAACTTTTTGCTTACCAGTTTAAATTTGTATTTTTTGCTAGAAAATATTTTATGTCACACCGTATTTGCAAAGCAGTCTTACAAACAAAATTTTTTGGGGAAAAATAAACATTTTTTAAATAAAAAGAAGCAAAACATAAAAGTTAGCCCAATTTTTTGTATAATGTGAAAGATGATGTTATGCCAAGTAAATAGATTCCCAACATGTTATGCTTTAAAATTGTGCACACTCGTGGAATGGTGACAAACTATGATACTTAAAAGTCTACATAGGCAATGCTTTGGGATTTCAAATGAGGGCTAGTGCTAGAATTATTGCTCTTATTCCATGTACACAGGGTCGGAATTTCCACCAGCAAAAGTCCGATGTGAGATTTTGGTCGGAAATTCCGACCGTGTGTTTGCTCCATCGGACTTTTGCTGTCGGAATTTCCACCAGATAAAGATTGAGAGCAGGTTCTCAATTTTTCAGACGGAAAAAATTCCGATCGGAAATTCCGATCGTCTGTAGCAATTCCGACGCGCAAAATTCTGATGCATGCTCAGAAACAATTTGACGCATGCTCGGAACCATTGAACTTAATTTTCTCACCCTTTTGAGGCCCTTTTGTGGAAACCCATTATAGAACTCCTCCGTCCTGAGCGCCAACTGGCAGCACATGTTTTTACTGCAACTAAATTAACCATAGCACGGGCCTGGAAAAGCTAGAACCTCAGCTTTGAAGCAGTTAAAAATTGCGTGAATGACATTATGGTTAACGAGAAGCTCACTTCCATATTATCGGATACTCACGATAGGTTCCTTCGGGTTTGGCAACCCTGGGTGACTTACAATCACTCTTCAAGATTTGACCCAACGCTTCTCTGCCTTTAATAAGCCTCTGTCCCCCCCACCCCGTGGACCTCCCTTCTTTCCCTCCCTTCCCCCCCCTTTTTTTTTTTCCTTCTCTCTCTTTCTCTCTCTCTTTTGTGTTCTATGTTTACGCTATTTTTCCTTCTGGCTCTCTCTCCTCTCTCTGCTTCTTTTCTCTGCTGCTCTGGCCCACAGGCTCAGTCCTATTGGGATTGGACACAAGATGTGACATTGTTTATCTGGCATATTGGTGGAGGATACCCTCCTTTATGTAATTCATTTAGATTATTTCCCTTATCTATGGCTAAGCGTTATGATGTTATTTTCTTTGCCATAGGTTCCATATAGATCCCCATATATCAACCAGTTTATAAATTTTAGACCAGTATAATGCCATCTTTCCGGGACTTAAGTGGCGCGGACTTCCTCTAGCTGGTCACTTATGCTCGCCCTTGGACCTCTAATGGCTGGCTTGACTTTCGGTTTCTCAGTTTAACCTTCCTGATGCCTGAAGTTTTACACCTGTTAGTCCATGATGTGTCCACAGTCAGTTTTTTTTGTACTTTTTTTTTTGATGTTGTGTATTTTCAATAAAACCCTTTGTACAAGAACTTAATTTTCTCGGCTCGTCGTAGTGTTGTACGTTACCGCGTTCTTGACGGTCGAAAGTTCCGAGAACTTTTGTGTGACCGTGTGTATGCAAGCCAAGCTTGAGCGGAATTCCGTCGGAAAAACCATCCAAAGTTTTTCCGACGGAAAATCCGATCGTGTGTACGCGGCATAACTCTAACGATTGCGGCAATACCTCACATGTAAGGTTTGAACAGCGTGTTTACATATATGGGCATGACTTACGTATGTGTTCGCTTCTTGGAGAGACAGGGAACTCTAAAAAAAAAAAAAATATTATTATTTTACTTTTATTTCTTATTTTTACACTTTCCCTTTAGAAAAAAAAAAGATCACTTTTATTCCTATCACAAGGAATGTAAACATCCCTTGTAATATAAATAAGCATAACAGGGCCTCTTTATTGCGAGATCTGGGATCAAAAAGATCTCAGATCGCTCATTTACATTTAAAAGCAAATAAAAGAGAAAGAGGAGAAAAAAATCATCCCTTTAAGGCCAGAAGGTGAAAGTGATGTCGGACATCGCTTCAGTCCTCCAAGGGCAAGTGGGGGCTATCTTGCCCTCACTCGGCTTCCTGCCTAGGCACCCGACATATCGGAATGGCTCCAGGCTAACCAAGATGACCGGAAAGCGGTGGGGTGGGAGGGGAGGGCACCTCTCCCGCTGCCTAAAAAAGTGATCCCGTGGCGAATCCGGCAGCAGGGCCACTTTTATTTGACGCAGAATCGCCCACAGTACAAAAAAATACCAGGGTTACGGCAGCTAGCTGCTGCTATTAGAAGAGGAAAGTCTGGACAGCCACACTCCAATAAAAACGCCTTTATTGTGCAAAATAATAAAAGTACAAACCACAGGTGGTGGTGGTGGCGGTAGCTGCTGCCCTAACAATGGTATTTAATGTCAAAGTAATGATGTAAATGTACTGTGGGGGATCTTTGGATGGACGGGGGGGGGGGTGTTGGGGTGTGTAGATGGGCAGCTGTAGATGGTGGGGTTCTGGGTATGTAGATGAGAGCTATGGAGAGAGTGCTGAGGAGGGAAGGTTGCGTGTACGTGAGAGCTCTGGGTGTAGGGATATGCAGAGGTGGGATCTGTGGACAGAGGTGTGGGGGATGTGCATAAATTATAGCTGTGAACAAAAGGTAGAGGCACAGAGGTGAAAGTTTTGCATGGAAGGTGGGGAACAGAGGAGAGGGATGTGGAGGGGGAAAGGGTGCAGAGGTGATGGGATGGGGATATGCAGAGATGAGAACTGTGGATGAGGGTGGCCAGGTAAAGAGGTGACAGAGGGGATGTTGGGTGCATAGATGGGAGATGTAGGGTATAATTTCCCTTGGAGATTAATAAAATATTCTGAATCTGAATTCTGAAGTAGAGATGAGGACTGTGGATTGGGTGAACATAGATGCAGAGGTGAGCTGTAAGAAGTAGGAGGGGTGCAGAGGTGAGCTGTTTACAGGAGGTACAGAGATAAGTTGAGGACAGGAAATGCAAGGTTAGTGTCAGGGAAATAGCCGAAGAAGGACTGGCAAGTCTGCCCAAGACAATCATGGCTGCCATGGTGCACAGCATGACTAAGGTGGGCGGTACTTCCTCCTTGTAACCTGAACAGATCACATGACTAACTTCCTGGTCTATTTAAGCCTGCTGCTGGAGCTGCTCATTGCTGGATTATCTCTTCAGTCTCCTGTGTACCTTGACCTTGTCTCCTGATCCGTGCTTATCCGTTGTGACCCGGCTTGCCTTAACCTCGCTTCCTGTTCTCCTGTGTTTGACCCTCGGCCTGCTTCTGGACTCTGCTTCTGCTTCCTGACCACCCGGCTTGACCCTCGGCTTGTACCTGGACCCTGCACGTGTATGACCCCGGCTCGCCCCTGTATATGCTCTGGACTGATCTCCTGTGTTTGACCCCCGGCCTGGCTTCCGATATCTCCGTTCATCTGAATATAACCAGCTCAGTTCTGCCTGCCTCCGCCATCCCTCAGTGGCTGAGCTCATCAGACTGCAAGCAAGCACCTGGCCAACCATGCTTCTGTGGGCACCGCGCTCCCTGTTCCCAACTCCAGGGGCGCGCTGCACTCAGCCGCAAGGGGAGCCCTCTTAGCATCTCGATCTCCATACTCGTTCCTGACAGTATAATCCAGCCATGTCAGAGATCGACAGAGGCGCTTCCCCTATAGAGGCTATGTGCCAGCAGATCACTGCACTTACCCAAACAGTGCAAAGGCTACAAGACGCCCATGAGCAATTAGAGGGTCACCTGCATCACTTGTCTTCCAATCCTATATCTCCTGATCCAAGACCTACCTCCAGTTGTACTCCCTCTGCTGCAATGTCTCAGGAGGTTCCTCTCACCGTGCCGATCCCGCTTCCTGAACCACGTGTGCCGACCCCTGAACGGTTCTCGGGGGACCGAAGAAAGTTTAGGACTTTTAAAAATTCCTGCCTACTATACCTGGCTCTTCAACCAAGAACTTTCTCCTTGGAGAATATTAAAGTTGGTTTCATTATCTCCTTACTCTTGGACGACCCCCAGGTGTGGGCCCACGGGCTACTGGAACAGAAGAGCCCCATTACTGACTCTGTTGACACTTTCTTCACAGCTATGGCCCAGTTGTATGATGATCCCCATCGTATGACTACGGCCGAGAATGCCCTGCACACCCTGCAGCAGGGGCAACTTCCCGCAGAGGATTACACTGTGGACTTCCGCACATGGGCCGCAGACACATGTTGGAATCAAGCTGCCCTGAAGTACCAATATCGTCTGGGCCTATCGGAGTCCCTCAAGGACGAGCTGGCCAGGGTAGCAGTCCCGGATACCTTGGAGGGCCTCATCCAGTTAGCCATACAACTGGACAGACGCCTACGTGAACGTCTATTCGAGAAGTCTCAGACTCTCCAATCAGCTCAAGGACTGCCAGAATCCTCTTTTTCTCTCGCCTCCAATCCACCCATACCTGAAGTCAAGCCCAGACAGATGGGCCTGTTTCGGCCTGCCCTATCACCTGAGGAAAGACTCTACCGTCGAAAGGCGAACCTTTGCTTTTACTGTGGAGACAATGGCCATTTCTTACAAAATTGCCACCTCAGGGCGAAGAAACCATTCTTCAAACCCCCAGTACATTGTCAAGTGTCAGGACTTACCTCATCTCACCCTGTCCTTGCTATCTCCCTATCGGTGGCCAGGGAAGAGATCCGTCTTTCAGCCATCATCGACTCTGGGGCCTGCAGCTGCTTCCTAGACATCAACTTGGCCAAAGGACTTGGAATTCCCCTTGTTACCAAGAAGCAGCAGTTAACAGTTCATTTGGCTGATGGATCTCTACCCAGTTCTGGACTGATAACCCATGAGACCCTGCCAATCCCTATGACAACCAGCTCTGGCCACAAGGAACTGGTACGTTTCGATGTTTTGTGCTCTCCTCTGTTTCCGGTCATTCTGGGAGTCCCCTGGTTACGAGCACACAACCCTCACATTGACTGGCTGAAGAATGAAGTGCTGTTTTCATCTGCTTACTGTCAGCAGAATTGTCTGCCCCCTGGCCCTAAGGACTTTACCAGCTGCCTGACCATACAACCTGTTTCTAGTTCCAATCCTCATGTACCCTCTGCCTACCTAGAATTTCTGGATGTATTTGACAAGAAGGGAGCAGACTCCCTTCCACCTCATCGTCCCTATGACTGCCCTATTGACTTGCTCCCAGGCTCCGAAATTCCCTTTGGTCATATCTTCCCTTTATCAGAGACTGAACTCGAAACATTATGACTCTATGTCGATGAAAACCTGGCAAAGGGATTCATTCGTCCCTCTTCTTCCCCTGCAGGTGCTGGCATATTTTTTGTCGAAAAAAAGGATAAAACGCTTAGGCCTTGTATAGACTACCGAGATCTGAATAAGATCACTATCAAAAATCGCTATCCACTCCCTCTCATCCCGGAACTCTTCCAACGATTCCGTTCTGCTCGAGTTTTCTCCAAACTGGACTTACGAGGTGCTTATAATCTGGTTCGCATTCGAGAGGGGGATGAGTGGAAAACAGCTTTCCGAACTCGTTTCGGACATTTTGAATATTTGGTGATGCCTTTTGGCCTCTGCAATGCTCCAGCCACGTTCCAGCACTTTGTGAACGACATTTTCCGAGACCATCTTGACAACTTCCTCATTGTATACCTGGATGACATCCTTGTCTTCTCGGCCACGCTGGAGATTCATCGAGTGCACATGAAAAAGGTACTAACTATTCTAAGAACGCATGGACTATATGTAAAAGCCGAAAAATGTGACTTTGAGAAAGAATCTATCCAGTTTTTGGGTCTTGTCATATCTACGAAAGGAGTGGCCATGGATCCCCAGAAAGTAAAAGCGATCCTGGAGTGGCCTGTCCCCTCCGACAAGAAGGGTGTTCAAAGGTTTATTGGCTTTTCAAACTTTTACAGACGATTTATTAAGAACTTTTCAGCCATTATATCACCCATTACCCAACTAACCCGTTTGCATTCCAGATTCCAGTGGTCCCCGGAGGCTCAGGCAGCTTTCGACAGACTTAAAACAGTGTTTGTTTCAGCGCCAGTTCTTCAGCACCCTGACCCTGCATTGCCCTACATTTTGGAAGTCGATGCCTCCGAAGTGGCCACAGGAGCTATCCTTTCTCAACGACAGGGCCCCAAATCATTTTTACATCCTGTAGCCTTTTCCTCTCGAAAAATGACACAACCGGAAAGAAATTACGACGTCGGAGATCGGGAGCTTTTGGCCATCAAAACAGCCCTGGAAGAGTGGAGATATTTACTTGAAGGTGCAGCACATCCCATTATGATCTTTACCGATCATAAAAATTTAGAATATCTGAGGACTGCAAAACGTTTGAGACCGCGTCAAGCTCGGTGGGCGTTATTCTTTTCGAGATTCAATTTTCACATCTCGTTTCGTCCCGGATCTAAAAATGGAAAGGCGGATGCTCTGTCTCGGATGTTCCCAGACACCCCTGAAGAAACCACTCCCGGTACAATCCTGTCCACACAAAATTTCCTTCTGATTCAGCCAGACCTAAAAGCATCCATTGTACAAGCCTCTCTTCACTGCCCAGAGTCGGAAATTTCTACCTTAAGGAGTCACGAGGGATTTCTGTGGCATCAGGACAAAATCTTTGTCCCCCAGGAAGTCAGACTGCAGGCCTTGAAAAGATTTCATGATCACCAGCTGGCCGGGCATTTCGGGATCCGGAAGACGATCGACCTTGTCCAACGTTACCTATGGTGGCCTTCCCTAAGATCAGACTGTAAAAAATATGTTGAGTCCTGTTTGGTTTGCCAGCGTACCAAGGGTCCCAAGACCAGGTCTTGGGGTCTATTAAGACCCTTACCAGTTCCGGAGCAGCCTTGGAAAAACATCTCTATGGACTTCATAGTCGATCTCCCTCCATCAGAGAACTTTACAACAATCTTGGTAGTAGTGGACCGACTATCAAAGATGGCCCACTTCCTGCCCATGCTTGGCACCCCCTCCGCCATGGACACTGCAAAAATTTTCATTAAGGAGATAGTCAGACTTCATGGGTTACCCGACAATATAGTCTCCGATAGAGGGGTTCAATTCACCTCTGGTTTCTGGAAGAATCTTTGTAAGATCTTGTCAATTGACTTATGTCTTTCTTCTGCTTACCACCCTCAAAGTAATGGCCAAACAGAAAGTACAAACCAGACCTTAGAGCAATACCTGCGGTGCTTCTGCTCTTTCTCCCAAGATGACTGGGTCTCCTTGCTACCTTGTGCGGAATTTTCATACAATAATACCATACACACGGCCACCAATCAGTCGCCCTTTTGGGCAAACTATGGCTTTCACCCATCCTTTCTTCCCAACACCATTCCTGAATCTCCGGTACCAGCCGTTCAGGATAGGATAAACTTCTTCCAAACCAATTACCGAATCCTTCAGGAGACCATGCGAAAGGCTCAGGAAGACTTCAAGAAACAACATGACAGGAGAAAGAGAGGGAATCCCATCTACAAGGTGGGTGACAAGGTATGGCTGTCCTCTATTAACCTCAGACTTTCTTGCCCTTCCAGGAAGCTTGGTCCAAGGTTTGTGGGTCCATTCGAGATCAAGAAGGAAGTGAACCCTGTGGCTTTTGAACTCGCTTTACCGGCCTCCTACAAGATCCATCCGGTGTTCCACGTCTCCCTTCTGAAACCAGCTGTGCCAAGTCCATTTCCAGGAAGAGAGGAGTTGCCACCTCCACCAGTTATCATAGGTAACGATACCGAATATGAAGTTGAAGCCATCCTAGATTGCCGGAAAAGAGGTAGGCAGACTCAATTTCTTGTTAAATGGAAGGGGTATTCTTCAGAGGAAAATTCTTGGGAACCAATGGATAATTTACATGCTCCAAGACTTTTGCAAAATTTCCGCAACAGGTACCCAGAAAGATGGTATAGGTTGGGCATCCAGAGGCTGCCCCTCGGGGGGGGGGGGGGCACTGTCAGGGAAATAGCCGAAGAAGGACTGGCAATTCTGCCCAAGACAATCATGGCTGCCATGGTGCACAGCATGACTAAGGTGGGCGGTACTTCCTCCTTGTAACCTGAACAGATCACATGACTAACTTCCTGGTCTATTTAAGCCTGCTGCTGGAGCTGCTCATTGCTGGATTATCTCTTCAGTCTCCTGTGTACCTTGACCTTGTCTCCTGATCCGTGCTTATCCGTTGTGACCCGGCTTGCTATAACCTCGCTTCCTGTTCTCCTGTGTTTGACCCTCGGCCTGCTCCTGGACTCTGCTTCTGCTTCCTGACCACCCGGCTTGACCCTCGGCTTGTACCTGGACCCTGCACGTGTATGACCCCGGCTCGCCCCTGTATATGCTCTGGACTGATCTCCTGTGTTTGACCCCCGGCCTGGCTTCCGATATCTCCGTTCATCTGAATATAACCAGCTCAGTTCTGCCTGCCTCCGCCATCCCTCAGTGGCTGAGCTCATCAGACTGCAAGCAAGCACCTGGCCAACCGTGCTTCTGTGGGCACCGCGCTCCCTGTTCCCAACTCCAGGGGCGCGCTGCACTCAGCCGCAAGGGGAGCCCTCTTAGCATCTCGATCTCCATACTCGTTCCTGACAGTTAGACTGTGAAAAATGGGCTCAGAGTTGAGCAGTGGATTGTTATTGTGCTTTTTTTTTGGGGGGGGGGGAGTGGGGATTTTCCTTTGATGGGGGGGGGGGAAATTTACTGGAAAACAGCAAAGCATACATAGTTCAATGGCCAAAGGTAAAAAAATACAGGCAATTTTGAAAAACCAAACAAAACAATTTTTTACTTTCTGCTATAAAACACATGCAATAAAAATAATTGTCATCAATTTAGGCCAATATATATTCTGCTACAACATTTTGGGTAAAAAAATCCCAATAAGCGTATATTTTTATTTATTTACTTTTACATTTTTTTACTAGTAATAGTGGCGAACGACAACTTATAGCGGGACTACAATATTGCGACAGACATTCTGACACTACTTGACACTTTTTGGGGACCATGGACACAAATACAGTGATCAGTGCTAAAAAAAAATATGCACCGTCACTGCACTAATGACACTAGCTGGGAAGGGGTTAACATCTGGGGCGATCAAAGGATTAACTGTGTGCCTAGCCTGTGTTTCAGTGTACTGTGGAAGGGGGTTTTACTAGGGGAAGGCCATGATCCATGTCTCTGCTTTGCATGAACACAGGATACATGCCTTCCCTACTGACAGACTGCAGTTCTGCCTGTGTAACGAATGATTGGAGGGTGCGGGCAGACATCTAGTCCACGGTACCCGCTTATCAGCTCATGCTGTGTATATATGAGTATATATGATTAGACACAGTAGGAGCGAGGCACCAGCGAGGCGCATGCGTGCCCCCTACCCGGAAGAGTCAGATCACGTATACTGTAAGTGATCCGGCGCACAGCTGCTGCCCTGTAGTAGTATAACTGCTTTGGGACGGACAGCAAGTGGATAATAAATACTCTATCACTGCAATGCGTATGCTAGGCTGTATGTTGCATACTCCTAACCAATGAACTCTGAATGCAGGGCTATGGGTTACATAATCCTGACCACTCTGTATGGTGGAAGTGAAGCAGTCAGGTGTGTGAAGAATGCACCACAGCATGCAGAGTTTAGCAGTCAGAAGTATTTAACCACTTGTCTCCAAGTCATTGCACTTCCGCCCATAGCTCTTAAAGGGCCATTGTATTTTTTCTTTTTTTTTCAAATGACAATTTTTTCTTTTTTTTATTGCATTTTAGTGTAAATATGAGATCTGAGGTCTTTTTGTCCCCAGATCTCATATTTAAGAGGACCTGTCATGCTTTTTTCTATTACAAGGGATGTTTACATTCCTTGTAATAGGAATAAAAGTGACACATTTTTTTTTTCTCTAAAGAACAGTGAAAAAATAAAAGGTAGAGCTGCGATCGGTAGAGCGAGAGCAATAATTCTAGTCCTACACCTCCTCTGTAACTCAAAACATGCAACCTGTAGAATTTTTTAAACGTCGCCTGTGGAGATTTTTTTAAAGGGTAAAAGTTTGTTGCCATTCCACGAGCGGGCGCAATTTTGAAGCGTGACATGTTGGGTATCAATTTGTTCGGCTTAACATTATCTTTCACAATATAAAAAAATATAAAAATATAAAAAAATATATTAAAAAAAATTGGGCTAACTTTACTGTTGTCTTATTTTTTAATTCAAAAAAGTTTATTTTTTCCCCAAAAAAGTGTGCTTGTAAGACCGCTGCACAAATACGGTGTGACAGAACACATTGCAACGACCGCTATTTTATTCTCTAGGGTGTTAGAAATATATATATATATATATATATATATATATATATATATATATATATAATGTTTGGGCGTTCTAAATAATTTTCTAGCAAAAAAAATGTTTTTATCTTGTGAACACCAAATCTCGGAAATAGGCTCGGGACTGTAGTGGTTAATGTACAGCACAGCTGACAAAGTGCAGTGATCAAAGTTATGTAATATACAGTCTAGTGTGAAGAGAGAAAGGGCCAGGATTATACAGTATAAGGTATATTGAAGTATACAGGAGTAGAGGTAAAATAACGGTAAATGAAACATTTTACAAAGACTAGAAAATAATAAGGTTGGAGCAATATTAGAGACTGAACTAGTATACAGTAACAGACTAAAAATGCACACAGCACACCACATACAGAACATACAGTATATGTAGTATAGGAATAGTAAGTTTTCCTATTTTACTTTATATTCCCAGAGTACTCAAAATGGCTTTACCGCATGCCAAACTAAATGCTACTGTATATTACAAGTGCTGTTACATAATAAATATGTGCGTTATCTGTGATCTTGATGGTAGTAATTGTCACAACAGGCTGCTGTGTTACTTACAGTAGGTCCTCACAACAAGATTGTCTTGAAGTGCAGTACTCTGCACACAGATAAAATAATAATTAGAAATTTGTGGCTTTAAAGCTTAGATTTTGTGAAACAACTCTGGCTTACTACAAATTACAGTTGTTACCACTAATAACAATTAAACCATAATTATGTGATTATGTTAGTTTACGTTAAAGGGTCATTCCACCTGCAACAGAGATTTAAGTTTTTGATAGAGGCTGGACAGTTAAACCACCCAACGGTTTTCTTGTCTCTTGGGAACTTTATTTGTGAAATATTTTTATTTGAATCTGCACACCTGCTGTGCCTATTATGTGGTTTGTCCCACTTTCACAAGTGGAATTTTAAAAATATTTTTTATATTATAAAGAATGCAACAGCCATGGTTTGAACAATAAAAGATGGACAGGAAAACTCACAGCTCCAAGGAGTCTTATGCCGCATACACACGACCAGAAATTCCGACAACAAATGTCCGATGTGAGCTTTTTGACGGAAATTCCGACCGTGTGTAGGCTCCATCGGACATTTGTTGTCGTAATTTCCGACCTCAAAAATTTGAGAGCTGGTTCTCACATTTTCCGACAAGAAAAGTTCTTGTCGGAAATTATGATTGTCTGTATGCAATTCCGACGCACAAAAAAACATGCATGCTCAGAATCAAGCAGAAGAGCCAAACTGCCTTTTGAACTTCATTGATCTTGGCTCGTCGTACGTCTTGTACGTCACCGCGTTCTTGACGTTCGGAATTTCCGACAAGATTTGTGTGACCGTGTGTATGCAACACAAGTTTGAGCCAACATTCCATCGGAAAAAAATCCACGGTTTTGTTGTCGGAATTTCTGATCGTGTGTACTCGGCATAAGACATGTAACAGGGGCTGAATAAGCTGACCTGCAGGCATCTTCCCAGTATAATTGTTTTCAGCCGGCGATTCTCTTTTAGGCAGAAGTGATCTGAGTGGCTATTTAGCCACTCAATCACTTCTGCGGATGGTGGAAGGGGGTCCTGTCCTATCGCGGAGGGCGGGAGCAATGCAACCAGTGGTGATGGCTGCCCTGTACAGAGAGAGGAACTGATGTTGATCTCTCTGTAGCCCTAGAAACTGAGATCGATGAGTAGTTAGTCACTTCCAATTCCACCGCTTTGTTTACCTGGCCACCAGCGGCCAGGAAAACAGCCGATCGGACGATCTCTGTCTGATTGTCTGCATGGGGGTCATAGGAGAGATTTTGTGTCAAATAGACCCCATATCTCTCCATATAGAGGACCTGTCACGACCCATGCTGTCACAAGGGATGTTGTAATAGCAATAAAGTTAGTACAAAAAAAGTGTAAAAAAAAACCAAACATTTTGTATAAAATAAATAATTAAAAAATAAAAATTTATAGTGCCCCTGTCCCACTGTGCTTACGCACAAATGGGAACGCATACGTTACTCCCACGCGCATATGTAAATGGTGATCACACCACACATGTGAGGTATTGTCGCGAACGTCAGAGCGAGAGCAATAATTCTAGCACCAGACCTCCTGTGCAACTCTAAACTGTTGACCTGTAAAGGCGTTTAAAATGTGGTCTATGGAGAATTTTAAGCACCATACTTTGCCGCCATTCCACAGGCAAATGCAAGTTTAAAGCATGACATGTTGGGTATCTATTTTCTCGGCGTAAAAAAATCATCTTATACATTATACAAAAAAAAATAGGCTAACTATAATGTTTTTTTAATTCATGAAAGTGTTTTTTTCCCCAAACAAATGCGTTTGAAAAACTGCTGTGCAAATACCGTGTGACATTGAAAATTGCAACACTCACCATTTTATTATATACTGTAGGGCCTCTGTTAAAAAAAAAAAAAAACATATATAATGTTTGGGGGTTCTAAGTAATTTTCTAGCAAAAAACTTCGATTTTTACATGTAGGAGCGAAATGTCAGAAATGACCCGGGAACAAAGTGGTTAAAGCCCACGTTCACACTGGGGCTGCGGGAGTGAAGCCTGCGAGTTCAGCTGAACTCGCACGATTTCACTCCTGCTGGCAGTCCCGATTTCGGCCGCGCTTTCAAAGACATCTGAAACAGATGTCAATGTAAATCGCGGCTGAAATCGCAAAAAGTAGTACAAAAACGATTAGGACGGTGCCATTGGCCGCAATTTGCGGCAAATTTCGCCAATTTGACATGCGATTTGACATGTCAAATCGCATGTCAAATCACACCAGTGTGAACCAGGGCAAATATTGGTTTTCTCCTGCTGGAAAGAAAGGCGTCCAGAGAAGCTTGGCCAATATCCAGTGTGTATGAGGCTTAAGGGCTACTCATTCACAAAAGAGAGCAGTAAATAAACACATACACTTTTTGACACAAAAAAAAGTCCCACAATGTAAATCCATCATTAATCATAACGTCCAGTGGTGCAGAGCCTAGTCAATCATGATGAACGACACCCAACACTCACCAAAACAAAAACACTCCAAGACCCACACAACCTGCCCACTAGAGATGGGATTAACACCCTCCTGTTCGGTTCGCACCATAACTCTCGAACAGAGAAAAAGTTCTGACCTGAACGGCTAACCCCATTGAAGTCTATGGGAGCCATTTTGAAGGCTTATATGCAAGTTATTGGCCATAAAAAGTGTATGGGGGTCTGGGTACAATAAAAAATAAAAAATTCCTTTAAATATAGTGCCTGGGGGTTCCCTTAGTCTGCCTGTAAAGTGGTGCATCTGTAGCATGTATAGAACCTGCTGCAGCAAAAATTACATTTCTAAAGAAAAAAAATGCATGAAATTACATAAAAAGAAAATAAATTGGATCATAGCTGCAGATTTTTAGAGGTTGCTGCAGATACCCGCATTTGGTACCTCCGTTTTTTTTTGTTTTGTTTTTTACGGTAGAGTATTTTTAAACAAACTTTATCCTTTTCCAATGTGTTCAAAACTACTGCCAAATATGTACTATATGTAAAATACTGTTTTTATTTCCTTGAATATGATTGAGTATTCTTCACCACATTTACTAAGCCAAGGGAAAATTCCCATGCAAACTGCAAGTTCCCTTGCAAAATGAGCAGCCTATTTGCTTTGATGGATCGCAATAAAATTTTGATTAGTGCGTGGCTGTCCCTGTTTGACAGAAGTCGATCGTTTGAATGAGCAAGTTGGAAAACGTATCCCAATCAATAGCTGCAGTCGCTGATCCGTGTATTCGGAAGCTGCTGTCAGAATACATTGTCCCAGCATGGGGGAATCTGTACATCCATCTTGTTTGTGTAGTGGCAGAACCTGTTAGTTTTTTTTCTTTCAGCCCACTGGCTTAACGGGAAAAAATGAGTCATGTAGGGCCAGATTTAGTAAATCAACCCCTATATCTCTGCCTCTGCTAATTGTTTTGACATGTAGGTTTCATATAAGGTATTCTTTACTTAAGCGTTCCCATCATGTGTTTAATATTAATAGCCTCAATTTCTGACAGATTTATTTTAATCACATCTGAAAATAAAATATAGAATCCATGGAATTACTGCATGCTACCTAGTAGATCTAGTTATTTAACCCTATATGTCAAATATTGATACAGCATGAAGAACACGTTCACATTTAATCTAATCTAATTTAACCAAGAACCACCCAGATTTTTTCTTACCTCTCAGGACAGCAGCTGTAACGTTTAGGCCAGAAATCTATAAAGCTGATTGCACCTGTGAAGTATCTACCTGTAAACTTGAACCTGAAGACTTGGCCATACTTCTAGCATCTCTAGAGATCAAGTATGAACACATTAACCACTTAAGCCCCGGACCATTTGGCTGGCCAAAGATCAAAACACTTTTTGCGTTTCGGCACTGCGTCGCTTTAACTGACAATTGCGCAGCCGTGCGACGTGGCTCCCAAACAAAATTGACGTCCTTTTTTTCCCACAAATAGAGCTGTCTTTTGGTGGTATTTGATCACCTCTGCGGTTTTTATTTTTTGCGCTATAAACAAGAATAGAGCGACAATTTTGAAAAAAAGCAATATTTTTAACTTTTTGCTATAATAAATATCCCCAAAAAATAAATTAAAAAAACTATTTTTTTTCCTCAGTTTAGGCCGATACATATTTTTCTACATATTTGTGGTAAAAAAAATTGCAATAAGCGTCTATTGATTGATTTGTGCAAAAGTTATAGCGTCTACAAAATAGGGGATAGTTTTATGGCATTTTTATTATAATTTTTTTTTTTACTAGTAATGGCGGCGATCAGCGATTTTTATCATGACTGCGACATTATGGTGGACACATCGGACATTTTTGGCGCTATTTTTGGACCATTCACATTTACACAGCGATCAGTGCTATAAATATGCACTTATTACTGTGTAAATGTGACTGGCAGTGAAGGGGTTAACCAGGAGGGGGCGCTGAAGGGGTTAAGTGTGTCCTAGGGATGTGTTCTTCTTCTAACTATAGGGGGGATGGGCTATGTGTGACACAACACTGATCACTGCTCTCGATTACAGGGAGCTGTGATCAGTGTCCTGTCACTAGGAAGAATGGGGAAATGCTTGTTTACATTAGCATTTCCCCATTCTTCCTTTCCGTGAGACGATCGAAGGTAACCCTGTGGACATCGAGTCTGTGGGACCCACAGTCGGACTCACGGAGCTCGCGGCGGGCGTATATGTCAACGTATATATGCGTGAGCCGGCCGTTAAACGGTTAAAGTCCAAATTGTGAGTGTGTGTGTGTGTGGGGGGGGGGGCTATTGTATGGGTGGAAAACAATGGAGAAGATTTCAAGACAGAGCATGTAAACATCAGAGGAGACTGCCACTTTATTGGAGAGGTATGTAAGCATCTGGGTGGTGGGAGGAGTTTAGGGTAGGCTAGTTGTCTTATAATTTACCTAAATGGATGTCCAGCCTATTCCTATCTAAGCACAAATATGCTCCCACTTCCCTTCCAAACTGTTTTCTATTTCCCCTGTGAAAGGAAGACGTGTGTACCTAGTCAGCACAGTGGCTAAGTGGTTAGCAATTCCACCTGGAAGCCCTAGGGTCGTTGGTTTGAATCCCAACCACAGCACCACCTTCCTGGAGTTTGCATGTTCTTCCTGTGCTTGCATGGGTTTCCTCCCATACTTCAAAAACATGTTGGTAGGTTAATTGGCTCATTTCTAGATTGGCCCTAGTATGCATGTGAGTTAGGGACCTTAGATTGTAATCTCCTTGCATTCACTGATGTGAATGGATATTCCATATGTAAAAGGGCTGTGTAAATTGACAATGCTATATAAGTACCTGAAATAAATAAATACCTACCTGTTCTGAGAGCAATGTGGTCTTGTCACATGATTAGCTGTCAGCAACAACTTCAGTGTAAAGGAGGGACAGCAGACAACGGATGCCCCATTGTAGGTCAATGGGTGATGTCTGCAGCCATTGTCAGCAATCTCTCCTCTTCATTGAAGCCGACCACTGGAGAGATCATGTGACCTGATTCCTCTCAGGATAGGTAAGTGTAGACATCTTCCTTTCACAGAGTAGACAGAAATGGGGTTGGGAGTAGGTTTAAGCTGGACTGGATTTCCACTTTAAAGGCCACATTCAGTCATGTTTTCATTTGTTTTTGGTAAAGAAGAGAAGGATTAGAGCCTCTGATACTTGTATTGCCATTTGTGTCCCTATTGGGACCTCTTGACAGGAAATTATTGTAAATCTGTCCAAAAGTGACACAGACAAGTACAAAATAATTTTTTTAGTAGTGTGAGGAGTAGGGATGAGACGAACACCCCCCTGTTCGGTTTGCACCAGAACCTGCGGACAGACCTAAAGTTCGCGTGAACTTTAGAACCCTATTAAATACAATGGACTCGAATGTTCGAAATCAAAAGTGCTAATTATAAAGGCTAATATGCAAGTTATTGTCCTAAAAAGTCTTTGGGGACCCGGGTCCTGCCCCAGGTGACATGAATCAATGCAAAAATACGTTTTAAAAATGGCCGTTTTTTCGGGAGCAGTGATTTTAATAATGCTTAAAGTGAAACAATAAAAGTGAAAAATATTCCTTTAAATTTCATACCTGGGGGGGGGGGGTGTATAGTATGCCTGTAAAGCAGCGCTTGTTTCCCTTGCTTAGAACTGTCCCTGCACAAAATGATATTTCTGAAGGAAAATAAGTAATTTAAAAGTACTCGCGGCTATAATGAATTGTCGGCTCCCGGCAATACAGAGAAAAGTCATTGAAAGTCATTGATAAAAAAAAAAAGTGTGGGGGTCCCCCCAAATTCAATTACCAGGCCCTTCATGTCTGGTATGGCTATTAAGGGGAACCCTGCGTCAAATTTAAAAAAAAAATTACGTGGGGTTCCCCCCAAATATCCATATTAGACCCTTTATCCAAGCACGCAACCTGGCAGGCCGCAGGAAAAGAGGGGGGGACGAGAGAGCGCCCCCCCCTCCTGAACCATACCGGGCCACATGCCCTCAACATGGGGAGGATGTCCCCATGTTGATGGGGACAAGGGCCTCATCCCCACAACCCTTGCCCGGTGGTTGTGGGGGTCTGCGGGCAGGGGGCTTATCGGAATCTGGAAGACCCCTTTAACAAAGGGGACCCCGTGATCCCGCCCCCCCCTATGTGAATTGGTAAGGGGTACTTTGTACCCCTACCATTTCACAAAGAAAGTGTAAAAAAAAATAAAAACACACAGACACCTTGGAAAAGTCCTTTATTAAAAAAAAAAAAAAAAACATTCCAGCGATGTAATCCAGTGTCCCACGGCGATCTGATGTCCAGCGCTGCAGTCTCCACTCCACATGAAACATCATTGGCTGAGCGGACCTACACTGCGGAGGAAGTTCCCAATCAGGTCAACCTCAGCCAATGACGTAGGCGGGGTCTGAGGTACGAGGGGGAGGGGGCGCCCTCGTATCTCAGACCCCGCCTACGTCATTGGCTGAGCGGACCTGATGGGGAACTTCCTCCGCAGTGTAAAAAAATTAATAGACCCGCCCCTTCTCACGTTCCCCATCAGGTTGCTCAGCCTTACACCTACGTCAGCCAATGACGTTTAGTGTGGAGTGGAGACTGCAGCACTGGACATCGGATCGCCACGGGACACTGGATTACATCGCTGGAATGTTTCTTTTTCAAGGTGACTGTGTGTTTTTTACAATGTACCCCTTACCAATTCACATAAGGGGGCTGGGATCTGGGGGTCCCCTTTGTTAAAGGGGTCTTCCAGATTCCGATAAGCCCCCTGCCCGCAGACCCCCACAACCACCGGGCAAGGGTTGTGGGGATGAGGCCCTTGTCCCCATCAACATGGGGACATGATGCTTTGAGACCCCCAAAGCATCCTCCCCATGTTGAGGGCATGTGGCCTGGTATGGTTCAGGAGGAAGGGGGGGCGCTCTCTCGTCCCCCCTCTTTTCCTGCGGCCTGCCAGGTTGCGTGCTCGGATAAAGGGTCTGGTATGGATTTTTGGGGGAACTCCACGCCATTTTTTTTTACATTTGGGATGGAGTTCCCCTTAAAATCCATACCAGACCTAAAGGGTCTAGTGTGGATATTTGGGGGAACTTCACGTCATTTTTTTTTAATTTGATGCAGGATTCCCCTTAATATCCATACCAGACCTGAAGGGCCTGGTAATTGAATTTGGGGGGACCCCCACGCATTTTTTTTTTTTATCAATGACTTTTCTCTGTATTGCCGGGAGCTGACAATTCATTAGAACCGCGAGTGCTTTTAAATTACTTTTTTTCCTTCAGAAATGACACTGTGCAGGGACAGTTCTAAGCAAGGGAAACAAGCGCTGCTTTACAGGCATACTATACACCCCCCCCCCCCCAGGTACGAAATTTAAAGGAATATTTCACTTTTATTGTTTCACTTTAAGCATTATTAAAATCACTGCTCCCGAAAAAACAGCCGTTTTTAAAACTTTTTTTTGCATTGATACATGTCCCCTGGGGCAGGACCCGGGTCCCCAAACACTTTTTATGACAATAACTTGCATATAAGCCTTTAAAATTAGCACTTTAGATTTCTCCCATAGACTTTTACAGGGTGTTCCGCGGCTTTTCGAATTTGCCGCGAACACCCCAAATTGTTCGCTGTTGGCCGAACGTGCGAACAGGCAATGTTCGAGTCGAACATGAGTTTGACTCGAACTCGAAGCTCATCCCTAGTGAGGAGGAATTGAAGCCTCTGATAATGAAATCATCTTATGGTAGCCCCAAAGAGGTATAGGTTAAAAAGAGGCAGCAGTGAGAGTTAAATAAATGTTGGGCCAACTTTCACATTAAAATAAATAATTTCTTGACAATATTGATTAAACACTATCAACACTTTTTGTGGCCTAAAACTAGCTACTTGTTCAGTATTTGTGCCTAGGAAACTTGGGGTACAATAAAATGATATACAGTAAAAAGTCTTAATGAATTTATATTTAAAATATACAGTAAATTATCCAAATGCTTGTTATGCAGAACTAGATAAAAAAAAATAAACATTTAAAACATTTCCAACAATTTTTTTTTGCTGTCTTTGGTTTCCTGTCCTGTTGATATCTCCCCCCATCTTTCCCCATGATGACTAACTACAGTTCATCAATGATCATCAATTGCATTTTCATGTTATATCACTGTGTATTCAAGGACGATGATATGATTCAATCCTCATCCTTCATTTTTTTTTTCTTAAACCAGGCTTGCAACCTGCTGTTATTTTCTTTATACATTATTGTACTGAGGTATTGAATTTGTTAAATCTATCAGTTTACCAGTAAAGATCTATCCTTAAGTAGTAACATTGTTTTACTATCGTATTTGAACATTTATAACAACTGTTTAAAAACCAGTAGTACTTGCATTAATCTCAATAGGAATCTTCAGTGGTTGCTAAGAAACTGCACAGTCTTCACAATGTACTTATAGATATTCCAGCCAGCCAGCTCTGAGTCAACGTTTTGCCTCATACTGGGTGATCCTGTTTGGTTTTTTTAAGCAATTTATTTGCATGCAGGTAAAATGTGCTGAATGTCATTAAATTTAACATTAGCACATCCTATGAAATAGCAAGTTGTGTGCTTTTCTAAAATGGCTCCCCTGACACCAAGGACCTTTCTCATAAACCAAACTAGCATATGGTTCTTTTTTACATGCCGTACAATAAAAGCTGTAAGGTTTGCACACATGGATGGTGAATTAATCTGTAGTAGTAGATATATGCTGCCCCAGCTCAGTTTTACATACTAAAGAGAATTCATTTTTTTATGGTTCCGAAGCAATTGAGATATACTGTAGCACACCAAAGTTGTAACGTGGCTCTGCTGAGTTGGGTGACTAAACCCTTTGCTGTCTCAAGAAATGTCTTCCTACAAATTGTTAACTGGTGAATGTTTTAATATATTGCATGTTGAAATTCAACATTGTTGCAAGTGTCATGTGTACATGGTAAACTGAAAACAAAATAAAACCCTAGCCTACAGTTCTTGCCTCCTGTTGTGTTTACACTAGCAAAGCAGCAATTTAATTCTTCCCTTAAAAGAGCAAATAAATCTGAAAAAAAACTAAATTTTAAGTACATTTAAGAGTTAGAGCTGTACAAAAGATACATAAAGAAAAGGGTTATTTTGGGAGACCTGCTTTGACTTTATTTGAAGTGTTTTTTTTTAAAAAAAGATACCGCAATCAACTTTAAGATGGAGAGAGAAAAAACATACAATTCTCATTTTTTGAGTTGTATTTATAATGATGTGTAGGAGGAAATAAAATGAGAATGTGCTCACAAAACTTGAGGTTATGGCAGGCCCACCAGACACTTTGGATTGGCTTTTTAGTTGACCCAGTTGTCAGCTCAAAAGCCTCGTACACACGGCCGAGATTCTCGTCAGGAAAAAACCCGTCGGTTTTCCTGACGAGATTCCTGGCAAGCTTTCTTGCCGGGCCGAGTGTACACACGTACTATTCAAAAGAACCGCCGTTCTTTTGAATGGCACGAACGCGGTGACATCATCGACTATGACGAGCATGCGCTCGTCACATTCGATGTCGTCGCCGCCATCTTGCTTCACCCTACCTATGCCTTGGAAGCTACCGCGCATGCGTCAAAATCTCATCGAGCATGCGCAGGCTTACCGGAGGACAGGTACGCTTGTTGCCGCATACACACACACAGTTTTCTCGTTGGGAAACCGTCCGACGAGAATCCCGATGAGAAAATAGAGAGCAGGTTCTCTATTTTTCTCGTCGAGATTCCCGGCAGTTTTCTCAACGAGAAAACATACACACGAACGGTTTTCTCGGCAAAAAGCTCTCCCAGCAGTTTTCTTGCCAAGAAAACTGGTCGTGTGTACGGGGCTTAATAGTTGGCTGTATAAAGTGAAGCAAGCTTCAGCACCTGTAGATAAAATGGGGAACCTTTTTTTTTTCTCTTCCCTGGCTGCCTTATTGTGTTTGTTGGCAGATATAATTACATTTATATTTAAATTAATTAATCACAACAGCTTTTTAAAAACATTTTTGCTATAATTAAAATAAAAAAAAATGATCTTACAAAAAAATACATCTATCTTTGGATATCAGGCTTATGAGTTTGTATCTCCTAAGATAGAATGAGTACAAAGACGGGTAACAAACATGGCAAAAGGTTTGGGGGATAAAACATATCGACTTCAGTAACTTAATATGTACAGTGTGGAGGAAAGAAGGGAAAGTGGAGACATGATTGAAACCTTTAAATTAGGGCTGTGGAAATTAACTATTAATTCCTTGATTAATCGATTCATTTTTTTGATCAATCAAAATTATTTTAATCGGTACTAACCTCTCCGCCGACTTCCGGGTCTTCAGGGAGTTCTGTCGGAGATCCGGTGATGTCACAGACACCAGCGGGGCTTGCCGTGTCCATCTGAAGGGTTCCTTTGCTGTGCCTTCATATCTGCATGCCGGCGGGACCTGGGATCTGCCACAAGCAAGGGCTGTTACACTTCCCTCTATCAACCTGGGATTCTACAGCCATCCACTGGGAGTTGTGATAGTTCCCTTCATGGGACATCTACATGCCGACGGACTGATGTTAACCCCTCCTCATCTGGATTCAGCAGTGGTATCGTTGTACACATTTTTATACCAGTATCATACTTAGTTACATGTTTTTATAACTGCTTTTGCTACCGTTTGGTATCACTCGCACCATTTTTACAGTTTATGTAGCTACATTGATTTATTTTGTTACCTACTTGAAGACTATAAAAGTTTTAATGCTATTCCCATTGAGCGCTGCCTTTGTGCGTTTTTTGTATCCTGCTATCCATTTTTCCAGTGGTTGGTAGCTACACTGGGAATCGGCCTGCAAGGAGATGAGCTAAAAGTAGGTGGATCTGTATGTGTGTTATAATTAATCAAAATTAGTCAATTAATCGATTTTAAAAAAAAAATATTAATCGAACATGAAAATTTTAATCAGTAACAGCCCTACTTTAAATACATCAAGGGTGTGAATAAGGTTCAGGAAGGCAGTTTTTTTGATATGAAACGAAAATCAAGAACACAGGAGGGACATGACCTCAAAATAACTTGAGGGAAGTTCAAAACTAATCTTAGAAAGTGTTATTTTACTGAAAGGGTTATTGATACTTGGAATAAACTACCATCAGCGGTAGGGATGAGCTTCGTGTTCGAGTCGAACATACGTTTGACTCAAACATCGGCTGTTCGATCGTTCGACGAAGATCGAACGATTTGGGCCGTTCGCGCCAAATTCGAGTGACGCGAACGGCCCACAATGCACTACGCCATCGCAGTGTCATCCAGGCGCTGTGATTGGCCAAGCATGCACTGTGACCCCGCATGCTTGGCCAATCACAGCGCCGGCAGCGAGGAGAGCAATGATTGGCCACAGGCAGGATGCCTGTGGCCAATTATTGCTGATGGGGTTTAGTACACACCCCACACTATAAAAGGCCGCCAGCGCGGCGGCCTTGTGTAGTGTGTTCCGGAGCAGGGAAAGAGAAGCATAGGCAGGGACAGTGTCATTTTTTTTCCTTTACTAATCCTGGATTCCTTGTGTTTAGGGACAAATAAGGATAGGTAGGGAGAGTGTCAGTGACAGTGTGCTATTCTGTGCTAATCCTTGTTTGTAGGGACAGAGAGGTACAGTGAGGGAAACTGACAGTGTGCTATTGTGTTCTAAAACTATTTTGCTGAACCATATTTTCAATCCTTGAGTTGAGGGACAGAGAGCTACAGTGAGGGAAAGTGTCAGTGTGCTATTGTGTTCTAAAACTATTTTGCTGAACCATATTTTCAATCCTTGAGTTGAGGGACAGAGAGCTACAGTGAGGGAAAGTGGCAGTGTGCTATTGTGTTCTAAAACTATTTTGCTGAACCATATTTTCAATCCTTGAGTTGAGGGACAGAGAGCTACGGTGAGGGAAAGTGTCAGTGTGCTATTGTGTTCTAAAACTATTTTGCTGAACCATATTTTCAATCCTTGAGTTGAGGGACAGAGAGGTACAGTGAGTGAAACTGACAGTGTGCTATTCTGTTCTAAATCAATTTTGCTGTTCCATATTTTCAATCCTTGAGTTGAGGGACAGAGAGCTACAGTGAGGGAAAGTGTCGGTGTGCTATTGTGTTCTAAAACTATTTTGCTGAACCATATTTTCAATCCTTGAGTTGAGGGACAGAGAGCTACAGTGAGGGAAAGTGTCAGTGTGCTATTGTGTTCTAAAACTATTTTGCTGAACCATATTTTCAATCCTTGAGTTGAGGGACAGAGAGGTACAGTGAGTGAAACTGACAGTGTGCTATTCTGTTCTAAATCAATTTTGCTGTTCCATATTTTCAATCCTTGAGTTGAGGGACATAGAGGTACAGTGAGTGAAACTGACAGTGTGCTATTCTGTTCTAAAACTATTTTGCTGTTCCATATTTTCAATCCTTGAGTTGAGGGACAGAGAGCTACAGTGAGGGAAAGTGTCAGTGTGCTATTCTGTTCTAAAACTATTTTGCTGAACCATATTTTCAATCCTTGAGTTGAGGGACAGAGAGCTACAGTGAGGGAAAGTGTCAGTGTGCTATTGTGTTCTAAAACTATTTTGCTGAACCATATTTTCAATCCTTGAGTTGAGGGACAGAGAGGTACAGTGAGGGAAACTGACAGTGTGCTATTCTGTTCTAAAACTATTTTGCTGAACCATATTTTCAATCCTTGAGTTGAGGGACAGAGAGGTACAGTGAGTGAAACTGACAGTGTGCTATTCTGTTCTAAAACTATTTTGCTGTTCCATATTTTCAATCCTTGAGTTGAGGGACAGAGAGCTACAGTGAGGGAAAGTGTCAGTGTGCTATTGTGTTCTAAAACTATTTTGCTGAACCATATTTTCAATCCTTGAGTTGAGGGACAGAGAGGTACAGTGAGTGAAACTGACAGTGTGCTATTCTGTTCTAAAACTATTTTGCTGTTCCATATTTTCAATCCTTGAGTTGAGGGACAGAGAGGTACAGTGAGGGAAAGTGTCAGTGTGCTATTGTGTTCTAAAACTATTTTGCTGAACCATATTTTCAATCCTTGAGTTGAGGGACAGAGAGGTACAGTGAGTGAAACTGACAGTGTGCTATTCTGTTCTAAAACTATTTTGCTGTTCCATATTTTCAATCCTTGAGTTGAGGGACAGAGAGCTACAGTGAGGGAAAGTGTCAGTGTGCTATTGTGTTCTAAAACTATTTTGCTGAACCATATTTTCAATCCTTGAGTTGAGGGACAGAGAGCTACAGTGAGGGAAAGTGTCAGTGTGCTATTGTGTTCTAAAACTATTTTGCTGAACCATATTTTCAATCCTTGAGTTGAGGGACAGAGAGGTACAGTGAGTGAAACTGACAGTGTGCTATTCTGTTCTAAATAAATTTTGCTGTTCCATATTTTCAATCCTTGAGTTGAGGGACAGAGAGGTACAGTGAGGGAAACTGACAGTGTGCTATTCTGTTCTAAAACTATTTTGCTGAACCATATTTTCAATCCTTGAGTTGAGGGACAGAGAGGTACAGTGAGTGAAACTGACAGTGTGCTATTCTGTTCTAAAACTATTTTGCTGTTCCATATTTTCAATCCTTGAGTTGAGGGACAGAGAGCTACAGTGAGGGAAAGTGTCAGTGTGCTATTGTGTTCTAAAACTATTTTGCTGAACCATATTTTCAATCCTTGAGTTGAGGGACAGAGAGCTACAGTGAGGGAAAGTGTCAGTGTGCTATTGTGTTCTAAAACTATTTTGCTGAACCATATTTTCAATCCTTGAGTTGAGGGACAGAGAGGTACAGTGAGTGAAACTGACAGTGTGCTATTCTGTTCTAAATCAATTTTGCTGTTCCATATTTTCAATCCTTGAGTTGAGGGACAGAGAGGTACAGTGAGGGAAAGTGTCAGTGTGCTATTGTGTTCTAAAACTATTTTGCTGAACCATATTTTCAATCCTTGAGTTGAGGGACAGAGAGGTACAGTGAGTGAAACTGACAGTGTGCTATTCTGTTCTAAAACTATTTTGCTGTTCCATATTTTCAATCCTTGAGTTGAGGGACAGAGAGGTACAGTGAGGGAAAGTGTCAGTGTGCTATTGTGTTCTAAAACTATTTTGCTGAACCATATTTTCAATCCTTGAGTTGAGGGACAGAGAGGTACAGTGAGTGAAACTGACAGTGTGCTATTCTGTTCTAAAACTATTTTGCTGTTCCATATTTTCAATCCTTGAGTTGAGGGACAGAGAGCTACAGTGAGGGAAAGTGTCAGTGTGCTATTGTGTTCTAAAACTATTTTGCTGAACCATATTTTCAATCCTTGAGTTGAGGGACAGAGAGCTACAGTGAGGGAAAGTGTCAGTGTGCTATTGTGTTCTAAAACTATTTTGCTGAACCATATTTTCAATCCTTGAGTTGAGGGACAGAGAGGTACAGTGAGTGAAACTGACAGTGTGCTATTCTGTTCTAAATAAATTTTGCTGTTCCATATTTTCAATCCTTGAGTTGAGGGACAGAGAGGTACAGTGAGGGAAACTGACAGTGTGCTATTCTGTTCTAAAACTATTTTGCTGAACCATATTTTCAATCCTTGAGTTGAGGGACAGAGAGGTACAGTGAGTGAAACTGACAGTGTGCTATTCTGTTCTAAAACTATTTTGCTGTTCCATATTTTCAATCCTTGAGTTGAGGGACAGAGAGCTACAGTGAGGGAAAGTGTCAGTGTGCTATTGTGTTCTAAAACTATTTTGCTGAACCATATTTTCAATCCTTGAGTTGAGGGACAGAGAGGTACAGTGAGTGAAACTGACAGTGTGCTATTCTGTTCTAAAACTATTTTGCTGTTCCATATTTTCAATCCTTGAGTTGAGGGACAGAGAGCTACAGTGAGGGAAAGTGTCAGTGTGCTATTGTGTTCTAAAACTATTTTGCTGAACCATATTTTCAATCCTTGAGTTGAGGGACAGAGAGCTACAGTGAGGGAAAGTGTCAGTGTGCTATTGTGTTCTAAAACTATTTTGCTGAACCATATTTTCAATCCTTGAGTTGAGGGACAGAGAGGTACAGTGAGTGAAACTGACAGTGTGCTATTCTGTTCTAAATCAATTTTGCTGTTCCATACTTTCAATCCTTGAGTTGAGGGACAGAGAGGTACAGTGAGGGAAAGTGTCAGTGTGCTATTGTGTTCTAAAACTATTTTGCTGAACCATATTTTCAATCCTTGAGTTGAGGGACAGAGAGGTACAGTGAGTGAAACTGACAGTGTGCTATTCTGTTCTAAAACTATTTTGCTGTTCCATATTTTCAATCCTTGAGTTGAGGGACAGAGAGGTACAGTGAGGGAAAGTGTCAGTGTGCTATTGTGTTCTAAAACTATTTTGCTGAACCATATTTTCAATCCTTGAGTTGAGGGACAGAGAGGTACAGTGAGTGAAACTGACAGTGTGCTATTCTGTTCTAAAACTATTTTGCTGTTCCATATTTTCAATCCTTGAGTTGAGGGACAGAGAGCTACAGTGAGGGAAAGTGTCAGTGTGCTATTGTGTTCTAAAACTATTTTGCTGAACCATATTTTCAATCCTTGAGTTGAGGGACAGAGAGCTACAGTGAGGGAAAGTGTCAGTGTGCTATTGTGTTCTAAAACTATTTTGCTGAACCATATTTTCAATCCTTGAGTTGAGGGACAGAGAGGTACAGTGAGTGAAACTGACAGTGTGCTATTCTGTTCTAAATCAATTTTGCTGTTCCATATTTTCAATCCTTGAGTTGAGGGACAGAGAGGTACAGTGAGGGAAACTGACAGTGTGCTATTCTGTTCTAAAACTATTTTGCTGAACCATATTTTCAATCCTTGAGTTGAGGGACAGAGAGGTACAGTGAGTGAAACTGACAGTGTGCTATTCTGTTCTAAAACTATTTTGCTGTTCCATATTTTCAATCCTTGAGTTGAGGGACAGAGAGCTACAGTGAGGGAAAGTGTCAGTGTGCTATTGTGTTCTAAAACTATTTTGCTGAACCATATTTTCAATCCTTGAGTTGAGGGACAGAGAGCTACAGTGATGGAAAGTGTCAGTGTGCTATTGTGTTCTAAAACTATTTTGCTGAACCATATTTTCAATCCTTGAGTTGAGGGACAGAGAGGTACAGTGAGTGAAACTGACAGTGTGCTATTCTGTTCTAAATCAATTTTGCTGTTCCATATTTTCAATCCTTGAGTTGAGGGACAGAGAGGTACAGTGAGGGAAACTGACAGTATGCTATTCTGTTCTAAAACTATTTTGCTGAACCATATTTTCAATCCTTGAGTTGAGGGACAGAGAGGTACAGTGAGTGAAACTGACAGTGTGCTATTCTGTTCTAAAACTATTTTGCTGTTCCATATTTTCAATCCTTGAGTTGAGGGACAGAGAGCTACAGTGAGGGAAAGTGTCAGTGTGCTATTGTGTTCTAAAACTATTTTGCTGAACCATATTTTCAATCCTTGAGTTGAGGGACAGAGAGCTACAGTGAGGGAAAGTGTCAGTGTGCTATTGTGTTCTAAAACTATTTTGCTGAACCATATTTTCAATCCTTGAGTTGAGGGACAGAGAGGTACAGTGAGTGAAACTGACAGTGTGCTATTCTGTTCTAAATCAATTTTGCTGTTCCATATTTTCAATCCTTGAGTTGAGGGACAGAGAGGTACAGTGAGGGAAACTGACAGTGTGCTATTCTGTTCTAAAACTATTTTGCTGAACCATATTTTCAATCCTTGAGTTGAGGGACAGAGAGGTACAGTGAGTGAAACTGACAGTGTGCTATTCTGTTCTAAAACTATTTTGCTGTTCCATATTTTCAATCCTTGAGTTGAGGGACAGAGAGCTACAGTGAGGGAAAGTGTCAGTGTGCTATTGTGTTCTAAAACTATTTTGCTGAACCATATTTTCAATCCTTGTGTTTAGGGACAGAGAAGGATAGGCAGGGGACAGTGTCAGTGTCATTGTTGCTAAGCCTCCTGCACAATATTCACCTGAAGGTAGCCCTTATTGCTGTTTTTCCCATCTCCCTGCAGGCCATCCATTAAAATGTCTGGAAGGCAACCATGGAGAGACAGACAGTCAGGAGGCAAAAAAAGAGGGCAAGCAGGCTCTGTGTCTGGGGGCAACAGTGCTGGTCGTGTACGCGGTGCATTGTCATCAGCACATGGCCATGGGACACGCTTGTCCTTGTTTTTGGCAGCTGGACATGTTGAGCCACATCATGCCGAAGACTTGGTAGAGTGGATGACCAAGCCCACCTCATCCTCTCTCACCCAGGCTCAGGGTAGTGGCAAAGCAGCTGCCAAAGCGTCCTCTTCTCTGGTATCATTATCTTCATTAGTCAATCCTTCCCTAGACCCACCATGCCCTCCTCCTGAGGAGTCCCCCAAACTGTTTGAGCACAGTGTTGGGTACATGCTCCAGGAGTTGCTGAGGCTTCGGGCAGTCAAAGAAGGAGCGGTGGGGAAGGTGGCCGTCTGACCGATGCGTTCAGACAATTCTTTAGTCCGCAGCCCCAAAGTATGATCGGTTCCAGCAACCATCGCCAGCGTCTGATATACATGGTGCAGGAATACCTAGGGGCAAGGTCAGACTTGGACACCTTCCCCACCGAAAATCCTCTGGCTTACTGGGTCTTGAGGATGGATCACTGGCCAGAGCTTGCACAGTATGCAATTGAGCTACTGGCCTGTCCTGCATCCAGCGTTCTTTCGGAACGCACATTCAGTGCTGCTGGAGGATTTGTCACGGATCACAGGGTGCGCCTGTCCACCGACTCGGTTGATCGACTGACTTTCATCAAGATGAACCAGTCTTGGATCACCACCAGCTACCACACACCAGATGCTGATATAACAGACTAATTGATTTTAAAATGTCACATCCCTTCAAGACTGATGCTGATGCTGAGTGCCTGTGCTGTTATGTTGTCTGGCTATCCTCCTCCTCCTCCTCAATGATACGATTAACGATGATAGCTTGGAAGATCATTTTGGTTTATGAGTGACGCCACCAGTGGCTAAGGCCCAATTTTTCAGCCCCTGTTTAACAGGGGCGTGTAATTAAAATTTTTGATGCAATACTTTGCAACAGGCCTCATTGCTGTGCTCCAAGTACAGTATCTGTGAGGGGTTGCAGTGTTGTGCCACCAGTGCCTAAGGCCCAATTTTTCAGCCCCTGTTCAACAGGGGCATGCAATTATAATTATTGATCTAATAATTCACAGCAGGGCCCATTGCTGCGCCCACCAAGAGTAACTGTCAGGCCTTACAGTGTTGTGGCACCAGCAACACCATCACCACCACCACCAAAGGCCCAATTTTTCAGCCCCTGTTCAACAGGGGCATGCAATTATAATTATTGATCTAATAATTCACAGCAGGGCCCATTGCTGCGCCCACCAAGAGTAACTGTCAGGCCTTACAGTGTTGTGGCACCAGCACCACCATCACCACCACCACCAGCACCAAAGGCCCAATTTTTCAGCCCCTGTTCAACAGGGGGATGCAATTATAATTATTGATCTAATAATTCACAGCAGGGACCATTGCTGCGCCCACCAAGAGTAACTGTCAGGCCTTACAGTGTTGTGGCACCAGCACCACCATCAAAGGCCCAGTTTTTACTACCACTGATCAACAATTATATGTTATTACAATTCCTGATATTATACTTGACAGCAGGGCGTTCCAGCACCCACCAAGAATAACTGTGAGTGCTTTCAGTGTTGTGCCAACACCAACACCTAAGGGGCCAATTTCTGCAGAGTATATACGGAAGGTCCCTACTTTCAAACATCCAACTTACAAACTACTACTACTTGCAAACGGAAGAAGACAACAGGAAGTGAGAGGAAATCTACCCCTTGGAAGGAAAATTCTCTCCTGTAAGAATTAATATGGGAGAAAGGTGTCTCCTCTCTACTGATGCTTTATCACCAATCCTTGTTTCAATACAAACACCACATTTCAAAAACAGTTGTCATTGGGACGCAAAGTGAGGTGAAATGTTCTGAACAGGGGCACAGACAGCAAAAAAAATGTGACAGGGGTGATAACCGTTCCCTATGTTTTCCAAAAAGCTAAAAAAAAGGAATTTGGCATGGAGCTACACTTAAACAATGCAGCTGTTCAAAATTACAAACAGATTCTACATAAGAACAAACCTACAGTCCCTGTCTTGTATGCACTGCCTGTATACGGCTGTTCAGAGTATATAGGGGCTTTTTTATTTTGTGTGCGGGGTTCCCCTTAATATCCATACAAGACCCAAAGGGGCTGGTAATGGGCTGGGGTAGGGTTGATGGGGTAGCTATGCCATTTTTCTTAAAGAATTTCATCCATATTACCGGGACCAGACATTACATTAAAGCCGCAAGCAGTTTTAAATGGCTTTTTTTTCCTTTAGAAGTGTCATTTTGTGCAGGGACAGTTCTAAACACGGGAAACACGTGGCACTTCACAGGCATACTTTAGACACCCCCCAGGTACAATATTTAAAGGAATATTTGACTTTTTTTTTTCACTTTATGCATCATTAAAATGACTGCTCCCGGAAAACGTCCGTTTTTAAAACTTCTTTTTGCATTGATACATGTCCCCTGGTGCAGAAGCCGGGTTCCCAAACTCTGTTTCGGACAATAACATGGATAATAGTCGTTATAATTAGCACTTTAGAATCCGAACGTTCGCATCCATTGTATTTAATAGGGTTCTAATGTTCGCGCGAACTTTCGGTCCGTTCGCGGGTTCTGGTGCGAACCGAACCCGGGGGTGTTCGGTTCATCACTAATCAGCGGTAGTGAGACAATAACAGTAAATAGCTTTACACATGCTTGGGACAAACATAGATCTATAGTCAGACAACAAAGTTAACAAAAAATCAACCCCCCCCCCAAAAAAAACAATAAAAAAACAACCCCCCCCAAAAAAAGGGCAGACTCAATTGACTACTTGTTCTTTTTCTGCCGTCACTTTTCTATGTTTCTATGTTTCTAGTTGTAGTGACCTTGAAAATGCTCCACTGCTCTGTGCATTTTGTTCAAGAGGGAGCTTTATTGTGATGTGTTCTGATGGATGCTAAGCACTGTTGCCTCAATAGTACCCTTGGAGGTGGTTGGGGATGCCGGCCTAGGAAGCTTATTTCAGGATATGCTCTTTGTGACTTGAATAAAGCTACCTCACTGATTGCCATTAGGAGGACTCCACACTTAAGCAGCTGTATCAAAACTATTACTTCAGTAAAGGGTTCTGATGACAACAATTGCTGTGAGTGTTTGCTTTCCTCGCATCATTTACTATATAGTGCCACTATTAGCTGTTTCATTCACACTTAACTAAACGTGTTATACAATTTTAGTGGTTCTTCCAGGTGTGTAGGGTGAGAATAGTGTATGGAATTTCTTCAATTATCTACAAAGGTCAAAACTGGAGACCAAAAGTTATTTATGGTAGTACTGTAGTAGTATTACTAATGAGAGGGAAGGGACAGACAGTGCCATTGATCTGGTGTAGTATGTTAATGTATGCCTTTATTAAAATAATGTAAAATGATCCTACTCACAAATGTAAATGTATTGGGAGCAATTAAGGGCAAAACTGTGCACCACTGTCAGTGCACTGTCCCAAGCTCTTCCTAGGCGCTGAGCCGCTACCTAATGTTCCAGGTCCGGCTTTTGAATCTTGGTAGTCTCCTACTTGCCTGAATCTTTTTGACCACAGTATGTCTCTGTATTACTACCATCACTAATAGGATGAACTCACAAGTGTAATCTGGTGCTAATAAGAAACCAATCCAAGCATTAAAAAGAAAGTCCAAGCATATGGATAAGAATAATATTGTCCTTAAGCATGACCCCTTATAGGACAGTCAGGAAAGTCCACAAGTTCAGGGCTATCCTTGTTGGTGGGGTGTGCCTCCATGCAGTATATGCAAAAAAGAGAGAGAACGGGTGCCTCTGAGTGTAGTCTGTAAAGCATATTTATTAGAACTAATAAGAGTATCACTTGTGAGTATCACTCACATGAAGATGATAAAAACAGGCATTTCACAGGAGAAATAATATTTAGAAGATGTCAGTGGGTGTAGGGGCTTGGTCACCTCTGCTTGTACGGATGTTCCTGCTGGCTGGATGGGCAGGTATGGGAAGAGCTCAAAGCGAGGGCTGGAACTCATTCTGGAACACAGCATCGACCCAGATGACATCACAAGATTGCGACACATTTTGGAGCATGCGCAGGGTTGCAGCCCAAGAACTTACACTCAGCTGCATCTAATTCCTGTTACTAGGTGTCAGGGAAATCGTATGCATAATCGTGCACAAAGACGCGCACGAAGATGTAAACTTGCTAATAAGAATTCTCGAGTGACAACTAGAGATTCTGTAACTCGAATGCATGTGCAAAAGAATTCACAAGTGACAACTAGGGATGAGCTTTGAGTTCGAGTCGAACAGTGAACAATTTGGGGTGTTCGCGGCAAATTCGAAAAGCCGCGGAACACCCTGTAAAAGTCTATGGGAGAAATCTAAAGTGATAATTTTAAAGGCTTATATGCAAGTTTCTGTCATAAAAAGTGTTTGGGGACCTGGGTCCTGCCCCAGGGGACAAGTATTAATGCCAAAAATATTTTTAAAAAACGCTGTTTTTTCGGGAGCAGTGATTTTAATAATGTTTAAAGTGAAACAATAAAAGTGAAATATTCCTTTAAATTTCGTACCTGGGGGGTGTGTATAGTATGCATGTAAAGTAGTGCTTGTTTCCCATGCTTAGAACTGTCCCTGCACAAAAAGTAATTTCTGAAGGAAAAAAAAGTCATTTAAAAGTACTCGCTACTGTAATGAATTGTCGGCTCCCGGCAATACAGAGAAAAGTCATTGAAAGTAATTTATAAAAAATAAAAAAAATGCGTGGGGGTCCCCCCAAATTCAATTACAAGGCCCTTCAGGTCTGGTATGGATATTAAGGGGAACCCTGCGCCAAATTTAAAAAAATATAATTACGTGGGGTTCCCCCCAAATATCCATACCAGACCCTTCAGGTCTGGTATGGATTTTAAGGGGAACTCCGCGCCAAATAAAAAAAAAATGTCATGGAGTTCCCCCCAAAAATCCATACCAGACCCTTATCTGAGCACGCAACCTGGCAGGCCGCAGGAAAAGAGGGGGGACGAAAGAGCGCACCCCCCCCTTTCTGAACCGTACCAGGCCACATGCCCTCAACATGGGGAGGATGCTTTGGGGTCTGAACCCCAAAGCACCATGTCCCCATGTTGATGGGGACAAGGGCCTCATCCCCACAACCCTTGCCTGGTTGTTGTGGGGGTCTGCGGGCGGGGGGCTTCCCGGAATCTGGAAGACCCCTTTAACTAAGGGGACTCCCAGATCCCAGCCCCCCCTATGTGAATTGGTAAGGCCTACCATTTCACAAAGAAAGTGTAAAAAAAATATGTTGAGGGCATGTGGCCTGGTACGGTTCAGGAGGGGGGGAGCTCTCTCGTCCCCCCTCTTTTCCTGCGGCCTGCCAGGTTGTGTGCTCGGATAAGGGTCTGGTATGGATTTTTGGGGGGAACTCCACACCATTTTTTTTTTATTTGGCATGGAGTTCCCCTTAAAATCCATACCAGACCTGAAGGGTTGCTTCCGGGTACCGCCGCTCCAGACAATCACAGCGCTGCTCCGGCGCTGTGATTGGCCGGAGCGGCGAAGACGTGACTCCGCGCATGCACGCGAGAGCCGTCAAATCCGGCTAAGCCGAAGCATTGCTGGGACTTAGCCGGATTTGTGAATGGGATTAACCCTATGAATGAGCCGTTGTCTATGGCGCGCATGCGCCGTAGACACGGATGCATGTCATTTTTAGCAAATATCTCCTAAACCGTGTAGGTTTAGGAGATATTTCTTGCACCTACAGGTAAGCCTTAATCTAGGCTTACCTGTAGGTGCAAGTTGCAAAAGTGGGTTTACAACCACTTTAATATCCATACCAGACCTGAAGGACCTGGTAATTGAATTTGGGGGGGACCCCCACGCATTTATTTTTTATTTTTTTATCAATGACTTTCAATGATTTTTCTCTGTATTGCCGGGAGCCGACAATTCATTACAGCCGCGAGTACTTTTAAATTATTTTCTTTCAGAAATGACATTTTGTGCAGGGACAGTTCTAAGCATGGGAAACAAGCGCTACTTTACAGGCATACTATTTTGCATTGATACATGTCCCCTGGGGCAGGACCCGGGTCCCCAAACACTTTTTATGAAAATAACTTGCATATAAGCCTTTAAAATTAGCACTTTCGATTTTTCAAGTTCGTGTCCCATAGACTTTAACGGTGTTCGGATGTTCGAACAAATTTATTGTCTGTTCGCATGTTCTGATGCGAACCGAACTGGGGGGGGGGGGGGGTGTTCGGCTCATCCCTAGTGACAACTACTAGGCGTTCCTTACTTGCTAATGTATCTGTGCATGCGCATTAGCATGAGCGTGCGTGAGTATTTGGCACCCTCTTGCCTATTTAAACTGGCTCCATAAACCAGAAGAATGCGTGAGTGGTCATCAGCTTCTACTGTCTGTGACCTGATCCTGTCTTGTTCCTGTGTATATCCAGCCTGTTTGCTCGTTCCTGATACCTGATTGCTGACCCGGCTTGTGACCCGACTCTGCCTTTTACCTTCTGTCCCGGTGCCTTCTCTGCTGACTTGATACTGACCCTGGCTTGGCCCTGACTCTTCTCTGGATCCGATTCGGTACCTCTGCTGCTTGGACGTTACCGACTTCTGCCTGCCTGACCATCAACATTCCGGCATCCGCCTGCTCTCCAGCTTGATTGCTGTCTGCTGCCCTGCACCTGCTAGTCTACCAGTCTGCCTGTTGTCCTGCACCTGTTGGCATCGGCCAGTCCACAAACCTGCCCGCTGCTTGGCACCTACTGCAAGTATCTTCTGTCCAGGATCTCCAACCAGGCACCTGTGCCACTCCATGCCCTGTTATATCCTGTCACCACCTTTAGGAGAAACAGGACAGGAGGTGTAAGGGAAAGCCCTCCCCTCAGCTCAGCCTCAACCAGGTACGTGACACTAGGTGCAAAGGTTAAGGCCTCATTTCTTAGCGTGAGTCCTTATCTATAAATTACTTAAAGTGGTTGTAAACCCTTACCTATACTCAGTGAAGTGACTGGCCTCAGATGATGTTCAGAGATAAAACAAATCCTGTAAGTTGTACCTGTCTATCTGGAGCTCTCCCTTCTCTACATCTGTTCAAAATGCTGAATTTTTTAGCTTGTCTGAAAGTTAAAAAAAGGGGGGGGCAGAGATATAAGCTCAGCGAGAGCTGATTGGAGGGAAGGGATTCACCCTCCTCCACACAGCACACAGGGACAGAGCTGAGGCTGTCAATCAGCTGGAAATCCCTATCCTGTCACCATTTTTCTCTTGGTGTCAGGAAAACTTGTCAGAAGTGATTCATTCTGATAGCAGGGGAAAGAAGCAGCAGACAGAAATTACACTCAGTGCTCTTGATTAAGACAAGTACACACTACAGAGAGATATGCTTTGCTCATATTTCATGTCTGAGGTTTACAACCACTTTAAGATAAAGTAGCTGCACTGATCTGTGAAAATCTACATCCTTGGACAGTTGTCTGTTTCTTCACTTCACTCCTTACAACAAATTTAATGTACGGTAAATTATATAGATTTATTTATCATGTAATATCTATCCTGTGCAAGCCTACTTTCTATAGAGAATGAGATTCAATTTATACTATTAACCTTTTGGGTGATGTGTCTTTTGAACCCCAAGTATATCACAAATGGATTTCTTAGTGCGTTTTTATGTAAGTACACTGGTCAAAAGCTACATTCCATGAAGGTATACTTCATCCATCTAGGTAAACTGGTGAGTGGAATCGAGCTATTAACCACTGTAGGGTATGCATATTCTCTTTTATACAGCTCATGGAAGAGATGTATTACTTTTTTTTGCAGGAACATTACTTTATATTGTTAAAATGTAAACATGTATGGCTTAAAATAAACTGTAGGCCTTTTTTACCACTTGTGTGTGTGTGTGTGTGTGTATATATATAAATATATATATATATATATATATATATATATATATATATATATATATATATATATATATATAATGAATATTGAATATTACATTTGTATTTGTATTTGTATGAATAATATTATTAGTCGTCTGAAAAAAGACAGCATGGAAGGAAAGATTAAACTGAGTTTAAATAAATTATATAATTAAAGTGAACAGAATTCCTAGAGAAAACATCAATGTTACTGAAGCTGATAAACATTCTAAGATCTACATTTCTGTATTTTTCCTGCAATGTCTTATACTAGATCTTGTTTATTGGTTCAATTTAGATTTCTCTTCATCCCTTTCTGCTAATGCAGCTTCTTCTTTTAATGAAAAATATTACACACTTTCTTAGAAAATCAATGTTGCCATGTCGCAGCACATCTATTTGTAGATGAACTTTATTGCTGTCCTTTTTCATGCACACAGCAGGAACACTGGGTTAAATGTAACCAGTCCGCTCAAAGTATTTTAGGGCTCAATGGATAAATTGCAAGAAACCATAATAAGTAAAATGTGAGTACATTGAAAAGGTCAACTACTACATTGATCTGCGATCCAGAGTAACCTTAGAGTTATAAGCCATCTTTTGTGCATTTATAGATACTAAGTCAGAGAGTCAAAAGTGTTTTATTGTGTATTTTAACAATTAATAGGTTTATTACATCTGCACCTTTATGCCACTTAAACTAAAAGCTATGGCTTCAGGAACACACTGTGAACAGAGGAAAAATCTATACCTGTTTATTATGTTATGAATAAAAGGTTTTACATATGTGCTTTGTTATAAATAATATTCATATGTTCACAACAGTTGGCTGACTTAGTTGAATAAATTTAAATTGTTACACTGCTGACAATTCAGATAATGGAATGAAAGGTGCCATATTGCAGGATAAAGGACAAGACCACATAGTAGGTAATAAGCTTAATTCTTGTCCTGGTTATTTAAAAAAAAAAAAAATGATTGCATGAAAAATATAAAAATATTTTGGTTTATCGGTACAGCTATGATGATTAATAAAAAAAAAATCTTAATCTATAGAATTATTTTAAGGATGTAATTTCACAGTGACATTTACAAGTAACTTAAAGGGGTTGTAAACCCTCATGGTTTTTCACCTTAATGCATTCTATGCATTAAAGTGGAGGTTCACCCAAAAGTGAACCTCCACTTTTCGGAACCCTCCCCCCCTGCAGTGTCACATTTGGCACCTTTCAGGGGGGGGGTGCAGATACCTGTATAAAACAGGTATTTGCACCACTTCCGGGAGAAGACTCCCACGGGAGTCCCGCCCCTTCGCGTCACCCCCCCCCCGTTGTGTTCTGGGAAACACTCGTCTCCCACAACACCCCCAGAGCCGTAGGGAACCGGGCAGTGAAGCCGCAGCGCTTCACTTTCCGATTCCCTCACCGAGGATGGCGGCGGGGGAAGCTGATAGCCGAGCGGTAGCTCGGCTTCGGCTGCCAACATCGCGGGTGACCTGGACAGGTAAGTGTCCTTTTTTTTAAAAGTCAGCAGCTGCAGTATATGTAGCTGCTGGCTTTTAAAAAAAAAATTCCGGTGAACCTCCGCTTTAAGGTGAAAAACCTTCTGTAGTGCTGCAGCCACCTAACCCCCCCCCCCCCCGTTTTACTTACCTGAAACTGTCCATCTGGGTACTAGCACACCAGCTCTAGCTGGTGTCTTGTATTATGATTGGATAGATTGATAGCAGTGCAGCCAATGGTTCCCGCTGCTGACAATCAAACCCAATGACGCTGTGCCGGGGGTGGGGCCGAGTCCTGCATTCTGTGTAAATAGACACAGATGCAGGACTCGGGAGCGCGCCTGCACGGGTGTCCACTTTAGGAGAGCCTACTCCAATGTGGACACTCGGTGTGGGGAGGAGCCACCAGTGCCGCTGAGGGACCCCAGAAGAGGAGAACTGGGGCCACTCCATGCAAAACGAACTGCACAGTGAAGGTAAGTATAACATGTTTGTTATTTAAAAAAATAAAAATAAAGCAACCCCTTTAACTCCTTCAGCCCTGGAGGATTTGGCTGCCCAATGACCGGGCCATTTTTTGCAATTCAGCACTGCGTCGATTTACCTGACAATTGCGCGGTTGTGCGACGTGGCTCCCAAACAAAATTGACGTCCTATTTTTCCCACAAATAGAGTTTTCTTTTAGTGGTATTTGTTCACCTCTGCAGTTTTTATATTTTGTGCTATAAACAAAAAAAGAGCATCAATTTTGAGACAAAAGCAATATTTTTTACTTTTTGCTATAATAAATATCCCCAAAAAAGATATAAAAAAACATATATTTTTCTCAGTTTAGGCCGATATGCATTCTTCTACATATTTTTGGTAAAAAAAATTGCAATAAGCATATATCGATTGGTTTGCGCAAAAGTTATAGCATTTACAAAATAGGGGATAGTTTTATGACATTGTTATATATTTTTTTATATTAGCAATGGAGCGATCAGCGATTTTTATTGTGACTGCGACATTATGGCGGACACATCGGACACTTTTGAAGCTATTTTGGAACCATTGTCATTTATACAGTGATCAGTGCTATAAAAATGCACGGATTACTGTGTAAATGACACTGGCAGGGAAGGGGTTAACCAGTAGGCGGCAAAAAGGGGTTAAGTGTGTCCTAGGGAGTGATTCTAACTGTGGGGGGTGGGCTACATGTGACATGAGTCACACGACACTAATCGCTGCTCCCGATGACAGGGAGCAGAAGATCAGTGTCCTGTCACAAGGCAGAACAGGGAGATGCCTTGTTTACACAGGCATCCCCCCTTCTCTGCAGCTCCATGACACGATCGCGGGCACCCAGCGGACATTGAGTCTGCGGGACCCGCGGTCACACTCACGGAGCTTGCGGTGGGCGTGCGCGCCTGCAATGCTGCATCTTAAAGGGGACCTACTAAGGACCAAGCCTCTTTCTAAGATTTGTTGTTTACAAGTTAAAAACATTTTTTTTGCTAGAACCCCCAAACATTATACATTTTTTTCTAACACCCTAGAGAATAAAATGACGGTCGTTGCAATACTTTATGTCACACCGTATTTGCGCAGCGGTCTGTAACTGCCGATCGCGAGTGCCTGTTGGACATCGCGGCCGCCAGGCACACTTTTTTTGGGAAAAAACACACTCTTTTGAATTAAAAACAAGACAAAAGTAAAGTTAGCCCCATGTTTTTAATATTGTGAAAGATAATGTTACGCCGAGTAAATTGATACAGCTCGTGGAATGGCAACAAACTTTTACCCTTAAAAATCTCCATAGGCGACGTTTAAAAAAATTCTACAGGTTGCATGTTTTGAGCTACAGAGGAGGTCCAGGGCTAGAAATATTGCTCTCACTCTACCGATCGCGGCGATACCTCACATGTGTGCGTTAAACACAGTTTTCATATGCGTACGCTTCTGCACGCGAGCTCAGCAGGACAGGGCTCGTTTAAAAAAAATTTTTTTTTTAGTATTTATTTTACCTTTTATTTTATTTTTTTTACACTTTTTTTTTTTTTTTTTTAAATGGTGTCACTTTTATTGTAGACATCCCTTGTAATAGAGAAAAAGCATGACAGGACCTCTTAAGATCTCATATTTACACTAAAATGCAATAAAAACATTATTTTTTTCATTTGAAAAAAAAAATGTCCCTTTAAGAGCTATGGGCGGAAGTGAGGTTTTGACGCCGCTTCCGCCCTGCAATGGTATGGAGACGGGTGGGGCCATCTTCCCTCACTTGTCTCCATACTTAACATCAGAGAGGACCTGATCGCCTCCGCCGCTGCTGACTGCTCCGGTAAGGGGCGGAGGGCACCGGAGAGCGGCGGGAGGGGTGGTCCTGTCCCACCACCGATAAAAGTGATCTTGCGGCGAATCCGCCGCAGAGACCACTATTATCGGAAACCGGCCCACCCGCTGAAGAGGAGGATACCGGGGTTATGGTAGCTAGCGGTCTGGAAGTGGATAAGATAAAAAACCTTCTCTGTTCAGCTGCCCCCTCAGCCGCCCTAATACTTACCTGAGCCTAATTTTAATCCAGCGATGTTGCACAAGAGTCTCGGCTATCCAGGACTCTCCCTTCTCATTGGCAGAGGGGATGGACACAGAGCAGCGGCTCGGCTCAGGTGCCCCCCTAGCAAGCTGCTTGCTGTGGGGGCACTTGGCAGGAGGGAGGGGCCAGGAGTGCCAGCGAGGGACCCGAAAAGAGGAAGATCTGGGCTGCTCTGTGCAAAACCACTGTTAATCACTTGCTTACTGGGCACTTAAACCCCCTTCCTGCCCAGGCAAAATTTCAGCTTTCAGCACTGTCACGCTTTGAATGACAATTGCGCGGTCGTGCGACGTGGTTCCCAAACAAAATTGACGTCCTTTTTTTCCCACAAATAGAGCTTTCTTTCGGCGGTATTTTATCATCTTTGCGGTTTTAATTTTTTGCGCTACAAACAAAGAAAGACCATCAATATTGAAAAAAACACAATATTTTTTACTTTTTGCTATAATAAATATCCCATTTTTTAAAAAAAATAAAATATTTTTTTTCTCCGTTTTTTTCTACATATTTTTGGTAAAAAAATCGCAATAAGCGTATAGTGATTGGTTTGCGCAAAAGTTATAGCGTCTACAAAATAGGGGATAGAATTATGAAATTGTTTTCATTTTTTTTTTTTTTTACTAGTAATGGCGGTTATCTACGATTTTTGTCAGGACTACGATATTACGGCGGACACATCGGACACTTTTGACACATTTTTGGGACCATTTACATTTATAAAGTGAACAGTGCTATAAAATATGCACTGATTACTGCATAAATGTGATTGGCAGGGAAGGGATTAACACTAGGGGGCGATCAAGGGGTTAAATGTGTTCCCTGGAAGTGATTCTTACTGTGGGGGGAGGGGACTGACTGGGGGAGGTGACCGATGGTTGTCCCTATGTACAAGGGACACACCATCAGTCTCCTCTCCCTGACAGGACGTGGATCTGTGTGTTTACACACACAGATCCACGGTCCTGGCTCTGTAACTGCCGATCGCGGGTGCGTGACGGACATCGCGGCCGCCAGGCACGCGCATCGGCACCTGAGTGACGCAGCGGGCGCTTGCCCGGCATTGTGGAGCCACCTTGTGGCCGTCAAATTACAATGGCCCGCATGCAAACTGGTTAAATAACATGTTATATAACATGTTTGTTATTTAAAAAAAACAAAAACAAGACTATAATATCACTTTAAGGTAAAAACATTCCACTAGCTCTTATACCCTCGCCCCTATCCCTAAACACCTGCTTTCCTCCTGTCTGTGTTCTCTGTCCCATCTGCAGAACTGCTTCAATGACTATCTGGTCTCACAGGGGACACAGACAGCTGTGAGGAGGGAAGAGGGGCCATGACCTACCCGCACTGTGTGTGTCTATGGATGCACACAGCCTGGCTTGGGAGTGTTCCCACACAAGTGCCCCCATGGCTTGCTATGGGGGGGGCACCTGCAGGAAAAAGAAGCAGACAGGGCCAGTGGAGGACCACCAAAAAAGAGGTAGGGCACAGCTTAGTGCAATATCATTGCACAGAGTGGGTAGGTATAACCTCTTGTTTATTTTAATAATCAATATAAAAAAATTGCCTTTAATATCACTTTATGAAAATATTTAGATGCTTCAGAGTTCCCATACAGCCTCAATATTGGTATATAGAACTTTTTTTAAATCTATTCTGCCCATAAGTATTCACAGACAACACTTGCAACTAATTGATTTCCTTTACATACTGTATAAGATTAAATATATTTGTGAGTTTATAGATTGCTATTATCACTGTTTCTAAGTACACTGAACTTCAGGGAAAAAGCTACAGTAAATACACAGTTGGACTTTTCATCTGCCAATGAACTGATAATATAGCGTCTTCTTTAGTTTATGCTTTTCACACCTGGCAGACAGAATATTTTGACCTATACTACAGCAGCAGTACAACTTGGGCAAGAAAGACACCCCCAGCCTGCTGAACGGACAATGAAATAGGAGCAGTACACTGATGAGCTTATCATTCTGCTCACTCTCTCCTTCTGTCAATGTGTTACATTTCTGCACATTTATAGTGTAGCAGAGTAATATTGGTTTCTAATGCTGGCCCTATCTTTTGTATTGTGAGTTCACTCTACTGTGCAAAAATTACAGGGGAGGTTGAAATCAAGGCAAATTCATACACTTTTGAAAGAAGTATGACTTGTTATTGTAATAGAAGTAAGGGTCTACCTAAAAATACCAGGATTGTGAGCTATTTCTTGCCTGATGTTGACTGTGGGGTATTGCATGCAGTCTATCCTAAGGCAGGCCATAAATGGTACGAAATTCGCACGATTCCCCCATCGACACAGGAAGTGCTGACAGGGAAATCAGCAATTGTCTTTTCGGGGTGGGGGAAGCCGTCCCCGCTGGGAGAAGACCGTGATTATGGCTAGCGGCTATAGCAGCCACTAGCGATAATCGCAAGAGAATCCGGCAGGCTGGTTGTACCCAAGTTAATCAATCAATCAACTTGGTACATTCAGCCTGCCCAATAACAGTTCGGATCTCGGCCAGTTCCTACTGAACCAGCTGAGATTCGAACCGTGTATGTCCAGCCTAACTGGACATTTGGAGGCAAAATGACTGAGATGAGTAGCTGATACCTGATAAATGGTTTGTGTACATGGACATTATTTACCTGCATTTGACTTAATGAGGTTATATTTTTTTTTTTAAGTTTACCTCTTTTAGTATGCTAAAAGATTCCAGGAAACTGTGTAAATCATATTTCCATGTTTGCATTCAAATTTGGGAAAACCCCACAACATGTTTGTTATATGTTTCTGTTCACAAAGCATACCTAAAAAAAAGACAACAGCTGCCCAGTCCTTTATAAATTAAAAAAAAACTAATGGGAATTTACAATGCTGGATGTTCCAGAATACAGCATCTAAAAAAGGTAAGCTGCATGTTTATGATATAGGAATGAGAATATGCAACAAATATAAAGCAAGTGTTATTCCGATTTTGCTGCAAACGTGGAAATACACTTTAAATTTGAGTGTGTCCTGAATTGTTTACTATTAAAAGATCTGTATGTTTGTTTCTTCCAGATAAAGACAGCTTCTTCAAGGTTTATTTATGAACATTTTTATTGTTTGCTGATTCATGAGCGATGTATTTGTTTGACTGTTTAGTAGTTTAGTTTAGTAGTACATTAGGTTAAATTCACTTTGTAGCTTACCATGTTCCATGCCCCCATGCCCATGGAGAGTATACTCTGTGCTTTGGCAGAATACAAACTCTCAATAGGATGCACAAGAATGAATGAAACATGCAAGGGCCTGGCATAGAAAATTTTGACAGGTAAATCTGAAACTTTGCGGGTGGTCTTTTATTGCATCTGGGACAGTCAAGCCGAAGTCTTGTAGAGAGAAGACGAGGGCACAGAAAAAAACTAAATAAATGTAACTACAGCAAAGGCACAGTTAGGCTTTAACACAGTATCATTCATGACACATCTATCCTTTCCTGTTAGGAAAAAAACATTCATTTATGAACTACCCAATTCCAAACTACAGTGCCTTAAAAAAGTATTCATACCCCTTGAAATTTTCCATATTTTGTCATGTTACAACCCAAAAAAAAATTTATTGGGATTTTATGTGATAAAAAAACACAAAGTGGCACATAATTGTGTAATAGAAGGAAAATTATAAATGGTTTTCAAAAATTGTTTACAAATAAATATCGGCAAAGTGTGGCGTATTCAGCCCCCTTTACTCTGATACCCCTAACTAAAATCTAGTGGAACCAATAGCCTTCAGAAGTCACCTAATTAGTAAATAGATCCACCTATGTGAAGCCCTCAGAGGTTTGTTAAATAACCTTGTGAATAAAAAGTATCACGAAGTCCAAGGAACACACCAGACAGGCCAGAGATAAAGTTGTGGAGAAATTTAAAGCAGGGTTAGTTTATAAAAAAATATCCCAAGCTTTGAACATTTCACAGAGCATTGTTCAATCCATCACCTGAAAATGGAAAGAGTATGGCACAACTGCAAACCTACCAAGGACATGGCTGTCCACCTAAACTGACAGGCCAGGCAAGGAGAGCATTAATCAAAGAAGCAGCCAAGAGGCCCATGGTAACTCTAAAGTAGCTGCAGAGGTCCACAGCTCAGATGGGAGAATCTTTGCACAGGACAACTATTAGTTGTGCACTCCACAAATCTGGCCTTTATGGAGGAGAGGCAAGAAGAAAGACATTGTTGAAAGAAAGCCATAAGAAGTCCCATTTGCAGTTTGTGGGAAGCCATGTGGGGAATACAGCAAATACATGGATTAGATGCTCTGGTCAGATGGGACCAAAATTGTATTTTGGCCTAAAAACGCTATATGCGAAAGAAAAACTAACATTCCACATCACCCTGAACACACTATCCCCACCGTGAAACATGGTGATGGCAGCATCATGTTGTGGGGTTGCTTTTGTTCAATAGGGAAAGGGAATCTGGTCAGAGTTGATGGGAAGATGGATGGAGCCAAATACAGGGCAAAATACTTGGGACCAGGGCGGAGGTTCACCTTCCAGCAGGACAACGACCCTAAACAGACAGCCAGAGCTACAATGGAATTGTATAGAGCAAAGAATATTCATGTGTTAGAATGGCCCAGTCAAAGACCAGACCTAAATACAATTGAGAATCTGTGGCACGCCTTGAAAATTGCTGTTCACAGACGCTCTCCATCCAATGTGACAGAGCTTGAGCTATTTTGCAAAGAAGAATGGACAAAAATGTCACTCTCTACATGTACAAAGCTGGTAGAGACATATCCAAAAACACTTGCACCCCCCCCCCAAAAAAAGCAGCTGTAATTGCAGCAAAAGGTGGTTCTACAAAGTATTGACTCAGGGGGGCTGAATACAAATGCACGCATCACTTTTCAAATATTTATTTGTAAAAAAAAATTAAAAACATTTATCATTTTCCTTCCACTTTACAATTGTGAGCCACTTTGTGTTGGTCTATGACAGGGATATGCAATTAGCGGACCTCCAGCTGTTGCAAAACTACAAGTCCCATCATGACTCTGCCTCTGGGTGTCATGCTTGCTGCTGTCAGAGTCTCGCTATGCCTCATGGGACTTGTAGTTTGGCAACAGCTGGAGGTCCGCTAATTGCATATCCCTGGTCTATGACATAAAATCTCAATAAAATACATTTACGTTTTTGGTTGCAACATGACAAAATGTGGAAAATGTCAAGGGGTAGGAATACTATTTCAAGGCACTGTACATCCTTATGCTTATATCTAGGGATGAGCTCGGTGTTCGAGTCGAACATACGTTTGGGCCGTTTGCGCCAAATTCGAGTGACGCGAACGGCCCACAATACACTGCGCCATCGCAGTGCAATCCCGGCGCTGTGATTGACCAAGCATGCACTGTGACCCCGCATGCTTGGCCAATCACAGCGCCGGCAGCTAGGAGAGCCATAATTGGCCACAGGCAGGTTGCCTGTGGCCAATTATAGCTCAGGGGGTTTAGCACACGCCCCACACTATAAAAGGCCGCCAGCGTGGCGGCCTTGTGTAGTGTGTTCCGGCCCAGGGAAAGAAAAGGATAGGCAGGGACAGTGTCATTGTGCTATTCTTTGTGCTATTCTTGTGTGTAGGGAGAGAGAAAGATAGGCAGGGAGAGTGTCAGTGTCATATTCTTTGCTAAACCTTGTGTGCAGGGAGAGAGAAGGATAGGCAGGGGACAGTGTCAGTGTCATATTCTTTGCTAAACCTTGTGTGCAGGGAGAGAGAAGGATAGGCAGGGAGAGTGTCAGTGTCATATTCTTTGCTAAACCTTGTGTGCAGGGAGAGAGAAGGATAGGCAGGGAGAGTGTCAGTGTCATATTCTTTGCTAAACCTTGTGTGCAGGGAGAGAGAAGGATAGGCAGGGGACAGTGTCAGTGTCATATTCTTTGCTAAACCTTGTGTGCAGGGAAAGAGAAGGATAGGCAGGGAGAGTGTCAGTGTCATATTCTTTGCTAAACCTTGTGTGCAGGGAGAGAGAAGGATAGGCAGGGAGAGTGTCAGTGTCATATTCTTTGCTAAACCTTGTGTGCAGGGAGAGAGAAGGATAGGCAGGGAGAGTGTCAGTGTCATATTCTTTGCTAAACCTTGTGTGCAGGGAGAGAGAAGGATAGGCAGGGAGAGTGTCAGTGTCATATTCTTTGCTAAACCTTGTGTGCAGGGAGAGAGAAGGATAGGCAGGGAGAGTGTCAGTGTCATATTCTTTGCTAAACCTTGTGTGCAGGGAGAGAGAAGGATAGGCAGGGAGAGTGTCAGTGTCATATTCTTTGCTAAACCTTGTGTGCATGGAGAGAGAAGGATAGGCAGGGAGAGTGTCAGTGTCATATTCTTTGCTAAACCTTGTGTGCAGGGAGAGAGAAGGATAGGCAGGGAGAGTGTCAGTGTCATATTCTTTGATAAACCTTGTGTGCAGGAAGAGAGAAGGATAGGCAGGGGACAGTGTCAGTGTCATTGTTGCTAAGCCTCCTGCACAGTATACACCTGAAGCTAGCCCGTATTGCTGTGTTTTCCTGGTGTGTTACACTAACAGGCATTTGCAGCACTTACAGCGGGCGGAGTGTGCTTCCTGCTAAATATACACCTGAAGCTAGCCCGTATTGCTGTGTTTTCCTGGTGTGTTACACTAACAGGCATTTGCAGCACTTACAGCGGGCGGAGTGTGCTTCCTGCTAAATATACACCTGAAGCTAGCCCGTATTGCTGTGTTTTCCTGGTGTGTTACACTAACAGGCATTTGCAGCACTTACAGCGGGCGGAGTGTGCCTCCTGCACATTATACACCTGAAGCTAGCCCTTATTGCTGGAGCTTTTTTTCTTTTGTGGTACACTAACAGGCATTTGCAGCACTTACAGCGGGCGGAGTGTGCTTCCTGCAAAATAAACACCTGAAGCTAGCCCTTATTGCTGTTTTTTTCCTGTTGTGTAACACAGGCAGTCATCTGCAGCACTTACAGTGGGCGTAGTGTGCTTCCTGCTAAATATACACCTGAAGCTAGCCTGTATTGCTGTGTTTTCCTGGTGTGTTACACTAACAGGCATTTGCAGCACTTACAGCGGGCGTAGTGTGCTTCCTGCTAAATATACACCTGAAGCTAGCCCGTATTGCTGTGTTTTCCTGGTGTGTTACACTAACAGGCATTTGCAGCACTTACAGCGGGCGAAGTGTGCTTCCTGCTAAATATACACCTGAAGCTAGCCCGTATTGCTGTGTTTTCCTGGTGTGTTACACTAACAGGCATTTGCAGCACTCACAGCGGGCGGAGTGTGCCTCCTGCACATTATACACCTGAAGCTAGCCCTTATTGCTGGAGCTTTTTTTCTTTTGTGTTACACTAACAGGCATTTGCAGCACTTACAGCGGGCGGAGTGTGCTTCCTGCAAAATAAACACCTGAAGCTAGCCCTTATTGCTGTTTTTTCCTGTTGTGTAACACAGGCAGTCATCTGCAGCACTTACAGCGGGCGTAGTGTGCTTCCTGCAAAATATACACCTGAAGCTACCCCTTATTGCTGGTTTTCCCATCTCCCTGCAGGCCATTAGAATGTCTGGAAGGCAAACAAGGAGAGGCAGACAGTCAGGAGCCAATTAAAGAGGGCAAGCAGGCTCTGTGTCTAGAGACAACAGTGCTGGTCGTGGACGCGGTGCATCGTCATCAGCACGTGGCCATGGGCACGCTTGTCCTTATTTTCGGCAGCTGGACATCTTGAGCCGCATCATGCCGAAGACTTGGTAGAGTGGATGACCAAGCCCTCCTCATCCTCCTCATCCTCTCTCACCCAGGCTCAGGGTACTGGCAACGCAGCTGCCAAAGTGTCCTCTTCCCTGGTATCAATGTCATCATCAGTCACTCCTTCCCTAGACCCACCATGTCCTCCTGAGGAGTCCCCCAAACTGTTTGAGCACAGTGTTGGGTACATGCTCCAGGAGGATGCCCAGTGTTTCGAAGGGTCTAATGATGATACCCAGCTAGAGGAAGGCAGTAGCGTGAGAGCAGAGAGAGGGGATGCTCAAGAAGGACACCAATCTGGCAGTCATGTTCCAGCAGGTGCAGCATACTGCCAGATTGGCTCCAGTGATGAGGAGGGAGGGGATGATGAGGTCACTGACTCCACGTGGGTGCCTAATAGGAGAGAGGAGGAGGAGGAGGAGGAGGAGGATGAGGAGGAGGCACATCTCCAACGAGGCAGGATTCCCTCGGGGGGCCAGCGTAAGGGCAGCACACCGACTGAATCACACCGCAGAGCTCCGCCTGTGCAGGGCGCTGCCTCTGCCCGGTATTCAAAAAGTTCTTTGGTGTGGGCCTTTTTTGAGTCGAGTGCATCAGATCGCACAGCTGCTGTTTGCAACATATGTCTCAAGCGTATATCGCGTGGCCAAAACATCAGCCGCTTGGGCACCACATGCTTGACCAGACATATGTTGACCTGCCATGCAGCTCGTTGGCAAGCCTACCTTAAAGACCCACACCAAAGAACAAAGCGGACCTCTCCTTGCACCGCATCAGCTGGGATCTCCAATCCCACTATACCTTCAGTCCTCTCTGAAACCTGCACTGAGAGGAATGAGGGTGTAGAATTAGGTGTGTCACAGCCAAGTACTTGCGGGCACTCTGCTAGCAGTACACCGACGTCCGATTCTAGCAGGCAAATTTCCCTGCCCCAGCTGCTGGACCGTTGAAAGAAGTTCACTCCCAGCCATCCACATGCCCGACGGTTGAATGCTAGCTTGGCTAAATTGCTAGCGCTTCAACTGCTGCCTTTTCAGTTGGTAGACTCGGCCCCCTTCCGTGAGTTTGTGCAATGTGCGGTTCCTCAGTGGCAGGTTCCCAAACGCCACTTTTTCTCACGGAAGGCGATTCCGGCTCTCTACCGGCATGTGGAAGGAAATGTCCATGCCTCGCTGGACAGGGCGGTCAGTGGTAAGGTGCATATTACCGCTGACTCATGGTCCAGCAGGCATGGACAGGGACGTTACCTTTCTTTCACGGCCCATTGGGTCACTCTTTTGGCAGCTGGGAAGGATGCAGGACAAGGTGCAGTAGTGTTGGAGGTTGTTCCGCCGCCACGCCTCCAAAATGCTACTACTGGTTGTGACACACCTCTCTCCTCCACCCCCTCCTCTTGCGCTGGTGTGTTTGGGGGACAGGAGCCACACTGGGACAGAGGTTCTGTCTGCTCTGCAGGGGCAGGCTGAGAGGTGGTTGACGCCACGCCAGCTTAAGCAAGGAATGGTGGTTTGCGACAATGGCACCAACCTCCTCTCCGCCCTCCGACAGGGACAACTGACCCATGTGCCCTGTATGGCTCACGTCCTTAACCTGGTGGTGCAGCGGTTCTTGGGCAGTGCTCGCCTGGCTGAGCTGCAAAAGGAGTTGAACCTGCCCAAGAACCGCCTTATATGTGACATGCCCACCAGGTGGAACTCAACGTTGGCCATGCTGCAGCGGCTGCACATGCAGCAGAGGGCCATCAATGAGTACCTGTGCGACTACGGCACCAGGACAGGGTCAGGGGAGCTCGGGTTTTTTTCACCACGCCAGTGGGGCATGATCAGGGATGCATGCACTGTCCTGGCACCATTTGAGGAGGCCACGAGGATGGTGAGCAGTGACAATGCATGCATCAGTGACACTGTACCTCTTGTCCACCTGTTGGAACATACGCTGCGTGGAATAATGTACAGGGCACTTGAGGCAGAACAGAGGCAGGAAGAGGAGGACTTCCTTGTCTCTCAAGGCCCCCTTTACCCAGACAGTGTTTCTTCTGTCCCACCCATCGCACAGGAAGAGGAGGAGGAGGAGGATTGTGTCAGCATGGAGGTGGAGCCTGGCACTCAGCATCATCAGCAGCAGTCTTTTAGGGATGATTTACAGTCCCAAGAAACCTGTGGACTTGTACGTGGCTGGGAGGAGGTGGCTGCGGATCATGTCGTCCTTAGTGAACCAGAGGACTCCGGACTGAATGCCTCAGCTAACCTACTCTGCATGGCCTCCCTGATCCTGCAAAGTCTGCGGAAGGATCCTCGTATTCTTCGGATCAAGGAGAGGGACCATTACTGGCTGGCCACTCTCCTTGATCCACGGTACAAGGGTAAGGTTGCGGACCTTATCTTACCGTCACAGAGGGAGCAGAGGATGAGACAAACCTCGGGAGGCCTTGCAGAAAGGTCTGTGCAACGCGTTCCCAGAGACTGGGAGGTTACAAACTCCTGGTCCTGGACAACGAGTTGCTGAGGCTTCGGTCAGTCAAAGAAGGAGCGGTGGGGAAGGTGGCAGTCTGACCGATGCGTTCAGACAATTCTTTAGTCCGCAGCCCCAAGGTATGATCGGTTCCAGCAACCATCGCCAGCGTCTGATATACATGGTGCAGGAATACCTAGGGGCAAGGTCAGACTTGGACACCTTCCCCACCGAAAATCCTCTGGCTTACTGGGTCTTGAGGATGGATCACTGGCCAGAGCTTGCACAGTATGCAATTCAGCTACTGGCCTGTCCTGCATCCAGCGTTCTTTCAGAACGCACATTCAGTGCTGCTGGAGGATTTGTCACGGATCACAGGGTGCGCCTGTCCACCGACTCGGTTGATCGACTGACCTTCATAAAGATGAACCAGTCTTGGATCACCACCAGCTACCAAACACCTGAAGCTGATATAACAGACTAATTTATTTTCAAATGTCACATCCCTTCAAGACTGATGCTGATGCTGAGTGACTGTCCTGTTATGTTGACTGACTATCCTCCTCCTCCTCAATGATCCGATTGATGATGATAGCTTAGAAGAACATTTTTTTTTCTGGGTGCCGCCACCAGTGGCTAAGGCCCAATTTTTCAGCCCCTGTTTAACAGGGGCATGTAATTACAATTTTTTATGCAATGCTTTGCAGCAGGGCTCATTCCTGCACTCCAACTAGAGTATCTGGGAGAGGTTGCAGTGTCGTGGCACCAGCACCAGTGCCTAAGGCCCAATTTTTCAGCCCCTGTTTAACAGGGGCATGTAATTACAATTTTTTATGAAATGCTTTGCAGCAGGGCTCATTCCTGCACTCCAACTAGAGTATCTGGGAGAGGTTGCAGTGTCGTGGCACCAGCACCAGTGCCTAAGGCCCAATTTTTCAGCCCCTGTTTAACAGGGGCATGTAATTACAATTTTTTATGCAATGCTTTGCAGCAGGGCTCATTCCTGCACTCCAACTAGAGTATCTGGAAGAGGTTGCAGTGTCGTGGCACCAGCACCAGTGCCTAAGGCCCAATTTTTCAGCCCCTGTTTAACAGGGGCATGTAATTACAATTTTTTATGCAATGCTTTGCAGCAGGGCTCATTGCTGTGCTCCAAGTACAGTATCTGTGAGGGGTTGCAGTGTTGTGGCACCAGTGCCTAAGGCCCAATTTTTCTGCCCCTGTTTAACAGGGGCATGTAATTACAATTCTTGATCTAATAATTCAAAGCAGTGCCCATTCCTGCGCCCACCAAGAGTAACTGTGAGGCCTTACAGTGTTGTGTCAACACCACCACCACCAAAGGCCCAATTTTTCAGCCCCTGTTCAACACGGGCATGCAATTACAATTCTTGATCTAATAATTCACAGCAGGGCCCATTCATGCGCCCACCAAGAGTAACTGTGAGGGCTTACAGTGTTGTGGCAACACCAACATGTAAGGGGAAAATTTCAGCAGAGTATATACGGCAGGCCCCTACTATCAAACATCCAACTTACAAGCGACTCCTACTTGCAAACGAAAGAAGACAACAGGAAGTGAGAGGAAATCTACCCCTAGGAAGGGAAATTCTCTCCTGTAAGAGTTAATATGGGAAAAGGGTGTCTCCTCTCTACTGATGCTTTATCACCAATCCTTGTTTCAATAAAAACCCCACTTTTCAAAAACATTTGTCGTTGGGACGGAAAGTGAGGTGAAATGTTCTGAACAGGGGCACAGACAGCAAAAGAAATGTTACAGGGGTGATAACCCTTCCCTATGTTTTCCAAAAAGCTTAAAAATAGATTTTTGGGGTGGAGCTACACTTAAACAATGTACCTGTTCAAAATTACAAACAGATTCTACATAAGAACAAACCTACAGTCCCTGTCTTGTATGCACCACCTGTATACGGCTGTTCAGAGTATATATGGCCTTTTTTATTTTGTGTGCGGGGTTCCCCTTAATATCCATACAAGACCCAAAGGGGCTGGTAATGGGCTGGGGTGGGGGGTGATGGGGTTGCTATGCCATTTTTCTCAAAGATTTTCATCCATATTACCGGGACCAGAGATTACATTAAAGCCGCAAGCAGTTTTAAATGGCTTTTTTTTCCTTTAGAAATGTTATTTTGTGCAGGGACAGTTCTAAACACAGGAAACACGTGGCACTTCACAGGCATACTTTAGACAACCCCCAGGTACGATATTTAAAGGAATATTTGACTTTTTTTTCACTTTATGCATCATTAAAATGACTGCTCCCGAAAAACTTCTGTTTTTAAAGCTTATTTTTGCATTGACACATGTCCCCTGGTGCAGAACCCGGGTTCCCAAACCCTTTTTAGGACAATAACATGCATATTAGTCGTTATAATTAGCACTTTAGATTTCGAACGTTCGCATCCATTGTATTTAATAGGGTTCTAACGTTCGTGCGAACTTTCGGTCCGTTTGCGGGTTCTGGTGCGAACCGAACTCGGGGGTGTTTGGCTCATCCCTACTTATATCATGAGCCAAAAAGGTTGTGGCCATTAATGGAAGACAGGGGAAGAGTTCTCAGGGCTTTCAGTGCAATCATCCTGCATTTAACATCAATTTGAGCAGCTTCAAGGATCATTTATTGAGAGGTGAATTTGACCTGCAGTAGACCACCTTGTTACTTACATTTGATCTCCTTCTAACCTGCATCACCCTGAATCAAGCTGCTTTTGCCTTGTTCGACAAAGGAAAACCAGTTCTGGTGCCAATAAAAGGCCATCGACAAAGGCCCTAAACATTGACATGTTTATAAGATGTTGTTAGCAATTTTTCCTGCACGTAAAAGTCCAGCTGTAGAGTGTGTCCCTTTTGGAAAGATTTTTTCTTACTTCTTCTTCCTTAGATCTATTAGTGGACAGGAAGCAAGACAAAACATTCACATTGATAGATGTTATATCCTTTTTCACTTTTCTAGAATATTGCATTTATGAATCCTTGCAGCCACATTGTGTAGTTAACCCTTCATGTTCTGTTTTGTCTGCTACCTGTCAATAGGCAAAAAATTAAGAGAAATCTTGCTGATAAAAAAAGGGTTTAGGTACGCCGCTACTTTGTCTTTAATACTGTGGTTATGACAGCAGATAGCTGCCATAACCCAAATATTTTTTAAACGCCAGGCAGTCCGCTTTAACATAAAAGTGGTCTCAGTGGCAGATTTGCTGCACAATCACTTTTATGGGCGGCGGGAGAGGTGCCCCCCTCCCGCCACGTCCCGGTGTTCTTTGCCACTTACCAGAACTGTGGGTAGTGGGGGAAACGATCTTATCATTGGGATGGATGGGCAGGAAGTCGAGTGAGGGCAAGATGGCCCCCACTCAACTCTATGCCCTTGGAGGACCGGAGCGACATCACATATCCCTTCCGCCCGCTGGCTTTAAAGGGACAATTTTTTTGGGGTGAAAAAAAAAGACTTTTTTTAATTGCTTTTAAGTGTAAATGTGAGATCTGAGGTCTTTTTGACCCCAGATCTTACATTAAAGAGGCCCTGTCCCACTTTCTTTTGATTACAAGGGATGTTTATATTCCTTGTAATAGGAATAAAGGTGATCTTTTTTTTTTATTTTTTTAAAGGGACAGTGTAAAAAGAAAAAATATAAAGAAAAAAAAAGATTTAAAGCTCCCCGTCCCTCGAAACATGCGCACAGAAGCGGACGCATACACAAGTCGCGCCCACAAAAGTAAACAGTGTTCAAACCACACATGTGAGGTAATGCCACAATCGTTAGTGTGAGTGCAATAATTCTAGCTCAAGACCTTCTCTGTAACTCTAAACTGGTTACCTGTAGAAATTTTTAAACCTTGCATATGGAGATTTTTAAGTACCAAAGTTTGTCGCCATTCCTTTGCAAAAAATAAATAAAAAATATATATATGTATATAATGTTTGGGGGTTCTAAGTAATTTTCCCGCAAAAAAAAAAATATTTTAAGGCTACTTTCACACTGAGGCGCTTTACAGGAGTTTTAGCGTTAAAAATATCGCTTGCAAAGTGCCTGTAAAGCGGCTCTCCTGTCACTCCAGTGTGAAAGCCTCAGTGGTTTCACACTGGAGTGGTGCGCTTGCGGGACATTAAAAAAAGTCCTGAAAGCAGCATCTTTGGGGCGCTTTAGGAGCAGTGTATACACTGCTCCTAAAGCGCCCCTGCCCATTGAAATCAAAACGCTTCTGCGGCGGCGCTTCTGCGGCGGCGCTTGCGTGTCCTCTTAACCTCTTCATCGGCCACTAGCGGGGGTTAAAAGCGCCCTGCTAGCAGCCAAATAGAACCGCAAAAATGACGGTAAAGCGTCACTAAAAATAATGGCGCTTTACCGCTGACGCCCCCCACCCCAGTGTGAAAGTGCCCTAACTTGTAAACAACAAGTGTCAAAAATAGGCTCGGTCCTTAAGTGGTTTTAATGAATTCTCTGCATCAAGGTATAATTATTTTTAATAGAAGCACACTCCCCAGCCCCCCTAAATACTGACCTGAATCAAATCTTGATCCAGTGCTGTGCATGTCTTCAGTAGCTCTTCTCCCTTCTCCCAGTTTCCCACTCTCACAGGCTTGGCTTAGAGGCTGAGCCCGCTATGTATCTGAATAGACGCACAAATCCCTGCTCAGGATAGAGCACGCACGAGTGCCCCCATAGGAAGGCACTAAGCAGGGCAAAGGAGTCAGGAACGCCGGCAGGTGACCCGAGAGGAGGAGGATTGCGGTTACACTGTGCAAAACCATTACACAGAGCAGGTAAGTATCACGATTGTTATTTTAATTTAAAAAAAAATTAAGCCTTTTTTTTAATCCCTTTAAATTATATAGAATACTATTAGGTAATAAATACAGTATATAAATACTTTTTCTTACTTTTCTTACTTTTCTTACTTTTAAAAATAGCTCTTGTTCCAGTAATTTCTGACTAGTAGGGATGATCGAGGCAAAGTTTGATTAGCAGGACGTTCAGTGAATTTTGCAAAAAAACTGCTAAGCCCACACACAGTTCCAAACCCCACTTTAAGCGGAGTTCCGCCTGCAATAAAAAAATAATTAAAGTCAGCAGCTACAAATACTGCAGCTGCTGAATTTTAAAATAAGAACACTTACCTGTCCAGGGCGCCCGCAATGTCCTCACCCAAAGTTGATCTGTCCCTCGGCTCCGGGTCAAGGTGCCGGCATATTCAGTAAGGGAATCAGGAAGTGAAGCCTTGTGGCTTCACAGCCTGTTTCCTACTGTGCATGCGCAAGTTTCCTACTGTTTCTGAATTGTCCCGGCTGTTTTCTGGGACCTGTGTCTCTCCCAGAAGACAGCGGGGGGGGGGGGGGGCAGAGGAGGGGCCGGACATGGCATCGCCGTGGATTCTGTGGCGCTCTTTGGCCGGAAGTGGGAGCAAGTACCTGGATTAAACAGGTATCTTCTCCCCTCTCCCCCCTGAAAGGTGCCAAATGTGACACCAGAGGGGGGGAGGAACCGGATCAGCTGAAGTTCCATTAATGGGTGGAACTCTGCTTTAAGTCTAAGGGACAAGGATCTTGTTTTTTTTTTCTGACTTTTTTCAACACCAGTTCGCTAGCTTTTGTTAAAAAAGGCCGTGGGTAGGTAAGCACTGCCATGGGGAACACATACCAATGCAAAAATTTTTAAAAAATACAGTATAGTGGGGAAAGGATCTTTTAATGCACAAATAAAAAAATCCTCTAAATAACATGCTTGGGTAAAGGCTTAAAGGGGTTGTAAAGGTTTGTTTTTTATTTTCTAAATAGGTTCCTTTAAGCTAGTGCATTGTTGGTTCACTTACCTTTTCCTTTGATTTACCTTCTAAATGTTTTTTTTCTTTTTCTGAATTTCTCACTTCCTGTTTCTCCTCACTAAACTTCACACCATCATCCGAGTGGTGTGGAGTCATCCAGAACAGCTTACTGAACAGCTTACTAAGGGTAAACAGGAAGTGAGAAATTCAGACAAAGAAAACAAAGAAAAAAAATATTTAGAAATCAAAGGAAAAGGTAAGTGAACCAACAATGCACTAGCTTAAAGGAACCTATTTAGAAAATAAAAAATGAACCTTTACAACCCCTTTAAACCTCCATGTAAAGCTGCAGATGAATATTCTGTATCCCTTACAAACAGCAGCTGGACATCTGTTATTTAACAGCAGTAGTGTGTGTTTGTCAGCAATTTAGGTGACCTGTCATTTGTAGGTGGTAGCACTACCACCTCTAACTGGTAGTATTTACTAGCCTGTTTGTAAACAAATTGGTCGATGATGTCTTTGACTTTGAATTTGGTCATGTCCATATTTGGTCAATGAGGTCACCTGGGATCGCTGCTGTGTTTACATTCCAGAAGCCCTGGGGTAGTTTATCTTGGCTGTGGGGCATCATCATCAATAGTTGCTTATTTGGACTGTTATGGATCTATTTTGCTGAATGATGCAATTAAGACAAAAAAGTGTAGCGCTAAACTAAATGAGAACTGCACTGGAATGAAGTGCAGTATGTAACAGTGATAAACAGTCAAAGTAAACAACGTAACATTCAAGAAGTGATAAATGAATAAATGGAAATATTCAAATAGTCCTCAGTGATATGAGTTGTGTAACGTAAAAGTCACCAGAAAATACTGAGTTCATTAATAAAAACAAAATTGATAGATGCTGGTGAGAATCAAAATAATGGTGCTCCTAAATGAACTTGACGTGAAGCGAGTGCACTTAAAGTGACCACCACCAATCGATAGTTGAAAAGGCTTACCAGAGAGAGTGGACCCCAAAAACATACGTTCAGAGGGTCAACCAGACATGGGTAAGCCGCTGTGAACAGCGAATCTCCAGCTGCGATTCAAACAGGAACCTCAAACTTTAATCAAATACAGAAGGTAGGGAGAAGTGTCTCTTGCATCCAGATGGTGATGACACTTGCAGGTAGTACCCGGTTAGGGCCAGGTGGTGATACCAGATATATGCCAGAAAGTAAAAGGAAAGAAAAGGCACATAGTGTAATACTGTATAAAATATACTGTATGCATCGACCCCAGACGATGCATTTGGATGCGAAACGCGTCGGGAGACCCTACTGTTGCCATTTGATCATTTGATTAAGCACTGTTACATTCTTCTAAATGTAAGTGTTCCTACCTACATTAAATACCCTTTTTATACAGTAGTGCAGTTCTCATTTAGTTTAGCGCTACACTTTTTTGTCTTGTTCGTATTCCACCATTTTTCAATTGGTTGTGTGAGCTGCTATACAATCAGGCAGCGCAGAAATTTTTGTTTTTGTTTTCTTCTGAATCATGCAATTGACATTGGATTTACGAAGAGGGGGCATTGTTTATTTATTTAAAAAAAGACTGTCCAATTGTGTAGTTGTTTTTATTAACTTTACATTTTTTTTGTGATTGCATCCTGTACTCATTCATGTGGTGGAGGAAATATCTGGGGACCCTCTTATTCTACAGGGCAATTCCAGATTCTGATAGTCTGAAGTATTTTCCACAGACCACCACATCCCTTTCGGGGAACAGGATATGGGGATGAGGCCCTTGTACCCATTAACCTGGCACCTTACCAATGTTGAGGTTATGTGGTTTGGTCTAGTTCAGCAAGAGGGTCCTCATGCTGCAGCCCCCTGCATGTCTGGATAAGTGTCTGGCTGGAAATGTAAGGGGAACCCCACATAGTTTATACATTTTTGCTAGCAAAAATGTACTGTACCTTTAAGAAATTAAAAATAAGCGTGGGATCCCCCTAAAAATGCATAAATACCCCTGGTTTGTGAATGCAGCCTGGGCACCCAGGAAAGGGGAGGTAGCTATCGTGTGCCCCATCTGAACCATAACAGGCCACATGAATTCAACATCGGGATGGTACCTAACACCTTGTCTCTATGTGGGATGGTTCAAAACGAGAAGCCCTCTTTAGAATAAAGGGCCCCCAGATATTTGGTCTTCTATGTGACTCAGTATGGGGTGAGTGCATCCAAGCCTTCCCTTTTGCAAGGCACTTTGTCCTAATATTGATGGTAATAAAGGTCCTCCTACTAACATCATGCCCCCTAAAGGGATATTTACAATATAAAAACACCCACACCACCAACATTAGCCAGAGTCCAGTATTGTAGATCCACATTAATCATTATGAGCGATGCTGGACAATGTTGACATGCAACCTTGGCAGCCCCCTAACATTACCATGCTGCGCCACATCTATTCCTGTTGCAAATGACAGGTCTCCAGCACTACTGAGCATAAACTCAGCGTGTGACATAATTGACCAAATATGGTCAATCATGACTATACAGTATTTGATCAATGATCTCACCCAGGGTCCCAAACACTGTAGTTTACATTCCAGCAGCACCTGGAATCTGTTATGTCATTTAGAGGCACCACTGATACAGCCACAAAGTGACAGACTTTTGACTGATGTTTGTTTACAAAACATGAATCAACGAATTAGGCGAGCAAACTGGCTAGTTTGTTCACTTGTTCAGCAAACTGCAGACAACCTAAACCCCAAAGTGCCTCCTTACTTACTGCCTGCCCTTTTTAGCTAGTTTTGGTATTTTCCCCAGAGCTGTTGAGGATCCAGGATGGCCACTTTCTATCCTTTTGCTGTCACACTCCGGATTGGGGAGATGGAGATTTCGCCTGACTGTTTCTACTGGGCTGACTTTAAGGTGAAGCTATGGCTATTGCCACTTCTCTACATCTCAGCACTTACAACATCCTCATATACAAATAAAGCTCCTTTGTGTGTATAAAGTTTGACAATGCTACTTGCTAATTTAAAAGTCATAGCACAGTGCTGTCACCTGATTTCAGGAAGTGGAGCCTCAAGTGCATTTTGGGTAGTATCAACTGGTCTATTTAAAGACTTGTGCATTATATTTTATCCAACTAGGTTAGAACACATGGACATTTAAACCCTTATTACACCTTTATTTGATTATTAATCATACATTAAAGTTTTTGTGACTAAATGCTCCTACTGCCTCAAATATTGTACGTTTTCCGAACACTTCCCATTCCACTGCGTAGTAACCATCTTAGATCTTTAAATTCCCTGCTTACGCAATTAATTTGGTGCTCAAAAATGACCACGATGCTCCAAAGCTCTCCTGGTCAAACACAGACTTGTGTTGGGGTAAGGGATTAATAGATATTCAGGATTATTTTCAAGCCTCCATTCTTACCCAGCTTAAAAACTGGTTTAATCCCTCCCCTGATATTCTTTGGAGAAGCATTTGGCAGGCTTTAAGCCCAACTAAAGACTTAAACTCTCTCTTTCTCCTGGATGCATGGCAATCCTTCCCCATACAACACCTCCCACCCACTATACAAGCCTCCCTGCCGGCTTGGAGGGACCTTCGCAAACTACCACTTCCAACCTCCATCAATTCAGATATCCCCATACCCATCACTATCCTTGCAAATGTGGTTCTGAACTTCATAACCACAGATTGGCAGAATAAAGGCATAAAGTGGATTGCCGATCTATACCACAACGACACCCTTAAACCACTCGACACACTCCAAAAGCAATTCAACTTAACACCCGCAGATTGCTATAAATATAACCAACATTTCCCATCTCCTGAGATCCATCAAAACACACCATATATCTCCCAGAAGTGATATGGTGGTTCTATACTACAGCCCCCACATCTCTTAAGGGTATATCCTTCTTTTACAATTTATTCCAACAAAAACTCAACTTCACCAAATCCCACCCTTACCAAAAATGAGAATCTGACCTAGGAATACCCATCACAACCTCACAATGGCAATACACACTTAAATCAACCTACAAAGCCTCTAAATGTGTAAACCACTAGGAACTATCGCAAAAAAATAGCTCTTATGTGGTATCTTTCGCCTTACAGACTGTCCAAATTCTGCCAAACCAACCCCCCACTATGCTGGAGGAATTGTGACGCAGTAAGCAACCTTCTTCACATGTTCTGGACCTGCAAACATTTGACTAGCTTTTGGCATAGCATATTTCGCTCCATCTCGAGCATTACAGGGATCCTGACACCCCCCAATCCAAGCTTGGCAATACTGAACATAGGCTTTGAAAATTTCCCCCCTGACTTTCGCGTTGTGACTACACACATTCTTCTGGTCGCTAGAACATTGATAGCTAAACACTGGAAATCTGATAATGATTGTGAATGCTTCTGAAGTATCACTCCCAATGCTTCTGAAGTATTCAAGACTACTCATTCCCACTATGTTTATGAATCCTTACTGGCTAGCAGATGCGATAGTGGTAAAAAGTTTGCTACACAATGGAAAATATGGAAAAACTGGTTTAAAGTAAATTGATGGCTCATCCTTTGTTGATAATATTTTCTCATCCCCATCTATTTTTTTCCGCTCATGTAGGCCAGTTCAATGTCTATTTTCCTGTTAATTTTGTTTACATCTCCCCCTATGTTTCATTTTATATCAATTTATTTTTCTTTTATACATTTAATTTCTAAATATACTTGGCTATTGACATTCTGAGATTATCATTCTTTAGTATAGATCCTCTCTTGACTATTGGTCTCCTACTCTCAGGTTAATGTATCTTCTGCAACTATTTTGTTTTAGAAGTAGGTAATCCAATGGCTGTTGAATATTCATATATTTGTGCCTTATGAGGAAACATTTACTATTACATACAGCTGAACTTATATCTTCATATTCTTGTACTACTTGTACTCTATGTTGTATTATGAAACTATTTCAATAAAAAAACAATTAAAAAAAAAAGTTTTTGTGACTGATTTGATAACAGGGATAAGTGTTGGTATCATATAGGATGTATGATACCAACACTTATCCCTGTTATCAAATCAGTCACAAAAACTTTATTTTTTTATTGTTTTTTTATTGAAATAGTTCAGTTTAAGTGAAACTGTAAAAAAAAGTTGACATTTTTCTTAAAGCTGATTGGATATTTGGGATGAACATTGGTTCACTGTGTCAAGGATAACATTTCCTCTATAATAAATGGACTTTGAAGTAATCCAACATTAGGAAAAGCTTATAATTATGCAAAGACACACAAATCAAGTGCACAAATTTCTTACTTTATCCTCCCAATATTGATTTTAAAAGTAGTACATCTATGTGACATGTAACACATTGAACTTACAAGGTTCATCTTGTCTACAAGACTGATCTAAAGCACTTACAGGGCATTTTAAATGTGCAAGAAGTTATTTTATGCTTGATCTACCATGCCATGAAATGCACAGACTCTCCTTGTTAAAGTAGAATAAATACAAGTTCAAATGTATTGCTGAACAGCAAGTTAGTCAGAACAAAACATCTGATTTTACTTTTCACTGGCCTAGCTATGACATGAATTTTGATTCCCTCAACTTATAAAGGCTTGTTGAAAAGCCGCTAACAGCAGATCAGGTGGAAAACATGATAAAAGCTCTTTGTTGTTACATATGAAACATATTAGTTACAACTGTTTCTACACGCTAATTGTTCTTACCTTACTACCTGCGGGCATGTTCATGTACTTTTCTAGATTTAGAGCAATTCCAAGAGGAGCGATTTATAATTTAATATTCCCTCTATTCTCCTTTGACCATTTCTATAATAGCTTCAAAAGATCTAAAGGGAATTTCCAGTGCAACAAATTTACTGTTTACCCATGCTAAAAAAAATTGCAGTAAAACTATTTTAAGATGGTGTATATGTGTTTGCTAATTGTTACTTTTCTGCTGTTATAAATGTTACATGTTCAGTTGTAATGCTTTTACTGTATTTTATTATATTATATACTATTAAACATATATATATTTGAAGATATATTTACCAATTATTTCATTGTCATTTCACACAACACATCAATCAAAATTCTTTGCTGACCATTTACCCTATGAAAGGCATTGGTACATAGCAGTGCCCAACTTTCCAGGCCTATTTTTACAATAGCTTGCCTATTAGCCCTAAAAATAGCCAGAATCAACTAACAGGCTGAATTCCGTTTCACTGAATTTCAAACAGAATTTTCTTATCCTTAGTCCAAGGAAAGTATTTTTAATTGTAAAAATGCTTATGTTTCATCAGCTTTCAGGTAAAGTGTTGTTTATTTGGGGGATGGAGGGATGTCTTCAAAGCGGACCTTGAATTTTTCATGTATGGTCCGCTTTAACCTTGAATATGTGCAACTGCATCATGGTAGAATTAACAGAAGAAGCAGTCTGATTTCATATACAGAAATCAACTGTTAATATTAGATAACAGATGCTCCCTGCCATAGGCAGCCAATTGGGCATTTCTATTACCAAAACTAGGGAATTTACAACAAAAGTCATGCACTATATTTCTTTACTAGAAATAGTGATAACATTTCAATAATATTAAAAATGCATTCCACAAAGAGTTGAATTTATAATCTGTGCAGTAGATAGTTTTTGTTATAGAATCTTTAGATTAAATCTAAAAATATTAAACCCTGTTTTTGGGATGCTGCAGCAACCAATTGATAATGTACAAAATAAACATAAAGGAGTTGAACCCTTCTGGTAACTTGTATAGTGAAAGCTAAAACAGAAAAAAGCAATGAAAATGAACCAGCCTTCCAAAAATCTTCATAATTTAGATTCTGTGTGAGTACAAATTATTTATAAATGAGAATGGTTAATATTCATAAACTCTCTGTGTGTGAGTAGGCAGCTTAAGAACACTTTGTAGTAGATTATATACAGCTTCAGAGACAAATTTAGTGTTTAATCTGTTGACAATTTACTATTTCTTTTCTTCAAATCCTGCCACACATAATAAAGAGATTTCTTTGCTTATTGATCTCACTTCTACATTCTTGTGTTTTTTACTCTACCGAAGGATGTGGCAGGAAAATTATACGTATTTTATGTCTTATTGTCTGCTAAGCTGGAAAATAATAAACCTCTTGTAAACTATAAAGAAATTGTAAAATTACTTCATGATTAAAGGTTTATTACATTCTATAGTATTGAAACCGATAAATAATTTTGTCCCATTTAGCTGTAATTGTACTTGTTTTGCTGTGGATAACTAGAATAAAACAGAAAGCCTGAGGGAAATGCACTGTACAGAATATATTAGCAATGTTTTATAAGCTTCTTCTTTTAGAGAAAAAACACAAATACAAGAGGTTATTGTGTTGTGGTAGAATGTCGGGGCTTTTGACTTGTTCTAGCATTGACTTTGAGACAAACTTTGATGTATGCATGCATTATGTGTAATGTTCTGAACTCATGTCAAATTCTATTTGCTTTTCCATATACTTCCATATTGCTTCACATGAGAACAACCAATCACTGACTTCAGGTGTCATCAGTGTAAGCAGAGACAACAAGATATGTTTACTTGGGATCTCATGCTGTGCTCGTGATTTTGTCATCAAAATGTGTTAGCCAAAGGTAGAGAGGTTATGCCTCATCAGTGGTGACTGATGACTGGTGACAGCATTTGACATGGCATAAGTGGTTTCCTGGTGCAAATAATATATACAAAAAACAATTCATTTTCTTTATTGGGGTAGCAAACGTGCCACAAGCTGTGCCTCAACATATGTGTTTGAATTTCACATGGAAATAGATAACAATCAAGTTATTAAAGTTATATTTATTAGGACTTTTATGCAAATAGAAAAGTAAAAAAAAAATGGAAATGAATACCGTATTTATCGGCGTATAACATGCAGAGGCGTATAACACGCACCCTAACTTTAAGAGGGAAGTTTCAGGAAAAAAACTTTCCACAGTCCCCTGCGTATAACACGCAGGCACAGTTTACCCTCTATTTTCAGGGTAAAAAAGTGAGTGTTAAGCCCCATACACACGGTCGGACTTCTATCTTACTTTTCCGTGGTTTTTTGTCCGAACGGAGTTGGTCGGGAACACCCATAGCATACACACCACAGGACTTTTCTGCAAACTTTCCCAAAACTTTTTGCAACATCACGTGGTTTTTCCGCTCTTTTCTGCTCTTTACCGCCACCCTTTGGTCAACTTATGCTATTGTTGGTTGATTTTAAAATTAGTTGTTTTGTCCTTTGGACAAAAGTCTGATGGTTTTCTGTACACACGGTCGGACTTTGCTCCATCAGACTTTTGTTGGGAAAAAGTTTGTCCGTTTGCAGACCCAACTTTTGTCCGATGAAAACAAGAAAAAAGCAAAAAAAGTTTGTCCGATGGAGCGTACACACGGTCGGATTGTTGGTCCAACTTGCTCAAAATGAAGTTTGTTGGCCAAAAGTCCGACCGTGTGTACGAGGCTTTATACGCCAATAAATACAGTAATTAATATATGTTTCAAATTTGCTCAGTGTAAAAAAAAAACAGACATGATGTGTAAAAGATTTATTGCAGAGTAGTAGAGAATAGTATTTAATTGTAATAAGTAAGCATTGTTGCAACTGATATCTAAAGTCCTTCATGTCTCCTCATTCAAGAGAACTCAAATAAAAAAAAAAACAATAGAAAGTCCCATGGTTGGCTCCAAAACAGCTAGAAAAAAGTCCTACATTGTGAAGATAAATGGATCTTAAGCATTCCTAGTCAAAAGGTATCTTGGAAGCTTCCTGCTTCCAGATTCATCAAGGGAGTCTCAAAGTGGAAGTAAACTCTTATTTTTTACTTGTACCGACAGGTAAGCCTATAAAAAGGCTTCACTGGGCAGCCAATCCGAGGGCTAGAGAATGTGGATTCGGAAGGAAGACAGGGTGAAGATGGAAGCGCCTGTCAGAGGTGACAGCGTGGCGCTAGAAGGCTTCCTTCTAGGGTAAGTGTCTCATAAAGTGCTATTATGCATACTAGCTCATCCTGCCTTTACCTTGCAAGGTTTAACCCCCCCCCCTCCTGTAACAGACCAGGCCACTTGCCTATCAACATTGGAGGGGTACTTTGCAAGGGGTGGGAAATCCTCCCCCCTTGCATAGCACCCTTGTCTCAATGTTGAGGTACAATGGCGCCTTTCCTATCTCAAATGCCCAAAGAATGAGTTGGTGTTAATAAAGTGAGATTTATGGCACAATGTGGAAGTCCCCCATTTCCACAAACAGTTAAACATAAATTAACACATATACCATATAAAAAAAATCCTTTAAATAAATGACAGACCATATTTCGCCAATGATGTCACCCAGAATCTCAAGTGCTGTTTTTACATTACAGCAGCCTCAGAGGTTCTGGGTGATGTCACTGACTAAATATGGTAAATTAATAAAGAAAAGGAAATACATGTCTTGTGCTCATCACACAGGAAAAATAAAATTAAAATTAAAAACCGTAGACAAATTTAAATATAACAAAAATGCCTCTGACAGTTATTGCTTGGAAACAGTATCTGTTCATACAGTGGCGTCACTAGGGTTGGTGTCACCCGGTGCGAAAAAAAATGGTGTCACCCCCCAACAACTATAGTCCCCCCTCAGTACAGACCCCCCTCCACTAACTACAGACCCCACTCCCACAGTATAGATCCCATCCCTCAGTACAAACCCGCTCCACTAAGTACAGACTCTCCGCCATCAATATAGACCCGCCTCCCTCAGTATGAACCCCCACCTCAGTGCAGACCGCTCCATCAGTACAGACACCCCCACCTCAGTGCAGACCCCCTCAGTTACAGACACCCCCCCTCAGTTACAGACACCCCTCGTACAGACACCCCCCTCAGTACAGACACCCCCCTCAGTACAGACACCCCCCTCAGTAACAGACACCCCCTCGTACAGACTCCCCCTCGTACAGACCACCCCTCAGTTACAGACACCCCCTCAGTTACAGACACCCCTCGTACAGACACCCCCCTCAGTACAGACACCCCCCTCAGTACAGACACCCCCTCGTACAGACTCCCCCTCGTACAGACCACCCCTCAGTTACAGACACCCCCTCAGTTACAGACACCCCCTCAGTTAAAGACCCCTCCTCAGTTACAGACACCCCCCTCAGTTACAGACACCCCCCTCAGTACATACACCCCCCTCAGTACATAGACCCCCCTCAGTACAGACACCCCCTCAGTACAGACACCCCCACCTCAGTACAGACCGCTCCATCAGTACAGACACCCCCACCTCAGTGCAGACCTCCTCAGTTACAGACACCCTGCTCAGTTACAGACACCCCCCACAGTACCAGACACCCCTCGTACAGACACCCCCTCAGTTACAGACACCCCCCTCAGTACAGACACCCCCTTGGTACCAGACCCCCCTCAGTACAGACACCCCCTCAGTTACAGCCCCCCTGGTGCAAACTCCCCCTAGTGCAGACCCCAGCAGTACAGACACCCCCTCCCCCATCAGTAAAGATGCCCCCCTTACCTTACAGACCTCAGAACAGAGCGGCAGATACACACAGCGGTGTGTCTCTCGAGCGCGGGCTCCTCCTCCTCCTCTGTGGATGTAAACATAGAGGAGGCAGAGGGGGCGGCGGCTTCCTTCCGCTCCGCTGAGGGACACAGCCGCAGCGTGAGCCTAAGGCACAGGCAGCGGGCAATGTCAGTGTGGTGCCGCTGCGCTACCCACGGGTGTCACCCCTCTGGTGGGTGTCACCCGGGTGCGGCCCGCCCCCCCCGCACCTGGCTAGCAATGCTAGTGCGTGTCGTCACATCATCACAGTGCAGTGTGATGATGTGACAGGCTGAGTCACTCGCTGGCTCTGTAGGGTAGGGAGGAGGATTGGAATTTAGGAATAGGAAGAATAAGGAGCCGGAGGACACACACCAGGCGCGGCCGCGGCGCTGGAGGTGTTGTTCCAGGCTTCCAGCCCAGCGGGGTGAAATTAATCAATGAATGGGTCAGCTGTAAAAAAAAAAAAAAAAAAAAAAAATTAAAAAAAAAAAAAAAAAAAATTAAAAAAAAAAAAAAAAAAAAAAAAAAAGGGAGGGTGTCACCCCTCTAGCGGGTGTCACCCGGGGGCGGACCGCACCCCCCGCACCCCCCTAGCAACGCCTCTGTGTTCATATATATTGTAAATAACAAATACAAATAAAGAAACAAAAACAATTCATAGCTATTCAAATGACAGCTAGTAAAATTAATAATTTGGAGTCTGTGAGCAACATCTGATTAGTGGTAAGCTGACTACAGGCTGAACTAGGCTGCTTCCTCTGTCAGGAAGGGAACCCCAAATCTGTGAGCAAAAAAGAAAAGATAGAGGGGCACCAAGCCGACCATAGTGTAGTAAGCGAGCTAATTGTAGAAATCAAAAAAAGATAAGCATTTCCCTCATAAACAAAATGTCTCTTAAATCCGTGTGCAGTCCGGACATCTGTGGAGATGGAAGACTAGAGCGCTGCTCCAGGCCACTATTCCAGAGCCCCTGCAGCCAGGCACTATAGACAGGGGAAGAACCTCAGACTGAGGAAGGAGGCGGGTCCTAGGCTCCAAAATGCATTTCCTGACAGCCCTTGCGACTACACATGTCCTGGCAAAGAAGCACATCATCCAGCAGTGTCTTCTGTGTTCCCCAGAGGCAGATCTTCCCTTGTCCATAGTGTCTATTTCTGTTCTAGTAGCAACTGAAAATGATGTATTTACTCTCACTTTATTTCCTGGTGACACTGGTAATCAATAAGGATGAGCTGAACACCCCCTGGTTCGGTTCACACGGACAGGCGAACACTGTTAAAGTCTATGGGACACAAACATGAAAAATCAAAAGTGCGCACTTTTGATTTTTCATGTTCATGTCCCATAGACTTTAACGGTGTTCGTGTGTTCGAACAAATTTTTTGCCTGTTCGCATGTTCTGCTGCGAACCAAACCAGGGGGTGTTCGGCTCATCCCTATTTAGAACAGTACCACAGCAAAATTATATTTCTAAAGGAAAAAAGTGTAATTTAAACTGCTCGTGGCTGTAACGTATTGTCGGGTCCCGGCAATATAGATAAAAATCCCCTTTGGGTCTGGTATGGATATTAAAGGAAACCCTGCACCACAATTATAAAAAAAAATGCGTGGGGGTCCCCCAAAAATTCATACCAGGCCCTTCAGGTCTGGTATGGATATTAAGGGGAACCCTGCGCCAAAATAAAATGAAAATGGCATAGGGGTCCCCCCAAAAATCCATACTATACCCTTATCTGAGCATGCAACCTGGCAGGCCACAGGAAAAGGGGGGACGAGAGAGCACCCCCCTCCTGAACCGTACCAGGCCACATGCCCTCAACATGGAGAGGAGGCTTTGGGGTCCGCCCCAAAGCACCTTGTCCGCATGTTGATGGGGACAAGGGCCTCATTTCCACAACCCTTGCCCGGTGTTTGTCGGGGTCTGCGGGCGGTGGGCTTATCGGAATCTGAAAGACCCCCAGATCCCGCCCCTCCCCCATGTGAATGGGTATTGGGTACATTGTACCCCTACACATTCACCCAAAAAAGTGTCAAAGTTGTAAAAATTACAGTAGACAATTTGGGACAAGTCCTTTTTTAAAAAAAAAAACAAAAAAAAAAAACAGTCCCGCGATGTCAATTCATCTTCGATCACAGCGTCCGTTTTTCAGTTGCTTTTTTTTTTTCCTGTGTTTTTTCATACACTGTGGTATTGTATTCTGACAGCGGAGAGCTTCCACTTTTAGAATACAATACCTTTTTGCTTCTTTTATTGCAGTCAGTGATCTAGACAAGAAGCTAAATACACACCTAAATATACAGCATATAGGAACTTTTCATCTGATTGAATAATGAAAGAGCAACAGCACAGTGATATGTCATCACTCTGCCCTCTCCATTTTCTAGCATGTATACAGCACAGCCTTGAGAGCTTCTAGGGTTGGTCCTTCTTCCATTCTGCCCTGATTAATTAGAGTCAGGTACTTGGACTAGTTGCATTAAAAAAAATACATTTTAGTATTTATTGGAAATTTAATTGTCTGTGCTTTTTTTTCTTTCTGGAATTCAGCTGGAGTCAGTATAAACATTGAGGGGAAGACGGTGATGTCAGGGGATGCAGAGCTCAGAGAATTTATTTTTCCTGTGGTACTAAGGAGTGGCCTATAAAAATTAGAATGGTAAAACTAAATTCCATTAATACCGAAAAATGCACATCAAAGGAGAACAATATGTAAATAATCATCTCCAGTAGAACAGACTGGGTAATTAGCATTGTTTAAATGGCAGGCCTCTAATGGATTGCCTCATCTACTAGCTCTTTAAAGCATTACAATGATTTTAATAAATCAGTACTCCCACCCAGTTCTTTCAGGCTCATTGGCATGTCTTCAGGCCAGTAACACTCTCCAAAAAAAAATTATACAAATACATGACATTAGTAACTGTAAATGTTTAAAATATAAGTGTTCTTTTTAGTGCTCTCTCCTTAGCTACCATATCTCTCTGCCGTTCTAAGTATGTATTCATTAAGCTTGATTAAACACTTTGCCTCATTGGATTCCTTCCCCCTTCACAATAAAAAAAAGCCAACTTTGTGTGTGTGTGTGTGTGTGTGTGTGTGTACTTTTTATTTCCTCTTGCCCAGTGCCTCCTTTTCCACCTATGCAAGAATGACATGCCCCTGCTCCTGGAACCTCCTGGCCTATTCACGTCACATACAGTCTGGTCCATAAATATTGGGAAATCGACACAATTCGAATCTTTTTGGCTCTATACACCACCACAGTGGATTTGAAATGAAACGAACAAGATGTGCTTTAACTGCAGACTTTCAGCTTTAATTTGAGGGTATTTACGTCCAAATCAGGTGAACGGTGTAGGAATTACAACAGTTTGTATATGTGACTCCCATACAAGAAACAAGAGGTGATGAAAAAAATCATCTCAGGAAGGTGAAGTTACTCTTTAGGTAACTGCCACTGCTTGAGGACCTTTACTGTGAAGTTTGTCTGGAACTATGCAGCTTTTCTTGAAAATCTTTCAGTCTTGCATTCTGTGCCCTGTCTCTCTATCCTAAAAATGCATGGTTCAGACTCCACAAATTTTAATGCAAGGTGCATCATTAGGACGGAATTTCCATTGAAGCATATCAAGTGCAGCTAATGCATGCAAGAAAGGCTGCAGTGAAGCGCTGCAGTGAAGCAAGAGCTATGGTTTAGGGAAGCATAATCTATTATAAATATGGCCAGACCAAGATCAATCTCTATAGAGAAGTGGTTTAGAGAAGCATAACCTATTAGAAATATGCTGAGAACAGAAAATGTTTCGTAAATACCAGCAATATTTTATACTTTTTGCTATAACAAATATCCCCAAAAAATATATTAAAAAAATATTATTTTTTTTAGTAATGGCGGCGATCTGCGATTTTTATCGTGACTGCGACATTGCGGCGGACACATAGGACACTTTTGACACTATTTTGGGACCATTGTCATTTATACAGCGATCAGTGCTATAAAAATGCACTGATTACTGTGTAAATGACACTGGCAGGGAAGGGGTTAAACATTAGGGGTCGATCAAGGGGTTAACTGTGTTCCCTCACTGTGTTCTAACTGTAGGGGGATTGTCTCACTAAAACATGACAGAGATCACTGCTCCCGATGACAGGAAGCAATAGATCCCTGTCATGTTGCTAGGCAGAACAGGGAAATGCCTTGTTTACATAGGCATCTCCTCGTTCTGCCGCTCCGTGTCATGATCGCGAGCCCCCAGTGGACATCGAGTCTGCGGGACCCACGGCACGCTCACGGAGTACGCGGCGGGAGTGCACGCGCCCACTAAGCCGCAATTTAAAGGGGACGTACAGGTACGCCCATTTGCCCAGCCGTGCCATTGTGGGGACGTATATCATCGCGCGCTGGTCGGCAAGGGGTTAAAAACAAACGTAAATTTATGTGTAGTCTAGCCAATGGTTTAGCTGGAGACCTGAATATCTACTGAAAACAGATTATTGTGCACTACTAGGCATGAACTTGAAGGTACACCGGTTAAAGCCTATTGAAGCCTTGATGCATATTATTTAAAAAAAGTTAAATATATTGTAAGAACTAAAGCCAGTGAATCTCTGACATGATGAGAAATATAGAGTCTGCCATTGCTGATCTACTTCTCAAAATGTCTACTGCCTTGCTGTTTATGGCCATGATACTTTTTTGACTTACGGACCTGGTTTAAGCATAAAGCTAGTGAATTGAGATAAGAGTTGGAACAGCTGACCTGCACAATTATTTAGGATCACTGATCCAAAAAAGTATTGATCAGTATAGGCCAAGCAACAGATCTTCTAAAGGAGATGCCAGCAATGACACCCTACATAAAGGTAGAGTCCTTTTAGCTAAGTTTCTTTCATGAAAAACATTTTACTTTGTGTAACCTATTTGCATGGTAATGCACAACACTCTGTGTGGTGCCATTCATTAACAATGACACCCCATGTGGACAGTAGACTTGTGCACAACGGAAAAATTCGTTCCGTTTCGGTTCGTTTCTTTCCGGTCCTGTTGATTCGTAATCATTCGTAATTTTGCTAGACGGGATTTTTCGTGTTCGGACTCATTCGTATTTTTGCAAGCGACACTTTTCGTTGAATTTTGTGTTGCTTTATAATTCGTACTTTCGGTAGAGTACGTTGTTTTTCGTTGATTCTGGACACAACTCCTACTTTCGTAACTTTTTTTGGGTTCGTTGATTCGTAATTTTCCGTGTCTCTCTCACAACGACGCTGCCTATTATGCCTAATGTGCTTCGAATGGATTTGTACTTTTCTAAATACATAGCGGTTATTTGTAATGATTCGAAATCTCGTATTTTACTTTCGTTTTTTACATGCGGCTATAGGCTCCGCCCCTGTACACCATTTTGAGAGGGTTCAGCACGGTGAGGGAGAAGCAGAGAGCAGAGCAGAGTGAGTGTTATTGTGCTTCGAATGGATTTGAAATCTCGTATTTTACTTTCGTTTTTTCATGCGGCTATAGCCTCCGCCCCTGTACACCATTTTGAGAGGGAGTTCAGCATGGTGAGGGAGAAGCAGAGAGCAGAGTGAGTGTTATTGTGCTTCGAATGGATTCGTACATTCGTAACTTTTTTCATAACGAATTATGCCGAAGACCTTCGGGCATTCGCTATTTTGCGGTATAATTTATTTCGGATTCGGTTTTATTCGTAATTGCTCTGTTCGGAAATTCGAATGCTTCCGAATGTCCGAAAGTTGCTAAATTCGGACGAATTTTGATTCGTTACGAAACGAATTGCTCAAGCCTAGTGGACAGTACAGTAGGTGCCGATGAACCCACCTCGCAGCACACTATAACACATATACCATGCATTGTTAAGCACGCTATTAAAAAGAAAGTGTAGTTCAATTTTTCATTCTATTGTTCTTCATTGGCAGTCCATTCAAAATGAATACACTGCCTAAGCAGAATGCACATTAACAAAAAAGCACATTAACGTGCATGCAATAACACACTGTAAAAAAAGAAGCAAATGTGGGGGCACTACTTTTTTTAAACGGCAGTAGCCAAAGTGTGGTGACACTTCTATACATGTCAAGGCTGCTGAAACCTGCATCCTGTAGATCAATTTTACAAATGGCAAATGAGATAAACACAACCTGAAATTATATAAGTTTGGTAGTTTGGTAGTTCTTATCCTGAGCAGAGTTTTCTTGTAATATTATATAACAAGGAGAAACATTTTACCGATAATTTATAGTACAGATCCTGCGATCAGTGGCACAGTTTTTGAGCAGAGAATTACACAGTTAAGTGCCTACAAACTAGATGATGTCTTCATAGACTGCCAGCTGTGCTAAATGAACTTACTATAGAAGTTTTATAAGTCTTTGCTAGTCTTTCTATGTTTTAGGTAGATCCCTAAGGTCTGAAACATAATTTCATTCTTAGGGCATATTGTGAAATTACAGCATGCACTAAAAACTTTTATATCAACAATAAGACACATTTTCAGGAGGAAAAAAGCAACAAAACAGAACAGTAAAGACTTGAATGATTGTGCTATACAGACCAATCTACAGTATAATATCTTCACATGTCTCAGACAAAGACATCTTATACATATTAATTATGAACTTACAAAGGATTACTTTAAAGGAATGTAAAGCCTCGTACACACGACCGAGTTTCTCGTCCAAAACCGGCAAGAAATGTGCCGCGAGAGCTTTTTTGTCGAGAAAAACGTTCGTGTGTATGGTTTTACGACAAGAAATTTGCAGAGAATCTCGACGAGAAAATAGAGAACCTGCTCTTTATTTTCTCGTCAGGATTCCAGATTTCCTCGTCGTGTTTCTCGTTCTGTTTTGTGACGAGAAAATGGTTCGTGTGTATGCTTTTACGACTCTTCCAAAAGCGCGCATGCTCACAAGCAACTATGAGACGGGAGCGCATCTTCTGGTAAAACAATCCTTCGTAATGGAGAGAGCACATTCGTCACGCTCAAAAATATTGCATCGTTTAAATGTTCTGCCTTGAAATCTTCGTTAGAATGTTACATTAATCAAAACAAGTGACCTTCTTTTGCTGCTGATATTCACACAGAGTTATGACTTATTTTTTAACCTTTTTCATGCTGCTCTTAAGAAGATTTATGTGAATTATATCGTGCAAGTTTTTAGGAATAATTTAAATGGTAATATTTTTAAAAATGATGTTAATTATAATTTCACAATGTTTTGGTAGTGATCTCCCATTAAATTTTGGACTCTATATTAGTTAAATTTCCCACCATGTTTTTTTGATAATCAGATTTAGTTATTCTTTTGGGGGGTTGTTATCTGTCCCTTTTTTTGTCAGTCAAATGTATCTGCTTACTCCAAAGCTAGATTTTTTATTTTTACAAATACACATAGTCAAGTATGAACGTAAACAAAAATCACATTTATTCATGTTTAAAAATAAAATAAAGAGAAGGCAGCGCTGGAGAACCTGCTGCCATTTGTGCATCCCAGGGACCCCAGAGCACACAGCAACCCTGTGTGGACACTAAAATTGGGAGCTTGAGAAGGCCAACATTTCTGAACACAATCTGATGCTGGCCTCCCAGAGGTCAGGAACAGCAGCAGGTGAGATATATGTCCCAAGTCTGTGGTACTACAACAGGCTGCCTTCTGTCCGACCACAATGAAGCAAGGCCATCACTTCCTCTTCTTCCTGGCAACCTTCCCTGCAATCTTCCCTGAAGCCTTCCCTGCAGCCTTCCTTCTTCGTTTGGCTGGAGGCTGGCCCACTGGAGGGGTACTCCTGTCAGGAGGAGGAGGAGGAGATGTAGCAGAAGGGGGTGGGGCAGAAGAAGAAGGTGGAGGTGTAGCAGAAGGGGGTGGGGCAGAAGAAGAAGGGGGAGGTGTAGCAGAAGGGGTGGGGCAGAAGAAGAAGGGGGAGGTGTAGCAGAAGGGGGTGGGGCAGAAGAAGGGGGAGGTGGAGGTTGAGGTTGGGTCAGTTGTGCCACCTCACATATGGCTGTATTGGGGGTAATTTTCTCCATCACCCCCTTGTTGAGCAAGGTGATGAGCAGGGGCTCGCATAGGAGGCGTTGCTCCATGCTCATCACCTTGAACTTAGCCTCCACTAGGCCGGCAATGGCCTCTTCAGGGGATGTGGGCTCCTGGAGGGTGGCATGGGCCTCACAAATAAGGGCCATTGCTGCCTCACTCGTGCTCCTGTCCCTCCTGCCTCTTTTGTGAAGCCGGATGGGAGGCACCTGGGATCTGGTGCTTCTCCTTTGCCCTGCCACCTCCTGTCTGCCACTGGGCCCTGCCACCTCCTGTCTGCCACTGGGCCCTGCCACCTCCTGGCTGCCACTGGGCCCTTCCTCCTCCTGCCTGACAGTTTCCAGACCCTCCTCCTGGCTGATTTCATCCTGTGTATGAAAAAGGGACATAGTTTAATATGTTCGTTTAATCTTTGCATCAAACTTTGTAATCCGGATTGAAGCAATTAGAATGTAAATCCATAAATCCTTGCTTTAAATTTACCACTACATCAGATTGACTATTTAGCACCCAATTAAGTGCAGAATAATGTCTACAGATCTTGATTTCACTTGTGCAATCCAAAATAGTTTATGTTTGTCATCTTGACATATTTGTCAAACATTAAGTTTATCCCAATACATTTTCGAAAAATACTATACCTGGCTCCAGATGGCCAAATCAGTATCATCCAGGATGGCTGCCTCCTCTTGCTCCAGAGAAGGCTCAGGTTGGCTGCAGGGAAGTCTGGGGGGAAGAGTGGAGAGTGATGGCCTTGTGTCAATGTGGTCATCCAGGAAGGACATCCTGTTGTAGTACCACAAAATCGGGACATACACATCATCTGCTGCTGCTCCTGACCTCTGAGAAGCCAGCACCTTAGAGCGTTCAGTCCTGTAGGTACCTCTCAAGCTCCCAATTTTAGTGTCCACTTGTTTTTCTGTGGCTGTGGGCACCTTGGTATGCACAAATGGGAGCAGCTTCTCCAGCGCTGCTTTTCTCACCCCTCTTTTTTTGTGGATGGGGTTTTTCGTCTCCCACAGAGCGGGCAGCTCCCTTACCCGGTCAATAAATTCCGCCAGGAAATCCTTGTCGCTTATAAAGACATTCATATTGTATCTGCAAGTTAAATAATTTATATATAACTAATGTGAGGCAAACAGTCTAACCTCCTTAACATGCTAGTCACCATATATATCCTCCAACATTCTCAAGACAGTATATGCCAACAATTTGTACAAGTCACAAAATCACATACCTTCGTTCGCACGTCCGTCACTTGAACTCCTCTCTCCGCACACCGAACGTACTATAGTCACATGTGTGTTTTCTATATACACACCACGCATGCGTCAAAATACGAACACATCGCTCCGCACACGTCGCCCGCCCATGACGTTCTAACTAACATCTTTTCCCCGCCCCTTCTCTTTCGGCGCACAGACAGATATGGCGGAGTTACAGCAGGTGTCTGATAATTCCGCAACTAACGAGGAGGAGACAAGCCTGGAGACCGAGGAAACGTCATGATCAAGGAGGAGATTCAAGGCATCGAATATGTCTTTGGCGGAGATGGCGGAGATGGTGGACATCTTGCTCAAGGCTGATTATGATGCCAAGCATGGGCCGTATAGCAAACCAAATAGAAGGAAGGCCAAAATCCTCACTAAAGTCGTGAAGAGTCTGAAGGCGAATTTCGGGGTGAAACGCTCAAATGAGCAGCTCAGAAAGAGGTGGTCAGACCTCAAACTGAGGGAGCCAGAGCAGTTGAGGAGCATAAAGAGAATGCTCGCTAAAAGTAAGTAAAATGTAGACTTTTATGATATTAATCTTTTTCTAAACTGACATGTTGCTCTTTATTTTGGTTTCTCATATTGGACTCGCTTCCAAAATGTAATATTTTGAACTTGGTTGGGCACAGTAATCGTTCGTTACGTTACCGACACTTCATTTGGCCACTATCCGCGGTTTTGGCTTATTTTAGAGCCACAAAAGTAATTAGACATCTGCCATTTTTGCTCCAAAATTGTGGCGTGTTTTTTCGTCTAGATGATGTGTTTGTAAAGAGAATGAAATGCAAACTTTTATCAGTGTAAAGAAGAGGACACTCAGCAGCTGCTTCCACATCTGTACTTTGGAGCAGTATAGTGTGGGCCACCAGACCCGCCTTTTTTGGGTGTCCCACACAGGTGCATACGAGAATTTTTGTGGTGCCTCCATGTCAAATAAATTACATCCAAAGGTGAATACTAAGCATATTCTTGGTCATAAATAATGCATTCTTCTTTAAATTCCGCCCAAACACACACTTGTACCACACTTCCAATCAATTTAGCCTGTTTTTATTTTAACATTGAGATTTACAGTGTGATAAATTGACCTTTTGTTTGCTTCTCATAGGGGAGAGAAGACTGGGAGGAGGACACTCCAGGGAGCACATGCACCCCACAACTTCCAAGCAACCCCAAACTCCCAAAGACCCACAACCAAAAGATTTGCAGGAAGTTGAGGTGGAGGAAGGAGAAGTGCAGGAAGGAGAGGTGGATGACGTTGTGGATCTGGTCACCACAACAGGTCAGTATCTGTCACCACAGCTTCAGGTAAGAGATGTAGGCCTGCAGAGTTATAATACCTTTTGTTTTTTGTTTTTAGGGGATATAAATGTTGTGAAGGATAGTACACGGTTCTCTGCTGACAGCGCCCTCCGCCTCATCCAGCAAGTGATGGAATGTAGCACGGAACTGGACCTTATTAAACAAAGAATCCATGTGATGGAACAAACATTTAAAGACATTCTTGATGTTTTGGGGAGAATTCAATAAGCCATCCAAACACATTTGTTTTTACATGTTTGTTTTTGCAACTTTTTGAATTTTTTTGACAATCAAACCAGCCAAAAATTGAATCTGCACACAGTTTGTCAACATGTGCTATCTGCCATCAGGGGATATCCATGTACGTCTTTTGTGGGTGCAACCCCTTCCTCGTATCTAAAGTCAGTGAACTGAGGAAGGGGTTGCACCCCCAAAACACGTCCATTGATCACCCCTGATGGCAGATAGCACATGTTGACAATAGGGATCAGGATTGTAAACTTCATAGATGTAAAAAATCCCAAATGTGTGCATATTCAATTTTTGCCTGGGCAAGGGGTGGCAGGACCCCATATTAGGACGGGCACATAGAGACATAGTTTGTGTAAGTGAATGTCTCATATTGCTCAGAGGTATCCAATGTTGTAATTTTTGGAATGCAACTGTTATTTTTGTATTTTCATAAGCAAAAAATTGCTGGGTTGGGGCCAGGCCAACCCAAAAAACCTGAAAAAACTAAAAATGGTGAGAATGTGCACAGAGTAAAATATTTGACCACAAACAACGTGTAGCTTCTTTTTATAATACCCTCTAAGCTTCTTTGGTTATTTTGTAAGGTTACATAGTGAAATGGTTGATATTTACTAAAGTAAAATACACTTGGCACTACAAATTCACAAAGACAAACTAGGAGACAGGAAAGAACAAATAATTAAAGGTTTAAACAAGCTTTTTATTGGGATCCTTAGACATAGGCTGGCATAGGAATTGCCCCCCTACCCGTGAAATACTCCATGTATTTGTCCCGAACCTCACGGGCATTTTGGGAGGGCAAGCCAGGACGGGCAGATTCCAGGCCCGGCAGGGGATTTGCAGGGGAAAGTCCAGCCTCTGGCAAAACTGAGGCCATATAGGAATTTGATTTTTGGCTCAGAAAGTTGTGTAGCACACAGCAGCATAATACGACATAGTTTATTTTGTAGTCCGCCAAGTGTATTGAAGTCATAAAAGGCGGAACCGGCTGGCCATTATGCCAAAGAAATTTTCGACAACTCTTCGGCCCCTGGCCAGCCGGTAATTGAACACCCTCTTCTCTGGGGTCAGGGTCCTCTGTGGAAATGGCCTCATAAGATGCCGTCCGAGTCCGAAGGCTTCATCAGCCAAGAAAACAAAGGGGAGTCCTTCAATATTCCCTGCATTCGGTGGCAATGCAAGGTCGTCACTCTGGAGATGGAGGGCAAACTCCGTCTGGATGAAGGATCCCCCATCGGACATCTGGCCATTCTTCCCTACATCAACATAGAGGAATTCATACCGTGCTGACACCACCGCCATCAGCACAATGCTATGAAACCCCTTGTAATTGTAGTAGTAGGACCCAGAACGGGGTGGCGGCACGATGCGGACGTGCTTCCCGTCTATGGCACCACCGCAGTTGGGGAAGTCCCACCGCGTGGCAAACTCCGATGCCACAGTCTGCCATTCCTGTGGCATGGAAGGAAGCTGTGGAGTGAATTAAGATGAAATAATATTAGAATACCAAAATTTGATTATAAAAAAAATCAAGGCCAACATCAATCAAATTCTACGTTTATTAAGGTGTTTAAAATAAGTATAAGGGAAGGCTCATTTATCAGATTCATCACCCCCTCTGATGGGCCATTACTAAATTATTTTGGGGGGGGAAATGTGTTTGGCCACAGGATAGCATTGCAGTGGCGGTGCGTCCAGAGTGGGCGCTGGAGCACTGCCCCCTCTCTCCTGTGCCCATCACTCAGAACAATACATAGGTTCATGTGTTGCATGAACCTATGTATTGTCTATGCCACTATTCAGGTGGATGGCCTCTTGTTTAGCGACCGACATATGAATAATTGCGGCATTTAGGGGGTTCAAATTGCATAGCAGAAACAGGTAGTAAAATAGTCTTGCACATTACAACCTGAGGGATGTAATTGGCTTCCGAAAAGTAAAATAGGGGATGCAGGGGGGGGGGGCATTCCTTTGGGAAACACTGGCAGGCTGCTCTGCCAATCATGTTCACCAAGTCTGTTTAATGGTAACATGATTGGCTGATGCAACATCAAGGGAAGGAGAAGACATCAAGGACAGAAGAAGGATGGCGCTGACCACAAGAAGGTAAGTGCAGGGCTGGGGGGAAAATGGCTGCATTGGAGGGAACCAAATGGCTGCATTAGAGGGGACAACTGGGGGCGTTTAATAGGCACCTGAGCAAAAAAAGGAGGAAGTTTAATTCATAAATTGGGGTGGGACCCCCAAACATTTGGAGGAACAGGCGCCCCTGCTGGAAAAGTTAGTGAAGGGAAATATTTATGGAGGAGAAAAAAGGGGCAATCTAAAGCTTCCAGCATGCATGGGGACAAAGGGGACATTCTCAGCATATTACAATCATGGTAATTAGGGAAGGATGAAAGAAATACAATACAGTAGCATAAATGTAATACATAAAATGTGATGTTAAAGGAGAAAACTTACCCTAATATAGTCCTCCTGCAGGACTTGTATAATAGCAGAACAGGTGTCTGGGATTATGAGGCCCAGAGCCTGGGGGGAGATGCCTGTGGTGAACTTCAAGTCCTGAAGACTTCTCCCTGTCGCCAGGTAACGTAAGGTGGCGATGAGCCTCTGCTCAGCACTGATGGCTTCCCGCATAACGGTGTCCTGCCTGGTAATATAGGGGGACACCAAAGCCAACAGTTCCTGAAATACTGGGTCAGACATCCGCAGAAAATTCCTGTAGTCCTCAGGATTATTCTCGACGATCTCCCGCAGCAGAGGCATATGGCAGAATTGGTCCCGCTGGAGCAACCAATTCTTGGTCCATGAACTCCTCCTCACAACATTCATGGACTGGTCTTGGTCCAAAACAAGCAGACCAACACCAAGCGCACGCACAGCACGAACTCGACAACGAGAACGTCCAGGCGACATGGCTAATAAGAAACAGTCGTCTTATCAGAACGTACAGAACAGAACGCACTTTAGAACAGCAAGGCCTATGAATAACGAACTGAAAAACAGAAACGAACAGGCAAGAACGCACTGTAAAACAGATACGACCTGCCTAGACACCCTGAAAGTCAAGATACGAACCCACAAGCACAAACTGAACCGCAGAAAACGATCTGAAAAGTACGAAGACTGAAAAGCGCGAATCGTCTCTTCCCAAACTTTTACTTCACACGCGGCAACACGAGATCAGCAAAAGCAGCCCAAGGGGTGGCGCCAAGAAAAAAGATCTTCCCCTTTATAGTGCCGTCGTACGTGCTGGACGTGAGCGCGGAGAACAACGAGGAAATTGGGAAATGTCAGTGTGTACGCATAGAAAGCTTGACGAGAAAATCGACAAGCTTAACAAAAATCTTGTCGAAAAAAACAAATTTTTTTTTACGACGAGACAATCGGTCGTGTGTACGAGGCCTAAGAGATATGAAATAAATTGTATGCAATTCCTATTTAATGTATTTACTGTGAGATAATAATGGGACATTTGCTTCACTCTGACATCATTTTTACTATTGATCAACTTAAATCCTGTAATAGTCATTACTTTCCATGTTTATTCTCTTAAGGCAGGCATGTTCAAAGTCCGGCCCGCGGGCCAATCGCAGCCCGCGTTCCGGTTTCGGACGGCCCACCTGGTGATCTTGACATATATATCTTTTATGGCCCCCAACGAATCCCCGAGCGCCGGGGGGCCACAAAAGATAGGTATGCTGGCTGCCTTGGAGGGGATGGGACGAGTGCCGTGCATACAGGAGAGTATTTCCTGTTTACACGGCGTCCTGTGTAAAAGGAAGTCCCGTCTCCTGCGCTGCCATTAAACAACTGTTCTGTCCATCACAGGAGGCGGGACTTTCAATTAAAGAGGCCCGTCGAGAAAACAGGAGTTTTACCTGTATGTCTATTGGCGCTCGTCCCGCCCCCACCCTGTCTCCTCTACAGGCTGCACTGACAGCAATGGTGAGTCTGCATTCATGTCAATGTGGGTTCTGCATTTATGCAATGGAGTGGGTGCTGCATTCATGGCAATGGAGTGGGTGCTGCATTCATGGCAATGGAGTGGGTGCTGCATTCATGGCAATGGAGTGGATGCTGCATTCATGGCAATACGGTGGGTGCTGCATTCATGGCAATGGACTGGGTGCTGCATTCATGGCAATACGGTGGGTTCTGCATTCATGGCAATACGGTGGGTGCTGCATTCATGGCAATACGGTGGGTGCTGCATTCATGGCAATACAGTGGGTGCTGCATTCATGGCAATACAGTGGGTGCTGCATTCATGGCAATACAGTGGGTGCTGAATTCATGGCAATACGGTGGGTGCTGCATTCATGGAAATACGGAGGGTGCTGCATTCACGGCAATGGGGTGGGTGCTGCATTCATGGCAATACGGTGGGTGCTGCATTCATGGCAATGGGGTGGGTGCTGCATTCATGGCAATGGGGTGGGTGCTGCATTCATGGCAATGGGGTGGGTGCTGCATTCATGGCAATACAGTGGGTGCTGCATTCATGGCAACGGTGAGGCTGCAGATGGGCACTGATTAGGCTGCATTGATGGGCACTGACCCTTATTTTGCTTCACAGTTCTTTATTTAAAATTTAAGATTTTTTTCCTGAAACTTCCTTCTTAAAGTGAAGGTGCGTGTTATAAGCCGATAAATACAGTATGTCCAAACAACACGCCCAAGCTCATCTCTTCACCACACACAGCCACAAAGGCAAGAGAATTCTTGTTGGGCAGTGTATTAGTGCTCAGACTAACACACTTAGACCAAATTTTAATGGTTTAAGAATGTCAGGCAAAATGGTCTGCCCTCAAGCATGTTCACTTCATCAAATTTGGCCCTCTTTGAAAAAGTTTGGACACCCCTGTCTTAAGGGAAGCCTGTCACAAAATAGTCAAGAAGAATTACATTTTTCTGACCTTTCTTTAAAATGTGGTTTGATTGGCTGTTATGAACCAGATTCTGTTAAGAGGAAAGCCAAATCAGTTGGCTGAAACTCCGCAGCAGGAAGAAACCCACAGTCCACAAAGTGTCAGAACCCTAAGGGATGTGGTAGAAGTTTCAGGTACAAGCAAAGTTCCAAGAAACAACCAGGTACATCATAAAGTGGAGAACATACATAGACATAATCCGTTGATGAAGTTGTTAAAATTAGTTGTTAAAGACTAACATCATGGAGTGGGAAACCTATCAACACAGACGCGAGTCTGATCTGAAGTGCTATCTAGGGATCAGAAGAAAATAACTGTCAAATTATGGTAAAAACAAACCTCTAAAAAAAACTTCAGATTTGTAAAAAGCAGTTTTACAAAAAAGAAAAGTGGATTATTAAAAGCGTTAAAAGCGGAACTTAGAAGAGATCTTAGAATCATTCACACTGATGTGCAAAAAAGAACCAATACTTATTCCAGCTGACATCCCACCAATTTCACCACCACAACATCAATTTATTATCAATCCTCCCAAGTTAAGTGAGGTAAAAAAGGTAATGATGAAGGCAGGCAAATATGGAGTGGTCTGCTCCGCCCCCTCTCTATCCTGATTGGCTAACTGAGTTTGAGTGACAGCAGCGGGAGCTAATGGCGCCGCTGCTGTGTCTCAGCCAATCAGGAGAGAGAGTCCCAGATGGTCGAGGCACTTGTAGACATCGCTGGACAGAGATGGGGCTCAGGTAAGTATTAGGGGGGCTGAGGGAGGCTGCTACACACAGAAGGTTTTTTATCCTAATGCATAGAATGTATTAAGATAAAAAAACCTTCTACCTTTACAACCACTTTAAATGTTAAGAGATATTAATTTAACCGTTTGCCGACCGCTGCACGACGATGTACGTTGACAGAATGGCACAGCTGCGCAAATAAGCGCACCCGTACATCCCTCTGTCATCACAGGCTAGCGGGTGCGTGCGTGCCGTGCACCGCAGGAGCGTGCCTGAGGGATCTACTGCTCCCAGTGATCGGGAGCAGTGATCTGTCATGTTCTAGTGAGCCCACCCCCCCTACAGTTAGAACACACTGAGGGAACACACTTAACCCCTTGATCGCTCTATAGTGTTTAATCCCTTCCCTGCCAGTGACATTTATACAGTAATCATTGGCTATTTTTAGCTCTGATGGCTGTATAAATGTCAATGGTCCCAAAATAGTGTCAAAAGTGCCCGATCTGTCTGCCGCAATGTCACAGTCATGATAAAAATCGCAGATCGCTGCCATTACTAGTACAACATTTTTTTGAAAAAATGCCATAAATCTATCCCCTATTTTGTAGACGTTATAACTTTTGCACAAGTTAAAAAAATTTTTTTTTAAATACATTGTCGCCCTTTTTTTGTTTATAGCGCAAAAAAATAAAAACTGCAGATATAATCAAATGCCACCAAAAGAAAGCTCTAATTGTGGGAAAAAAAGGATGTCAAGTTTGTTTGGGTGCAACGTCGCAATTGTCAGTTAAAGCGACGCAGTGCCGTATTGCAAAAAATGCTCTAGTCATTAAGGGGGTAAAAATTCTTCCGGGGCTGAAGTGGTTAAACGTCAATAGTTATAAAAAAGCTATTCTAGCCCATTCATATTTCCATTGTAATACACAAAACCATCCTCTAAAACATCCTCAGGGTTCTGCGGCAAAAGCACATAATGTCTAAAGCCTAGCAAAGTGCAAGGGGAATACTGATCACATAAGAAAAAAAGTAGTCATGATTAAACCTTTGGCATACAAAAGGCAAGAAATTTTGCAGTGTGTTGGAGCAAAGACTTACAAGTAGGTATCATAAATATGAACATATAACAATGCTGAGGACAACTGTCCAATGCAACAAGAGACATTGTAAAAACGTATTCAATAGACATGTTCACTGCCGAAAAAAAAATTGTTTTAATTTCATTCATTTTTTTTTCAGTTTTTCGGGTCATTATAATCGAAATTTTGAATAAATTCGCAACTTTGGAAAAATGTTAATTAGTTACGGTCCATTCATTTAGATGTGGTATTAGTTATTTTGATAATTCATAAAAATCTGAAAATCTAAAATTCTAAAATTTAGAAAATTCGAAAATAAGAACGAAGATCGGAAAATTTGAAAGAACGAAAATTCGAAAATCTTTAATAATAACTAACTAATTAATAATAACTAACTATTAAATTATAGGTATTGGAATTTCCTTTCAATTTCCTTTAAAATTAGTCTGTTAGTGAACGTAACAAATATGAATTTATCCGAAGTTACGAATTATCCAAAATAACGGATGCTGCAGAAAAGCTAGAAGGAGTAATCAGTGATTTTTGGGTTAGACAGTAATGGCGAAACTAGTTGCCGATTGCAACTGTTGTAGAAGAATTCAAATGCACTGAAGCATGTCTAGTAATGACCCCCTATGAATCTAATGATACGGTTCTTTTTTGAATATTGCCCCCCAAGATGGCAACAGGGAAGATGTGGTCTTTATCTGAAGCTTTTCAAAGTGCTAAGTCTGCTCTTTATTTCAGGGATAGGGTTGGCCAAGTTCAACATGGAAGAACTATTCTCTGGCATGTCCCAATAGCTCCTCAGTAGCACAAGGAAACATTAATGCAGAAGAGATGGCCCTTGGTGAGACAACAAAAGGAGGCAGAGTGACAAACCAAGACTGTCTCAATGGCCATGCAGGGCCAATGGGCAAGCTCGGAGAACCTAGAAAAAAGAAAACTTGGCTGGCATGACATGTGAAAGATGGAAGGATCTCGACTAAGTTTTGACATTAGAGCCACTTATGACCTTCTACCCACACTCCAGAACATGGAACAGTTATGGGGAGAAGATACTGGTTACTCTTTTTGTCAAGCACATTTTAACAGGAAAAACAAAATAATTATTGAGCAGGTATATAGACTAAATATAAAAGTGCAAGCTGCTGGCAACACAACAGGACCAGTCGTGATAAACGTGAAACAAAAAATTGTTGTCGCACTAAACATAGATAATGGCTAAACAAGTGCCCATAAAGTGTGAAAAACTTGTGCTGTTCAGAACAATGCAGGTGAATTCCTTGATGAACATCCCATTACAGTGAGTATAATTGATGTGAACGCATTTTTTTGCTTTCCAAAAAATGCTTCTAAACTCAACTGCCTAGAAAGGACTATAAATGACCCTGTGTGCATGTACTAATAAGACAAGAGGAGAGTTCAGGGGCAGCTGAAAAAAAACAGCTAACTGCTCCTAAACGTCCATTTATCAGCAGCAGTGTACATGAAGCCTAATCAGTTTGGTTGCCTTTCTATGCACTTTCTGCAGTTCTTCAATATCTGTTTTGTCAACTGGTGCCAAAAACTGAATATCATTTTCCAGACAAGGTCTTACTAATACCAGTACAGCCAGATTCTTCTCAACCTCCCCAGCTGTTCCCCTCATAGAATGTATAATGCATGCATGTTTTTAACTCTTAAAGCGGAGTTCCAGTCATATTTTTGTTTATTAAAAAGCAAAAGTGTAGCTGCTGACTTTTAATAACCATCCACTTACCTGTCCCATGATCCAGCGGTGCACTCACCCACGCTGTGTTCTCCTCGTGTCCTCCCTCGGTGGCACTGGCATTTCTACTACGCGAGTGGTGCTACACTCTGTGACTGGTTCCGAAGTCTTCTAGGACCTGTCATGTGTCCCAGAAGACTTCGGGAGGGAGAACTTCCACTTCCGATCGCCTAAAGTGACCGGAATGGAAATGGGAGCAGGTACCTGTCAAAATCAGGTACCTGTCCCCCCCCTCCACTAAAGCTCCATTTAACAAACAGGAGATAGGGAGGAGGCCTTAAAACGGAAGTTATACTTTTGGGTGGAACTTCACTTTACATTTATCAACATTAAACCTAATTTGCCACAACTATGAATTTACGAATTGAATGTTATAAGCTGGTAGACTTTAACCTCTTGCCGAATGCCCCACGTACATTTACTGCAGGGCAGAAACACGGATATCTACCTTACCACAGTACAAGCACCCCCAACACAGTTATAAAGCACTCCCTAGGAACACTTTGAAACCCTTTGATCGCCCCTGATGTTAAACCCTTCCCTGCCAGTGTCATTAGTAGGGATGAGCTTCGTGTTCGAGTCGAACATACGTTCGACTCGAACATCGGCTGTTCGATCGTTCGACGAAGATCGAACGATTTGGGCCGTTCGCGCCAAATTCGAGTGACGCGAACGGCCCACAATGCACTACGCCATCGCAGTGTCATCCAGGCGCTGTGATTGGCCAAGCATGCACTGTGACCCTGCATGCTTGGCCAATCACAGCGCCGGCAGCGAGGAGAGCAATGATTGGCCACAGGCAGGATGCCTGTGGCCAATTATTGCTGAGGGGGTTTAGTACACGCCCCACACTATAAAAGGCCGCCAGCGCGGCGGCCTTGTGTAGTGTGTTCCGGAGCAGGGAAAGAGAAGCATAGGCAGGGACAGTGTCATTTTTTTTCATTTACTAATCCTGGATTCCTTGTGTTTAGGGACAAATAAGGATAGGTAGGGAGAGTGTCAGTGACAGTGTGTTATTCTGTGCTAAACCTTGTTTGTAGGGACAGAGAGGTACAGTGAGGGAAAGTGTCAGTGTGCTATTCTGTGCTAATCCTTGTTTGTAGGGACAGAGAGGTACAGTGAGGGAAAGTGTCAGTGTGCTATTCTGTTCTAAACCAATTTTGCTGAACCATATTTTCAATCCTTGAGTTTAGGGACAGAGAGGTACAGTGAGTGAAACTGACAGTGTGCTATTCTGTTCTAAACCAATTTTGCTGTTCCATATTTCAAATCCTTGAGTTTAGGGACAGAGAAGGACACTCGTGGAAATTATCAGTGTGCTATTCTGTGCTAAATCTTGTTTGTAGGGAGGGACAGAGTAGGACAGTGAGGGAAAGTTTCAGTGTGCTATTCTGTTCTAAACCAATTTTGCTGTTCCATATTTTCAATCCTTGAGTTTAGGGACAGAGAAGGACACTCGTGGAAATTATCAGTGTGCTATTCTGTGCTAAATCTTGTTTGTAGGGAGGGACAGAGTAGGACAGTGAGGGAAAGTGTCAGTGTGCTATTCTGTTCTAAACCAATTTTGCTGTTCCATATTTCAAATCCTTGAGTTTAGGGACAGAGAAGGACACTCGTGGAAATTATCAGTGTGCTATTCTGTGCTAAATCTTGTTTGTAGGGAGGGACAGAGTAGGACAGTGAGGGAAAGTGTCAGTGTGCTATTCTGTTCTAAACCAATTTTGCTGAACCATATTTTCAATCCTTGAGTTTAGGGACAGAGAGGTACAGTGAGTGAAACTGACAGTGTGCTATTCTGTTCTAAACCAATTTTGCTGTTCCATATTTTCAATCCTTGAGTTTAGGGACAGAGAAGGACACTCGTGGAAATTATCAGTGTGCTATTCTGTGCTAAATCTTGTTTGTAGGGAGGGACAGAGTAGGACAGTGAGGGAAAGTGTCAGTGTGCTATTCTGTGCTAATCCTTGTTTGTAGGGACAGAGAGGTACAGTGAGGGAAAGTGTCAGTGTGCTATTCTGTTCTAAACCAATTTTGCTGAACCATATTTTCAATCCTTGAGTTTAGGGACAGAGAGGTACAGTGAGTGAAACTGACAGTGTGCTATTCTGTTCTAAACCAATTTTGCTGTTCCATATTTCAAATCCTTGAGTTTAGGGACAGAGAAGGACACTCGTGGAAATTATCAGTGTGCTATTCTGTGCTAAATCTTGTTTGTAGGGAGGGACAGAGTAGGACAGTGAGGGAAAGTGTCAGTGTGCTATTCTGTTCTAAACCAATTTTGCTGTTCCATATTTTCAATCCTTGAGTTTAGGGACAGAGAAGGACACTCGTGGAAATTATCAGTGTGCTATTCTGTGCTAAATCTTGTTTGTAGGGAGGGACAGAGTAGGACAGTGAGGGAAAGTGTCAGTGTGCTATTCTGTTCTAAACCAATTTTGCTGTTCCATATTTTCAATCCTTGAGTTTAGGGACAGAGAAGGACACTCGTGAAAATTATCAGTGTGCTATTCTGTGCTAAATCTTGTTTGTAGGGAGGGACAGAGTAGGACAGTGAGGGAAAGTGTCAGTGTGCTATTCTGTTCTAAACCAATTTTGCTGAACCATATTTTCAATCCTTGAGTTTAGGGACAGAGAGGTACAGTGAGTGAAACTGACAGTGTGCTATTCTGTTCTAAACCAATTTTGCTGTTCCATATTTCAAATCCTTGAGTTTAGGGACAGAGAAGGACACTCGTGGAAATTATCAGTGTGCTATTCTGTGCTAAATCTTGTTTGTAGGGAGGGACAGAGTAGGACAGTGAGGGAAAGTGTCAGTGTGCTATTCTGTGCTAATCCTTGTTTGTAGGGACAGAGAGGTACAGTGAGGGAAAGTGTCAGTGTGCTATTCTGTTCTAAACCAATTTTGCTGAACCATATTTTCAATCATTGAGTTTAGGGACAGAGAGGTACAGTGAGTGAAACTGACAGTGTGCTATTCTGTTCTAAACCAATTTTGCTGTTCCATATTTCAAATCCTTGAGTTTAGGGACAGAGAAGGACACTCGTGGAAATTATCAGTGTGCTATTCTGTGCTAAATCTTGTTTGTAGGGAGGGACAGAGTAGGACAGTGAGGGAAAGTGTCAGTGTGCTATTCTGTTCTAAACCAATTTTGCTGTTCCATATTTCAAATCCTTGAGTTTAGGGACAGAGAAGGACACTCGTGGAAATTATCAGTGTGCTATTCTGTGCTAAATCTTGTTTGTAGGGAGGGACAGAGTAGGACAGTGAGGGAAAGTGTCAGTGTGCTATTCTGTTCTAAACCAATTTTGCTGAACCATATTTTCAATCCTTGAGTTTAGGGACAGAGAGGTACAGTGAGTGAAACTGACAGTGTGCTATTCTGTTCTAAACCAATTTTGCTGTTCCATATTTCAAATCCTTGAGTTTAGGGACAGAGAAGGACACTCGTGGAAATTATCAGTGTGCTATTCTGTGCTAAATCTTGTTTGTAGGGAGGGACAGAGTAGGACAGTGAGGGAAAGTGTCAGTGTGCTATTCTGTTCTAAACCAATTTTGCTGTTCCATATTTCAAATCCTTGAGTTTAGGAACAGAGAAGGACACTCGTGGAAATTATCAGTGTGCTATTCTGTGCTAAATCTTGTTTGTAGGGAGGGACAGAGTAGGACAGTGAGGGAAAGTGTCAGTGTGCTATTCTGTTCTAAACCAATTTTGCTGAACCATATTTTCAATCCTTGAGTTTAGGGACAGAGAGGTACAGTGAGTGAAACTGACAGTGTGCTATTCTGTTCTAAACCAATTTTGCTGTTCCATATTTCAAATCCTTGAGTTTAGGGACAGAGAAGGACACTCGTGGAAATTATCAGTGTGCTATTCTGTGCTAAATCTTGTTTGTAGGGAGGGACAGAGTAGGACAGTGAGGGAAAGTGTCAGTGTGCTATTCTGTGCTAATCCTTGTTTGTAGGGACAGAGAGGTACAGTGAGGGAAAGTGTCAGTGTGCTATTCTGTTCTAAACCAATTTTGCTGAACCATATTTTCAATCATTGAGTTTAGGGACAGAGAGGTACAGTGAGTGAAACTGACAGTGTGCTATTCTGTTCTAAACCAATTTTGCTGTTCCATATTTCAAATCCTTGAGTTTAGGGACAGAGAAGGACACTCGTGGAAATTATCAGTGTGCTATTCTGTGCAAAATCTTGTTTGTAGGGAGGGACAGAGTAGGACAGTGAGGGAAAGTGTCAGTGTGCTATTCTGTTCTAAACCAATTTTGCTGTTCCATATTTCAAATCCTTGAGTTTAGGGACAGAGAAGGACACTCGTGGAAATTATCAGTGTGCTATTCTGTGCTAAATCTTGTTTGTAGGGAGGGACAGAGTAGGACAGTGAGGGAAAGTGTCAGTGTGCTATTCTGTTCTAAACCAATTTTGCTGAACCATATTTTCAATCCTTGAGTTTAGGGACAGAGAGGTACAGTGAGTGAAACTGACAGTGTGCTATTCTGTTCTAAACCAATTTTGCTGTTCCATATTTCAAATCCTTGAGTTTAGGGACAGAGAAGGACACTCGTGGAAATTATCAGTGTGCTATTCTGTGCTAAATCTTGTTTGTAGGGAGGGACAGAGTAGGACAGTGAGGGAAAGTGTCAGTGTGCTATTCTGTTCTAAACCAATTTTGCTGAACCATATTTTCAATCCTTGAGTTTAGGGACAGAGAGGTACAGTGAGTGAAACTGACAGTGTGCTATTCTGTTCTAAACCAATTTTGCTGTTCCATATTTTAAATCCTTGAGTTTAGGGACAGAGAAGGACACTCGTGGAAATTATCAGTGTGCTATTCTGTGCTAAATCTTGTTTGTAGGGAGGGACAGAGTAGGACAGTGAGGGAAAGTGTCAGTGTGCTATTCTGTTCTAAACCAATTTTGCTGTTCCATATTTCAAATCCTTGAGTTTAGGAACAGAGAAGGACACTCGTGGAAATTATCAGTGTGCTATTCTGTGCTAAATCTTGTTTGTAGGGAGGGACAGAGTAGGACAGTGAGGGAAAGTGTCAGTGTGCTATTCTGTTCTAAACCAATTTTGCTGAACCATATTTTCAATCCTTGAGTTTAGGGACAGAGAGGTACAGTGAGTGAAACTGACAGTGTGCTATTCTGTTCTAAACCAATTTTGCTGTTCCATATTTCAAATCCTTGAGTTTAGGGACAGAGAAGGACACTCGTGGAAATGATCAGTGTGCTATTCTGTGCTAAATCTTGTTTGTAGGGAGGGACAGAGTAGGACAGTGAGGTAAAGTGTCAGTGTGCTATTCTGTTCTAAACCAATTTTGCTGAACCATATTTTCAATCCTTGAGTTTAGGGACAGAGAGGTACAGTGAGTGAAACTGACAGTGTGCTATTCTGTTCTAAACCAATTTTGCTGTTCCATATTTCAAATCCTTGAGTTTAGGGACAGAGAAGGACACTCGTGGAAATTATCAGTGTGCTATTCTGTGCTAAATCTTGTTTGTAGGGAGGGACAGAGTAGGACAGTGAGGGAAAGTGTCAGTGTGCTATTCTGTTCTAAACCAATTTTGCTGTTCCATATTTCAAATCCTTGAGTTTAGGGACAGAGAAGGACACTCGTGGAAATTATCAGTGTGCTATTCTGTGCTAAATCTTGTTTGTAGGGAGGGACAGAGTAGGACAGTGAGGGAAAGTGTCAGTGTGCTATTCTGTTCTAAACCAATTTTGCTGAACCATATTTTCAATCCTTGAGTTTAGGGACAGAGAGGTACAGTGAGTGAAACTGACAGTGTGCTATTCTGTTCTAAACCAATTTTGCTGTTCCATATTTCAAATCCTTGAGTTTAGGGACAGAGAAGGACACTCGTGGAAATTATCAGTGTGCTATTCTGTACTAAATCTTGTTTGTAGGGAGGGACAGAGTAGGACAGTGAGGGAAAGTGTCAGTGTGCTATTCTGTTCTAAACCAATTTTGCTGTTCCATATTTCAAATCCTTGAGTTTAGGGACAGAGAAGGACACTCGTGGAAATTATCAGTGTGCTATTCTGTGCTAAATCTTGTTTGTAGGGAGGGACAGAGTAGGACAGTGAGGGAAAGTGTCAGTGTGCTATTCTGTTCTAAACCAATTTTGCTGTTCCATATTTTCAATCCTTGTGTTTAGGGACAGAGAAGGATAGGCAGGGGACAGTGTCAGTGTCATTGTTGCTAAGCCTCCTGCACAGTATACACCTGAAGGTAGCCCTTATTGCTCTTTTTCCCATCTCCCTGCAGGCCATCCATTAAAATGTCTGGAAGGCAAACAAGGAGAGGCAGACAGTCAGGAGGCAAAAAAAGAGGGCAAGCAGGCTCTGTGTCTGGGGGCAACAGTGCTGGTCGTGGACGCGGTGCATTGTCATCAGCACATGGCCATGGGACACGCTTGTCCTTCTTTTCGGCAGCTGGACATGTTGAGCCACATCATGCCGAAGACTTGGTAGAGTGGATGACCAAGCCCACCTCATCCTCCTCATCCTCTCTCACCCAGGCTCAGGGTACTGGCAAAGCAGCTGCCAAAGCGTCTTCTTCTCTGGTATCATTATCTTCATTAGTCAATCCTTCCCTAGACCAACCATGTCCTCCTCCTGAGGAGTCCCCCGAACTGTTTGAGCACAGTGTTGGGTACATGCTCCAGGAGGATGCCCAGCGTTTGGAAGGATCTGATGATGATACCCAGCTAGAGGAAGGCAGCAGCGTGAGAGCAGAGAGAGGGGATGCTCAAGAAGGACACCAATCTGGCAGTCATGCTCCAGCAGCTGCAGCATACTGCCAGATTGGCTCCAGTGATGAGGAGGGAGGGGATGATGAGGTCACTGACTCCACGTGGGTGCCTAATAGGAGAGAGGAGGAGGAGGAGGAGGATGATGAGGAGGCACATCTCCAACGAGGCAGGATGCCCTTGAGTGGCCAGCGTATGGGCAGCACACCGACGGAATCACACCGCAGAGCTCCGCCTGTGCAGGGCGCTGCCTCTGCCCGTCACTCAAAAAGTTCTTTGGTGTGGGCCTTTTTTGAGGCGAGTGCATCAGATCGCACAGCTGCTGTTTGCAACATATGTCTCAAGCGTATATCGCGTGGCCAAAACATCAGCCGCTTGGGCACCACATGCTTGATCAGACATATGTTGACCTGCCATGCAGCTCGTTGGCAAGCCTACCTTAAAGACCCACACCAAAGAACAAAGCTGACCTCTTCTTGCACCGCATCAGCTGGGATCTCCAACCCCACTATACCTTCACTCCTCTCTGAAACCTGCTCTGAGAGGAATGAAGGTGTAGAATTAGGTGTGTCACAGGCAAGTACTTGCGGGCACTCTGCTAGCAGTACACCAACGTCCGATTCTAGCAGGCAAATTTCCCTGCCCCAGCTGTTGGACTGTCGAAAGAAGTTCACTCCCAGCCATCCACATGCCCAGCAGTTGAATGCTAGCTTGGCTAAATTGCTAGCGCTTCAACTGCTGCCTTTTCAGTTGGTAGACTCGGCCCCCTTCCGTGAGTTTGTGCAATGTGCGGTTCCTCAGTGGCAGGTTCCCAAACGCCACTTTTTCGCACGGAAGGCGATTCCGGCTCTCTACAGGCATGTGGAAGGCAATGTCTTGGCCTCGCTGGACAGGGCGGTCAGCGGTAAGGTGCATATTACCGCTGACTCATGGTCCAGCAGGCATGGACAGGGACGTTATCTTTCTTTCACGGCCCATTGGGTCACTCTTTTGGCAGCTGGGAAGGATGCAGGACAAGGTGCAGTAGTGTTGGAGGTTGTTCCACCGCCACGCTTCCAAAATGCTACTACTGGTTGTGACACACCTCTCTCCTCCAACCCTCCTCTTCTTCTTCCTCCATGGCCTCTTCCTGTGGTTTGTCCTCGGAACCAGCGGTGCTCCGTAGGCGTTCAAGGGGCTACGCAAGTACGCAGGCAAAAAGATGCCATGCCGTGTTTGCGCTGGTGTGTTTGGGGGACAGGAGCCACACTGGGGCAGAGGTCCTGTCTGCTCTGCAGGGGCAGGCCGAGAGGTGGTTGACGCCACGCCAGCTTAAGCCAGGAATGGTGGTTTGCGACAATGGCACCAACCTCCTCTCCGCCCTCCGACAGGGACAACTGACCCATGTGCCCTGTATGGCTCACGTCCTTAACCTGGTGGTGCAGCGGTTCTTGGGCAGGTACCCGGGCTTACAGGATGTCCTGAGGCAGGCCAGGAAAGTCTGTGTGCATTTCCGCAGATCTTATAATGCCAGTGCTCGCCTGGCTGAGCTGCAAAAGGAGTTGAACCTGCCCAAGAACCGCCTTATATGTGACATGCCCACCAGGTGGAACTCAACGTTGGCCATGCTGCAGCGGCTGCACACGCAGCAGAGGGCCATCAATGAGTACCTGTGCGACTACGGCACCAGGACAGGGTCAAGGGAGCTCGGGTTTTTTTCACCACGCCAGTGGGGCATGATCAGGGATGCATGCACTGTCCTGGCACCATTTGAGGAGGCCACGAGGATGGTGAGCAGTGACAGTGCATGCATCAGTAACACTGTACCTCTTGTCCACCTGTTGGAGCACACACTGCGTGGAATAATGGACAGGGCACTTGAGGCAGAACAGAGGCAGGAAGAGGAGGACTTCCTTGCCTCTCAAGGCCCCCTTTACCCAGACAGTGTTCCTTCTGTCCCACCCATCGCACAGGAAGAGGAGGAGGAGGAGGAGGATTGTGTCAGCATGGAGGTGGAGGCTGGCACGCAGCATCATCAGCAGCAGTCTTTTAGGGATGATTTACAGTCCCAAGAAACCAGTGGACTTGTACGTGGCTGGGAGGAGGTGGCTGCGGATCATGTCGTCCTTAGTGACCCAGAGGACTCCGGACTGAATGCCTCAGCTAACCTACGCTGCATGGCCTCCCTGATCCTGCAAAGTCTGCGGAAGGATCCTCGTATTCTTCGGATCAAGGAGAGGGACCATTACTGGCTGGCCACTCTCCTTGATCCACGGTACAAGGGTAAGGTTGCGGACCTTATCGTACCGTCGCAGAGGGAGCAGAGGATGAGACAACTCCAGGAGGCCTTGCAGAAAGGTCTGTGCAACGCGTTCCCAGAGACTGGGAGGTTACAAACTCCTGGTCCTGGACAACGAGTTGCTGAGGCTTCAGGCAGTCAAAGAAGGAGCGGTGGGGAAGGTGGCCGTCTGACCGATGCGTTCAGACAATTCTTTAGTCCGCAGCCCCAAAGTATGATCGGTTCCAGCAACCATCGCCAGCGTCTGATATACATGGTGCAGGAATACCTAGGGGCAAGGTCAGACTTGGACACCTTCCCCACCGAAAATCCTCTGGCTTACTGGGTCTTGAGGATGGATCACTGGCCAGAGCTTGCACAGTATGCAATTGAGCTACTGGCCTGTCCTGCATCCAGCGTTCTTTCAGAACGCACATTCAGTGCTGCTGGAGGATTTGTCATGGATCACAGGGTGCGCCTGTCCACCGACTCGGTTGATCGACTGACTTTCATCAAGATGAACCAGTCTTGGATCACCACCAGCTACCACACACCAGATGCTGATATAACAGACTAAATGATTTTAAAATGTCACATCCCTTCAAGACTGATGCTGATGCTGAGTGCCTGTGCTGTTATGTTGACTGGCTATCCTCCTCCTCCTCCTCAATGATACGATTAATGATGATAGCTTGGAAGATCATTTTGGTTTATGGGTGACGCCACCAGTGGCTAAGGCCCAATTTTTCAGCCCCTGTTTAACAGGGGCGTGTAATTAAAATTTTTGATGCAATACTTTGCAACAGGCCTCATTGCTGTGCTCCAAGTACAGTATCTGTGAGGGGTTGCAGTGTTGTGCCACCAGTGCCTAAGGCCCAATTTTTCAGCCCCTGTTCAACAGGGGCATGCAATTATAATTATTGTTCGAATAATTCACAGCAGGGCCCATTGCTCCGCCCACCAAGAGTAACTGTCAGGCCTTACAGTGTTGTGGCACCAGCACCACCATCACCACCACCACCACCACCAAAGGCCCAATTTTTCAGCCCCTATTCAACAGGGGCATGCAATTATAATTATTGATCTAATAATTCACAGCAGGCCCCATTGCTGCGCCCACCAAGAGTAACTGTCAGGCCTTACAGTGTTGTGGCACCAGCACCACCATCAAAGGCCCAATTTTTACTACCACTGATCAACAATTATATGTTATTACAATTCCTGATATAATAGTTGACAGCAGGGCGTTCCAGCACCCACCAAGAATAACTGTGAGTGCTTTCAGTGTTGTGCCAACACCAACACCTAAGGGGCCAATTTCTGCAGAGTATATACGGCAGGTCCCTACTTTCAAACATCCAACTTACAAACTACTACTACTTGCAAACAGAAGAAGACAACAGGAAGTGAGAGGAAATCTACCCCTTGGAAGGAAAATTCTCTCCTGTAAGAATTAATATGGGAGAAAGGTGTCTCCTCTCTACTGATGCTTTATCACCAATCCTTGTTTCAATAAAAACACCACATTTCAAAAACAGTTGTCATTGGGACGCAAAGTGAGGTGAAATGTTCTGAACAGGGGCACAAACAGCAAAAAAAATGTGACAGGGGTGATAACCGTTCCCTATGTTTTACAAAAAGCTAAAAAAAAGGAATTTGGCATGGAGCTCCACTTAAACAATGCAGCTGTTCAAAATTACAAACAGATTCTACATAAGAACAAACCTACAGTCCCTGTCTTGTATGCACCGCCTGTATACGGCTGTTCAGAGTATATAGGGCCTTTTTTATTTTGTGTGCGGGGTTCCCCTTAATATCCATACAAGACCCAAAGGGGCTGGTAATGGGCTGGGGTAGGGCGGGGGGTTGATGGGGTAGCTATGCCATTTTTCCTAAAGATTTTCATCCATATTACCGGGACCAGACATTGCATTAAAGCCGCAAGCAGTTTTAAATGGCTTTTTTTCCTTTAGAAATGTTATTTTGTGCAGGGACAGTTCTAAACACGGGAAACACGTGGCACTTCACAGGCATACTTTAGACACCCCCCAGGTACAATATTTAAAGGAATATTTGACTTTTTTTTTTCACTTTATGCATCACTAAAATGACTGCTCCCGGAAAACGTCCGTTTTTAAAACTTCTTTTTGCATTGATACATGTCCCCTGGTGCAGAACCCGGGTTCCCAAACTCTGTTTCGGACAATAACATGGATAATAGTCGTTATAATTAGCACTTTAGAATCCGAACGTTCGCATCCATTGTATTTAATAGGGTTCTAATGTTCGTGCGAACTTTCGGTCCGTTCGCGGGTTCTGGTGCGAACCGAACCCGGGGGTGTTCGGCTCATCACTAGTCATTAGTACAGTGCATATTTTTTAGCACTGATCACTGTATTAATGTCACTGGTTCCTGAAAAAAGTGTCAGTTAAGTGAATGATTTGTCCGCCATAATATCGCAGTCCCACGATAAGTCACTAATCGTCGCCATTACTAGTAAAAAAAAAAAAATCCAAAAAATATATTCCATAGTTTGTAAACACTATAACTTTTGTGCAAACCAATCAATATATGCTTATTGGGATTTTTGCTAACAAAATTATGTAACAGAATACATATTGGCCCAAACTGATGAAGAAATTAGATTTTTCTATTGGGTATGTTTTATAGCAGAAAGTAAAAAATATAGTTTTTTTTTTTTATTGTTTTTTTTTTTGTTTATAGTGCAAAAAACAAAACCAAAAAAACAGTGGTGATGCCACCAAAAGAAAGCTCTATTTTTAGGGAAAAAAACAAATTTTATTTGGATACAGCATTACATCACTGCACAATTGTCAGTAACACAGTGCCATAAGCAAAAAGTGGCCTGGTCATGAAGATGGGCAAATCTTCCAGAGGTCAATTGGTTAATGTACACCAAGAGTGTACAGAATGCCTCCAGGTTGCCATATTGCACTGAATTTTGCACAGAATTACAGTGCTGCATTTAGAAAAGCAAAGGCAATATTGAATACCATTCAATTACAATGTGGCATGTGTAGCACTTGTATATGCTAGAGTGTATAAATACTTTCCCCATAATGCACATTGCACTCCAGCATATTGCGGGGTACACCACAATTTATTAGGTAGTTTGGACTGTGGGGTTTATTTACTAAAGGCAAATCTACTTTGCACTACAAGTGCACTTGCTGTATATCAGAGGGGACATGCAAGCCAAAAAAAAAATACATCTTTGCTTTTACATGATTGTAACATCCAATCACCAGTACTTTCCCTCAGATTTTCAGCAGCTACACTTTTACTGCAGAGTGGATTTGTCTTTACTAAACCCCAAACTACCCAATGATTTGGGGTGTACACAAGAAAGTTCTAGAGTGCAATTTGCTTAATGGGGACACTAGTTGGCTTTTCTTGGGGACACACAGATCAATCTATTGGTAGGGTTTTACCTTCACTTCCTGTTTGGCTGTGTGACAGGAAGTGAAACCAATGTTAAGAAAAGGAGACAAAGGCCAAACTACAAAAAAAATATAAAAAAAAAAAAACACACATGCAGGGGTTCTAACACTTACTTTGTTTCCCTCAAAATGCCCACAATTACAATTGTATGGCCTTGAGCTATTTTTAAGTGCAGTGCTCTAAATCAGTGCTTCTCAAGTACCCCCAACAGGCCATGTTTGCAGGTTTTCCTTCATCTTGCACATGTGCTTTAAATCACAGTCAATGGTTTTGATTTTTGGACAGCAATTCTCGATAAGATAAATTCACAACACATGTCCTGTTGGGGGTACTTTAGGACTGAGGCTGAGAACCACTGCATTAAAAAAAGGAAAAGTTAATACTAACCGCTCTGTATTTCATTTCCTGGTGACGCTCCATGGCAGCACACAATCCATGCATATACTACCATGAAGGCACCAGGGCAGACAAATCACACCTGTTTTGTTTTGACATGCCAATCAGCTGTCACATTTGTTGCAAAGAAAACACAAAACAAACATCAAAACTTTCCATCTAATTTTATTGTTCAACAAAACAAAAGGGAAGGCAAAATAAAAAACATGGTCAATTTGAAACAGTTACAGACTCAACATCTTGAGCAATTTTTGTCCAAAAAAATGCAGCAGACAATTAAATCAAAGTGAACAAACAACACACATTAACAACATCAGAATTATTTCAGGGGAACATATCTCCCCCACACCAAAAATATACAATCCACATAAGTTAAAAAATCACTTGTTTTGCAAAGACATAACAAATAAAATACATGTGTTACAAACGCGATAAGGACACCAGCATGTACATTTTGCCCCACACACACACTTGCCTCTTCTTAAGGCAATCGACCGAATGCTCTGTGAGCTTTATATAACATATGTTTGTGTGCTAATGAGGCAATTGAAAACACATGCACAGTCCATGAAACACCCAGAATGTAAGTTCTCCCAATGTAGAGACTGAAATTCAAAGTGGGCACACCTGTTAAGATGTCCTTCAATTTCTAACCCATAAAAACACTCTCTGAGTGAGCATGCCCAGAAATATCCAGGCGCTGTTCACACACAAAAAGCACGGCAAAAAAAAAATAACTGGCTGGGCATGTGCAGAACAACACCAATGCAGCTAGCAAAAAATAACCCCCCCCCCTCCCCCCGTCCAAAATTAAGCACATCATCCAGCATGCTACAAAATTAGAGATGGGACAATCACCCCTCCCCCCCACCAACAAATACTATTGCAGTCTATGGGAACTGACTTGTTAATTTTGCTAGTCCCCACTTGGCTGGCTTATATTCTAGTATCTAGTTATTGGCCTTAAAATGGGGGCCCAGGTCCCACCCTAAGGGACATATATCAATGTTACCAATTTGGAAAACACCAAAAACAAAACAAGGAGAAGTGCCTTTAAATATGCCAAATTGCTTAAGGGCCATTTCACACCACATACAGTCCATTGCGTTTTTTATGCATCCAAAATGCATGGAAAGTTGGTTATATGGTTCTAAATGGCAGTGTTTGTTCCAGTGCGTTCCAGTTCCACCAAAAAAGTAGAACATGCTGCATTTTACCTGCACTGGACTGTACTGGAACGCAACAAAACGCATCATAAACGCACTGGAACGCACAGGAACACACCTAAATGCACCAAAAACGCACTGGAACACACTTGTCCTTATCTACGGTTAATAAAAAAGAGGGGTGAAAACAAAGCACTGGACTGCATCAAAAACTTACCAAAAATGCACCAGAACGCATGAAAAAAGTGCATGCAGAAAAGCACCTGGAACGCATCCGGATTGTGTTTCTATGGTGTGAACTGGCCCTAGTTCACACTATAGAAACGCAGTCTGGGTGCGTTCCAGGTGCTTTTCTGCATGCGCGTTTTTGACACATTCCAGTGCATTTTTGAGGCGTTTTTAATGCAGTCCAGTGTTTTTTTCCACCTCTTTTCACTTAGGACAAGTGTGTTGCAGTGCGTCTTTGGTGCATTTAGGTGCATTGCGGTGCATTCCAGTGCATTTTTGGTACGTTCCGTTGCGTTTTTGATGTGTTTTACTGGGGTCCGGTACAGTTTTGTACCTAAAAAATGCAGCATGACCAATTATTTTTTGGCTTTCTGAAATGCACTGGAACAGACTGCAGTGGTGTGAACTATGCCATTGGCATTAATGTGATCAACTTTCTTTGTGTTTTTCAGGCATCAAAAAAACGCACTGCACTGCATCCGGTGCGAACTGGCCCTAAATATCATCCCCGGGGGGTGTCTATAGTATACCTGTAAAGTAGCACATGTTTTCCATGTTTATAACAGTTGGAGAGCAAAATGACATTTCTAAAGTAAAATAATAGTCATTTAAAAGTCCTTGCGGCTGTAATGAATTGCTGGTTCCTGTCAATACAGATAAAAGTCATTGAAAGTCTTTGCTAACCAAAAAAAAATGCGTGGGGGTTCCCCCAAATTCCATAACCAGGCCCTTCAGGTCTGGAATGGATATTAAGGGGAACCCCGCTGCAAATTTAAAAAAAAATGACGTGGGGTTCCCCCCAAATATCCAAACCAGGCCCTTCAGATCTGGCATGGATTCTAAGGGGAACTCCACCCCTAATTAAAAAAAAATGGTGTGGAGTCCCCCTAAAAATCCACACCAGACCCTTTATCCGAGCACATAACCTGGCCGGCCGCAGGGGAAGAGGGGGGGACGAGAGAGCGGCCCCCCCTCCCTCCTGAACCGTACCAGGCAACATGCCCTCAACATGGGGATGATGTCCCCATGTTGATGGGGACAAGGGCCTCATCCCCACAACACTTGCCCGGTGGTTGCGGGGGTCTGCGGGCGGGGGGCTTATCGGAATCTGGAAGACCCCTTTAACAAAGGGGACCCCCAGATCCCGGCCGCCCCCTGTGTGAAATGGTAATGGGGTACAAATGTACCCCTACTATTTCACAAAGAAAGTGTAAAAAATGTAAAAAATGACAAGAGCCGGTTTTTGACAATTCCTTTATTAATGTATTTTCTTTTCTTCCATCTTCTTCCTTCTTCTTCTTCCATCTTCTTCTTTTCTCCATTCGGGTTTCTTCCTCCATCTTCATCTTCCTCTTCATCTTTATCTTCATCTTCATCTTCCTTCTTCCTTCGGTGTTCTCGTCCAGCATCTTGCTCCGGCGTCTTCCCTTCTTCTTTCTTCTCCGGCCGCTCCGTTTTAATTGGAGGTTCCCGCTGTGCGACGCTTCAGTTCGCCTCTGGGTCTGCTTACACCCGTGACCCCGCCCCCCTCGGACGCACATGGATTTCACAGGGACTTTCCCCGTGGTGACAGAGGGGGGCGGAGCCACCGGGTGTAAGCAGACCAAGTGGAGAACTGAAGCGTCGCACAGCGGGAACCTCCAATTCAAACGGAGCGGCCGGAGAAGAAAGAAGAAGGGAAGACACCGGGGCAAGATGCGGACGAGAAGACCGAAGGAAGAAGGAAGATGAAGATAAAGATGAAGAGGAAGATGAAGATGGAGGAAGAAACCCAAATGGAGAAAAGAAGAAGATGGAAGAAGAAGATGGAAGAAGAAGAAGGAAGAAGATGGAAGAAGAAGGAAGAAGATGGAAGAAAAGAAAAGACATTAATAAAGGAATTGTCAAAAACCGTCTCTTGTCATTTTTTACATTTTTGACACTTTCCTTGTGAAATGGTAGGGGTACAATTGTACCCCATTACCATTTCACACAGGGGGGCGGCCGGGATATGGGGGTCCCCTTTGTTAAAGGGGTCTTCCAGATTCCGATAAGCCCCCCGCCCGCAGACCCCCACAACCACCGGGCAAGGGTTGTGGGGATGAGGCCCTTGTCCCCATCAACATGGGGACATCCTCCCCATGTTGAGGGCATGTGGCCTGGTACGGTTCAGGAGGGAGGGGGGGGCGCTCTCGTCCCCCCCTTTTCCCCTGCGGCCGGCCAGGTTGCGTGCTCAGATAAGGGTCTGGTGTGGATTTTTGGGGGAACTCCACGCCATTTTTTTATAAAATTTGTGGTGGAGTTCCCCTTAAAATCCATGCCAGATCTGAAGGGCCTAGTTTGGATATTTGGGGGGAACCCGCACGTAATTTTTTTTTTATTTGCAGCAGGGTTCCCCTTAATATCCATTCCAGACCTGAAGGGCCTGGTTATGGAATTTGGGGGGACCCCCACGCTTTTTTTTTTTGGTTAGCAAAGACTTTCAAAGACTTTTCTCTATATTGCCGGGAGCCGACAATTCATTACAGCCGCGGCTGCTTTTAAATGCGTTTTTTTTCCTTTAGAAATGACATTTTGCAGGCGCACTGACAAGTTCAGAGCTGCGCCGGTTCAACTTATGCAAATTGATTTAGGTGACTTGACATTTACTAAGATTTTGCCGGCGCAGTGAACCGGCGCATTTAAACCATTAAAATTCCCGCGCTGAGCTCAAAAAAACCTCCCGCAGCTCGAATCGGAATTGCCGGCGCAGCGGGCTGGTTTTGAAAAAGTTACTTTCCCACTCAGTTTTGGCCATGTTTGTTATTTGGGCAGGTGTCACTATACTTCCTCACATCACCCCATGTCACCCCCATTATATTCTCACTTCCAACTTCCTTATATTTAGATTTTAACATGCTGTGCGCCAGGTCCATAGTAGCGCACTGAGCACCTCCTCCCGGTCGCAGAGAACACTATAGTAAATGGGAAATAGGGCTGCGCTACAGGCGCTAATGTTTTGTAAATACCAAAACAGCCATTGCGCACGCAGATGCGCCAATACTCATGGCGCAAACGTTTGGTAAATCAGCCCCTATAAGTCTCTGCTGACAGTGGGACAATTCTACTATTTAATATCTTGTCCAAATAAGATTGAAATGTCTGTAGTCGCAATAAGCTCAGGCAAAGAGATAAATATGAACTGATAGGGCATAAACAGTCTGTGCAAATAAAAATTTAATTATATTATTAAATAAAAACAGAGACAAAAATAATACTGCACATTAGAAACAGGAAACATAAAAATTAAAAACCATTTCTTTCCCTTATCAACTACAAGAATTTATAAGATTTGTTTCTTAGCTCAACCTATTCAACCTGGAACATCACTAATTCTGTGAATATTAAGCCTTCCTCCAATAATCCATCCTATGCACCCTGTGCAGATTTTAGCTCATGTTGATTCCTTTAAAATTTAAAGATGTTATCATTTCCACACCTTTTTCTTCATGTAATTGCTGCTCCTGCTGGCGGAACATACTTTAAATAAATATAAATAAACAGCTTGGACACTGCTTGCAACTATAGCCAAAGTAAATATGTACATCTGTCTTTTAATGGCAAATGCCTTCATCTTTGTGCTGTAATTCCAGTTTGGGAAGATTTTTCTTGCATTCGTTTTAGCTGAGATTACATTATTCATACAAGTAAACATTCAGTTATGCATTAATCAATAATGTAATTGCATTGATCAACAACACCATCATTTAACAGCACCATCATTTATGTACAAGGAATAGATTTATTTTTTTTGATTTTTTTTAGAACTTCTGTTTTATAAAGAAATTTTGTGAAGCATGGTTATTTTTCTTTCAGCAGTGCAATAAAACTTTCAGAATACAAATTTATATTTTATACAGCATGTCACCCGTGATTCAGTCAAAACATATACAAGAACAATGTAGATTGTGCAGATTGTGTTCATCTTAAAGCTAAATACACATACATACATATTGTAAAGCGTTGCGCAAACTGTTTGCGCTATATAAATCCTGTATATTATAATAATAATATAATAATATGAGAACCGCCCTAAAGCGAAACTAAACTTTATCTGAACACCACAAACTGAAAACACTGTTTAATTCATTTTTAATATTCAAAGAAAACTCACCCATCCATCCATGCCCCCATGTTTTATTTTGTTAAGAAAATACTTTGAAAAACACCCCCCTAGCATCTCCAGCCGTGGCCATCTTAAGTAGGGGCAGATGATTTATGTAGCATTTCATTCAGGAGGATGTGCTTAGCTGAGAAAGCCCCTTCTCCCCTCCTCCCTATCTCTAGTCTAGATGAAAGAAAAAAAATGACCATGAAGATTCCTCGAATATATGAAATAATCCTGGCCTGAAGCCAGGAAGGAACTGAAAAAATGTAGAAAAAAAGGCTATGTTCAAAATAAATAAATAAAAGAACATAATTTTGCTATAAAAAAAAAAAAGTGCATTTATTTTTTTAACAGGAGCCTTCAAAGCCATGATCAGTGGATCTTGGATGCAATGTCAGGCTCCTGCACACTCCCCCTTCAGCTTTCTGCCCGTGTCTCCGTACAAAATGTTTTCAGTTAAAAAGCTGGAAAAGAATGAATGGACTATGAGTGTGCTGATCAGCACGCTTGTAGTCCATTCAAAACTACAAGTCCGCCTGCCCGGGTTACAGATGAGACATTTGGTAGTTTTTTTTATTGGCACTCTTTTTTGGTGAATGAGTAGGGGTACAATGTACTCCATACTCATTCACATAGGGGTGGGATCTGGGTGGCCTTAAAGGGGGGCTTCCACATTCCTATAAGCCTCCTGCCCACAGACCCCCACAACCACTGGCCAGGGTTGTGGGGAAGAGGCCCTTGTCCCCATTAACATGGGGACCAAAAGCGCCCCCCATGTTGAGGGCATATGGCCTGGTATGGTTTAGGAGGGGGGGGGGCTCGCTCTCCCTCCCCTTTCATTGCCTGCCAGGCTGCATGCTCAGATAAGGGTCTTGCATGTATTTTGGGGGGACCCCACGCCGTTTTTGTTGTAAATATTGGCATGGGTTTCTCCTTAAAACCCATACCAGACCCGGAGGGCCTGGTATGGATTGGAGGGACCCCCATGCCATTTTTATTTTTTTACTTTTATATATTACCAGCAATGTTTTTTTATCAGCTGTCAGTGGGGAAGCTCATTGACAGCTGATGGCTCATCGGTTGTTGAGGACACAGTGGCTGGCTTCCCAGCCCAAGTCCTTAACAACCAGCTTTCACTTTGCCCTGATTGGGAAAACTTGAATGCACTGTGGAGCGTGCAGTGCATTGTGGGGTGCTCAGCGGGCGAACATCCTGCTGAGCATCCTGCAAATTTGGGTGTTCACCAAACGGGCGAACAGGCAATGTTCCGGCCAAACTTTTACTCGGCCCGAACTGTTCGCCCAACAGTACTAGCAAGGCATAAATATTAAATATTAAGGACAACTTAGAAAATTTTTTAAAAAATGCCACTGTAAAATATAAACTTAGCCCACCTAAGAGGAACCAGGGAAGCACACAGGGGGGCTTATGCAAAAGAAGGAAGCCAAACCTGGACAGGAGAGAAGGCGAGGACGGCTTTTACTAAAACCGATCCCCTCTATTTTTCTCCTGCAGCAGCTGAATAGTGGCGGGAAGAGGAGGAGGAGAAGCCAGTGCAAAAAAATAATTGTTGATCCCACCAGAAACATTTAAGGCCAGTACACACGATCAGATTCCGACAACAATTGTGTGATGGCAGGGTTTTTGTCGGATAATACAACCATTTGTACGCTCCATCGGACAATTCTTGTTCGGAATTTCCGACAACAAATGTGGGATAGCATGCTCTCAAATTTTCCGACAACAAATATGTTCCGTCGGATTATCCGATCGTATGTACACAAGTCCGTTGGACTAAAATCTAAAGTACAAACACGCATGCTCCGAACCAATGCTAACCATAAGACAACATTAGCAGAAGTTGCTCAAAGGGTGGCGCTAAAGAGCAGAAAAACCACGTCGTTTTGTGTATGTTGGCTGAAAAAGTTCTGCCGTCTGTATGCAGAACAAGTTCACAGCCAACGCCCTTCGCACAAAATTCCATGGATTTGTCCGATGGAAATCCGATCATGTGTACGAGGCTTTAGGCTCTGTTCACATCTAGGCGTTGCTATTTTACAGGTGTTTTTCGGGCGTTTTTCAGGTGTTTTTTTCGGGCATTTTTGCAGCATTTTTGTACAGGTGTTTTTGAAGTTCAAAAGGTCACCAATGTAAAAGAATTAAAACATTCTTTTGAAGGGCGGGCATTTTACTTTAGGCAACAGAACGCTCAAATGTGAACAGGGTCCATTGAAATTGATTGGATTAGTCTTGTTGGGTGTTTTTAGAGCTGAGGCTTAGAGCAGAAAAACGTCCAAAAACGCCTAGGTGTGAACAGAGCCTTAACATTTATCCAAGCAATTCTATGGTCTATGGAACATCCCCCTATATGTTATAGAGAAAAAAGTGTGGTTGGGGGGGGGGGAGGGGGGGTGGAATGTGTGTAATTCTAAAATCCTGTCTAAAGCTAGCTGGATTTTCGAACAAAAGTTCATATGAATATTCAAAAATGATTTCCTTGCGATGACTTGATGAAAAAAATGTATGCTTTTAACATACACTTTTGAAGCAAATTGACTTTCCTAAATAAAAATGATATTCACTGTTAGAATTTAATTTGTTTAAGAAAAGTTTCCCATCCTGGTCCTTCAAATTTCCTCATCACTGTGATCAAAAACGAACGTTGATTTGACCTCACTAACAATTAGAAAATCAAGTGAATGTTCTTAAAAGGAATATTTTCAAATGAAATTCTATTTGAATATGACCAGGTTTAGGGTGATAATGCTGCTTCCCTATAGATACAGGACAGCTCCACACTCATTTATTAAGCAAAAATTGGAAAAATACATTGAGAGTAGCGTGTAAATACATAATGTATCTTGCAGGCCATTGAGAGTCTACAAATAGAACAATATCTACTCCAAGTACTGTTGTCAGGGAAGTATCAGCTATAGTGAAAGGGATGCTCTGAGGTGCACACAAATGCGAAGGCGCACCCCTGCAGTTGCCCGTTTGGCGGTGCACAAGCACACACATATTGTCTGCCTGCCATCCATGGCTCGCCTCACCTTTAATCCAGTTATGCTACCTGGTCCCTGCTGGTCTTTCACCTGCTGAGTGCTGCCAGTCCTTTCACACCTGCTACCTGCCAGCTGCATGTCTAGCACCTGCCATGTGATGTCTGCCCAGTCTTGGGTCTGCTGTCTCTGTCTGTTGCCATCTGCTGTTCTAGCGAGCCGACCTGTCTCTGGCAATGCACCTGCTACCTCCTGCTCTGGCCGTTGGAACATCTTACAGACACTCATACCTCGCTGCACTCTCGCGGCCACTGTCGCAACATCAGTAGTCCCAGAGCCATGACTGTATGAGAGGTCTCCGTCTACATGTCAGGCTCTGCCACAAGGTACGTGACAATTGTAGTGTGACAAGCATCAATGCAGTCAGTAAGTGCCTTATTTCTAGCGATCAGTACTTCAATCCAAAAGAGCTAATGTACTGACTAAAATGGCTGCCATATCAGTGACATTTTCCAAAGTTATTTTTCCTTCACAGTGGGAAAAAGAGCAAAATTAAACTTGAGCGAAGCAACTTTTTTCTTGAATAAGTAAAGTATACCTTACATCTAAAATGAAGATATTAATGTCTTTCTTTAGCCTAGTAGCTATTACAGGGGCACTTATTAAAATACTGTCATAATTTTCAAAGTAAATTACAACTTAGGTACTACATGTCATGGTCCTCAGTTAGATTTTAATCACTGAAGAATTTGACATGTTTTACAAGTTTTTCCTCTTCACTTATTTGCTGAAGAACTAGCTAGCTGAGCATTACAAAATGCCTACTTAAAATCTGATATATATGTATATCTTCAGATATCTTCTTAATACTCTTTTATACTCTGTAATGCTTGAGACTGTAATAGTGTGTATATATACTGTGTATATATATATCTATATATATATATATATATAGTGTGAGGGGGTTAGCTCGGCAGCGGGTGTGTGTGACCCCCGAGATGGGCTCCCCACACAAAAACAGGCCCAGCAAACGGAGGTTGTGGTTTTCAAAATCAAAAAGGTGCGGTTTATTTTCTATTTACAGTGACAAAACACAGCAAAGCAAAAGAAAACATAAACAAAATAAATCCTGGTCAACTTGACCTCTGACTAAACATACAGGTTTCCTAACTAACAACTGGGATCAGCCTAGTGCTGTCCTAGTCCCTAAGTCCCTGGTTTTAAATGTCCAAGCAAATAGCCACACAGGCTTTGTCTCACCGCACAGGGGTTCACTCTCCCTAGACAGTCCACACAGGTCTGGGTCCAGGCATGAGCAAACACCTAATGAATCTGGGAGTTTTTATAGAGGCCTTAAACGAACTGACAGGCTTCAGCTGGTCTCATCAACTCCCTGCCTGCACGACGCCCAGCCCTCTCCCTAGAGGTATGAGTCATCCATGAGCCTACTAGCCTCAGCTGGGCTTATACAACTCTCCACCTAGTTGTATAAGTCGGCGTAAAGCCTGAATCTGGGCGGAATATATCTACCCCCCTGGATGCAACCAGGTGACTTTACCTTCCTGCTGTCACATACCCCCCCTCTTGTTTTAACCTCGGGGTTGGAACACCAGCAATCAGGCATTCATGTACTCGAGACAAAGCATCCACATTCCCCATTTGAACGCCAGGGCGATGCTTTACTGTGAAGTTGAATTCCTGGAGGGCCAGGAACCACCTATTCACTCTTCTATTTGTTTCCTTGTTTTGAGCCATCCACTTTAACGGAGCGTGATCCGTAACCATGTCAAAGTGCCTACCTAGCAGGTAGTACCGAAGGGAATCTAGAGCCCACTTCACCGCTAAACACTCCTTTTCAACGGTGGCGTAATTTACCTCATGGGACTTCAACTTCCTGCTGAGGTAAATGACTGGGTGCTCTTCCCCGTTCCAGACCTGGGACAATACTGCTCCTAACCCCACATCTGACGCATCACTTTGTACGACAAAGTCTTTAGAGAAGTCGGGTGAGTACAACACTGGCTGGCTACATAAGGCTTGTTTCAAGAATTGGAATGCTGCCTCAGCCTCGGGGGTCCATTTAATCATGACCGACCCTTTCCCCTTCGTCAGGTTGGTTAGGGGCACAGCCTTAGAAGCAAAGTGGGGAATGAATCGCCGATAATACCCAGCGATTCCCAGAAAGGCTCGTACCTGCTTCTTGCTGTTGGGACGTGGCCAACTCTGGATGGCCTCGACTTTGTTGAGTTGGGGTTTTATTACTCCCCTCCCAATGGTGTACCCAAGATATTTGGCCTCCTCCTGCCCAATGGTACACTTCTTGGGGTTAGCCGTAAACCCCGCTTCCCGAACAGAGTCCAGGACTGCTTGCACTTTTGGCAGATGTGAGGCCCAATCTGTGCTATGGACAATTATGTCATCCAGGTAAGCCGCAGCATACTTCCGATGGGGCCTCAGCATCTGGTCCATTTTCCGCTGGAATGTGGCCGGCGCATTCTGTAACCCGAACGGCATTCTTTTGTATTGGAACGCCCCGTCTGGGGTTACAAATGCGGTTTTCTCTTTGGCCGACTTGGCCAGGGGGATTTGCCAATACCCTTTTGTGAGGTCAAGAGTCGTCATGTATCGGGCTGTTCCCAGCCGGTCGATCAACTCATCTATACGTGGCATGGGGTAGGTGTCAAATTTTGTAACTTTGTTCAACTGACGAAAATCGTTACAAAATCGCCAGCTCCCATCCGGTTTAGGCACCAACACAATGGGACTAGACCAATCACTTTGGGACTCCTCTATCACCCCTAAGTTCAGCATTTTCTGTACTTCCTCCCGTATTGCCTCCCGTCGGGCCTCTGGGATCCGATAGGGTTTTAACTTCACCCTTTCACCGGGCGGGGTAATGATGTCATGCTCTACCCCAAATGTTTGTCCCGGCAGCTCAGAGAATACCTCCTTGTTGCGAAGCACAAACTCCTTAACCTCCTGTTGTTGGGGTTGTGACAAGGTGGCTGCTATTCCAACCTCAGGAATCACGCAACCAGTTTGAGCTGGTGACCAAGTGTCTGCGACTAGGGACTCTCTATCCCTCCAGGCTTTCAACAGATTAACGTGATAGATCTGTTCGGGCTTTCGCCTTCCTGGTTGTCTGACCTTGTAATTCACTTCGCTCACTTTTTCCATTATCTCGTAGGGGCCTTGCCATTTGGCAAGGAATTTACTTTCAACCGTAGGGACAAGTACCAGTATCCTATCCCCCGGGGAAAAGGTACGGGTCTTGGCTCCACGGTTGTACACTCTCTGCTGTGCTAACTGCGCTTGGGCCAAATGTTCCTTCACGATGGGCATTACCTGTGCAATTCGGTCTTGCATCAGGGCGACATGCTCAATCACACTCCTGTGGGGAGAACTCTCACTTTCCCAAGTTTCCTTGGCAATATCCAACAGCCCTCTTGGGTGTCTCCCATACAGTAACTCAAAGGGGGAGAATCCCGTAGAGGATTGGGGCACCTCCCTAATAGCAAACATCAGATAAGGAAGTAGACAGTCCCAATCCTTTCCATCTCTATCCACCACTTTCTTCAACATTTGTTTTAGGGTTTTGTTGAACCTTTCAACCAGCCCATCGGTTTGGGGGTGATACACAGATGTACGTAATTGCGTCACTTTGAACAATTTACACAGCTCCTTCATAACCCGGGACATAAAGGGTGTACCTTGGTCCGTAAGCAGTTCTTTACAAATACCCACCCGGCTAAACACAAGAGATAGCTCTTTGGCTATGGTTTTGGCCGAGGTATTTCGGAGAGGGATCGCTTCTGGATAACGGGTGGCATAGTCCATTATAACTAATATGTACTGGTGCCCCCTAGCGGACTTGATTATAGGACCTACCAAATCCATGGCGATCCTCTCAAACGGGACCTCAATGATGGGTAGAGGGACCAGCGGGCTACGGAAATGTGGCATCGGGGCCGACCTCTGACACACAGGGCAGGAGGAACAATAATTTTCTATGTCCTTCATCACCCCCGGCCAATAGAATCTCTGTAATACCCTCTCTCGGGTTTTCTCTGTCCCCAGATGACCTCCAAGAATGTGCCCATGGGCCAACTCCAACACCAACTTCCTGTAAGGTTTGGGCACCACAAGCTGCTCAACGGTTTCTTCTGCCCTTTTTGCCACCCGATACAGTAGGTCCTTCTCTACGCTGAAGTATGGGTAAGTGCAGGTATTATCTGGGTTCACTAACGCGCCATCTATTTCCACTACGTTTTCCCGTGCCTTTATTAGGGCGGGGTCTTTTAACTGTTCTGTGGCAAAATTTTCCCTGTGAACCTCCAGATCAGAAAACTCCACAGACGGTAGGTTTTCGTCTGAGGAGGTGGGCTCCTCTCCAGTTTCTTGAGTCTCCCCTGCCAATACTGATAAGGGAAATTCCGGAGAGTCCTCACCACTCTCAGGGGAGTTCTGGCTATCACATTCCTGGTACATAGGGGCACCAGTGGGGGGCTCAGGATCATCCCACAGTTCCCAGAACTTCGGAAAATCCCTTCCCACAATGGCGTCGTGCGGTAACTGAGACACTAAGCCCACTGGATGAGAGAGGGTACCTTTGGGGGTCTCGAAACACACTGTAGTCACTGGATACTCTCGGGTGTCCCCATGCACACAAATAACAGCTACCTTGCTATTCCCAGAGACCTCTGTTTTAACTAACTCAGCCTTTATCAGGGTCACAAGGCTACCTGAATCCAGCAATACCACAACATTTCTACCATTAACACACATTTTGCATAAATGTTTCTCAGTTCCTCGAATGGCAGTGCATGCGACTGTCGCACACAGCGACTGACGTCTGCCCGTCAGAAAGTCACACTGCATGGGTTCCTCCACAACCGGGCAATTGGCTGCAATATGTCCCGCTTGCCGGCAGCGGTAGCAAACGATCCTTCTTGTGGCCTCTTGAGCCGCTGATTTCCCAGGCTGTTCTCGCCAAACTTGGGGTAGAGCTCCCACCCTCTCACTCTCTCCACCCTCACCCCTTGGAATCCTCTTATCCGCCCCTGGGGATGGTCTGGTCTTAGGGTGGAAAGTCCGAGTGTCTCTGGAAGAGGCCGTCAGGTTCTCTGTAGCCAAGTATTTCTCCACACGATCCACAAGACCATCGGCCGTCTCTGGGTCTCCATGGCTTACCCACTTTTGGATGGCAGTAGGAAGAGCTCTCAAAAACCGATCCATTACAACACGTTCCACAATCTTTGGTGCGGACAAAGTCTCTGGCTGTAGCCACTTTCTGCTCAGGTGAATGAGATCATACATTTGAGACCTGGGGGGTTTTCCAAGCTGGAAAGTCCAGTTATGCACACGCTGAGCCCGGACAGCCTGGGTGACACCCAGCCTTGCCAATATTTCAGCTTTTAGCATCACATAGTCTTTTGCTTGGTTAGGCTCTAGGTCATAGTAAGCTTTCTGCGATTCACCAGTTAACAGAGGAGCCACCAGTCCAGCCCACTGCTCCTCAGGCCACTTTTCTCTTTCAGCGGTCCTTTCAAATGTGGTCAAAAATACCTCTGGATCATCCTCTCCAGTCATTTTTGTCAATAAACGACTCACCCCAAAGGACGCGGTATTAGTGGGACGGCTTTCCTCACTGGTCTGCGGACGTTGCTGCATTGCTGCTTCCATCTGTTGTTGTAGTCTCTGCTCTTGCTTCTGCAACAGGTCTATGAAGCGGGCCTCAGATTGCTGCTGGGCTTGTTGCTGAGCCTCCAGACTCTGTTGCAAAGTTGCGTTTGTCTGCTGCTGGGCTGCAAGGCTCTGTTGATGAGCTTGCTGCTGGGCTGCGAAGTTCTGTTGTTGAGCTGCAAGGCTCTTTTGCAAACCTGCATTTGTCTGCTGTTGATTGGCATTTGCTAGAGCCAGCTGCTTCAGTATCTCCTCCATGCTGGCTTAAAAAAAAACTGCCCGCATTCTCCACCAACTGTGAGGGGGTTAGCTCGGCAGCGGGTGTGTGTGACCCCCGAGATGGGCTCCCCACACAAAAACAGGCCCAGCAAACGGAGGTTGTGGTTTTCAAAATCAAAAAGGTGCGGTTTATTGTCTATTTACAGTGACAAAACACAGCAAAGCAAAAGAAAACATAAACAAAATAAATCCTGGTCAACTTGACCTCTGACTAAACATACAGGTTTCCTAACTAACAACTGGGATCAGCCTAGTGCTGTCCTAGTCCCTAAGTCCCTAGTTTTAAATGTCCAAGCAAATAGCCACACAGGCTTTGTCTCACCGCACAGGGGTTCACTCTCCCTAGACAGTCCACACAGGTCTGGGTCCAGGCATGAGCAAACACCTAATGAATCTGGGAGTTTTTATAGAGGCCTTAAATGAACTGACAGGCTTCAGCTGGTCTCATCAACTCCCTGCCTGCACGACGCCCAGCCCTCTCCCTAGAGGTATGAGTCATCCATGAGCCTACTAGCCTCAGCTGGGCTTATACAACTCTCCACCTAGTTGTATAAGTCGGCGTAAAGCCTGAATCTGGGCGAAATATATCTACCCCCCTGGATGCAACCAGGTGACTTTACCTTCCTGCTGTCACAATAGATATATACCGTATATATATATATATATATATATATATATACACACACACAATATATATATATGGCACATTTACTTGTAACTCAAAACACCAAATTAGGGATCTCTATTCTTAAAAAAATCTAACAGTTATTTTTAGACAAGTCCATTGAGATCTAAGAATTAAAGGAGTGTGTTAATAAAATCTATAAAAGGTGAAGCACTAGTGTTTTTCTTTTGTATGCTGCCGAGGGGAGATATAAAGCAAAAGAGAGAACTGCATATACATGAGGTCACCTTAAAGGCAAAGAGGTGAGGGAATCTTTGAAGATATGGGTGCCATTTACCAGTGTATGAGGTGGTGTCCAGTGTTGAAGGATCACAGAGCACGTGGCGGGCGCGGTACATTGCTTTGCCCAGCCGTGCCATTCTGCCGACATATATCATCGTTAGACGGTCGGCAAATGGTTAAATACCGGGCTTATGGCTGCAGCTAGATGTCATAACCCCGGTATAATTTTTTCCCTCATAGTCTTTCTAATAAAAGTGGTGGATTCACGGCTGGGTCACTTTTCCTGTGGTTTTCGGGCTCACCTGGTGGATCGGGCAGCCCGAAAACCATTCCGGCGCTGGTGGGAGCTAGGCATAGAGATGAAAAAAATTGGGTTTGAAAAACTGCTGCGCAAAAAAACATGTGACATGAAAAATTTAAATGACTGCCATTTTAGTCTCTAGGGCAGCCTTTCTCAACCTTTTCAACATAGAGGAACCCTTGAAATAGTTCTCCGGTCTCGGGGAACCCCTGCTAAAAATTAGAAATCTACAATTCATGATACCTTTGTGTGATGGTCAGTGGGAAGGATGGTCCTTACACTTGTGGTCATTGCTAAGATTTACCTCCTTACAGATAGCTAAAAAGATCAATGGTGTCAGTAGGAAATTATCTGAGAGGCAGAAATTGTCCAATGCTGAAGGAACCCCTAGCAACCTCTGGAGGAACCCTAGGGTTCCACGGAACCCTGGTTGAGAATCACTGCTCTAGGGTCTCTGCTAAAAATATATATATAATGTTTGGGGGTTTTAAGTAATTTTCTAGCAAAATAATTCCAGAAAAAATGTCAGGAAAAGGCCTGGTCCGTAAGTGGATATACATTAACAAGTGGTCGAAAACTTAAACACATGATAAACTGTGTTTATAAGTTGTGATATTTTTTATATAAGCACTACACCAATTTTTTGTTTTTATAAGCTTGCTAATGTAGCACACATAATAGCAGCTCATAGGTTCTATACATACTACTCACAAGAGATAACAGGAGTTGGCTACCATTTCACAATTTGTTTCGTTTTAAAGAATTCATACACTTTAAGGCTCCATGTTCACTGAAGCTGATAAGCTGCAGTTTATTGGCGTTTTGGCGTTTTTTGAAAAAGCCCATTAACTGCACTCTGTGTTAGCCTATGTGTTCATGTACACATAACGTTTTTTTTTATTTTTTTAATTTGTTTATTTGTAACAGAGAGACCGCTCTGCACGGACCAATACAGCACATACAGTATAATACATAGCACACGCGGCAATCACTGGTACAGGCGGGTGTATTCTATTCAATTATAGCAACATATATATACCTATATATACATATACACACATACACATACATACACATATAGACAATGCCTGCCATAGGTGTTCATGTATGGTCCGTTATCCGACATCCCCCAAAGGGGGATGTGTGGTTATGTGCGCGTCAGGGGAACAGTATGTGTGTGGATGGCCCACACTATGGCCCCAGGCGTAATCTCCGCCACCCCCTACCCCGGGGCAAACGGGAATCCCACCCCAGAAGCTTCCCCTAAATAATCCGGTCCTGCAGGGCCAGCCCCTCAACTTTTTTTTTTTTTTGTTTTATACAAATACAAAAGAAGAGAAATACAAGATTAGAGAAACAGAAAATATGAGAAAAGGTAGAGGGAGATGGAAGAATGGGGGGGGGAGGAGATTGAAGAGGGGGAAGGAGCTGTGAGTGCGAGCAGGGATATGGTAGAGGGGGGGAGGGGGGATCCCACCCCTCCGTAGATTCCCCAGCTGGTCATTGGCATCCCCAGTAGGTCATCAGTAGAGTCGGTAGGCCCGGACGGGTAGCCGTCGTTTAATCTAAATGACTGTCTCGTCCACGCCTCTAAGTCTCTGACCCTCCACGGAGTATTTGAATGCGTTCCACAACTGCCAGGTCTTTTTAAAAGTCTCCTGTCGCTCTTGGCTGGTAAGGATCAAGTCCTCCAGCTGGCATATGTCGTCTACCTTTTTAAGCCAGAGGGAGATGGACGGCGGGTGGGGTGATTGCCAGTGAAGGGGGATGCATGTCTTAGCAGCGTCCAGCAGATGTCTCACAACTGATTTTTGGTAGGTTCGCAACGGTGTATCTGTTGCGTGGAGTAGGAAATAGGCTGGGTTGTCTGGCACTTCACGGTCGGTGAAGTCCTGGGTAATTCGTCGGACCTCCCCCCAGAAATTCCGCAGTCGGGGGCAGGACCAAAAGATATGCAGGAGGGTTCCTTTCTCCTCCCGGCATCTCCAGCAAAGATCCGAAGACGCCGGGAAGAGAGTATGCAGGAGGGCGGGGGTCCTGTACCACCTAGTGAGGATTTTGTAATTAGTCTCCTGGAATCTAGAACACAGAGAGGATTTATGGGCAAAGTGAAGTATCTGTTTCTTCTTCCCTTCGGTGAAATGACAATTCAGGTCCCTCTCCCACTTAGTTAGGTATGGTATGGGGCTGCCCGCTGGTGGCGTAATCAACATGTCATACGTCAAGGATAAGGAATGAGGGAGCGTCCCTGATTCCATGCAGAGTTCCTCTAGCACTGTGGGCGTGGAACGGGTGGCATCTTGGGGGGGTGGCTGGCTCTGCAGGAAGTGACTGAGCTGATGTGCTCGCATGAAGTCTAGTTTGTATGGTCCCGTACGGTCTAATAGTTCTGCGATCGTTTTCCACCGTCCCATAGTACTGAAATGCGCCACCTGATAATGTCCCGCCGCTTGTAAATCGAGAAACCTCCTATCTTGGATGCCCGGCATAAAGTGAGGGTGCCCCAACACAGGTCTCAGCGGTGAGTCAGGAGTCGAAATTGAGGGTTTTGACAACAGTTGTGCGCAAATCTTGACCGTCGTACCTATCAGCGGGTGTCGTTTAAGCTCCGAGGGCAGGGCCGCGTGGCACCATGGTGCTCTACGGAGGGGCACCATGCTCTGTGACTGCTCAATTTGCGTCCAGAGCTTGGCGTCCTTATGTCGGCACCAGTCTAGGAGCCTGCTGAGGTGAGCCGCTTGGTAATAAACCCGAATATCCGGCATGGCCAAGCCTCCGTGTAGCTTCGGGAGGGAAAGCGTATTCCTGTTAAGGCGCGGGTTTTTCCCTGCCCAAAGGAATCTAGTAAAGACCGAGTGGATCTGTTTAAAGAAGGATCCCGGAATGGAGATCGGGAGGGCCTGCAGTATATAAAGGAATTTGGGTAAGATTGACATCTTAAGAATGTTACAGCGGCCCAACCACGAATGCAGTCCACTGTCCCATTGGTCCAGGAGCTTCTGTACTTTCGTTAGAAGCGGGGGGAAATTAAGCTTAAATAGGCGGGAGAACGATGCAGGGATATAGGTGCCCAGGTATTTCAGGGCATCCTCTGTCCATTTCAGGTTGAAACTGGTTTTAAGCCTCGCCAATTGGTGTGGAGGGAGCCCCACCCCCATAGCCTCCAATTTGGAGAGATTTATCTTCAGGTTGGAAAGCTTACCGTATGTTGCAAACTCACACAGGAGGCGCGGAAGAGAAGCAGAGGGGCTTGTAAGCGTGAACATTAGGTCGTCGGCGTAGGCCGACACTTTAGGCTGTGTACCACCGGTGTTCACCCCAGTGATGCCAGTGTTATGCCGTATATGGCACAAAAAGGGTTCCAGGGTCAGAGCGAAGAGCAGGGGCGACAGGGGACAACCCTGCCGTGTCCCATTCGTTATTGGAAATGGTTCCGAGAGGACTCCATTCGCTCTGACCCTGGCCGTCGGGTTCGAGTAAACCGCCGCTACCCACCTCATCATCCGATCCCCCAGGCCCACGTATCGCAGTGTCGCAAACATGAATCTCCAATCCACTCGGTCAAACGCCTTTTCGGCGTCCGTCCCCAGCAGCACGCATGGTGTCTTATCGCTTACCGCTATATGCAGCAGGTTGAGGACCTTGGTGGTATTATCCCTGGCCTCCCTGGCTGGGACAAAACCCACCTGATCCAAGTGGACCAGGTGGGGTAGGTGGCCCTGGAGTCTGGACGTAAGGATTTTGGTAAACAATTTAAGGTCCGCGTTCAGGAGGGATATGGGCCGGTAGCTCCCGCATTGAGATGGGTCTTTACCCTCTTTCGGTATAACCGAGATCTGTGCCTGCAGTGTATTGGTATGAAAGGACTTTCCCGTACCCAGTGCGTTAAAAAGTTTCACCATATATGGGCTCAGTGAGGGAAGGAGGGCTCTATAGTATTGAGTGGTGAAACCGTCTGGCCCCGGGGCCTTACCAGGCTTTGTATTTTTAAGAGCAAGTTGCAGTTCGGGACTAGTGATGGGTTCTTCCAGGGCCTCCTGTATGTCCGTTGGTAGCTTAGGCATAAGGGACCCCTCAAGATAGGTCTGCGTGGAGTCAAGAGCGGGGTCGGGCGCGTGTAGGTTGTACAGGGAGCTATAGAAGGATCGGAATTCCTGCGTAATCCGGTGGGGTAGGGATACCTTCTGTCCAGAGGGGGAAACCACATGTGGTATATACGACGCCATGCGTTGTGATTTCAGGGTCTGTGCTAAGAGTCTGCCACATTTGTTACCAGACTCATACACTTTCCTACGGCAAATCTGCATAGCAGCTTTCGCCTTGAATTGCAAGATGTCCGTGATCTGGCGTCGGGTCATGTCTAGTTCCGTCTCCAGTTGTCTAGTCGGGCTTGTCTTGTGTGAGTTTTCCAAGGCCTGCAGGTTGGTCAGAAGTAGTGTCAGTTTCGCCGTCCGCTCACGCTTCAATCTGGCCCCGTGTTTTATGAGCACCCCCCTAATCACAGCCTTGTGTGCCTCCCACACAAGGCCGGGGTCGCTGTCAGCTATGGCATTAGTGTCGAAGTAGTGGCCTACCTCCGCCGTCACCTCCGCAAGAACCTCCGGCTCCTGCAGAAGACTCTCATTAAGTCGCCACACCGGGCGTCGTCCCTCTATGGTGTCTGATAGCGCATACCTCATCCCTATCGGGGCGTGGTCCGACCATGTTATCGAGCCAATTGAGGTGTCCTTGACCGCGTGTAGTTGTCCGTGGGGTACTAGGAAATAGTCGATACGGGAGTATGACTTATGCGGCTTGGAGTAAAAGGAATAATCCCGTTCTCCCGGGTGGAAAAGTCTCCAGGTATCTACTAACTGTGCAGTGTGCAGTGTTGAGCCTATGCGTTTACGGACGTCTCGTGAAGTGGAGGACGTACCGGTAGAGGTATCCTCCGCCGGCGATAGGGGTATATTCAAGTCGCCTCCTACAATGAGCTGTCCCTCAGTGTAATGCCCCAGCCTGTCTACCTGTCTCTTAAGAAAAGTGTCTTGATGAACGTTGGGTGCATACATGTTCGCCAATGTCACCTTCCTATCTCCAATCAGGCCCTTCAAAAACAGGAAGCGGCCCTCTCCATCTGTTTGAACATCCACCAGCCTCCAAGGGACTCTGGCGGAGATAAGGATGGATACCCCCCTAGATTTGGCCTGTGCATAGGCAGAGTGGTAGGCCAGGGGGTACAGTCTGTTCTTAAGTAGTGGTAATTTAGTGTCTCTGAAGTGCGTTTCCTGTAACATCATGATATCTACTCTCGCGCGGCGCATGTCATTGAGCAGCATCCTCCGCTTCTCCGGGATGTTTAGGCCCTTGACATTCAAGGACATTACATTAAGCAAGTCCATGCCCGCAGCTCACAGCGACAAACAACACCAAAAAGGGGGGGGGGTTAGAGTAAGGTACAGAGGGGGGGAGGATAAGGGATGGGGGGGGAGAAAAAATCAGAGATATAGGGACCAGGTGTAGAGAAATACAGTTAAAGAGTGGGTAGCGAAAGAAAGAGAGAGCTGCCCCTAGGCAGGCAGCAATAATAGGAGTCTAAAACAGCCTAACTGGCAATGGCACTCGCCGGAGGTCCCTAAAAAGAAGGCCCCCGGGGTATTGAGCGCCGTCCTAAGTGGGGTGGTGGGTGTTCAGGACCGAGATGCGAACTCCCCGCCCCTCCCTCCCCGTGTTTGTCAGCTGAAAAAAGCAAATACCGGTAATGTAAATAAAATAAAATAAAAAACATATATACGTAAAGTGAAAAAACAAAACAAAAACAAAGGCCACAACAAAAGTATAACATTGTGTTCAAACTTTTTGCTTACTAACGAACAGCAGCAGCATCACAGGAAACCTGACATTGATGACCAACAGTAAAAATGCAAGGAGCAATAGTCAAAGGTCAAAAGTCAAACGTCAAAAATCAAAAAACCCCAGAACCGTCAATCGGTATCCATCCATCCCCGCCTCCCAACAAGCAGACTCAAACTGCAACTGCCCTCCCCCTCCCAAGCACAACACAGTTCCCCTGCAAGTGCGGACTGTGACCCAACGTGGCGCCGTCCCCGCCCAGATCTCGGGGGGCTTCAGCGTTCTTCATTAGGCTGAAGGTAGTCACGATCTCCTCAACCGCAAAGCGGGGGTCTACTTCCCGGATCAGGAATAAAATTGCAAAGTCTCTCACCTCCCCCCAAAAACCCCCCACCCAAACAGTAGCACAGAACAGATCTCCAGTAGCATCGTGGCGGCTATTCCTAAAGGTACCTTTTCTCCTGAGCAGGCCGAATCGGTGTCCCATCTCTGCCACGTCAAATGTCAGTTTCTCATGTATGGGTGACAGCACCTGGCCCTCGGGCGCCCGGGGGGGGGGGGGGCGGCATTAGCCTAAGAATCCGGCGTCCCCCGCATTCCTCAAGGGAATCAAAGATCCGCAGACCTCCCCGGGAGAAGGCCCAGATTCACATTGTGCGTCAAAAGGGGGAGGGGGCGCCCGGGAGGACGCGGTCAGCATTTACTGCCAACTGGGGAAGGGGGGGGATGGAGGCATATATATGCGAATGTGGCCTACGGCCTACTCACGTGATCCCTCCCGGGGTCTAGATCGGTTCCTCCGTCGGCCCCTCTGCTGGCGGGGTGGAAAGGGGCCACGTTGTGCCGAGAAACCCGATCGTCCGGTAGGACGCGGCAGCAACTGCAGCCAGTCGGGGATCTGGATGGGCTCCACATCCATGAAGCGAAACAGCTCAGGGAGGTCCGCCGGGGTCTGTAAGGTAAAGGAGCCGGAGTCACTCCGGAAGGATACCGATAATGGGTATCCCCAGCGGTAGGTAAGTCCCCTCTGTTTGGCCAGCTCTAGGAGGGGACGCAGCAGGGCCCTGCGACGTAGCGTCGCTCTGGAGAGGTCAGGCAGGATCTTCACCGGGACGCCTTCCACCTCCACATCTCCACGGTCCCACGCCCGCCGTAGAATCGCCTCCTTCTGGGCATAGCGATGGAGCCGGCATATGACGTCACACGGCCTACTAGGATCTGTTGGTCTGGGGCCTAGGGCTCTATGGGCCCTGTCTAGCAGTATCTCCACCTCCGGTTCCCCTAGGACTGACCGGAATAACTCCCGCATCGCGCTTCCGAGGTCTTCCCCGTCAGCCATCTCCGGCAGGCCACGTATCCGGAGGTTACCGCGTCTGCTCCTGTCCTCGATGTCCTCCAGGTGGAGCTGTAGGTCTACCGCGGTCTCCCGGTGCAAGTCCCTGGAACGCTCCAAGGCCGTCACCCTGACCTCCAGGGAGGCCACCGAGGTCTCTCCCGAGGTCACTCATTCCGCGAGTGTGGACACCTCGCCCCGCACCTCCTGGATATCTCGCCTGTGCGTCTCCTCCAAACGGAGGATAAGGGATTCGATGTCCGTCCGGGTCGGGAGGGCCTCTATGTCCGCCCGGGTGGGGAGGGCCATCAGCAGGGCATGGATGTCCTGCTCCTGTATCTCGGCCTCTAGTTGTGGGTCAGACGACATCTCCGGATCGTGGTGTGCCTCTGGCGCTGTTACGATGGAGTCAGGTAAGATGTCACCAGAGGATTGTGCCTGGGCCTTCCGTGCAGTTCCCGGTGTGGAGCCTCGTGGTGCCGTTGCTCTGGTCCCAGGGGATCCGTCCTGCAGACTCTTGAAATATCTGCTAATTTCGTTCTGGGTCTTCCTGTAGGTTGTTCCTCTAGTTGCCGACCTGGTACTATACTTTTTGGCCGGGTACATACCGGTATTTAACGTCCTTCTGCCGGTTTAGGAGGGCCTGGGGTCGGGAGCTCCAAGAAAAAACAGCCTCACACAGTCATGTCCAGGCCACGCCCCCCCCCACATAACGTTTTTTAGCGTTAATGAGCAGTGGAGTTAATGGGCTTTTTTCTGAACGCAAGAAATTTGCATTTAAAGTGCTGTTTTTCGGCAGTAAAAAATGCAAAACGCTGAAAAACGCTAATAAACGCTCAAAAACGCTGGGCGCCAGCATTTTTTAGCGTTTTTTGATCCATTGAAGAAAAAAAAAAAAAGCTAAGAAACGCTACACTGAAAAACGCTAATAAACGCTGATAAAAGCTATATTTAAAAGCAGCTTTTTCTGCCAGAAATCTGGCGTTCAAAACGACCGTTTTTGAGCTTCTGTGTACATGGAGCCTAATGCGGCGTACACACGATCGTTTTTCATGCCATTTTTTTAACCGACGTTTTTCTCGTCATTTTTTTCATGTTTCCTCTCAAGCCTGTCTTGCATCCGCACGATCATTAAAAAAAACGCTTGAGCAAAGCGCAGTGACGTACAACACGTACGACGGCACTATAAAGGGGAAGTTCTGTTCGAATGGCGCCACCCTTCATGTTAGTAAACTTTGTTGAGCGGCGATTCGCGCTTTTCAGCCTTGTGCTTTTCAGTCCGTTACAGCGTGACAAATGTGCTATCTCCATTACGAATGCTAGTTTTACCAGAACGAGCGCTCCCGTCTCATACTTGATTCTGAGCATGCGCATTTTTTTTCCCTCGTAATAGCATACACACTATCGTTTTTCACGTCGTTAAAAAAAACGACATGAAAAACAACGTGAAAAAATAGAGCATGTTCGAAATTTTTAATGCCCGTTTTTTACGCCGTTAAAAATGCTCTGGAGCATACACACAATCGGTTTTAATGGCCATTTTTAAAAATGGCATTTTTAACGGCATGAAAAACAATCGTGTGTACGCCGCATAAGAATTAGAACTGTAGTGTCTCTTCATATTGGGGCTTCATTTCCGTTCACTTTTATGGTTTCCTTGGTGGTAGAATGGGCACCAAACCTAAGATCTTTAGATTTATGTTAATTATCTACATCTAAGGGCAAATTTAGAAAGCAGCAAATGCAATATTCCTCAAACATTCTAATGTGGTTAAGCATTCCTTGTAAATTAAAACACATGCACCAGGAAAACTCACCTGTAGTGAATATCTGGAAAATATCACATTCACTGCTCTATAAATACACCCTCTTATATCTGCTGTGCATATTTAGTTTTATTTATAAACTGCATGCTTACCTCAAAGTTTCTACATAATAAAACATCTGAGAAAACGTTCCTTCACTCCTATTCTTCTATTCCATGGATTGACCCTCAAAAAAATATATTGATATTTGCTTTTTAAAAATAATAGGGAACATGTAATTAATGTTTTATAATTTTAAGTATTTAAGGAAATACACAAGTGTTTACTTTGTTAAAGGGCTGAACATGGTTCATAATTTTTTGCATAAAATATTGGTGGACATTTATATAGATTTTTTTATTGGGGTAATTATTTTTCTCCATGTCCAGGTGGAAAACTCAGTAACTATGGGACATGTGCAGTTTTTCAGTGCATCTAAACTTTCATTGATAAATACTTGATTAAACTCTTGTAAAAGTACATTCTGTATTTAATATGTTTAAGTGATGTTATAAAAGAATCACTTAATCGTGATTTTATCAGAATAAAATCAATTTCGTAGCTGGCTCATCATCATCAACTTCTGCCCCATTTTCTAAATAGCAATGCATGGAAAGTGCAAGTGAAACATATTTTCTTTCCACGGGAGGTAGTTATGAAAAATTAGAAGCTGAAATATTTTCTGATGGTGTAAAGATCCCAGCTGTCACTTGGGACAAAGTGATCAGATTTCTTATAACCAAGGACCCCATGGTGCATTTGAGAGTTCCATATGGTCATCCAAATGTTTCAGCTAAATCCACCCAAAACGTATCATATGAAATTTTACAAGCAGAAAATAAAACTCTTCCTGTCAAGGAGCAATAATTTAGAGTTTTAGAAGCAAAAAAAAGCTGAAGACTCACAGTTTTTAAATAATTAAGCAACTATAGTTGGAATGGTTGCTTTGTAGTTTATAATCTTAATAGTTTGTAAATGTTTTTTTACTGACATTGGAGTTATTGTAATATATATAGGGATCAAAATGATATTCTGAACAATGTTCATTTTACCTAATTGTTTGCACTTAGAATAAGCTCATCATTGTGTTTTGTGATTAAATAAATATTTAAAATTTGTGTATGTAAGGTTATTTTATAAAACATTAAAGTGTGTGTATTTTTTCCTTTTTTCCTTTTTCTAAATGCTATGTTACTTGAATTATTAATAGCACAACTTTAGACAAACCATTTCCATTGGCATAAGTGATGGCTGCATGAGCTATGCACCTTAAATGACCAATGCATAATTTATTAATTTATAAATGTATGTGTCGATGAAAGAATTTGTCGTATGTAACTGTCAAGTATACATCTGTTTCCCAAAACAGGGAGCGACTTAGACAACAGCTGCCTAAAACAGTGATTCTTCCTACAAGACATAGAAAAATAAGGGTAATTTGCTGAAAGTACTGTGCATTTATTTGTCTATATTACATATGCAAATATTTTCAATATAAACATTTCAAAATCAGTAAATAGATATGAAAATTGCACTTAAAGATAAACTCTCTGGAAAATATTTTTGTAAAATATTTTATTAAAAAAGTAAAAAGTTTAGATATTTGGATTTGTTCATATTTTCTTAATTTTTTTACTCGGTTGTAAAAAGAAAAAAATATTTTAGGGTTCGCACTGCCTTATGTTGTTGTATAGCTATATTGAAATGCATAATATATGTGTGATATGAACCTTTCCAGTTCAGGTAAGGGTATTTATTTATATCTGGTTTTAGGGAGTGTATTTTGTAATTTTTTATGCAGTATTTGTAGTCGATTATTTCAGATATCTTTAAGAAATGTAAAAACATGTATTTTACCTCCTCTGTGTCATTACATTTTTAAACCAAGTTTATTTCACATATTCTATCCTTGGAGAATGTTTCAAAGGGTATAATTTTGAATTGGCATAAATCATAAAAAAAATTACTTTTGATTTGGATGTTGTATTGGATTAAGATACAGGCACAAGTATCCAGAGCAGAATCTCATAAGCATGATCCATTACATGAAAATCTTTTATTGTAGCAACTGGAAAATATATTTGTGCCAGCAGCAGTGCACAGCCTGACTAGTTTTGCAGGTAGTAAGTGCTTTCTCTAGAGTGCACACTTTTCTTTTCTTTTACACTGACATGTATTTGGAGAGGCATAGCTCTCATCATGTACAAAGCTGTAATAAATATGCCAGAAGCATAAGCTTTGTTGGGATGAGTGTGCTTTAGCTGCTGAGCTGAATAGGTTATTTTGTTGCCAGCTCAGTTCTGCATTAGCTTAATACGTAAACAGAAAATTTGTATCTAACTGATTTTAACATTTATCTGTATAATTTTTTTTGTGTTGAATGGTTATAATCTCTGTTTTAATATTGTTTTTGACTTCACTTTCTGCTTTTGAGACCTTGGGCAGGAAGTCAATGGAGATACATACATAAATAACAAACAAAATATTTTTAAGAAGAATAGAGAAATTTCAGAAACTATGATGAGTCTTTATTACTTTCTGTATCCTCACTTGGGGCAACCTAGGGTTGATTTACTAAAACTGGAGCACTCGGAATCTGGTGCAGCTGTGCATGGTAGCCAATCCGCTTCTAACTTCAGCTTGTTCCCTGGAAGCTGATAGGTTTCTATGTAGAGCGCATCAGATTTTGCGCTTTCCTGTTTAATTAAATTAACCTCTATGACTTAAGGTGTGGCAGGATGTCAGGACTGATAGGAAGGGATGAATAACGGCATATACAATTTTTGACAGATGTTCTAACACTACCCCACTAATCTAAAACTAAAATGGTTCTGACTGTAGCTAGTCTTATGTTTGAATGAAAAATAAAGGTACAGAGATACTGTGAGAGCTGAAGTCCTGAAACAGTGTGAAAAAAAAATGCAACCTACAAGTTACCATTTCCTAAGGAAGTGTGTAAGGCTGGCCATAGATGATTCCAAGTGTTGATTAAAAAAAAAACAGATTACCCTATCTGCACAAGTGAGGTGGATGGAGAAATCCTCCCCACTGCGCTATTGTATTTTGACAGCGGGGATTCCTCCACTGTCAGAATACACTAATCAGTGCTGCAGTCAATTGGCTGCAGCCACTGATTGAATGAAAGTTTACCATCAGTCCCAATTGACAGAAGTTGATTGTTTCAATGACCATTGAGTGGAGTGGCAACAGCCATAGATGGATCTAAATTCGGCTGGTTCATCCAGCTTTGGAGAACTCTAATGCCTCATACACACGACCAGTTTTCCCGACGAGAAAACTGCCATTTTTTTAGATTGGTCGGGAAAACTGGTCGTGTGTATGCTCCATAGCAGTTTTCCAGACGAGAAAACTGCCCGCAAAAAAATTAGAACCTGCTCTCTTTTTTCCCATCGTGTTTCCCGTCTGTCTTTTTCTCGTCGCGAAAAACGCTTGTGTGTATGCTTTTCCAAGGGGGAAAAAAATGTGCATGCTCAGAATCAAGTATGAGACGGGAGCGCTCGTTCTGGTAAAACTAGCGTTCCTAATGGAGATATCACATTTGTCAGGCTGTAACGGACTGAAAATCACGAGGCTGAAAAGCGCGAATCGTCTCTTACCAAAATTTTACTAACACGAGGATCAGCAAAAGTAGCCCAAAGGGTGACACCATTTGAATGGAACTTCCCCTTTATAGTGCCGTCATACGTGTTGTATGTCACCGCGCTTTGGTCAAGCGTTTTTTTGCCTGAACGTGTGTATGCAAGGTAGGCTTGAGAGGAATCACGTTGGGAAAAACAACGTTTTTTGGCATGTCAGGAAAACCGGTCGTGTGTACGAGGCATTACATGTAGAAGGCTGCCCAGAAGTCACTGAATGAGACTTTCAAGAGTCAATGAAAGACACTGCCCTGGGAAGACTAAAGCCCTGTACACACGATCGGATAACCTATGGATTTTCGTCCGATGGATTTGTTCATCGGATATCCGATGAAACTGTTTTCCATCAGTCTTGCCCACACACCATCAGTCAAAAAACCGACCGTTCCAAACATGGTGATGTAAAACACTCAGATTAGCCGAGAAAAATTAAGTTTAATGCTTCTGAGCATGCGTCAACTTGATTCTGAGCATGCGTGGGTTTTTGATCCGATGGACTTGCCCATAGACGATCGGAAATTCCCATCGGTTTTTTATCCATCGGAAAATTTTAAAACAAGTTCTATTTTTTATAACCGATGGAAAAAAGACCGATGGGTACCATACACGATCGGTTGGTCTGATGAAAACCATCCATCGGACGGTTTTCATCAGTCAAACCGATCATGTGTACGGGGCTTTAGAGACTTCCTTGGAGTGAAAAACTGCTTTAAAATGAAAGAGACTGCCCTGAAGTGGGACATTGTCCTAGAGGGGGGACAACGACAATAATGCCTTGCAAATATTGAGAGACATTTGGGCTTAAAAAAATTGTGCAAATATTGAGTTCAATTATCAGGTCATGTGAAAAGCATCTGCACATGATTGAGTATGAAAATATTATGTGCTCCTGGCCCCTCTCTCCTGTTGAGTGCCCTCACAGCAAGTAGCTTGCTATGGGGGCACCCAAGCCAAGCTGCAGCTCCTTGTGTCCATTCAGACACGGAGCTGCAGGTCGGCCCTGCCCCCTCTCTCTCCTGATTGGCTAACTGACTTTGATTGACAGCAGTGGGAGCCAATGGTGCCGCTGTTGTGTCTCAGCCAAACAGGAGGGAGAGTCTCAGATGGCTAAGACACTTGTGGACATTGCTGGACTGAGATGGGGGTCCGGTTAGTATTAGGCGGGGCCGAGGGAGGCAGCTGGACACAGAAGAATGCATTAAGAATGCATATAATGCATTAAGATAAAAAAAAAAACTTTACAGAAAAAAAAAAACTTCTGACTTTACAACCCCTTTAATCATGGCTCTATTTTCTTCCTTTTTTGCATGGATTACATGGAGGTTTGCAGAGACTTCACAGGCTGACTGCTGTGTTCTTGAGGCTCACCAGGCATGGCACAGGAGGTAGTAGCTCGGATGCACCTGATCCATTTCTTTTTACATGATTGGATACTTAAAGTGAATATTCACACACATTTTGAGTGAATATAGTCAACTTTTCGTAAATCAGCCTCACTGCCCTAAAGAATCTCAGAGATAGAAGGAGACACTGTCCTGATAATTGTTTTACTTACTAACCCATTGTGCAGGGAAGTGTTCTATTTCTCTTGCAGTCTGAACTAACTTCAGAGACTTGATCATGTAAGCAGGAATATCAGTTTCAGATCTCTGTAATCAGCCTCGACAGAAAAGATTCAGAATGTTTCCCTGTACAACTCTGCACACAAGTGGCATGCAACCACATTATCACTCATACCTAAATACCTAAAAGTACAAATCAAAGCACAAAAATAAAGCATTTTAAATTCTTAATTGCAGTGTTTTTCCTTTATGAAATTTGTTTTTATTCACTTGCAATATGCCTTTGAGCTTGCTAGAAAAATATAATAGTCCACTCCCTAACACAGCCCCCTCTCTCATCATCTTTTAATTTCTCTCTTTGTTCTTCTCTGTATCCTTTGCCCCTCCCTTCAACATCCTTAAAACCTTTTATATAGTTGTGAGTGGTATAAGCAGGGCCGCCATCAGGAATTTTGGGGCCCCTTACACAGCTTCAGGCATGGCCCCCTGGAGCCGAGGAGAACCGGGGGGGGTGTGCTGCCGCCGCAAATTCAGAATCGGGGGGGTGCCACGAATTGAGAAGCAGGGGGTTTGGGTGCTGACGAACACAAGAAAAACAGAAGAACAAAAAGTAAAATAAAAGGGGGGTTGCCATCCAGGGCCCTGGGGACCTCTGGGCCCCTTACAACAAAAAAAAAAAATTATAAAAAAAAAATAATTATAAAAAAAGGGAGGTTTCCATCTGGGGCCCTGGGGACCTCCGGGCCTCTGGGGACCTCTGGGCCCCTTACAAAAAAATAAAAAAATAAATTAAATTAAATAAATAAATAAAAACAAAAATTAAATAAAAAAAATAATAATAAAAAAATATATAAAAAATAAATAAAAAAAAGGGAGGTTTCCATCCGGGGCCCTGGGGACCTCCGGGCCTCTGGGGAACTCTGGGCCCCTTACAAAAAAAAAAAAATTAAATTAAATAAATAAATAAAAAAACAAATAAAAAAAAATCAATAATAAAAAAAAAATCTAATTTTTTTTTTTAAAAAGGGGAGTTGACATTCGGGGCCCTGGGGAACTCTGGGCCCCTGGGGACCTCTGGGCCCCTTACAAAAAAAGGGGGCCATCCGGGCCCCTGGGGACCTCCGGGCCCCTTACAGGTGTACTGCCTGTACCCCCCTGATGGCGGCCCTGGGTATAAGAAAAGGGAATACTGTAGAGTGAATTAAGTGACAGCTCTGAGTATGCTGGGACTGCTGACATCACATTCAAGACAGTAGAGCCCAGCAGCATTTCAGGGCTTTTGGATGTCTACGCAAGGGAGGAGTTTACAGATAAACAACACAGCTAAAATATGTTGAAGATACAAATAATCTTCTAGATAAAGTTTTGTTGAAATTAATGGCTCAAGTTCTTTAAATTAGTGCGAGTCTCTCGCTAAACATGCATGGTCCTACCAGACAGATCCTTCCTTCAGACCCTATAGCAGCCACATGAACTGCTAAAGTTGCAGCTATGACCTTGATCTTTTGGCGAACACCTATAACTATTTATTTTGTGAAACGATATTCTCCAGTTCAACACTGGAAATATTGATTTGTGTTAGTTCACAAAGTGTTCTGAAGCAAGTGACCTGCTTTAATATAAAGTGGACAAAAAAGTGGCACAAAAATATTTTAATTAGACCAGAGCACTTTTTGCGATTTGGCACTGCGTCGATTTAACTGACAATTGCGCGGTCGTGCGACGTGGCACCCAAACAAAATTGACGTCCTTTTTTTTCCACAAATAGAGTTTTCTTTTGGTGGTATTTGATCACCTCTGTGTTTTTTATTTTTTGCGCTATAAGCAAAAATAGAGCGTCAATTTTGAAAAAAAACACAATATTTTTTACTTTTTGCTATAATAAATATCCCCAAAAAATATCGAAAAAAAAAAAAATTTCCTCAGTTTAGACCGATACGTATTTTTCTACATATTTTTGGTAAAAAAACCCGCAATAAGCGTTTATTGATCGGTTTGCGCAAAAGTTATAGCGTCTACAAAATAGGGGATAGTTTTATGGCATTTTTATTAATATTTTTATTTTACTAGTAATATTGGCGATCAGCGATTTTTATCGTGACTGCGAAATTATGGCGGACACATCGGACATTTTTGACGCCATTTTGGGACCATTGTCATTGATACAGTGATCAGTGTTATGAAAATGCACTGATTACTGTAAAAATGACACTGGCAGTGAAGGGGTTAACCAGTAGAGGGCACTGAAGGGGTTAAGTGTGCCCTAGGGATGTGTTCTAACTGTGGGGGGTGGGCTACATGTGCCACGACACTGATCACCGCTCCCGATTACAGGGAGCTGTGATCAGTGTCCTGTCACTAGGAAGAAATGGGAAATGCTTGTTTACATCAGCATTTCCCCATTCTTCCTCTCTGTGAGACGATCGAGGGTATCCCCGCGGACATCGAGTCTGCGGGACCCGCGGTCGGGATCACAGAGCTTGCGGCGCACGCGTGCGCCCACAATGCTGCATCTTAAAAGGGACGTACCTGTACGCACATTTGCCCAGCCATGCCATTGTGTCGACGTATATCGTTGTGCGCTGGTCGGCAAGTGGTTAAATGTGATAATTCACAACAGAGTAAAAAAGTAAAAATGATTTACAGAGGCGCTGGAAACTTTGAAACTTGTACGTGTATCAGGGTTGCCAACTGTCAGAAAATTCATGGACAGTTTGTGAAATCTATTTATGGACGTTCACGGATAGATGTAAAAATTATGAATTTTACAAACTGTCGGTGAATTCACTGACAGTTGGCAACCCTGACATGCAGATAGAAGAAGGAAAACTTCAAACATGCTCACACAGCAAAGCTTCCCTCAATAAGCACCGGGCAGTAGCTAAAACCATAGAAGTAAAGAAAGGAACACCAGACCAAAACTAGATGAAATAGTTCAATATCATTTTAGTAAATAAGTCCAACATAATTTTGGTATATACTGTAAGTCAGATAAAAACCAAAAATGTGCTTTGGAAGAAACACCCCCCCTTTTTTTTATGAGGGCTACAATAATAAATGTAAAGCATAATCATAATGTCTAATAATGCATGGATATGAGCACATACAATAAATTATACATCACATAATTATAGAGAACAAAACTGTCATATGAACTTCTGTGGTCTTGATTAGGGATGAGCTTCGTGTTGGAGTCGAACATACGTTCGACTCGAACATCGGCTGTTCGATCGTTCGATGAAGATCGAACAATTTGGGCCGTTCGCGCCAAATTCGAGTGACGCGAACGGCCCACAATACACTGCCCCATCGCAGTGCAATCCCGGCGCTGTGATTGGCCAAGCATGCACTGTGACCCCGCATGCTTGGCCAATCATAGCACCGTCAGCGAGGAGAGCCATAATTGGCCACAGGCAGGATGCCTGTGGCCAATTATAGCTCAGGGGGGTTAGTACACGCCCCACACTATAAAAGGCCGCCAGCGCGGCGGCCTTGTGTAGTGTGTTGGCGTGCAGGGAAAGAGATACATAGGCAGGGACAGTGTGTTCTATGTTCTGTTTTATTTTCTCAGGCATCTGCAGGAGTTAGTGGCACAGTATACACCTGTATATCCGTCATTGCTGTTCTCAAATATAGGCATCTGCAGGAGTTAGTGGCACAGTTGGCGTGCAGGGAAAGAGATACATAGGCAGGGACAGTGTGTTCTATGTTCTGTTTTATTTTCTCAGGCATCTGCAGGAGTTAGTGGCACAGTATACACCTGTATAGGGATGAGCTTCGTGTTCGAGTCGAACATATGTTCGACTCGAACATCGGCTGTTCGATCGTTCAACGAAGATCGAACGATTTGGGCCGTTCGCGCCAAATTCGAGTGACGCGAACGGCCCACAATGCACTACGCCATCGCAGTGTCATCCAGGCGCTGTGATTGGCCAAGCATGCACTGTGACCCCGCATGCTTGGCCAATCACAGCGCCGGCAGCGAGGAGAGCAATGATTGGCCACAGGCAGGATGCCTGTGGCCAATTATTGCTGAGGGTGTTTAGTACACGCCCCACACTATAAAAGGCCGCCAGCACGGCGGCCTAGTGTAGTGTGTTCCGGAGCAGGGATAGAGCAGCATAGGCAGGGACAGTGACTGTTATTTCTTTCTTGCTTAACCTGGATTCCTTTAGTTTAGGGAAAGAGAAGGATAGGTAGGGAGAGTGTCAGTGTGTTTTGTGCTTGTGCTATAGTGTGCTTAAAAAAAACATTTATTCTAGGGACAGAAAACTGTAGGTAGGGACAGTGTCAGTTTCTTTCACTCTGCAAGTCCTTGTTTCCAGGGACCTGGAAGGACAGTGAGTGAATTGTCCTTGTGCTATATTGTGCTTAAAAAAACATTTATTCTAGGGACAGAAAACTGTAGGTAGGGAGAGTGTCAGTTTCTTTCACTCTGCAAGTCCTTGTTTCCAGGGACCTGTAAGGACAGTGAGTGAATTGTCCTTGTGCTATATTGTGCTTAAAAAAAACATTTATTCTAGGGACAGAAAACTGTAGGTAGGGAGAGTGTCAGTTTATTTCACTCTGCAAGTCCTTGTTTCCAGGGACCTGGAAGGACAGTGAGTGAATTCTCCTTGTGCTTTATTGTGCTTAAAAAAAACATTTATTCTAGGGACAGAAAACTGTAGGTAGGGACAGTGTCAGTTTCTTTCACTCTGCAAGTCCTTGTTTCCAGGGACCTGTAAGGACAGTGAGTGAATTGTCCTTGTGCTATATTGTGATTAAAAAAAACATTTTTTCTAGGGACAGAAAACTGTAGGTAGGGAGAGTGTTTTTTTTCTTTCACTCTGCAAGTCCTTGTTTCCAGGGACCTGTAAGGACAGTGAGTGAATTGTCCTTGTGCTATATTGTGCTTAAAAAAAACATTTTTTCTAGGGACAGAAAACTGTAGGTAGGGAGAGTGTTTTTTTTCTTTCACTCTGCAAGTCCTTGTTTCCAGGGACCTGTAAGGACAGTGAGTGAATTGTCCTTGTGCTATATTGTGCTTAAAAAAAACATTTATTCTAGGGACAGAAAACTGTAGGTAGGGAGAGTGTCAGTTTATTTCACTCTGCAAGTCCTTGTTTCCAGGGACCTGGAAGGACAGTGAGTGAATTGTCCTTGTGCTATATTGTGATTAAAAAAAACATTTATTCTAGGGACAGAAAACTGTAGGTAGGGAGAGTGTCAGTTTATTTCACTCTGCAAGTCCTTGTTTCCAGGGACCTGTAAGGACAGTGAGTGAATTGTCCTTGTGCTATATTGTGATTAAAAAAAACATTTTTTCTAGGGACAGAAAACTGTAGGTAGGGAGAGTGTTTTTTTTCTTTCACTCTGCAAGTCCTTGTTTCCAGGGACCTGTAAGGACAGTGAGTGAATTGTCCTTGTGCTATATTGTGCTTAAAAAAAACATTTATTCTAGGGACAGAAAACTGTAGGTAGGGAGAGTGTCAGTTTATTTCACTCTGCAAGTCCTTGTTTCCAGGGACCTGGAAGGACAGTGAGTGAATTGTCCTTGTGTTATATTGTGATTAAAAAAAAACATTTTTTCTAGGGACAGAAAACTGTAGGTAGGGAGAGTGTTTTTTTTCTTTCACTCTGCAAGTCCTTGTTTCCAGGGACCTGTAAGGACAGTGAGTGAATTGTCCTTGTGCTATATTGTGCTTAAAAAAAACATTTATTCTAGGGACAGAAAACTGTAGGTAGGGAGAGTGTCAGTTTATTTCACTCTGCAAGTCCTTGTTTCCAGGGACCTGTAAGGACAGTGAGTGAATTGTCCTTGTGCTATATTGTGATTAAAAAAAAACATTTTTTCTAGGGACAGAAAACTGTAGGTAGGGAGAGTGTCAGTTTCTTTCACTGTGAAAGTCCTTGTTTCAAGGGACAGAGAAGGACACCTGAAGGTAGCCCTTATTGCTTTTTTCCCATCTCCCTGCAGGCCATCTATTAGAATGTCTGGAAGGCAAACAAGGAGAGGCAGACAGTCAGGAGGCAATAAAAGAGGGCAAGCAGGCTCTGTGTCTGGGGGCAACAGTGCTGGTCGTGGACGCGGTGCATTGTCATCAGCACATGGCCATGGGACACGCTTGTCCTTCTTTTCGTCAGCTGGACATGTTGAGCCACATCATGCCGAAGACTTGGTAGAGTGGATGACCAAGCCCTCCTCCTCCTCCTCATCCTCTCTCACCCAGGCTCAGGGTACTGGAAAAGCAGCTGCCAAAGCGTCGTCTTCCCTGGTATCAATGTCAGACAAATCATCAGTCACTCCTTCCCTAGACCCACCATGTCCTCCTCCTGAGGAGTCCCCCGAACTGTTTCAGCACAGTGTTGGGTACATGCTCCAGGAGGATGCCCAGCGTTTCGAAGGGTCTGATGATGAAACCCAGCTAGAGGAAGGCAGTAGCGTGAGAGCAGACAGAGGGGATGCTCAAGAAGGACACCAATCTGGCAGTCATGTTCCAGCAGCTGCAGCATACTGCCAGATTGGCTCCAGTGATGAGGAGGGAGGGGATGATGAGGTCACTGACTCCACGTGGGTGCCTAATAGGAGAGAGGAGGAGGAGGAGGATGAGGAGGAGGCACATCTCCAACGAGGCAGGATGCCCTTTGGTGGCCAGCGTAAGGGCAGTACACCGACGGAATCACACCGCAGAGCTCCGCCTGTGCAGGGCGCTGCCTCTGCCCGTCATTCAAAAAGTTCTTTGGTGTGGGCCTTTTTTGAGGCTAGTGCATCAGATCGCACAGCTGCTGTTTGCAACATATGTCTCAAGCGTATATCGCGTGGCCAAAACATCAGCCGCTTGGGTACCACATGCCTGACCAGACATATGTTGACCTGCCATGCAGCTCGTTGGCAAGCCTACCTCAAAGACCCACACCAAAGAACAAAGCGGACCTCTCCTTGCACCGCATCAGCTGGGATCTCCAACCCCACTATAACTTCAGTCCTCTCTGAAACATGCACTGAGAGGAATGAAGGTGTAGAATTAGGTGTGTCACAGCCAAGTACTTGCGCCCACTCTGCTAGCAGTACACCGACGTCCGATTCTAGCAGGCAAATTTCCCTGCCCCAGCTGCTGGACCGTCGAAAGAAGTTCACTCCCAGCCATCCACATGCCCAGCGGTTGAATGCTAGCTTGGCTAAATTGCTAGCGCTTCAACTGCTGCCTTTTCAGTTGGTAGACTCGGCCCCCTTCCGTGAGTTTGTGCAATGTGCAGTTCCTCAGTGGCAGGTTCCCAAACGCCACTTTTTCTCACGGAAGGCTATTCCGGCTCTCTACCGGCATGTGGAAGGCAATGTCTTGGCCTCGCTGGACAGGGCGGTCAGCGGTAAGGTGCATATTACCGCTGACTCATGGTCCAGCAGGCATGGACAGGGACGTTACCTTTCTTTCACGGCCCATTGGGTCACTCTTTTGGCAGCTGGGAAGGATTCAGGACAAGGTGCAGTAGTGTTGGAGGTTGTCCCACCGCCACGCCTCCAAAATGCTACTACTGGTTGTGACACACCTCTCTCCTCCACCCCCTCCTCTTCTTCTTCCTCCATGGCCTCTTCCTGTGGTTTGTCCTATGAACCAGCGGTGCTCCGTAGCCGTTCACGGGGCTACGCAAGTACGCAGGCAAAAAGATGCCATGCCGTGCTTGCGCTGGTGTGTTTGGGGGACAGAAGCCACACTGGGGCAGAGGTCCTGTCTGCTCTGCAGGGCCAGGCCGAGAGGTGGTTGACGCCACGCCAGCTTAAGCCAGGAATGGTGGTTTGCGACAATGGCACCAACCTCCTCTCCGCCCTCCGACAGGGACAACTGACCCATGTGCCCTGTGTGGCTCACGTCCTTAACCTGGTGGTGCAGCGCTTCTTGGGCAGGTACCCGGGCTTACAGGATGTCCTGAGGCAGGCCAGGAAAGTCTGTGTGCATTTCCGCAGATCTTATAATGCCAGTGCTCGCCTGGCTGAGCTGCAAAAGGAGTTGAACCTGCCCAAGAACCGCCTTATATGTGACATGCCCACCAGGTGGAACTCAACGTTGGCCATGCTGCAGCGGCTGCACACGCAGCAGAGGGCCATCAATGAGTACCTGTGCGACTACGGCACCAGGACAGGGTCAGGGGAGCTTGGTTTTTTTTCTCCACGCCAGTGGGGCATGATCAGGGATGCATGCACTGTCCTGGCACCATTTGAGGAGGCCACGAGGATGGTGAGCAGTGACAGTGCATGCATCAGTGACACTGTACCTCTTGTCCACCTGTTGGAGCACACGCTGCGTGGAATAATGGACAGGGCACTTGAGGCAGAACAGAGGCAGGAAGAGGAGGACTTCCTTGCCTCTCAAGGCCCCCTTTACCCAGACAGTGTTCCTTCTGTCCCACCCATCGCACAGGAAGAGGAGGAGGAGGAGGAGGAGGAGGAGGAGGAGGAGGATTGTGTCAGCATGGAGGTGGAGGCTGGCACTCAGCATCATCAGCAGCAGTCTTTTAGGGATGATTTACAGTCCCAAGAAACCAGTGGACTTGTACGTGGCTGGGAGGAGGTGGCTGCGGATCATGTCGTCCTTAGTGACCCAGAGGACTCCGGAGCGAATGCCTCAGCAAACCTACGCTGCATGGCCTCCCTGATCCTGCAAAGTCTGCGGAAGGATCCTCGTATTCTTCGGATCAAGGAGAGGGACCATTACTGGCTGGCCACTCTCCTTGATCCACGGTACAAGGGTAAGGTTGCGGACCTTATGTTACCGTCGCAGAGGGAGCAGAGGATGAGACAACTCCGGGAGGCCTTGCAGAAAGGTCTGTGCAACGCGTTCCCAGAGACTGGGAGGTTGCAAACTCCTGGTCCTGGACAACGAGTTGCTGAGGCTTCGGCCAGTCAAAGAAGGAGCGGTGGGGAAGGTGGCCGTCTGACCGATGCGTTCAGACAATTCTTTAGTCCGCAGCCCCAAAGTATGATCGGTTCCAGCAACCATCGCCAGCGTCTGATAAACATGGTGCAGGAATATCTAGGGGCAAGGTCAGACTTGGACACCTTCCCCACCGAAAATCCTCTGGCTTACTGGGTCTTGAGGATGGATCACTGGCCAGAGCTTGCACAGTATGCAATTGAGCTACTGGCCTGTCCTGCATCCAGCGTTCTTTCGGAACGCACATTCAGTGCTGCTGGAGGATTTGTCACGGATCACAGGGTGCGCCTGTCCACCGACTCGGTTGATCGACTGACTTTCATCAAGATGAACCAGTCTTGGATCACCACCAGCTACCACACACCTGATGCTGATATAACAGACTAATTGATTTTAACATGTCACATCCCTTCAAGACTGATGCTGATGCTGAGTGCCTGTGCTGTTATGTTGACTGGCTATCCTCCTCCTCCGAGTCCTCAATGATACGATTGATGATGATAGCTTGTAAGATCATTTTTGTTTATGGGTGCCGCCACCAGTGCCTAACGCCCAATTTTTCAGCCCCTGTTTAACAGGGGCGTGTAATTACAATTTTTGAAGCAATACTTTGCAACAGGGCTCATTGCTGTGCTCCAAGTACAGTATCTGTGAGGAGTTGCAGTGTTGTGCCACCAGTGCCTAAGGCCCAATTTTTCAGCCCCTGTTTAACAGGGGCGTGTCATTACAATTTTTGAAGCAATACTTTGCAACAGGGCTCATTGGTGTGCTCCAAGTACAGTATCTGTGAGGAGTTGCAGTGTTGTGCCACCAGTGCCTAAGGCCCAATTTTTCAGCCCCTGTTTAACAGGGGCGTGTCATTACAATTTTTGAAGCAATACTTTGCAACAGGGCTCATTGCTGTGCTCCAAGTACAGTATCTGTGAGGAGTTGCAGTGTTGTGCCACCAGTGCCTAAGGCCCAATTTTTCAGCCCCTGTTTAACAGGGGCGTGTCATTACAATTTTTGAAGCAATACTTTGCAACAGGGCTCATTGGTGTGCTCCAAGTACAGTATCTGTGAGGAGTTGCAGTGTTGTGCCACCAGTGCCTAAGGCCCAATTTTTCAGCCCCTGTTTAACAGGGGCGTGTCATTACAATTTTTGAAGCAATACTTTGCAACAGGGCTCATTGCTGTGCTCCAAGTACAGTATCTGTGAGGGGTTGCAGTGTTGTGCCACCAGTGCCTAAGGCCCAATTTTTCAGCCCCTGTTCAACAGGGGCATGTAATTACAATTCTTGATCTAATAATTCACAGCAGGGCCCATTGCTGCACCCACCAAGAGTAACTGTCAGGGCTTACAGTGTTGTGGCACCAGCACCACCATCAAAGGCCCAATTTTTACTACCACTGTTCAACAATTATATGTAATTAAAATTCCTGATATAATAGTTGACAGCAGGGCGTTCCAGCACCAACCAAGAGTAACTGTGAGTGCTTACAGTGTTGTGCCAACACCAACAACTAAGGGGCCTATTTCTGCAGAGTATATACGGCAGGTCCCTACTTTCAAACATCCAACTTACAAACGACTCCTACTTGCAAACGCAAGAAGACAACAGGAAGTGAGAGGAAATCTACCACTAGGAAGGAAAATTCTCTCCTGTAAGAATAAATATGGGAGAAAGGTGTCTCCTCTGTACTGATGCTTTATCAGCAATCCTTGTTTCAAGAAAAACACCACATTTCAAAAACAGTTGTCATTGGGACGGAAAGTGAGGTGAAATGTTCTGAACAGGGGCACAGACAGCAAAACAAATGTTACAGGGGTGATAACCCTTACCTATGTTTTCCAAAAAGTTTAAAAATAGATTTTTGGTCTGGAGCTACACTTCAACAATGTACCTGTTCAAAATTACAAACAGACTCTACATAAGAACAAACCTACAGTCCCTGTCTTGTATGCACCGCCTGTATAGGGCTGTTCAGAGTATATAGGGCCTTTTTTATTTTATGTGCGGGGTTCCCCTTAATATCCATACAAGACCCAAAGGGGCTGGTAATGGGCTGGGGTAGGGGGGGGGGGGGTCATGGGGTAGCTATGCCATTTTTCTTAAAGAATTTCATCCATATTACCGGGACCAGACATTACATTAAAGCTGCAAGCAGTTTTAAATGGCTTTTTTTTCCTTTAGAAGTGTCATTTTGTGCAGGGACAGTTCTAAACACGGGAAACACGTGGCACTTCACAGGCATACTTTAGACACCCCCCAGGTACGATATTTAAAGGAATATTTGACTTTTTTTTTTTCACTTTATGCATCATTAAAATGACTGCTCCCGAAAAACGACCGTTTTTAAAACTTCTTTTTGCATTGATACATGTCCCCTGGTGCAGAACCCGGGTTCCCAAACCCTTTTTAGGACAATAACATGCATAATAGTTGTTATAATTAGCACTTTAGAATTCGAACGTTCGCATCCATTGTATTTAATAGGGTTCTAATGTTCGTTCGAACTTTCGGTCCGTTCGCGGGTTCTGGTGCGAACCGAACCCGGGGGTGTTCGGCTCATCACTACACCTGTATATCCGTCATTGCTGTTCTCAAATACAGGCATCTGCAGGAGTTAGTGGCACAGTATACACCTGTATATACCCGTCATTGGTGTTCTAAAATACAGGCATCTGCAGGAGTTAGTGGCACAGTATACACCTGTATATCCGTCATTGCTGTTCTCAAACACAGCATCTGCAGGAGTTAGTGGCACAGTATACAACTGTATATCCGTCATTGCTGTTCTCAAATACAGGCATCTGCAGGAGTTAGTGGCACAGTATACACCTGTATGTACCCATCATTGGTGTTCTCAAATACAGGCATCTGCAGGAGTTAGTGGCACAGTATACACCTGTATATACCCATCATCGGTGTTCTATAATACAGGCATCTGCAGGAGTTAGTGGCACAGTATACACCTGTATATCCGTCATTGCTGTTCTCAAATACAGCATCTGCAGGAGTTAGTGACACAGTATACACCTGTATATCCGTCATTGCTGTTCTCAAATACAGGCATCTGCAGGCGTTAGTGGCACAGTATACAGCTGTATATACCCGTCATTGCTGTTCTCTAATAAAGGCATCTGCTGGAGTTAGTGGGTGTTGTGTGCCTCCAGCACAATATACACTACCCAATTGCTGGTTTTCCCATCTCCCTGCAGGCCATTACTATGTCTGGAAGGCCAACAAGGAGAGGCAGAGAGTCACGAGCAAATAAAAGAGGGCAAGCAGGCTCTGTGTCTAGAGACAACAGTGCTGGTCGTGGATGCGGTGCATCGTCATCAGCACGTGGCCATGGGACACGCTTTTCCTTATTTTCGGCAGCTGGACGTGTTGAGCCGCATCATGCCAAAGACTTGGTAGAGTGGATGACCAATCCCTCCTCATCCTCCTCATCCTCTCTCACCCAGGCTCAGGGTACTGGCAAAGCAGCTGCCAAAGCGTCCTCAATGTCATCATCAGTCACTCCTTCCCTAGATCCACCGTGTCCCCCTGAGGAGTCCCCCGAACTGTTTGAGCACAGTGTTGGGTACATGCTCCAGGAGGATGCCCAGCGTTTCGAAGGGTCTGAAGATGATATCCAGATAGAGGAAGGCAGTAGCGTGAGAGCAGAGAGAGGGGATGCTCAAAAAGGACACCAATCTGGCAGTCATGTTCCAGCAGCTGCAGCATACTGCCAGATTGGCTCCAGTGATGAGGAGGGAGGGGATGATGAGGTCACTGACTCCACGTGGGTGCCTGATAGGAGAGAGGAGGAGGAGGAGGAGAATGAGGAGGAGGCACATCTCCAATGAGGCAGGATGCCCTCCGGGGGCCAGCGTAAGGGCAGCACACCGACTGAATCACACCGCAGAGCTCCGCCTGTGCAGGGCGCTGCCTCTGCCCGTTATTCCAACAGTTCTTTGGTGTGGGCCTTTTTTGAGTCGATTGCATCAGATCTCACCGCTGCTGTTTGCAACATATGTCTGAAGCGTATCTCGAGTGGACAAAACATCAGCCGATTGGGCACCACATGCTTGACCAGACATATGTTGACCTGCCATGCAGCTCGTTGGCAAGCGTATCTTAAAGACCCACACCAAAGAACAAAGCGGACCTCTCCTTGCTCCTCATCAGCTGGGATCTCCAACCCCACTGTACCTTCAGTTCTCTCTGAAACCTGCACTGAGAGGAATGAAGGTGTAGAATTAGGTGTGTCACAGCCAAGTACTTGCGAGCACTCTGCTAGCAGTACACCGACGTCCAATTATATCAGGCAAATTTCCCTGCCCCAGCTGCTGGACAATCGAAAGAAGTTCACTCCCAGCCATCCACATGCCCAGCAGTTGAATACTAGCTTGGCTAAATTGCTAGCACTTCAACTGCTGCCTTTTCAGTTGGTAGACTCGGCCCCCTTCCGTTAGTTTGTGCAATGTGCGGTTCCTCAGTGGCAGGTTCCCAAACACCACTTTTTCTCACGGAAGGCGATTCCGGCTCTCTACCGGAAGGTGGAAGGTAATGTGCATGACTCACTGGACATGGCGGTCAGCGGTAAGGTGCATATTACCGCTGACTCATAATCCAGTAGGCATGGACAGGGACGTTACCTTTCTTTCACGGCCCATTGGGTCACTCTTTTGGCAGCTGGGAAGGATGCAGGACAAGGTGCAGTAGTGTTGGAGGTTGTTCCACCGCCACGCCTCCAAAATGCTACTACTGGTTGTGACACACCTCTCTCCTCCACCCCCTCCTCTTCTTCTTCCTCCATGGCCTCTTCCTGTGCCTTGTCCTTGGAACCAGCGGTGCTCCGTAGGCGTTCAAGGGGCTACGCAAGTACGCAGGCATAAAGATGCCATGCCGTGCTTGCGCTGGTGTGTTTGGGGGACAGGAGCCACACTGGGGCAGAGGTTCTGTCTGCTCTGCAGGGGCAGGCCGAGAGGTGGTTGAAGCCACGCCAGCTTAAGCCAGGAATGGTGGTTTGCGACAATGGCACCAACCTCCTCTCCGCCCTCCGACAGGGACAACTGACCCATGTGCCCTGTGTGGCTCACGTCCTTAACCTGGTGGTGCAGCGGTTCTTGGACAGGTACCCGGGCTTACAGGATGTCCTGAGGCAGGCCAGGAAAGTCTGTGTGCATTTCCGCAGATCATATAATGCCAGTGCTCGGCTGGCTGAGCTGCAAAAGGAGTTGAACCTGCCCAAGAACCGCCTTATATGTGACATGCCCACCAGGTGGAACTCAACGTTGGCCATGCTGCAGCGGCTGCACACGCAGCAGAGGGCCATCAATGAGTACCTGTGCGACTAAGGCACCAGGACAGGGTCAGGGTAGCTCGGGTTTTTTTCACCACGTCAGTGGGGCATGATCAGGGATGCATGCACTGTCCTGGCACCATTTGAGGAGGCCACGAGGATGGTGAGCAGTGACAGTGCATGCATCAGTGACACTGTACCTCTTGTCCACCTGTTGGAGCATACGCTGCTTGGAATAATGGACAGGGCACTTGAGGCAGAACAGAGGCAGGAAGAGGAGGACTTCCTTGCCTCTCAAGGCCCCCTTTACCCAGACAGTGTTCCTTGTGTCCCACCCATCACACAGGAAGAGGACGAGGAGGAGGAGGAGGAGGAGGAGGATTGTGTCAGCATGGAGGTGGAGCATGGCACTCAGCATCAACAACAGCAGTCTTTTAGGGATGATTTACAGTCCCAACAAACCCGTGGACTTGTACGTGGCTGGGAGGAGGTGGCTGCGTCCTTAGTGACCCAGAGGACTCCAGACCTAATGCCTCAGCTAACCTACGCTGCATGGCCTCCCTGATCCTGCAAAGTCTGCGGAAGGATCCTCATATTCTTCGGATCAAGGAGAGGGACCATTACTGGCTGGACACTCTCCTTGATCCACGGTACAAGGGTAAGGTTGCGGGCCTTATCTTGCCGTCGCAGAGGGAGCAGAGGATGAGACAACTCCGGGAGGCCTTGCAGAAAGGTCTGTGCAACGCGTTCCCAGAGACTGGGAGGTTACAAACTCCTGGTCCTGGACAACGAGTTGCTGAGGCTTCGGTCAGTAGCAGAAGGAGCGGTGGAGAAGGTGGCCGTCTGACCGATGCGTTCAGACAATTCTTTAGTCCGCAGCCCCAAGGTATGATCGGTTCCAGCAACCATCGCCAGCGTCTGATATACATGGTGCAGGAATACCTAGGGGCAAGGTCAGACTTGGACACCTTTCCCACCGAAAATCCTCTGGCTTACTGGGTCTTGAGGATGGATCACTGACCAGAGCTTGCACAGTATGCAATAGAGCTACTGGCCTGTCCTGCATCCAGCGTTCTTTCGGAACGCACATTCAGTGCTGCTGGAGGCTTTGTCACGGATCACAGGGTGCGCCTGTCCACCGACTCTGTTGATCGACTGACCTTCATAAAGATGAACCAGTCTTGGATCACCACCAGTTACCAAGCACCTGAAGCTGATATAACAGAATAATTTATTTTCAAATGTCACATCCCTTCAAGACTGATGCTGATGCTGAGTGACTGTACTGTTATGTTGACTGACTATCCTCCTCCTCCTCAATGATCTGATTCTTGATGATAGCTTGGAAGAAATTTTTGTTTCTGGGTGCCGCCACCAGTGGCTATGGCCCAATTTTTCAGCCCCTGTTTAACAGGGGCATGTAATTACAATTTTTTGTGCAATGCTTTGCAGCAGGGCTCATTCCTGCACTCCAACTAGAGTATCTGGGAGAGGTTGCAGTGTCGTGGCACCAGTGCCTAAGGCCCAATTTTTCAGCCCCTGTTTAACAGGGGCGTGTAATTACAATTTTTGATGCAATACTTTGCAACAGGGCTCATTGCTGTGCTCCAAGTACAGTATCTGTGAGGGGTTGCAGTGTTCTGGCACCAGTGCCTAAAGCCCAATTTTTCTGCCCCTGTTTAACAAGGGCATGTAATTACAATTTTTGATGCAATACTTTGCAACATGGCTCATTGCTGTGCTCCAAGTACAGTATCTGTGAGGGGTTGCAGTGTTGTGGCACCAGTGCCTAAGGCCCAATTTTTCTGCCCCTGCTTAACAGGGGCGTGTAATTACAATTTTTGATGCAATACTTTGCAACATGGCTCATTGCTGTGCTCCAAGTACAGTATCTGTGAGGGGTTGCAGTGTTGTGGCACCAGTGCCTAAGGCCCAATTTTTCTTCCCCTGTTCAACAGGGGCATGTAATTACAATTCTTGATCTAATAATTCACAGCAGGGCCCATTCCTGCACCCACCAAGAGTAACTGTGAGGGCTTACAGTGTTGTGGCAACACCACCACCACTTTACAGTAGGGCCCATTCATGCGCCAACCAAGAGTAACTGTGAGGGCTGACAGTGTTGTAGCACCAGCACCACCACTAAAGGCCCAATTTTTCCTACCACTGTTCAACAATGGCATGTAATTACAATTCCTGATATAATAGTTCACAGCAGGGCGTTCCAGCGCCCACCAAGAGTAACTGTGAGGGCTCACAGTGTTGTGGCAACACCAACATCTAAGGGGCAAATTTCAGTAGAGTATATACGGCAGGCCCCTACTTTCAAACATCCAACTTACAAACGACTCCTACTTGCAAACGGAAGGAGACAACAGGAAGTGAGAGGAAATCTACCCCTAGGAGGGGAAATTCTCTCCTGTAAGAGTTAATATGGGAAAATGGTGTCTCCTCTCGACTGATGCTTTATCACCAATCCTTGTTTCAAGAAAAACCCCACTTTTCAAAAACATTTGTCATTGGGACGGAAAGTGAGGTGAAATGTTCTGAGGTGCACAGACAGCAAAACAAATGGTACAGGGGTGATAACCCTTCCCTATGTTTTCCAAAAAGCTTAAAGATAGATTTTTTGGCTGGATCTACACTTAAACAATGTACCTGATCAAAATTACAAACAGATTCTACTTAAGAACAAACCTACAGTCCCTGTCTTGTTTGCACTGCCTGTATACTGCTGTTCAGAGTATATAGGGCCTTTTCTTATTTTGGGTGCGGGGTTCCCCTTAATATCCATACAAGACCCAAAGGGGCTGGTAATGGGCTGGGGTGGGGGGGGGTGATGGGGGTAGCCATGCCATTTTTCTCAAAGATTTTTATCCATATTACCGGGACCAGACATTACATTAAAGCCGCAAGCAGTTTTAAATGGCTTTTTTTCCTTTACAAATGTCATATTGTGCAGGGACAGTTCTAAACATGGGAAACACATGCCACTCCACAGGCATACTTTACCAGGTACAATATTTAAAGAAATATTTCACTTTTTTTATTTTCACTTTATGCATCATTAAAATGAAAACTTTGTTTTGCATTGATACATGTCCCCTGGGGCAGAACCCGGGTCCCCAAACCCTTTTTAGGACAATAACATGCGTATTAGTCGTTATAATTAGCACTTTAGATTTCGAACGTTCGCGTCCATTGTATTTAATAGGGTTCTAACGTTCGTGCGAACTTTCGGTCCGTTCGAAGGTTCTGGTGCGAACCGAACTGGGGGGTGTTCGGCTCATCCCTAGACATGATTAAATTGGAAATTTTAAAGGAGAAAAATGAATATGATAAAGAAAATATATATATACTGTGTGTGTGTGTGTATATATATATATATATATATATATTGTGGGGGGGTTAGCTCGGCAGCGGGTGTGTGTGACCCCCGGGATGGGCTCCCCACACAAAAACAGGCCCAGCAAACGGAGGTTGTGGTTTTCAAAATCAAAAAAAGGTGCGGTTTATTTTCTATTTACAGTGACAAAACACAGCAAAGCCAAAAGAAACATAAACAAAATAAATCCTGGTCAACTTGACCTCTGACTAAACATACAGGTTTCCTAACTAACAACTGGGATCAGCCTAGTGCTGTCCTAGTCCCTAAGTCCCTGGTTTTAAATGTCCAAGCAAATAGCCACACAGGCTTTGTCTCACCGCACAGGGGTTCACTCTCCCTAGACAGTCCACACAGGTCTGGGTCCAGGCATGAGCTAACATCTAATGAAGCTGGGAGTTCTTATAGAGGCCTAAATGAGCTGACAAGCTTCAGCTGGTCTCATCAACTCCCTGTCTGCACGACGCCCCACACTCTCCCTAGAGGTATGAGTCATCCATGAGCCCACTAGCCTTAGCTGGGCTTATACAACTCTCCACCTAGTTGTATAAGTCGGCGTAAAGCCTGAATCTGGGCGAAATATATCTACCCCCCTGGATGCAACCAGGTGACTTTACCTTCCTGCTGTCACATACCCCCCCCTCTTGTTTTAACCTCGGGGTTGGAACACCAGCAATCAGGCATTCATGTACTCGAGACAAAGCATCCACATTCCCCATTTGAACGCCAGGGCGATGCTTTACTGTGAAGTTGAATTCCTGGAGGGCCAGGAACCACCTATTCACTCTTCTATTTGTTTCCTTGTTTTGAGCCATCCACTTTAACGGAGCGTGATCCGTAACCATGTCAAAGTGCCTACCTAGCAGGTAGTACCGAAGGGAATCTAGAGCCCACTTCACCGCTAAACACTCCTTTTCAACGGTGGCGTAATTTACCTCATGGGACTTCAACTTCCTGCTGAGGTAAATGACTGGGTGCTCTTCCCCGTTCCAGACCTGGGACAATACTGCTCCTAACCCCACATCTGACGCATCACTTTGTACGACAAAGTCTTTAGAGAAGTCGGGTGAGTACAACACTGGCTGGCTACATAAGGCTTGTTTCAAGAATTGGAATGCTGCCTCAGCCTCGGGGGTCCATTTAATCATGACCGACCCTTTCCCCTTCGTTAGGTTGGTTAGGGGCACAGCCTTAGAAGCAAAGTGGGGAATGAATCGCCGATAATACCCAGCGATTCCCAGAAAGGCTCGTACCTGCTTCTTGCTGTTGGGACGTGGCCAACTCTGGATGGCCTCGACTTTGTTGAGTTGGGGTTTTATTACTCCCCTCCCAATGGTGTACCCAAGATATTTGGCCTCCTCCTGCCCAATGGTACACTTCTTGGGGTTAGCCGTAAACCCCGCTTCCCGAACAGAGTCCAGGACTGCTTGCACTTTTGGCAGATGTGAGGCCCAATCTGTGCTATGGACAATTACGTCATCCAGGTAAGCCGCAGCATACTTCCGATGGGGCCTCAGCATCTGGTCCATTTTCCGCTGGAATGTGGCCGGCGCATTCTGTAACCCGAACGGCATTCTTTTATATTGGAACGCCCCGTCTGGGGTTACAAATGCGGTTCTCTCTTTGGCCAATTTGGCCAGGGGGATTTGCCAATACCCTTTTGTGAGGTCAAGAGTCGTCATGTATCGGGCTGTTCCCAGCCGGTCGATCAACTCATCTATACGTGGCATGGGGTAGGTGTCAAATTTTGTAACTTTGTTCAACTGACGAAAATCGTTACAAAATCGCCAGCTCCCATCCGGTTTAGGCACCAACACAATGGGACTAGACCAATCACTTTGGGACTCCTCTATCACCCCTAAGTTCAGCATTTTCTGTACTTCCTCCCGTATTGCCTCCCGTCGGGCCTCTGGGATCCGATAGGGTTTTAACTTCACCCTTTCACCGGGCGGGGTAATGATGTCATGCTCTACCCCAAATGTTTGTCCCGGCAGCTCAGAGAATACCTCCTTGTTGCGAAGCACAAACTCCTTAACCTCCTGTTGTTGGGGTTGTGACAAGGTGGCTGCTATTCCAACCTCAGGAATCACGCAACCAGTTTGAGCTGGTGACCAAGTGTCTGCGACTAGGGACTCTCTATCCCTCCAGGCTTTCAACAGATTAACGTGATAGATCTGTTCGGGCTTTCGCCTTCCTGGTTGTCTGACCTTGTAATTCACTTCGCTCACTTTTTCCATTATCTCGTAGGGGCCTTGCCATTTGGCAAGGAATTTACTTTCAACCGTAGGGACAAGTACCAGTATCCTATCCCCCGGGGAAAAGGTACGGGTCTTGGCTCCACGGTTGTACACTCTCTGCTGTGCTAACTGCGCTTGGGCCAAATGTTCCTTCACGATGGGCATTACCTGTGCAATTCGGTCTTGCATCAGGGCGACATGCTCAATCACACTCCTGTGGGGAGAACTCTCACTTTCCCAAGTTTCCTTGGCAATATCCAACAGCCCTCTTGGGTGTCTCCCATACAGTAACTCAAAGGGGGAGAATCCCGTAGAGGATTGGGGCACCTCCCTAATAGAAAACATCAGATAAGGAAGTAGACAGTCCCAATCCTTTCCATCTCTATCCACCACTTTCTTCAACATTTGTTTTAGGGTTTTGTTGAATCTTTCAACCAGCCCATCGGTTTGGGGGTGATACACAGATGTACGTAATTGCGTCACTTTGAACAATTTACACAGCTCCTTCATAACCCGGGACATAAAGGGTGTACCTTGGTCCGTAAGCAGTTCTTTACAAATACCCACCCGGCTAAACACAAGAGATAGCTCTTTGGTAGGGATGAGCTTCGTGTTCGAGTCGAACATACGTTCGACTCGAACATCGGCTGTTCGATCGTTCGACGAAGATCGAACGATTTGGGCCGTTCGCGCCAAATTCGAGTGACGCGAACGGCCCACAATGCACTACGCCATCGCAGTGTCATCCAGGCGCTGTGATTGGCCAAGCATGCACTGTGACCCCGCATGCTTGGCCAATCACAGCGCCGGCAGCGAGGAGAGCAATGATTGGCCACAGGCAGGATGCCTGTGGCCAATTATTGCTGAGGGTGTTTAGTACACGCCCCACACTATAAAAGGCCGCCAGCACGGCGTCCTAGTGTAGTGTGTTCCGGAGCAGGGATAGAGCAGCATAGGCAGGGACAGTGACTGTTATTTCTTTCTTGCTTAACCTGGATTCCTTTAGTTTAGGGAAAGAGAAGGATAGGTAGGGAGAGTGTCAGTGTGTTTTGTGCTTGTGCTATAGTGTGCTTAAAAAAAACATTTATTCTAGGGACAGAAAACTGTAGGTAGGGACAGTGTCAGTTTCTTTCACTCTGCAAGTCCTTGTTTCCAGGGACCTGGAAGGACAGTGAGTGAATTGTCCTTGTGCTATATTGTGCTTAAAAAAACATTTATTCTAGGGACAGAAAACTGTAGGTAGGGAGAGTGTCAGTTTCTTTCACTCTGCAAGTCCTTGTTTCCAGGGACCTGTAAGGACAGTGAGTGAATTGTCCTTGTGCTATATTGTGATTAAAAAAAACATTTTTTCTAGGGACAGAAAACTGTAGGTAGGGAGAGTGTTTTTTTTCTTTCACTCTGCAAGTCCTTGTTTCCAGGGACCTGGAAGGACAGTGAGTGAATTGTCCTTGTGCTATATTGTGCTTAAAAAAAACATTTATTCTAGGGACAGAAAACTGTAGGTAGGGAGAGTGTCAGTTTATTTCACTCTGCAAGTCCTTGTTTCCAGGGACCTGTAAGGACAGTGAGTGAATTGTCCTTGTGCTATATTGTGATTAAAAAAAACATTTTTTCTAGGGACAGAAAACTGTAGGTAGGGAGAGTGTTTTTTTTCTTTCACTCTGCAAGTCCTTGTTTCCAGGGACCTGTAAGGACAGTGAGTGAATTGTCCTTGTGCTATATTGTGATTAAAAAAAACATTTTTTCTAGGGACAGAAAACTGTAGGTAGGGAGAGTGTTTTTTTTCTTTCACTCTGCAAGTCCTTGTTTCCAGGGACCTGGAAGGACAGTGAGTGAATTGTCCTTGTGCTATATTGTGCTTAAAAAAAAAAATTTATTCTAGGGACAGAAAACTGTAGGTAGGGAGAGTGTCAGTTTATTTCACTCTGCAAGTCCTTGTTTCCAGGGACCTGTAAGGACAGTGAGTGAATTGTCCTTGTGCTATATTGTGCTTAAAAAAACATTTATTCTAGGGACAGAAAACTGTAGGTAGGGAGAGTGTTTATTTTCTTTCACTCTGCAAGTCCTTGTTTCCAGGGACCTGTAAGGACAGTGAGTGAATTGTCCTTGTGCTATATTGTGATTAAAAAAAACATTTATTCTAGGGACAGAAAACTGTAGGTAGGGAGAGTGTCAGTTTATTTCACTCTGCAAGTCCTTGTTTCCAGGGACCTGTAAGGACAGTGAGTGAATTGTCCTTGTGCTATATTGTGATTAAAAAAAACATTTTTTCTAGGGACAGAAAACTGTAGGTAGGGAGAGTGTTTTTTTTCTTTCACTCTGCAAGTCCTTGTTTCCAGGGACCTGTAAGGACAGTGAGTGAATTGTCCTTGTGCTATATTGTGCTTAAAAAAAACATTTATTCTAGGGACAGAAAACTGTAGGTAGGGAGAGTGTCAGTTTATTTCACTCTGCAAGTCCTTGTTTCCAGGGACCTGTAAGGACAGTGAGTGAATTGTCCTTGTGCTATATTGTGATTAAAAAAAACATTTTTTCTAGGGACAGAAAACTGTAGGTAGGGAGAGTGTTTTTTTTCTTTCACTCTGCAAGTCCTTGTTTCCAGGGACCTGTAAGGACAGTGAGTGAATTGTCCTTGTGCCATATTGTGATTAAAAAAAACATTTTTTCTAGGGACAGAAAACTGTAGGTAGGGAGAGTGTTTTTTTTCTTTCACTCTGCAAGTCCTTGTTTCCAGGGACCTGGAAGGACAGTGAGTGAATTGTCCTTGTGCTATATTGTGCTTAAAAAAAACATTTATTCTAGGGACAGAAAACTGTAGGTAGGGAGAGTGTCAGTTTATTTCACTCTGCAAGTCCTTGTTTCCAGGGACCTGTAAGGATAGTGAGTGAATTGTCCTTGTGCTATATTGTGATTAAAAAAAACATTTTTTCTAGGGACAGAAAACTGTAGGTAGGGAGAGTGTTTTTTTTCTTTCACTCTGCAAGTCCTTGTTTCCAGGGACCTGGAAGGACAGTGAGTGAATTGTCCTTGTGCTATATTGTGCTTAAAAAAAACATTTATTCTAGGGACAGAAAACTGTAGGTAGGGAGAGTGTCAGTTTATTTCACTCTGCAAGTCCTTGTTTCCAGGGACCTGTAAGGACAGTGAGTGAATTGTCCTTGTGCTATATTGTGATTAAAAAAAACATTTTTTCTAGGGACAGAAAACTGTAGGTAGGGAGAGTGTTTTTTTTCTTTCACTCTGCAAGTCCTTGTTTCCAGGGACCTGGAAGGACAGTGAGTGAATTGTCCTTGTGCTATATTGTGCTTAAAAAAACATTTATTCTAGGGACAGAAAACTGTAGGTAGGGAGAGTGTTTATTTTCTTTCACTCTGCAAGTCCTTGTTTCCAGGGACCTGTAAGGACAGTGAGTGAATTGTCCTTGTGCTATATTGTGATTAAAAAAAACATTTATTCTAGGGACAGAAAACTGTAGGTAGGGAGAGTGTCAGTTTATTTCACTCTGCAAGTCCTTGTTTCCAGGGACCTGTAAGGACAGTGAGTGAATTGTCCTTGTGCTATATTGTGATTAAAAAAAACATTTTTTCTAGGGACAGAAAACTGTAGGTAGGGAGAGTGTTTTTTTTTCTTTCACTCTGCAAGTCCTTGTTTCCAGGGACCTGGAAGGACAGTGAGTGAATTGTCCTTGTGCTATATTGTGCTTAAAAAAAACATTTATTCTAGGGACAGAAAACTGTAGGTAGGGAGAGTGTCAGTTTATTTCACTCTGCAAGTCCTTGTTTCCAGGGACCTGTAAGGACAGTGAGTGAATTGTCCTTGTGCTATATTGTGATTAAAAAAAACATTTTTTCTAGGGACAGAAAACTGTAGGTAGGGAGAGTGTTTTTTTTCTTTCACTCTGCAAGTCCTTGTTTCCAGGGACCTGTAAGGACAGTGAGTGAATTGTCCTTGTGCTATATTGTGATTAAAAAAAACATTTTTTCTAGGGACAGAAAACTGTAGGTAGGGAGAGTGTTTTTTTTCTTTCACTCTGCAAGTCCTTGTTTCCAGGGACCTGTAAGGACAGTGAGTGAATTGTCCTTGTGCTATATTGTGCTTAAAAAAAACATTTATTCTAGGGACAGAAAACTGTAGGTAGGGAGAGTGTCAGTTTATTTCACTCTGCAAGTCCTTGTTTCCAGGGACCTGTAAGGACAGTGAGTGAATTGTCCTTGTGCTATATTGTGATTAAAAAAAACATTTTTTCTAGGGACAGAAAACTGTAGGTAGGGAGAGTGTTTTTTTTCTTTCACTCTGCAAGTCCTTGTTTCCAGGGACCTGTAAGGACAGTGAGTGAATTGTCCTTGTGCTATATTGTGCTTAAAAAAAAACATTTATTCTAGGGACAGAAAACTGTAGGTAGGGAGAGTGTCAGTTTCTTTCACTGTGAAAGTCCTTGTTTCAAGGGACAGAGAAGGACACCTGAAGGTAGCCCTTATTGCTTTTTTCCCATCTCCCTGCAGGCCATCTATTAGAATGTCTGGAAGGCAAACAAGGAGAGGCAGACAGTCAGGAGGCAATAAAAGAGGGCAAGCAGGCTCTGTGTCTGGGGGCAACAGTGCTGGTCGTGGACGCGGTGCATTGTCATCAGCACATGGCCATGGGACACGCTTGTCCTTCTTTTCGTCAGCTGGACATGTTGAGCCACATCATGCCGAAGACTTGGTAGAGTGGATGACCAAGCCCTCCTCCTCCTCCTCATCCTCTCTCACCCAGGCTCAGGGTACTGGAAAAGCAGCTGCCAAAGCGTCGTCTTCCCTGGTATCAATGTCAGACAAATCATCAGTCACTCCTTCCCTAGACCCACCATGTCCTCCTCCTGAGGAGTCCCCCGAACTGTTTCAGCACAGTGTTGGGTACATGCTCCAGGAGGATGCCCAGCGTTTCGAAGGGTCTGATGATGAAACCCAGCTAGAGGAAGGCAGTAGCGTGAGAGCAGACAGAGGGGATGCTCAAGAAGGACACCAATCTGGCAGTCATGTTCCAGCAGCTGCAGCATACTGCCAGATTGGCTCCAGTGATGAGGAGGGAGGGGATGATGAGGTCACTGACTCCACGTGGGTGCCTAATAGGAGAGAGGAGGAGGAGGAGGATGAGGAGGAGGCACATCTCCAACGAGGCAGGATGCCCTTTGGTGGCCAGCGTAAGGGCAGTACACCGACGGAATCACACCGCAGAGCTCCGCCTGTGCAGGGCGCTGCCTCTGCCCGTCATTCAAAAAGTTCTTTGGTGTGGGCCTTTTTTGAGGCTAGTGCATCAGATCGCACAGCTGCTGTTTGCAACATATTTCTCAAGCGTATATCGCGTGGCCAAAACATCAGCCGCTTGGGTACCACATGCCTGACCAGACATATGTTGACCTGCCATGCAGCTCGTTGGCAAGCCTACCTCAAAGACCCACACCAAAGAACAAAGCGGACCTCTCCTTGCACCGCATCAGCTGGGATCTCCAACCCCACTATAACTTCAGTCCTCTCTGAAACATGCACTGAGAGGAATGAAGGTGTAGAATTAGGTGTGTCACAGCCAAGTACTTGCGGCCACTCTGCTAGCAGTACACCGACGTCCGATTCTAGCAGGCAAATTTCCCTGCCCCAGCTGCTGGACCGTCGAAAGAAGTTCACTCCCAGCCATCCACATGCCCAGCGGTTGAATGCTAGCTTGGCTAAATTGCTAGCGCTTCAACTGCTGCCTTTTCAGTTGGTAGACTCGGCCCCCTTCCGTGAGTTTGTGCAATGTGCGGTTCCTCAGTGGCAGGTTCCCAAACGCCACTTTTTCTCACGGAAGGCTATTCCGGCTCTCTACCGGCATGTGGAAGGCAATGTCTTGGCCTCGCTGGACAGGGCGGTCAGCGGTAAGGTGCATATTACCGCTGACTCATGGTCCAGCAGGCATGGACAGGGACGTTACCTTTCTTTCACGGCCCATTGGGTCACTCTTTTGGCAGCTGGGAAGGATGCAGGACAAGGTGCAGTAGTGTTGGAGGTTGTCCCACCGCCACGCCTCCAAAATGCTACTACTGGTTGTGACACACCTCTCTCCTCCACCCCCTCCTCTTCTTCTTCCTCCATGGCCTCTTCCTGTGGTTTGTCCTATGAACCAGCGGTGCTCCGTAGCCGTTCACGGGGCTACGCAAGTACGCAGGCAAAAAGATGCCATGCCGTGCTTGCGCTGGTGTGTTTGGGGGACAGAAGCCACACTGGGGCAGAGGTCCTGTCTGCTCTGCAGGGCCAGGCCGAGAGGTGGTTGACGCCACGCCAGCTTAAGCCAGGAATGGTGGTTTGCGACAATGGCACCAACCTCCTCTCCGCCCTCCGACAGGGACAACTGACCCATGTGCCCTGTGTGGCTCACGTCCTTAACCTGGTGGTGCAGCGGTTCTTGGGCAGGTACCCGGGCTTACAGGATGTCCTGAGGCAGGCCAGGAAAGTCTGTGTGCATTTCCGCAGATCTTATAATGCCAGTGCTCGCCTGGCTGAGCTGCAAAAGGAGTTGAACCTGCCCAAGAACCGCCTTATATGTGACATGCCCACCAGGTGGAACTCAACGTTGGCCATGCTGCAGCGGCTGCACACGCAGCAGAGGGCCATCAATGAGTACCTGTGCGACTACGGCACCAGGACAGGGTCAGGGGAGCTTGGTTTTTTTTCTCCACGCCAGTGGGGCATGATCAGGGATGCATGCACTGTCCTGGCACCATTTGAGGAGGCCACGAGGATGGTGAGCAGTGACAGTGCATGCATCAGTGACACTGTACCTCTTGTCCACCTGTTGGAGCACACGCTGCGTGGAATAATGGACAGGGCACTTGAGGCAGAACAGAGGCAGGAAGAGGAGGACTTCCTTGCCTCTCAAGGCCCCCTTTACCCAGACAGTGTTCCTTCTGTCCCACCCATCGCACAGGAAGAGGAGGAGGAGGAGGAGGAGGAGGATTGTGTCAGCATGGAGGTGGAGGCTGGCACTCAGCATCATCAGCAGCAGTCTTTTAGGGATGATTTACAGTCCCAAGAAACCAGTGGACTTGTACGTGGCTGGGAGGAGGTGGCTGCGGATCATGTCGTTCTTAGTGACCCAGAGGACTCCGGAGCGAATGCCTCAGCAAACCTACGCTGCATGGCCTCCCTGAACCTGCAAAGTCTGCGGAAGGATCCTCGTATTCTTCGGATCAAGGAGAGGGACCATTACTGGCTGGCCACTCTCCTTGATCCACGGTACAAGGGTAAGGTTGCGGACCTTATGTTACCGTCGCAGAGGGAGCAGAGGATGAGACAACTCCGGGAGGCCTTGCAGAAAGGTCTGTGCAACGCGTTCCCAGAGACTGGGAGGTTACAAACTCCTGGTCCTGGACAACGAGTTGCTGAGGCTTCGGCCAGTCAAAGAAGGAGCGGTGGGGAAGGTGGCCGTCTGACCGATGCGTTCAGACAATTCTTTAGTCCGCAGCCCCAAAGTATGATCGGTTCCAGCAACCATCGCCAGCGTCTGATAAACATGGTGCAGGAATATCTAGGGGCAAGGTCAGACTTGGACACCTTCCCCACCGAAAATCCTCTGGCTTACTGGGTCTTGAGGATGGATCACTGGCCAGAGCTTGCACAGTATGCAATTGAGCTACTGGCCTGTCCTGCATCCAGCGTTCTTTCGGAACGCACATTCAGTGCTGCTGGAGGATTTGTCACGGATCACAGGGTGCGCCTGTCCACCGACTCGGTTGATCGACTGACTTTCATCAAGATGAACCAGTCTTGGATCACCACCAGCTACCACACACCTGATGCTGATATAACAGACTAGTTGATTTTAACATGTCACATCCCTTCAAGACTGATGCTGATGCTGAGTGCCTGTGCTGTTATGTTGACTGGCTATCCTCCTCCTCCGAGTCCTCAATGATACGATTGATGATGATAGCTTGGAAGATCATTTTTGTTTATGGGTGCCGCCACCAGTGGCTAAGGCCCAATTTTTCAGCCCCTGTTTTACAGGGGCGTGTAATTACAATTTTTTTAGCAATAATTTGCCATAGGGCTCATTGCTGTGCTCCAAGTACAGTATCTGTGAGGGGTTGGAGTGTTGTGGCACCAGTGCCTAAGGCCCAATTTTTCAGCCCCTGTTTAACAGGGGCGTGTCATTACAATTTTTGAAGCAATACTTTGCAACAGGGCTCATTGCTGTGCTCCAAGTACAGTATCTGTGAGGGGTTGTAGTGTTGTGCCACCAGTGCCTAAGGCCCAATTTTTCAGCCCCTGTTCAACAGGGGCATGCAATTACAATTCTTGATCTAATAATTCACAGCAGGGTCCATTGCTGCACCCACCAAGAGTAACTCTGAGGGCTTACAGTCTTGTGGCAACGCCACCACCACCACCACCACGAAAGGCCCAATTTTTCAGCCCCTGTTCAAAAGGGGCATGTAATTACAATTCTTGATCTAATAATTCACAGCAGGGCCCATTGCTGCACCCACCAAGAGTAACTGTGAGGGCTTACAGTGTTGTGGCACCAGCACCACCATCAAAGCCCCAATTTTTACTACCACTGTTCAACAATTATATGTAATTAAAATTCCTGATATAATAGTTGACAGCAGGGCGTTCCAGCACCAACCAAGAGTAACTGAGTGCTTACAGTGTTGTGCCAACACCAACAACTAAGGGGCCTATTTCTGCAGAGTATATACGGCAGGTCCCTACTTTCAAACATCCAACTTACAAACGACTCCTACTTGCAAACGAAAGAAGACAACAGGAAGTGAGAGGAAATCTACCCCTAGAAAGGAAAATTCTCTCCTGTAAGAATAAATATGGGAGAAAGGGGTCTCATCTGTACTGATGCTTTATCAGCAATCCTTGTTTCAAGAAAAACACCACATTTCAAAAACAGTTGTCATTGGGACGGAAAGTGAGGTGAAATGTTCGGAACAGGGGCACAGACAGCAAAACAAATGTTACAGGGGTGATAACCCTTACCTATGTTTCCCAAAAAGTTTAAAAATAGATTTTTGGGCTGGAGCTACACTTCAACAATGTACCTGTTCAAAATTACAAACAGATTCTACATAAGAACAAACCTACAGTCCCTGTCTTGTATGCACCGCCTGTATACGGCTGTTCAGAGTATATAGGGCCTTTTTTATTTTATGTGCGGGGTTCCCCTTAATATCCATACAAGACCCAAAGGGGCTGGTAATGGGCTGGGGTAGGGGGGGGGTCATGGGGTAGCTATGCCATTTTTCTTAAAGAATTTCATCCATATTACCGGGACCAGACATTACATTAAAGCCGCAAGTAGTTTTAAATGGCTTTTTTTTCCTTTAGAAGTGTCATTTTGTGCAGGGACAGTTCTAAACACGGGAAACACGTGGCACTTCACAGGCATACTTTAGACACCCCCCAGGTACGATATTTAAAGGAATATTTGACTTTTTTTTTTTCACTTTATGCATCATTAAAATGACTGCTCCCGAAAAACGACCGTTTTTAAAACTTCTTTTTGCATTGATACATGTCCCCTGGTGCACAACCCGGGTTCCCAAACCCTATTTATGACAATAACATGCATAATAGTTGTTATAATTAGCACTTTAGAATTCGAACGTTCGCATCCATTGTATTTAATAGGGTTCTAATGTTCGTTCGAACTTTCGGTCCGTTCGCGGGTTCTGGTGCGAACCGAACCCGGGGGTGTTCGGCTCATCACTACTCTTTGGCTATGGTTTTGGCCGAGGTATTTCGGAGAGGGATCGCTTCTGGATAACGGGTGGCATAGTCCATTATAACTAATATGTACTGGTGCCCCCTAGCGGACTTGATTATAGGACCTACCAAATCCATGGCGATCCTCTCAAACGGGACCTCAATGATGGGTAGAGGGACCAGCGGGCTACGGAAATGTGGCATCGGGGCTGACCTCTGACACACGAGGCAGGAGGAACAATAATTTTCTATGTCCTTCATCACCCCCGGCCAATAGAATCTCTGTAATACCCTCTCTCGGGTTTTCTCTGTCCCCAGATGACCTCCAAGAATGTGCCCATGGGCCAACTCCAACACCAACTTCCTGTAAGGTTTGGGCACCACAAGCTGCTCAACGGTTTCTTCTGCCCTTTTTGCCACCCGATACAGTAGGTCCTTCTCTACGCTGAAGTATGGGTAAGTGCAGGTATTATCTGGGTTCACTAACTCGCCATCTATTTTCACTACGTTTTCCCGTGCCTTTATTAGGGCGGGGTCTTTCAACTGTTCTGTGGCAAAGTTTTCCCTGTGAACCTCAAGATCAGAAAACTCCACAGACGGTAGGTTTTCGTCTGAGGAGGTGGGCTCCTCTCCAGTTTCTTGAGTCTCCCCTGCCAATACTGATAAGGGAAATTCCGGAGAGTCCTCACCACTCTCAGGGGAGTTCTGGCTATCACATTCCTGGTACATAGGGGCACCAGTGGGGGGCTCAGGATCATCCCACAGTTCCCAGAACTTCGGAAAATCCCTTCCCACAATGGCGTCATACGGTAACTGAGATACTAAGCCCACTGGATGAGAGAGGGTACCTTTGGGGGTCTCGAAACACACTGTAGTCACTGGATACTCTCGGGTGTCCCCATGCACACAAATAACAGCTACCTTGCTATTCCCAGAGACCTCTGTTTTAACTAACTCAGCCTTTATCAGGGTCACAAGGCTACCTGAATCCAGCAATACCACAACATTTCTACCATTAACACACATTTTGCATAAATGTTTCTCAGTTCCTCGAATGGCAGTGCATGCGACTGTCGCACACAGCGACTGACGTCTGCCCGTCAGAAAGTCACACTGCATGGGTTCCTCCACAACCGGGCAATTGGCTGCAATATGTCCCGCTTGCCGGCAGCGGTAGCAAACGATCCTTCTTGCCGCCTCTTGAGCCGCTGATTTCCCAGGCTGTTCTCGCCAAACTTGGGGTAGAGCTCCCACCCTCTCACTCTCTCCACCCTTACCCCTTGGAATCCTCTTATCCGCCCCTGGGGATGGTCTGGTCTTAGGGTGGAAAGTCCGAGTGTCTCTGGAAGAGGCCGTCAGGTTCTCTGTAGCCAAGTATTTCTCCACACGATCCACAAGACCATCGGCCGTCTCTGGGTCTCCATGGCTTACCCACTTTTGGATGGCAGTAGGAAGAGCTCTCAAAAATCGATCCATTACAACACGTTCCACAATCTTTGGTGCGGACAAAGTCTCTGGCTGTAGCCACTTTCTGCTCAGGTGAATGAGATCATACATTTGAGACCTGGGGGGTTTTCCAAGCTGGAAAGTCCAGTTATGCACACGCTGAGCCTGGACAGCCTGGGTGACACCCAGCCTTGCCAATATCTCAGCTTTTAGCATCACATAGTCTTTTGCTTGGTCAGGCTCTAGGTCATAGTAAGCCTTCTGCGATTCACCAGTTAACAGAGGAGCCACCAGTCCAGCCCACTGCTCCTCAGGCCACTTTTCTCTTTCAGCAGTCCTTTCAAATGTGGTCAAAAATACCTCTGGATCATCCTCTCCAGTCATTTTTGTCAATAAACGACTCACCCCAAAGGACGCGGTATTAGTGGGACGGCTTTCCTCACTGGTCTGCGGACGTTGCTGCATTACTGCTTCCATTTGTTGTAGTCTCTGCTCTTGCTTCTGTAACAGGTCTATGAAGCGGGCCTCAGATTGCTGCTGGGCTTGTTGCTGAGCTTCCAGACTCTGTTGGTGAGCTTGCTGCTGGGCTGCAAGGCTCTGTTGATGAGCTTGCTGCTGGGCTGCGAAGTTCTGTTGTTGAGCTGCAAGGCTCTGTTGATGAGCTGCAAGGCTCTTTTGCAAACCTGCATTTGTCTGCTGTTGATTGGCATTTGCTAGAGCCAGCTGCTTCAGTATCTCCTCCATGCTGGCTTAAAAAAAACTGCCACTGGTTCTCCACCAACTGTGGGGGGGTTAGCTCGGCAGCGGGTGTGTGTGACCCCGGGATGGGCTCCCCACACAAAAACAGGCCCAGCAAACGGAGGTTGTGGTTTTCAAAATCAAAAAAAGGTGCGGTTTATTTTCTATTTACAGTGACAAAACACAGCAAAGCCAAAAGAAACATAAACAAAATAAATCCTGGTCAACTTGACCTCTGACTAAACATACAGGTTTCCTAACTAACAACTGGGATCAGCCTAGTGCTGTCCTAGTCCCTAAGTCCCTGGTTTTAAATGTCCAAGCAAATAGCCACACAGGCTTTGTCTCACCGCACAGGGGTTCACTCTCCCTAGACAGTCCACACAGGTCTGGGTCCAGGCATGAGCTAACATCTAATGAAGCTGGGAGTTCTTATAGAGGCCTAAATGAGCTGACAAGCTTCAGCTGGTCTCATCAACTCCCTGTCTGCACGACGCCCCACACTCTCCCTAGAGGTATGAGTCATCCATGAGCCCACTAGCCTTAGCTGGGCTTATACAACTCTCCACCTAGTTGTATAAGTCGGCGTAAAGCCTGAATCTGGGCGAAATATATCTACCCCCTGGATGCAACCAGGTGACTTTACCTTCCTGCTGTCACAATATATATATATATATATATATATATATATATATATATTTATACACTATATTGTCAAAAGTATTGGGACACCGGCCTTTACACGCACATGAACTTTAATGGCATCCCAGTCTTAGTCTGTAGGGTTCAATATTGAGTTAGCTCACCCTTTGCAGCTATAACAGCTTCAACTCTTCTGGGAAGGCTATCCACAAGGTTTAGGATTGTGTCTATGGAAATGTTTGACCATTCTTCCAATAGTGCATTTATGAGGTCAGACAAGAAGGCCTGGCTCACAGTCTCCGCTCTGATTCATCCCAAAGGTGTTCTATCGTGTTGAGGTCAGGACTCTGTGCAGGCCAGTCAAGTTCCTCCATCCCAAACTCAGTCATCCATGTTTTTATGGACCTTGTTTGTGTACTGGTGCGCAGTCATGTTGGAACAGGAAGGGGCCATCCCCAAACTATTCCTACAAATTTGGGAGCATGAAATTGTTCAAAATGTATTGGTATGCTGATGCCTTAAGAGTTCCCTTCACTGGAACTAAGGGTCCAAGCCTAACTCTTGAAAAACAACCCCACACACTAATCTCCAAACGATTTTGACCAGTGCACAAAGCAAGGTCCATAAAGACATGGATGAGTGAGTTTGGGGTGGAGGAACTTGACTGGCCTGCACAGAGTCTTGACCTCATTCCAAAAGAACACCTTTGGGATTAATTAGAGTGGAGGGTCCAGAGATAGTGAGAGTCAGCGGGGAACATATTCTAGAGGGTAGTATTAGGGGCATTAGTGGTAGGGTAACCAAAGCACATAAACCCAAGGTAAGTACAGTAGCAAGTCCTAGTTGCAATCTGGGAACACCCAAGAGGATAGTATGTGACCGGTCAAAATATATTAATGCATTAAAGTGTCTGTTCACCAACGCCAGAAGTCTGCCAAGCAAAATAGGTGAGTTGGAAGCTCTGGTGCATGAGGAGAGCAATGATGTAATTGGTATTGCTGAAACTTGGCTTCATTCCTCACATGACTGGGCTATTAATATTCCTGGCTATGCACTCTTTCGGAAAGACAGGGTAAAAAGGAAGGGTGGAGGGGTCTGTCTCTATGTGAGAAGTGATCTCAAAGCGAGTTTGAAAGAGGACCTGGTGGATGGAGAGTGTGATGAGTCTGAAGCATTATGGGTGGAACTGCATACAGATGTGCGTAGTTCAAAGCTAATCATTGGAGTTTGTTATAGACCACCCAATGTTAATGAGGAGTTAGAGATTCAGCTCCTTGCACAGATGGAAAGGGCTGCAAGGGCTGGGACGGTGATAATAATGGGGGATTTTAACTACCCAGAAATTGACTGGAGTAATGAAACTGCTGGGACAGTTAAAGGGCAAAAATTTATAAACCTATTGCAGGACAATTTTATGGTCCAGTTTATTGAGGCCCCAACTAGGAATGATGCTCTGTTGGACCTGGTAATCTCAAACCATGCAGAGCGTATTATTAATGTTCAGATAAAGGAACACCTGGGTAGCAGTGACCATAACATGATTTCATTTGATGTTAGTTGTAAGCAAAAATCACATACAGGAAAGATAAAAACACTTAATTTCAAGAGAGCAAATTTTCCAAGGATGAGCGCTGCTCTCCAGGACTTAGACTGGGAAGGAATATTGGCATCAATGGGCACAGAACAGAAATGGGAATTCTTCAAAAAAACTGTTTGTGAACTCACTGCAAAGTATATTCCCATGGGCAATAAGTTTAAAAGGCTAAAAATAAAACCTATGTGGCTCACTGCCAAAGTTAAAAAAGCTATAAACTATAAGAAAAGAGCTTTTAAAAAATATAAAAATGAGGGAACACTAGTGTCATTTAAATGTTACAAAGAATATAACAGGATATGTAAAAAGGAAATCAAAGATGCAAAAATTCTAAATGAACGACAGATTGCAAAAGATAGTAGGACAAACCCCAAAAAATTCTTCAAATATATTAATAGTAAAAAGGTCAAGTCTGAGCATGTAGGCCCTTTACAAAATAATCTAGAGTGGGTGACTGGGGACAAAGAGAAGGCTAATTTATTAAATACTTTCTTCAGTTCTGTGTATACAAAGGAGCATGGGGGAGCTCATGTCCAAAATGGGGGTGGTAGTGACACAGCCCCAAATCCACAATGGCTCAAAAGTGATATGGTCTAGAAATATTTAGATGGAATAAAGGTGGATAAAGCACCTGGACCAGATGGCATACACCCACGGATCCTAAAAGAATTGAGCTCTGTAATTTCAAAGCCATTGTATTTAATTTTTAGGGACTCATTAATGACAGGAATAGTACCACTGGATTGGCGCAGGGCCAATGTGGTGCCTATATTTAAAAAGGGAATTAAGTCTTTACCAAGTAACTATAGACCTGTTAGTTTAACTTCTATAGTTGGGAAAATACTGGAGAGATTAATAAAAGACCACATGGATGAGTTCTTGCTGGAAAAAAACTATTTAAGCAACAGACAGCATGGATTCATGAAAGACAGAAGTTGTCAAACAAACCTGATTTCTTTTTATGAAGAGGTAAGTAAGACCTTGGACAAAGGGGGGCTGTGGACGTGGTATACTTGGATTTTGCAAAAGCGTTCGATACAGTTCCCCACACACGGCTCATGTGTAAGGTAAAGTCTACAGGATTGGAAATATCAGTTTGTAAATGGATAGAAAACTGTCTAAAAGACAGAATTCAGAGAGTAGTGGTCAATGATTCTTACTCTGAATGGTCCAAGGTTATCAGTGGTGTACCCCAAGGTTCAGTGCTGGGACCCTTACTTTTTAATATGTTTATAAATGATATTGGGTCTGAGATCAAAAGTAACATTTCTGTCTTTGCAGATGACACCAAGCTATGCAGTGGAATAACGTCCTTACAGGATGTCGCCAATTTACAAGCCGACCTCAATGCTCTGTCTAATTGGGCGACTATGTGGCAGATGAGGTTTAATGTTGATAAATGTAAAGTTATGCACTTGGGGGTTAATAATATGAATGCATCATACATACTAGGGGGAGTACAACTGGGGGGATCCGTAGTGGAGAAGGATCTGGGGGTTTTGGTAGATCATAAGCTCAATAATGGCATGCAATGCCAAGCTGCGGTTTCCAAAGCGAGCAAAGTCCTTTCTTGTATTAAGAGAGGTATGGTCTCCAGAGAGAGAGATATCATTTTGCCCCTGTTCAAATCATTAGTAAGACCTCATCTGGAATATGCAGTTCAGTTTTGGGCCCCAGTTCTCAAAAAGGATATTGGGGAACTGGAGAAAGTGCAGAGAAGGGCAACCAAACTGATAAGAGGCATGGAGGAGCTCAGCTATGAGGAGAGATTAGAGGAACTGAATTTATTCTCTCTTGAGAAGAGGAGATTAAGGGGGGATATGATCAACATGTACAAATATATAAGGGGTCCATATAGTGAACTTGGCGTTCAGTTATTCACTTTACGATCAACACAAAGGACAAGGGGGCACTCTTTGCGTCTAGAGGAAAAGAGATTTCACCTCCAAATACGGAAAGGTTTTTTCACAGTAAGAGCTATGAAAATGTGGAATAGACTACCTGCAGAGGTGGTTCTGGCCAGCTCAGTAGATTGCTTTAAGAAGGGCCTGGATTCTTTCTTAAATGTACAGAATATAACTGGGTACTAACATTTATAGGTAAAGTTGATCCGGGGAATATCCGATTGCCTCTCGTGGGATCAGGAAGGAATTTTTTCCCCTGCTGTAGCAAATTGGATCATGCTCTTCTGTTTTTTTTTTGCCTTCCTCTGGATCAACTGTGGGTATAGAATTGGGTATATGGGATTGTACGATATATTATTATTATTATTTTTTTTTTATGGTTGAACTGGATGGACTTGTGTCTTTTTTCAACCTGACTAACTATGTAACTATGTAACTATGTAACTATAATGAGCCAGGCCTTCTCTTCCAACATCAATGCCTGACCTCACAAATGTGTTTCTGGAAGAATGGTCTAACATTCCCATAGACACACTCCTAAACCTTGTGGACAGTCTTCCCAGAAGAGTTAAAGCTGTTATAGTTGCAAAGGGTGGGCCATCTCAATATCTAACCCTACGGACCAAGACTGGGATGCCAATAAAGTTCCTTGAGTATGGGTTGGAAAATCTGGTAAGAATCTTTAAAATTGAACCTACTGGATATACTTAACTGTTGATTGAAGAAACAGCTACAAATATTTAAGCGGTGGTCTTTTTGAATTCACATACTAAAATTTGCCAAGGGGCATTATTGTGCAGTCTAGCAGCTGTTTGTGGACACTTGAGTACTGGTTAACTCTAGATTCACATCTATGCGGTTGATGTGTTTTTCAGGCGAATATTGTGCTGTGTTTTGCATGTTTAAACATACGTTTTTGATGCTTTTTTGCTTTGTCTTTTTTTCTCTTTAACAAACTACATATAGCTGGTTGTTAAGAAGTGGGTCGGGAAGACAGCCTCTGTGTCCTTAATAATCGATGAGTCATCAGCTGTCTGCAGGCTTCTCCGCTGATGGCTGAATGTAAAAAATAAAATTGCTGACAATACACAAATCTGCAAAAAAAACAGTGTAGGGTCCCCCCCCCTGAACCATACCAGGCCACATCCTGTCAACATGGGGGGTGCTTTGGGGCAGGGGGGCTGTCCCCCAAAGCACCTTGTCCCCATATTGAATGGGGACAAGGGCCTCTTCCTCACAACCCTGGACTGTGGTTGTGGGGGTCTGCGGGCGGGGGGCTTTTTCTGAACCTGGAAGCCCCCTTTTAGAGAGGGGCCCCCCAGATCTCAGCACCCTCATGTGAATGAGTATGGGGTATAGGTATATAGTACCCCTACCCATTCACCAAAGAAGTGTAAAAGGTAAGTAAAAACACTACACAAGTTTTTGACAAGTTTTTATAATTATAAAAAAAAAATTATTCTCCCCCGATGTAAATCCATCATCAAACATGATGCCTGCCGCACCACCGGACCCCAAAAAAAAAGCTCTGCTCATGCCAAAGGCTCCCACCATCTGCCTGCTCCGCCATCTGACAGTTCTTAAATAAGGAGCAGGGACACCCGCCAACCTCACCTGATGGCACTGCCTCCCTGTGACTTCAGCGGCATAGCATGCACCAGTCGATGATGTCACAGCATCAGCGGCCCAGCATGCACCGATGACATTGCCGGGTGGCCCTGTCCCTTACCTACTTGTGAAGTGTCAGACGGCGGAGCAGGCAGACAATTGGAGCCTTTGGCGTGGGCAGAGCTTTTTTTTTTCTTTTTAAAAGAACTTGTCAAAAACTTGTGTAGTGTATTTACTTACCTTATACACTTTTTTTGGTGAACAGGTAGGGGTAACCCATACTCATTCACATGGGGCACCGAGATCTGGGGGCTTCCAGATTCCAAATAAGCCCGCAGACCCCCACAACCACTGGAAAGGGTTGTGGGGAAGAGGCCCTTGTCCACATCAACATGAGGACAAGGTGCTTTGGGGGGGGTGGCAGAGCCACCCCTGCCCAAAAGCACTCCTCCATGTTGAGGGCATATGTCCTGGTATGATTCCGAAGGGGGGGGGCGCTCGCTCGTCCCCTCCCTTTCCTGACCTGCTGGGCTGCATGGTCGTATAAGGGTCTGGTATGTATTTTGGGGGACCCCACGCCATTTTTTCTTTTTTTTAAACCATGTAAAAATGAAACACTTGCGTTTTTGATGTGATCGGTTGCTAAATGAGGATTATAAAGTACCGTATATACTCGAGTATAACCCGAGTTTTTCAGCACATTTTTTGTGCTAAAATGCCCCCCTCGGCTTATACTCGAGTCACCTTTTTGCGCCTGATCTCCCGGACTTTGTGGGGACCCGGTACCAGTCCTCTGGACCCCAAACGTGGCACACATGTAGCCCCATTCTTCCTCTACAAGTGTGCAAAGTTTGTTGTCCGGGGGACCTACAGCCGGGGAGCACCGATTTTTCAAAGCCGGGCACCCCTGCCATAGACTCCCATGTTAAATGGTCATTTCTCTGGTGTCTTTGGGGACCTCGTTCCAGCCGGTCCTAGGTCCCCTGGACTAGACACTTGGCACACATGTAGCCCCTTTTCTCCTCTACAAGTGCGCAAAGTTTGTTGTCTGGAGGACCTACGGTCGGGGAGCACCTATTTTTCAAAGCCGGGCACCCCTTCCATAGACTCCCATGTTAAACGTCGGTCTAGTCATGGACACAGTGAGGCATGGACGCAGTGAGGCATGCACATGGACACAGTGAGGCAAAGTGAGGCACAGTGAGGCATGCAGATGGACACCCTAGGCTTATACTCGAGTCAATAAGTTTTCCCATTTTTTTGTGGTAAAATTAGGTGCCTTGGCTTATATTCGGGTCGGCTTATACGCGAGTATATACGGTAGCTTTATTCATACCTGCATGTTTGCAAATAGAGTAGAGCAGCAGCTGCAAACACGATCTACATGACAAAAATTGTGTCCACCGGTAAACTCTATTCTTGGTATCTACAGTGGTCATAGTTACATAGTTACATAGTTAGTCAGGTTGAAAAAAGACAAAGTCCATCCAGTTCAACCATAAAAAAATAAAAAATAACTAAAATAAAAAAAAAAATATTGTGCACTCCCATATACCCACTTCTATACCCACAGTTGATCCAGAGGAAGGCAAAAAACCCCAGCAGAGCATGATACAATTTGCTACAGCAGGGGAAAAAATTCCTTCCTGATCCCCCGAGAGGCAATCGGATTTACCCTGGATCAACTTTACCAAGAACTGTTAGTACTCAGTTATATTATGTACATTTAGGAAAGTATCCAGGCCTTTCTTAAAGCAATCTACTGAGCTGGCCAGAACCACCTCTGCAGGGAGTCTGTTCCACATTTTCACAGCTCTTACTGTGAAGAAACCTTTCCGCATTTGGAGATGAAATCTTTTTTCTTCTAGACGTAAAGAGTGCCCCCTTGTTCTCTGTGTTGACCGTAAAGTGAATAACTCATCACCAAGTTCACTATATGGACCCCTTATATATTTGTACATGTTAATCATATCCCCCCTTATTCTCCTCTTCTCAAGAGTGAATAAATTCAGTTCCTCTAATCTTTCTTCATAGCTGAGCTCCTCCATGCCTCTTATCAGTTTGGTTGCCCTTCTCTGCACTTTCTCCAGTTCCCCGATATGCTTTTTGAGAACTGGTGCCCAAAACTGAACTGCGTATTCCAGATGAGGCCTTACTAATGATTTGTACAGGGGCAAAATTATATCTCTCTCTCTGGAGTCCATACCTCTCTTAATACAAGAAAGGACTTTGCTCGCCTTGGAAACCACAGCTTGGCATTGCATGCCATTATTGAGCTTATGATCTACCAAAACCCCCAGATCCTTCTCCACTACGGATCCCCCCAGTTGTATTCCCCCTAGTATGTATGATGCATTCATATTCTTAGCCCCCAAGTGCATAACTTTACATTTATCAACATTAAACCTCATCTGCCACATAGTCGCCCAATTAGACAGGGCATCGAGGTCGGCTTGTAAATTGGAGACATCTTGTAAGGACGTTATTCCCCTGCATAGCTTGGTGTCATCTGCAAAGACATAAATGTTACTTTTGATCTCAGACCCAATATCATTTATAAAGATATTAAAAAGTAAGGGTCCCAGCACTGAACCTTGGGGTACACCACTGATAACCTTAGACCATTCAGAGTAAGAATCATTAACTACTACTCTCTGAATTCTGTCTTTTAGCCAGTTTTCTATCCATTTACAAATTGATATTTCCAATCCTGTAGACTTTACCTTACACATGAGCCGTGTGTGGGGATCTGTATCAAACGCTTTTGCAAAATCCAAGTATACCACGTCCACAGCCACGCCTCTGTCCAAGGTTTTACTTACCTCTTCATAAAAAGAAATCAGGTTTGTCTGACAACTTCTGTCTTTCATGTCTGTCATGTTTGTATCAGAGTTGCAGAAGTAGCTGTATTGATATCTGACAATAAATGGCATATTGGAAGTGAAGTACACTGAGAAACGTACCTCAGTCCATGGTAAAACTTGGATGGCCTCAGAAAACAGCATAGTCTATATATACTGTATATATAGTGTATCCGGAAAGTATTCACATCACTTCACTTTTTCCACATTTTGTTATGTTACAGCCTTATCCCAAAATGGATTAAATTCATTATTTTCCTCAAAATTCTCGAAACAATACCCCATAATGACAATGTGAAAGAAGTTTGATTGAAATCTTTGCAAATTTATTAAAAATAAAAAAACAAAAAAATCACATGTACATAAGTATTTACAGCCTTTGGCCCCTTTCACACATGCGGATCCCGTGAGGATCCGTTTTTGGACAACCACTTGCTCAGCGGGGATCACTCCGTTGATCCCCGCTGAGCCAGCAGATGACAGGTCTGTCTCTGAACATTGTGCAGGGACTGACCTGTCAGAGCGCTGCTCTCCTCTATGGGGGATCGGATGAAGACGGACCATAGAGTCCGTTTTTACCCGATTCGCCAGACGGATGCAAAATAGGGTTTACATCCGTCACACTTTAGCGGAGAGGATCGGATCGGGGCTGATCGGATGTCAGCGGACATGTCATCGATGACATCCGACGCTCCATAGAGGTACATGGAGCGCCCGTTCAAGTCCGTCTGAAAAATCTGACAGGCGGAACGGTCCGCACATGTGAAAGGGGCCTTTGCCATGACACTCAAAATTGAGCTCAGGTGCATCTTGTTTCCACTGATTGATTGGAGTCCACCTGTGGTAAATTCAGTTGATGGGACATGATTTGAAAAGGCACACACCTGTCTATATAAGGTCTCACAGTTAACAGTGCATGTCAGAGCACAAACCAAGCCATGAAGTCCAAGGAATTGTCTGTAGACCTCTGAGACAGGATTGTATCACAGATCTGTGGAAGGGCACAAAAAATTTCTGCAGCATTGAAGGTCCCAATGAGCACAGTGGTCTCCATCATCCGTAAATGGAAGAAGTTTGGAACCACCAGGACTCTTCCTAGAGCTGGCCGCCTGGCCAAACTGAGCGATCGGAAAAGGGCCTTAGTGAGGGAGGTGACCAAGAACCCAATGGTCACTTTGACAGAGTCCCAGCGTTTCTCTGTGGAAAGAGTATAACCTTCCAGAAGAGCAATCATCTCTGCAACACTCCACCAATCAAACCTGTATGGTAGAGTAGCCAGAGAGAAGCCACTCCTCATTAAAAGGCACATGACAGCCGGCCTGAAGTTTGCCAAAAGGCACCTGAAGGACTCTCAGATCATGAGAAACAAAATTCTCTGGTCTAATGAAACAAAGATCAAACTCTTTGGCCTGAATGGCAAGTGTGATGTCTGGAGGAAACCAGGCACTGCTAATCACTTGGTCAATACTATCCCTACAGTGAAGCATGGTGGTGGCAGCATCATGCTGTCAAAAAAGATGTGCCACGCTTGTAGAATCATACTCATAAAGACTTGAGGCTGTAATTGGTGCCAAAGGTACTTCAGCAAAGTATTTGTAAAGGCTGTGAATACTTATGTACATGTGATTTATTTTGTTTTTTTATTTTTAATAAATTTGTAAAGATTTCAAACAAACTTCTTTTACGTTGTCATCATGGGGTATTGTTTGTAGATTTTTTTAGAAAATAATGAATTTAATCCATTTTGGAACAAGCTGTAACATAACAAAATGTGGAAAAAGTGAAGCGCGGTGATCACTTTCTGGATGCACTGTAGAACGTATAGTGTACATTTGAGCAGTGGTGGCCTGTCCATAGGGGGCACCCGGGCGCCACACACCCTCCTGCCCCCCTCCTGTAGTCACAAGAAAAATAAATAATAAAAAAATTAAAATTCAAAATGGCCCCTTTAAGAAAAAAAAATCACGCCCACGTGCATTATGGGAAGCGACACGTCAATGCAATCACGAGATTGCAGAAGCAGGGCTTCATTTGCGGGCTTTTGTACCGCCTTGTGGTGCTTACCGATGCACCACAGCTTCTGCCCGGCGCTCGTAGTATCTATTACTACGGCCGGGCAGTTTGATTGACATCTGAGTAGATCATGATGTCACTTCCTCTTTTCTCTCTCTCATTGCACCTGAGAGAGAGAAAAACGGAAGTATGAGGAGCGGACACCTCCATGGCTGCTGCCATGGAAGAAGACACAAGGAGAGGACACCATACAGAATGGTAAGTGCCTCGCCCGCTGTGCTCCCACGGAGAAGGGGGGGGGGAATTGATGGGGCAGAGGCTGCATTTGATGGGGCAGAGGCTGCATTTGATGGGGAAGAGGCTGCAATTGATGGGGCAGAGGCTGCAATTGATGGGGCAGAGGCTGCAATTAATGGGGCAGATGCTGCATTTGATGGGGCAGTGGCTGTATGTAAGGAGGGACTCCGCTGGGGACACCTGATGGCATCTGGTGTAAGGCGACACGCTCAGGGCTCCCACTGATTCTGCGGAGAAGGGGGGGAATTGATGGGGCAGAGGCTGCAATTGATGGAGCAGAGGCTGCAATTGATGGAGCAGGGGCTGCAATTGATGGGGCAGAGGCTGCAATTGATGGGGCAGAGGCTGCAATTGATGGGGCAGAGGCTGCATTTGATGGGGCAGAGGCTGCAATTGATGGGGCAGAGGCTGCAATTGATGGGACAGAGGCTGCATTTGATGTGACACAGGGCTGAATTTGATGTGACACAATGCCGCATTTGATGTGACACAGGCTGCATGTAAGGAGGGACTCTGCTGGGGACACCTGATGGCATCTGGTGTCAGGCGACACGCTCAGGGCTCCCACTGATTCTGCGGAGAAGGGGGGAATTGATGGGGCAGAGGCTGCAATTGATGGGGCAGAGGCTGCAATTGATGGGGCAGAGGCTGCAATTGATGGAACAGGCTGCATTTGATGGGACAGAGGCTGCAATTGATGGGACAGAGGCTGCATTTGATGTTACACAGGGCTGCATTTGATGTGACACAGGGCTGCATTTGATGTGACACAGGGCTGCATTTGATGTGAAACAGGCTGCATGTAAGGAGGGACTCCGCTGAGGACACTTGATGGCATCTGGTGTCAGGTGACACGCTCAGGGCTCCCACTGATTCTGCATTATGGTGAGTTGAATGATTTAATTCTATATTACGATGTAATAATAGAAATAATGCGCTTCAATCATCCTGACACCATAACAACCATGGTGCCAGGATGATTGAAGTATCTTTATCTGCTGATTGTTAAACTTTCTAGAATACACATATTTCTATTGTTGAGTAGGATCTGGGCCTGCTGTCCCTCCCTCTCTCTCTCTTCCTCTCCCTCCATCCCTTGTTCATCTCAGATGCTAACCACACCACCTTAGAGCTACGCCCACTATTTCCCTGAAACCACGCCCATTTCCGCCAAGTGGGAGTGGTCAAAAAGGAAGGGCGGGGTCTGGCGCCCCCCATCCTAAAACTTCACCTGCCGCCACTGCATTTGAGACTAATTTATTCTTACTTGAATCTTGGTGTGCTTTGTGTATTTTTTTCCAGATCTGTGCAGTAATCCAGTGTGAAATGTTGACTTTGTGAGAAGCTTCCTATAACAGAGACCGGTCACTGCTGCTCTCTATCCTTGTGCAGAGTGACCGGTCTTGTATCTACCCCCTCCTGTAGTTTTCTGCAGGCATCCTGTAGTACGTAGGTCTGCTAGGCCATCCCACAGATCTTCTCTCTGCACTATGTACAGCAAAGTGATGTTCAAAAAAACAAAATAGCTGTTTCAGTAGGTCATTAAATATTGTATGATACTTAAGCATACTCTACATTGTTACAGCCAAATATGAAATGAGGCTAAAGAAAATACAGAATTTAATTGTTAATGTTATTCTTTTTCGATAACTTCATTTTTTATGTTTGTACTTCACCTTGTATAATACACAAAGGTTTAATTAACTGAGGATTAATAGAGGTAGTTTATAATTAAACTGAAGTATGAACTGATGTCATCATCTCAGTATGATGATATACTTTTTCATGCCAAAGCACCTGTTGTTTTGGAAGAAAACAGCTGATATCATTATCTACTCAGTCTGATAGTCCTGTATCCTGCTGCTTAAAAAATTATTGCAAGGATTACCTGATATGGGGCATCTATTTTTCATACATTAAAAAGTCAATTTTTTTAAAATAATCATTTACGTTTTTTTTCTTTTTTTTCTTTACACATACGCAATTTAAATTGAAACTGTGATTATGAAGACAGTCTAAATGTAGAAATAAGTAGTATTTAGACCATTTGCATTATGGATCATTTAGCGATAGTGCATTTAAGTAGAATCTTTGTTATTACTATTTTCATTTCAGAAGCGACCAAACAAACTGCAATGAGGATATTGTCATCTATTTCCATACATTACCACTGCAATGTAAACATTACATATGGGTTCATTTACTTTTGGCAAGAAACAAAAGCCTAAAAAATGATTTGATGGCAGAGGTTCACTCGGTGCCAACTAGCAAAAAGCCACAAACTCATTAGGGAAGCATATGCTGAACTATTGGTGAAACAAAGATCTGAGAATGTACACATTAAAATAAAAGCTAGCTGTGCACATGTTAATATTTCAACACACATTTGTTACACTTTTTTTTACTTATGTAAAGAATGGGTAATACAATTAGAACAAATGTATTAGCAGCAGTTTGATTATTTTAGAGTCTTTAGATATTTAAAACTAATAGAGATATGCATATGGATCACCTGAGCTGGGATTTTATCTAAAATCACACTGGTCTACAAGCTTAAGTATACATGCAATGCAATATAAAAATATATATATATAGCACACAGATCCCTTCCTTGCTTACCTCCACTAGCAGATGGGACACACCATGCCACATGCCCAGTATCCTCCTTATTGCAGAGGGTGAGCGGTGTTATCTGATTTTGGGTCCTGCAGCGAGTTACCTCCTTCCGTTGGATTCTTCACCCTAGAGTGTAGGAAGAAGTCTATTCTCTCTCTTTACTTCAAGAAGGCCATTGTCCAGACAGTATTGAAACCCAATAAAAGGTTTATTTTGGTTGCTTAGGAATTTGATAGGAAAGTTGGAGATAGAGAGAAATGAACTAGGAGGTAGGTTCAGGCACGCAACACTCAATCATCAATCGTCACCACTCAGGCCTGAGTGGGTTTTGCTCACCCAGATAGTCCCTCCAAGAGCGGTCCTAGCAGCCGGGTGTGGAGCAACGAAGCATTTACTTGTAGTTTCCTAGGGATACGATTAGGAAATGATCTCTAAGTCCTAAACTTCCCAGCCTAGTAATATTTTAAGTCCTTAGGTGCCAATAGAGCACATTACTAGGCTTGTGGCGGGTTATGGAATCCTTCCCTCTGATAGGCAACCAGGTCTCTCCTGAGACAGGGACCTCCTTCAACGATTCCCTGGTCTCCTCTCCTTCAGAGCGGGTCACCCTCACTTGGGCACACTGGGACTCCTCTACTAGTGTAGGCCTCAGCTAAAGGTTCCCACCTGGAACGATGCAGCCTCGGGCTAAAGGTGCCCGGGGCCTAACACACAAACACGTACCCCTGGCCATGAGGGCCACCTAAGGTGGGGTACATGTCTGTTCTTCTCGGACCAAGGGGTCCTCTCCATCGCCTCACGCCTAATGGTGTCTGCCCCTTAAGTACCCTCTCCCAGCATGCACAGCGGGTAGACCATGCCCACTGCACAGCTGCCGAGAGAGGACACCCAATGGTGCTGCGATACCCCCTGTGGTTCCACCTGAGCCGGAGATGACAGTGCCACCCACAGGCAACAGGGAACACTGCAGCCAGGCAATATCACACCAGAGCAGAAGCAAGTTTTAGGAAATAAATAGTCTGAGCCCAACTTTTGGCTCAGACTAGCCCCTAAATTTGAACATAGTGCCCCCTAAATTGGGGGGGGCTAAACACACCCCCTCCTAAATAAGACACTGTCCCAGTGGCTGAAATAATAAAATAAAAAAAAACTCAATCCTGAGTGGGTGTTGATTTATTCGCAAACTATATGCACGAAAATTTGAAATGGTGCCTGAACCAAAAATTTTGGGAAAAGGGGAGGGGAGGAAGAAAAAGAAAGACACAGAGTAACATATAAATTGACATCCCATTCGCAAAATCACATTTCCTTAAGGGGAATACAGAGCAATGCACACACAAAAAAAAACATATTACACATCCCACCCTCTCCTAAATACCTACCCCACCCCATTCTCCAGTGAAGTTGACAGCAGATCACACACCTGCAGAAGGAGAGAGAGAAAACAAAACACAACATGCATCGTAATAAATATCCTATGTACCAACTGTACAAAGAAGTGAACCATCTCTTTGAAAATAAATTATTTCCTTCTTCAAGTAAAGTACGCTAAGCCTAGCATTACTTTGTTATAAATATATATATTTTTTAAATTTTGTTTAAAGTTCAGCAGACCGGTGCCACCTAGTGGCGGCAAAGCATTCAAATTGTCCATCCACTTTTGCTGAGCATGGGTTGAACGTAGTGAAGAAAAAAAACAAAGAGCACGTTCCTAGCTGACTACCCCAAAGTTCAACGAGAGGAAATAAAAACACAATGTCTCTTTCTTTTTTTTTTTCTAGCGCAGCAGTTATCCTCCGGTGGCAGAGGGCAAAGTCATTCAAACCCAAAGTACAGTTCAAAACATAAAAACTTAAAGATAGAACCTTGGATCTGGAAGAGTGAGTGTCTTCCACTGCTTGTCTAGGGTAGTTATTGAGTAAGTCACATCATCTCTCCCAGGACAGCAAATCACAACGCGGTCAGCATGAATGTGCCAACAGTAATTCCAGTCCCTCCGGCAGCACTTAAATCTGTCAGCAGTAACGGTTGAGTAGCCCAAGTACCTACATGGCTTGGATACCTCGAGGCGGTCCCAGATGGCTTCCCCAAACCATCTTTCACGACAGGCCTCAACTTCAAACAGCAAATCCTTAGGCAAATAGGGATATTCCAAGCCATATTCACTCGCCACTCTTTTTATCAGGATCCGCTGCAGGCGAGCCAATTTCAGTAATGTTGCAGGGTTCCCTTCTCCAGGCATAACGTAGGAATTCAGGGACCTTTTAACTAACACTGCATCAGGCTTTGGCCGAGGCGGCCACAATGGCAAATGTCCTCCTGTAGTGGCGGGCACGGGCGATGCAGGTGCAGGCAATACAGGTGTGAGTATTGTAGGTGTGGGCAATGTGGGTGTGGGTACAACCTTCTGCTTCAGAGCAGGGGCTTTCACTCGGAGCGTAGTTTCCCCAGAGTCCATCGGCGATACCTCTCTAAGGTTGCGGATCTGAGTCACCGGAATCCTGTCCCAACCCTTCTTAATGAAGATCTCATCGATCTCTACATCTTCACCCAGTTCATTCGAAATCCGACGAGTCATATTCTT